>OZ012719.1:18526589-19181589 GCA_963942605.1 Poecilus cupreus
CTAACCTAACCTAACCTAACCTAACCTAACCTAACCTAACCTAACCTAACCTAACCTAACCTAACCTAACCTAACCTAACCTAACCTAACCTAACCTAACCTAACCTAACCTAACCTAACCTAACCTAACCTAACCTAACCTAACCTAACCTAACCTAACCTAACCTAACCTAACCTAACCTAACCTAACCTAACCTAACCTAACCTAACCTAACCTAACCTAACCTAACCTAACCTAACCTAACCTAACCTAACCTAACCTAACCTAACCTAACCTAACCTAACCTAACCTAACCTAACCTAACCTAACCTAACCTAACCTAACCTAACCTAACCTAACCTAACCTAACCTAACCTAACCTAACCTAACCTAACCTAACCTAACCTAACCTAACCTAACCTAACCTAACCTAACCTAACCTAACCTAACCTAACCTAACCTAACCTAACCTAACCTAACCTAACCTAACCTAACCTAACCTAACCTAACCTAACCTAACCTAACCTAACCTAACCTAACCTAACCTAACCTAACCTAACCTAACCTAACCTAACCTAACCTAACCTAACCTAACCTAACCTAACCTAACCTAACCTAACCTAACCTAACCTAACCTAACCTAACCTAACCTAACCTAACCTAACCTAACCTAACCTAACCTAACCTAACCTAACCTAACCTAACCTAACCTAACCTAACCTAACCTAACCTAACCTAACCTAACCTAACCTAACCTAACCTAACCTAACCTAACCTAACCTAACCTAACCTAACCTAACCTAACCTAACCTAACCTAACCTAACCTAACCTAACCTAACCTAACCTAACCTAACCTAACCTAACCTAACCTAACCTAACCTAACCTAACCTAACCTAACCTAACCTAACCTAACCTAACCTAACCTAACCTAACCTAACCTAACCTAACCTAACCTAACCTAACCTAACCTAACCTAACCTAACCTAACCTAACCTAACCTAACCTAACCTAACCTAACCTAACCTAACCTAACCTAACCTAACCTAACCTAACCTAACCTAACCTAACCTAACCTAACCTAACCTAACCTAACCTAACCTAACCTAACCTAACCTAACCTAACCTAACCTAACCTAACCTAACCTAACCTAACCTAACCTAACCTAACCTAACCTAACCTAACCTAACCTAACCTAACCTAACCTAACCTAACCTAACCTAACCTAACCTAACCTAACCTAACCTAACCTAACCTAACCTAACCTAACCTAACCTAACCTAACCTAACCTAACCTAACCTAACCTAACCTAACCTAACCTAACCTAACCTAACCTAACCTAACCTAACCTAACCTAACCTAACCTAACCTAACCTAACCTAACCTAACCTAACCTAACCTAACCTAACCTAACCTAACCTAACCTAACCTAACCTAACCTAACCTAACCTAACCTAACCTAACCTAACCTAACCTAACCTAACCTAACCTAACCTAACCTAACCTAACCTAACCTAACCTAACCTAACCTAACCTAACCTAACCTAACCTAACCTAACCTAACCTAACCTAACCTAACCTAACCTAACCTAACCTAACCTAACCTAACCTAACCTAACCTAACCTAACCTAACCTAACCTAACCTAACCTAACCTAACCTAACCTAACCTAACCTAACCTAACCTAACCTAACCTAACCTAACCTAACCTAACCTAACCTAACCTAACCTAACCTAACCTAACCTAACCTAACCTAACCTAACCTAACCTAACCTAACCTAACCTAACCTAACCTAACCTAACCTAACCTAACCTAACCTAACCTAACCTAACCTAACCTAACCTAACCTAACCTAACCTAACCTAACCTAACCTAACCTAACCTAACCTAACCTAACCTAACCTAACCTAACCTAACCTAACCTAACCTAACCTAACCTAACCTAACCTAACCTAACCTAACCTAACCTAACCTAACCTAACCTAACCTTTTTTTTTTTTTTTTTTTTTTTTTTTTTTGATGGGTAGGAGAGAATGCTCATGCACACCTAGTATGATGCGTAAGCAGCGCATACCCCCCGAAAGGTATTAGGTAGTGTGGGACTCTAGACATCCACTTTCGTTTCATTTGCCTAGCCTACCCACTAAACTCTCCCGTCCCTTACCGCCCAAGATGAAAGCGGAACCGCTTTAGCATTACTTCGCATCCACTTGTTGGCCTACGCTATTTTTATTCTACCGTTTTTTATCTTCTTCCCGCTTGTTCTTCCTCTCTGTCCGCATTCTCTTTCCTCGTTATTACACCTCTAACATAATCGTCAATGGCTTGCCAACTTTTCTCCCCCTCTAGCATCCTACTGACAATATTTTCTGGCGTAACTTTACCTACAGTTTCCTCCATTACCTTCCTACTCTCTTCCCATGCTGCACAGTGAAAGATCGCATGCTCGACATCATCAACTTCACCCACGCAACACACACAACTATCGGTTGGCGCTTTGCGTATCCATCGCAAATATGCTCGGAAACACCCGTGTCCCGTCATCATCTGGGTAAGCTGGTAATTCATTTCTCCATGCTCACGGTCTAACCATGTGTCAATGTTCTTTATTAATCTCTTGGTCCAGGCGCCCTTTCCGCCATTTTTCCATCTAACCCTCCACGATGCTCTCACCATCGCTTCTCTTTCGTTCTTAGTGAGCTTTTCTCCATTTTCCTTCCTGGCTGCCCTCGCCCTGGCCACTAAGTCGATGGGAGGTAGGTTTGCCAGAACCAAGACGGCGTCCTCAGACGTTGTTCTATACGCACTTGTAACGCGTATAGCTGCTCTCCTCTGCACTGCAGCCAATTTTTTCCTATGGCACTTCTTGTCGAGCGCATCTACCCAAATGGGTGCTGCATACAGCATTACAGACTGAATTACATGTCCATACATTCGCCTTTTACTGGCTCTAGGTCCCCCGATGTTTGGCATAATTCTGCCCAGAGCTGAGCCTGTGTTTGCCGCCTTTTTTGCTACGGCTTGCACGTGCTTCCCATAGGTACCACCCTCACCTATGTTTACACCCAGATATTTGATGGTGGCAGAGGCCTGGACCTCTTGATCTCTAACCATGAATGAAGCCTGCCCGCATCTTCTTTTTCCTGCTAGGAATAGCACTTCCGTCTTTTCCGGTGCAAGTTTTAGCTCGTTTTCTTCAATCCATTTGCAAATATTGTAGATTGCTGTATTCGCATTTCCGATGAGTTCTTCCCTTGTCTTTGCGCTGACGATCACCGCCAGATCATCCGCAAAGGCGATGAGTTGGACACCGTCTGGTACTTCAATTTTCAGGATTCCATCATAAAGGATGTTCCACAGGAATGGCCCGAGAACTGATCCCTGTGGAACCCCGCACGTTACTTCTTCCTCTTCAACCCCTTCATCGGTCTCAACTACTAGCCTACGGTGGGAAAGATACGCTTTCGTGGCCTGTAGTAGGTACTTTGGAGCTCTTCTCTCTCTCAATTCCCGTATTATTATACGCCACGACGCCGAGTTAAATGCGTTTCTAATATCAAAGGTGATGAGGACACAAATTTTTTGTGCCCTCCAATTCCCCTGCTTTGCTTCTGCAGTTGCCTCTTTAACTTTGGCTAAGGCGTCCTCCGTGCTTCGGCCTGGCCTAAATCCATATTGGTTTTCCGCCAGGTCGCCTGAGCTTTCTGCTACCTGCCTAAGCCTCAGGAGTAACAGGTGTTCGTAAACTTTACCCATTACGTCTAGTAGACACAGAGGCCTATACGATGTTGGGTTCTCCATTGGCTTGTTGGGTTTTCTAATGAGGACTAGTTTGGCTTTTTTCCATTCTTTTGGAAAGTCCCCGCAGCTGATCAGTTTGTTGTAAACTTCAAGAACCTCATAAGGATGTTCCCTGAGGAGAATCTTTATAGCTTCCGGCGGGATCCCATCCGGGCCAGGGGCTCTTCTACTTTTTATTTTCCTTTCCACTGTTTCAAGCTCTTCTAGTGTGAAGGGGGGAGCTTCATATTTCTCTGTCTCGCATATCCAATTGACTTTTGGTTTCCTTGGGAAAAGGGCCTGGAGTACTGGAAGCAATTGATCTCTTGGTAGCACGAGTGGAGCATCGCGAGCTCTAAATCTCCTAGCGATGATCTTATAGCCCTTTCCCCATAGATCTCTGTCTACTTCCTCCTGCAAATTCTCCCAGCACCTGCGTTTGGAAGCTGCAATTTCAGCCTTCAGGGCTTTTCTAGCTTCCTTCGCAGCCTGCATTTCATTCTCACACTCCCTTTCAGGACAGCGCTTCCTCTTTCGCTGAAAGATTCTCCTTGCCGCCAGAGCCTTCTTCCTCAGTAGTGCTATTTGACCGTTCCACCAGTATACGGGTTGCCGCATGCTGCTACCCTTTTTTGGCATTGCAGCATTACAGGCTTTTACAACTTTTCTGGTTAGGGCTTCTGGTGTTGCAGGTGGACTTTGCATTTCCAGCATTAGTTGTGATTTAAAGTCGTCTTCTCTTAATTTCCCTGCCGTCCACCCTCGACTTGTGCTGTTCCTTGGGGAGGCGCTGTTTACTATTTTTGTCAGAATGGCTTTATGGAGGCTGAGAGTTTCCTCATCCACCACGTGCCAGTCTTCTATTAACCTAGTTGCCTTGTTATTTGC
The DNA here is from genome assembly GCA_963942605.1 of Poecilus cupreus. Classification (NCBI taxonomy): domain Eukaryota; kingdom Metazoa; phylum Arthropoda; class Insecta; order Coleoptera; family Carabidae; genus Poecilus; species Poecilus cupreus. The sequence continues at coordinate 18,531,241 of OZ012719.1, forward strand.
CCATGTTAAATCGATATGAGATTCAGAGTTCCCCCTTCTGAAAGTCGGAGTTGATCCCCTATTTATTATGGAGAGGTCTAGTTCCGCAGCCCATTCTGCTAGCCTAGCACCCCTAACATCTGTCCAGGCACTGCCCCATTCAGGGGATTTAGCATTAAAGTCCCCGGTGATCACAATTGGTTTGCTGTCTCTCAGGCTTCTCACGCTATTCGCTAGGTTCTGGAGGAATTCTTCGTATTCGTCGAGCGCTCTGTTCGGGGAGAAGTAGCAACTGTATGTGACGACCCCCGCCACCTCCACCCAGACGAAGCCTTCTCCCTTCCCGGTGGCAGTGGCACTTCCACACAAAACTTTAATTGTGGAGTCTCCCCTGGTGTCCGCGTACCATCCGTCCTTGTATCTCAAAGTGGGCTCGGTGATGGCCAGGATATGGACATCCTTTCTCACAGATGTTGCGAGGGCCAGGTCCTGCGCAGCCCAGCTTCTTCCAACATTTAGCTGGAGGATCGCGAAGGTTGCTTTTTCTGCGCTTCCTCCCGCGCCTCTCTCATTCTATGGCCTTTTGGTCTTCTGCTTTTAGCCTCTTCTAGCGCCTTACGGTGTAGGGAGCATTGCGACGTACCACTCTTATGTCCTGTCTGCTTGCAGCTTAGGCAGACCGGGTCCTTTTCACACTCTCCGCTTTTGTGGTTCTCCTCGCCACATTTCCAGCACCTTTTACTCAGATCTTCCCCCACACAGTTTTTTGCGGTATGGCCGTATGCGTGGCACCGGAAGCATTGGAGGACGTTCACATAGTGGTGCACCTTGCACGTAACAATCCCAATTATGATTTCGCCGTTCCTCTGCGTAATAAGGTTATTGGCTATTTCTTCCGAGACATTGGCAATAGCTGTTTTCGTGCCGTAGTATGATGCTCTCATCGACACGACTTCAATTTCATCCTTTTTTCCAGTTACTTTTTTCACTGCCTCCACTACTTCTTCCTGGGTGGTGCCTGCCTCCATATTTTTAAACACTACAGCCACTCTCCGTGACTCCTTGCTGATGAGTATGGGTTTACTATTCATTATTTTTTCCATTTCTTCCTTTAGTTGCTTGGCCTTACCTTCTTCCTTCCCCACTTCAAACAGCACGTCTCCTTTTCTTGTCTTCCGCACTGTTTTAATGTTAATGCCTAGCTTCGTAACATCGATGCTCTCCTTAACCTTGTTGATAACGTCGGCGTAGGTCGTCCCTTGAATTGGGACTATTACTGCGTCGTTTCTTGCCCTTGCCTTCTTCGGCTTGTGCTCCACAGCCTCAGTATGGGTCACAGATTTCCTTGACCTTTTTTTCAAAACGGTCGTCCATTCCTCTTGTCTTTGCTCCTCTACCCGCTCCGTCGGTTGCTGGTTTTGGTTTTCCGCTGGTCTCCCTTTTGGAGCGTCTTTTTTCCTACTCTTCCACACTTCGATCACAATATTGCTTCCATGGAAGATTGTCTCGATCATCTTCTTAAGTAGGCTCCACTTGAGTTTCCCTTTCCCACATTCTATTTGCGGCATTGCCACTTTCTCTAGTTTATGTTCTCTCATCGCCTGCTTCAGGTGTTGTAGGCTACTGTAGACGTCTGTGGCTTTAGGAGGACTTTTCTGGTCAGCTCTTGTAACCAGGTAGAAAATACGCCTCGCTGCTGTTACCGTACCCGTCGCCGTGGGCACCTCTAGGGTGTTTTGCAGTTGTATCACTGTTCCCACAACTGTTTCAACATCTGCCGTACTAATGGGGTATCCATGCGCCGCTCCTTCTGTCATTTCCATGGTTATTGCTACTTCTCTGGGGACTTCTTTTAGTTCGCCGTCAACTTCCTTTATGGTTTTAAATACTTCCACTGGCCAGTATTTGTTTGCATTTCTTTCAAAGGTCTCGAAGCTGCCTTCTGGGTCCAGGCCTTCAAGTACCTCTGCTGCAGTGGTCCGCATTCCCGTTTGTACCCCTTTGTCTTCGGTGCTTATTGCAGATAATTTGGCACTTCTTTGCACGTTCTCGTCTTCCATCGTTAGCCTGTCTCTTTCTGATACTGTTTCTTCCAGTCGGTCCACTCTGCGTTTCATTGCCACAACTGCGATTTTGCTGCTTTGTTTTAGGTTATTGAAAGCTGCTTGTATTCTAGTCACCTGCCGCTTGATCGGCTTTGCAGTATTTATGTACGTCTTAGTGGCTAGCTTTTCTAGTTCCAGTAATAGTTCTTCTAATGCTTTCAGGTGAGTTTCTTCCTGTTCTACTCTGCATTTTTTATGTTCTTGCAGAAGCGATAGGTTGCTAGTACTGTCGTCCGATCTCTGTCTTTTACCCGGCTCGGTTGACTCATCTATTGAGCTGTTAATGGCAATGACAGACTCCTGTTTAATGGCTTCAATACTCGAGTCAAAAACTGGCCCCTTTGTATGTCCTGAGCCTTTATGCGCTACGTGGATAGGGCTGGACTCATGTCGCATTTGCTCCTTAGTCTGCACTTCAGGGTTCTCTTCACTTCCATCCGTTAATGTTAATAATCTGTCTAGGATGGTGTTGTGGCTTGCGTCTACAGTCCTGTAGTGATCTTCGATTCCTGAAATTGACTCGTCTAGGTTCTTTAGAGATTGTTCCAGCTTTTCCGTTTCCTTCAGAGAGAATTCTCGGCTTCTCTCCTCGCAGTCCAGCCTCTCTTGCTGCGTAGTAGCGAGAGAAAGAGATCTCGGTCTTGGTGGCGTTCGGGCCACTGCCCCTCGCTTCCCGAAAACTTTTTCTAGCTCTTCTTTGTCTTTTTTATCTTTATCAGCTTTTCCATTTCTTTGTCCTTTACCCAAATTAGGAATTAAACTGCCACTTACCCTATTCTGTAGCTCATGTCCGTGTCCATTACCATCGTCCGTCACCGTGTCGTCCGTCCTTCCCACCAGCCCTCGATTTATAGTGTCTCCACTTTCCCCCTTCGTCTCCCTAGCGATATTTGCCCCCCCCGTAACCAATGGGGCAGCACCAGCCGAAGCTGATGGCGGGATTCCCTCCTCTAGAGGACCCGCCCGGGGATTTTTATTAACATCGCGACTCTCCATGTTACATTGTCCTGCATTTTATACCTCCTGCCAGGTGTAGTCGGTTCGTCGTTCTTGTTTCCATTCCATTAAAATCATATCCATGTTCAAGTCCGTGTTCATAGCCTGGGTCGAGGGAGCCTTCCAATCAGGTATCTTCACCGCGAAGACCCTTAACTGGAAGGCTCGGGGGCCTCGGGTACCCGGGGGCGGCCAACTCCCCTACTAATCCCTGGGTTGGTTTGTTTTCGGAGTAACCTTCTCCTAGGCAGGTTACCTTCACCACGGCTAACGAGTCCTGCCTACCCGGGTTTGAAATCAGAGTTTCCGTCTCCTAGGCACAAGCCGCCCACTCTGGGTCAGACGCCGTGCCTGCTGTGCTGCCTCAGCCATGTTCGCCCCTTACTGGTGAGTTCCAGCCTAGGGGTTCCCACGACCGGCAGCCGTTGAAGGTGCTTTTGGTCTTCCGGCTACCAGAGAGTTCTGGCCTGCCGTACTAAGCCCCCCCACCACGACAAGGTAGCACCACTCGGAGGGGAACCTAACCTAACCTAACCTAACCTAACCTAACCTAACCTAACCTAACCTAACCTTTTTTTTTTTTTTTTTTTTTTTGATGGGTAGGAGAGAATGCTCATGCACACCTAGTATGATGCGTAAGCAGCGCATACCCCCCGAAAGGTATTAGGTAGTGTGGGACTCTAGACATCCACTTTCGTTTCATTTGCCTAGCCTACCCACTAAACTCTCCCGTCCCTTACCGCCCAAGATGAATGTGGAACCGCTTTAGCATTACTTCGCATCCACTTGTTGGCCTGCGCTATTTTTATTCTACCGTTTTTTATCTTCTTCCCGCTTGTTCTTCCTCTCTATCCGCATTCTCTTTCATCGTTATTACACCTCTAACATAATCGTCAATGGCTTGCCAACTTTTCTCCCCCTCTAGCATCCTACTGACAATATTTTCTGGCGTAACTTTACCTACAGTTTCCTCCATTACCTTCCTACTCTCTTCCCATGCTGCACAGTGAAAGATCGCATGCTCGACATCATCAACTTCACCCACGCAACACACACAACTATCGGTTGGCGCTTTGCGTATCCATCGCAAATATGCTCGGAAGCACCCGTGTCCCGTCATCATCTGGGTAAGCTGGTAATTCATTTCTCCATGCTCACGGTCTAACCATGTGTCAATGTTCTTTATTAATCTCTTGGTCCAGGCGCCCTTTCCGCCATTTTTCCATCTAGCCCTCCACGATGCTCTCACCATCGCTTCTCTTTCGTTCTTAGTGAGCTTTTCTCCATTTTCCTTCCTGGCTGCCCTCGCCCTGGCCACTAAGTCGATGGGAGGTAGGTTTGCCAGAACCAAGACGGCGTCCTCAGACGTTGTTCTATACGCACTTGTAACGCGTATAGCTGCTCTCCTCTGAACTGCAGCCAATTTTTTCCTATGGCACTTCTTGTCGAGCGCATCTACCCAAATGGGTGCTGCATACAGCATTACAGACTGAATTACATGTCCATACATTCGCCTTTTACTGGCTCTAGGTCCCCCGATGTTTGGCATAATTCTGCCCAGAGCTGAGCCTGTGTTTGCCGCCTTTTTTGCTACGGCTTGCACGTGCTTCCCATAGGTACCACCCTCACCTATGTTTACACCCAGATATTTGATGGTGGCAGAGGCCTGGACCTCTTGATCTCTAACCATGAATGAAGCCTGCCCGCATCTTCTTTTTCCTGCTAGGAATAGCACTTCCGTCTTTTCCGGTGCAAGTTTTAGCTCGTTTTCTTCAATCCATTTGCAAATATTGTAGATTGCTGTATTCGCATTTCCGATGAGTTCTTCCCTTGTCTTTGCGCTGACGATCACCGCCAGATCATCCGCAAAGGCGATGAGTTGGACACCGTCTGGTACTTCAATTTTCAGGATTCCATCATAAAGGATGTTCCACAGGAATGGCCCGAGAACTGATCCCTGTGGAACCCCGCACGATACTTCTTCCTCTTCAACCCCTTCATCGGTCTCAACTACTAGCCTACGGTGGGAAAGATACGCTTTCGTGGCCTGTAGTAGGTACTGTGGAGCTCTTCTCTCTCTCAATTCCCGTATTATTATACGCCACGACGCCGAGTTAAATGCGTTTCTAATATCAAAGGTGATGAGGACACAAATTTTTTGTGCCCTCCAATTCCCCTGCTTTGCTTCTGCAGTTGCCTCTTTAACTTTGGCTAAGGCGTCCTCCGTGCTTCGGCCTGGCCTAAATCCATATTGGTTTTCCGCCAGGTCGCCTGAGCTTTCTGCTACCTGCCTAAGCCTCAGGAGTATCAGGTGTTCGTAAACTTTACCCATTACGTCTAATAGACACAGAGGCCTATACGATGTTGGGTTCTCCATTGGCTTGTTGGGTTTTCTAATAAGGACTAGTTTGGCTTTTTTCCATTCTTTTGGAAAGTCCCCGCAGCTGATCAGTTTGTTGTAAACTTCAAGAACCTCATAAGGATGTTCCCTGAGGAGAATCTTTATAGCTTCCGGCGGGATCCCATCCGGGCCAGGGGCTCTTCTACTTTTTATTTTCCTTTCCACTGTTTCAAGCTCTTCTAGTGTGAAGGGGGGAGCTTCATATTTCTCTGTCTCGCATATCCAATTGACTTTTGGTTTCCTTGGGAAAAGGGCCTGGAGTACTGAAAGCAATTGATCTCTTGGTAGCACGAGTGGAGCCTCGCGAGCTCTAAATCTCCTAGCGATGATCTTATAGCCCTTTCCCCATAGATCTCTGTCTACTTCCTCCTGCAAATTCTCCCAGCACCTGCGTTTGGAAGCTGCAATTTCGGCCTTCAGAGCTTTTCTAGCTTCCTTCGCAGCCTGCATTTCATTCTCACACTCCCTTTCAGGACAGCGCTTCCTCTTTCGCTGAAAGATTCTCCTTGCCGCCAGAGCCTTCTTCCTCAGTTGTGCTATTTGACCGTTCCACCAGTATACGGGTTGCCGCATGCTGCTACCCTTTTTTGGCATTGCAGCATTACAGGCTTTTACAACTTTTCTGGTTAGGGCTTCTGGTGTTGCAGGTGGACTTTGCATTTCCAGCAGTAGTTGTGATTTAAAGTCGTCTTCTCTTAATTTCCCTGCCGTCCACCCTCGACTTGTGCTGTTCCTTGGGGAGGCGCTGTTTACTATTTTTGTCAGAATGGCTTTATGGAGGCTGAGAGTTTCCTCATCCACCACGTGCCAGTCTTCTATTAACCTAGTTGCCTTGTTATTTGCCCATGTTAAATCGATATGAGATTCAGAGTTCCCCCTTCTGAAAGTCGGAGTTGATCCCCTATTTATTATGGAGAGGTCTAGTTCCGCAGCCCATTCTGCTAGCCTAGCACCCCTAGCATCTGTCCAGGCACTGCCCCATTCAGGGGATTTAGCATTAAAGTCCCCGGTGATCACAATTGGTTTGCTGTCTCTCAGGCTTCTCACGCTATTCGCTAGGTTCTGGAGGAATTCTTCGTATTCGTCGAGCGCTCTGTTCGGGGAGAAGTAGCAACTGTATGTGACGACCCCCGCCACCTCCACCCAGACGAAGCCTTCTCCCTTCCCGGTGGCAGTGGCACTTCCACACAAAACTTTAATTGTGGAGTCTCCCCTGGTGTCCGCGTACCATCCGTCCTTGTATCTCAAAGTGGGCTCGGTGATGGCCAGGATATGGACATCCTTTCTCACAGATGTTGCGAGGGCCAGGTCCTGCGCAGCCCAACTTCTTCCAACATTTAGCTGGAGGATCGCGAAGGTTGCTTTTTCTGCGCTTCCTCCCGCGCCTCTCTCATTCTATGGCCTTTTGGTCTTCTGCTTTTAGCCTCTTCTAGCGCCTTACGGTGTAGGGAGCATTGCGACGTACCACTCTTATGTCCTGTCTGCTTGCAGCTTAGGCAGACCGGGTGACCTAACCTAACCTAACCTAACCTAACCTAACCTAACCTAACCTAACCTAACCTAACCTAACCTAACCTAACCTAACCTAACCTAACCTAACCTAACCTAACCTAACCTAACCTAACCTAACCTAACCTAACCTAACCTAACCTAACCTAACCTAACCTAACCTAACCTAACCTAACCTAACCTAACCTAACCCTAATTATCATGTTAGGTTAGGTTAGGTTAGGTTTAGGTTGGGATAGGTTTAGGTTGTTAGGTTTAAGTTAGGTTAGGTTTCAGTTATGTTAGGTTTAGGTTAGGTTAATGTTATGTTGGGTTAGGTTAGATTAGGTTAGGTTAATGTTATGTTAGGTTTAGGTTTAGGTTAGGTTAGGTTAATGTTATGTTAGGTTTAGGTTGGGTTAGGTTAGGTTTAGGTTTAGGTTAAGTTAGGTTAAAGTTAAGGTTAAGGTTAGGTTAGGTTAGGTTTAGGTTAAGTTACGTTAGATCAGGTTTAGGTTAGGTTTAGGTAAAGTTAGGTTAGGTCAGGTTTAGGTTAGGGTTAGGTTTATGTTATGTTTATGTTATGTTTGTGTTACGTTCATGTTATGTTTATGTTATGTAATGCTACCTGAGGGCGAAGCCCCTAGCAGGGTCCAGGGGCGGAAGCCCCGGCGGGGTCCAGGGGCAGAGCCCCTGGCAGGGGGGGTTCGGGGGGGCGGAGCCCCCCGTAAAGAAAAAAAAAGAGAAAAAAAGAAGCCCCCGGCAGGGGCCAACGGGGCGAAGCCCCTAGCAGGGTCCAGGGGCGGCAGCCCCGGCGGGGTCCAGGGGCGGAGCCCCTGGCAGGGGGTTCGGGGGGCAGAGCCCCCTGTAAAGAAAAAAGTAAAAAGGAAAAGAAGCCCCCGGCAGGGGTCAAGAGGGCGAAGCCCTTAGCAGGGTCCAGGGGCGGCAGCCCCGGCGGGGGGTTCGGGGGGCGGAGCCCCCCGTAAAGAAATAAATACAAAAGTAAATAAAGTTCCTAGTATGTTGCAAACGGGGGGGTTCGGGGGGCGGAGCCCCCCGTAATAGAAAAGAGAGAGTAATAGAAGATCCCCGTTGGATGTAACGGTTGGTTAACAAATACAAGGAGAAAACACTCACGATAGGGGTATGGGGCGTGTGTGTGTATGATATGGTGTTGTTGTGTGTATATGTGTGTGTGTGTGTGTAGGTGTGTGTGTGTGTGTGTGTGTAAGTGTGTGTGTATAGGTGTGTGTGTGTGTGTGTGTAATGTGTATGGAGTATGTGTGTGTGATGATGAATTGTGTGTGAATATGAAATAAATGCATAGATGTTTGTATATTTACCAACTTGTTTCATTTTACAATTGTATAAATTATTTTGCAATATATTAATTTAGTTTACATTACAGTATGTACAATTTTAAACATATTACAATACAGGATTTACACATCAATTCTTTTACGGTTGAATACAATTATGTTTCCCTTGCTATAATATTATTTATAAACTATAACGTATTTAATTTAAAATATAAATCATTATACAAGTATTTTTTTCTATCACAGTACACGTTTCACATATCAATTCACTTCGGCTGTTCAAATACGACTGCATACAATTACGTTTACCTAGCTATACTGTTATTTAATTCTCAAACAAATTAGTAACGATAATTTACTTAATGAAGAATACAAATTATGCAATGAGACGTGAATAGTTTTATACAAGTCAGTTTATTGAAACCAAACAAACAATGATTCCTTTGCAAACATATTATTTTATTGTATTTAAAGTTAAAGAAGTATGCAAACTGTTTGTTGCAGTAAAAAAATATTATTGTAGAAAAATACCCCTTGTACAGACAACCAGAGATACAGTAGTGTAATGTGTGTTGTATACGTACAAGGTGTATTTTTTTCAAAGATTTTTTTTCATTTATTTAATTTAATTACAACAATTATAGGTGGCTATAGAAAAGAAAATGAAAGTACGCTCCCCGCAGGGGATAACGGGGTCCAGGGGCGGTAGCCCCGGCGGGGGGTTCGGGGGGCGGAGCCCCCCGTAAAGAAAAAAAAAAGAGAAAAAAGAAGCCCCCGGCAGGGGCCAAGGGGGCGCAGCCCCTAGCAGGGTCCAGGGGCGGCAGCCCCGGCGGGGTCCAGGGGCAGAGCCCCTGGCAGGGGGGTTCGGGGGGCGGAGCCCCCCGTAATACAAAAAAATATCTCAACTTTTGTAATAAAATGTACAATTCCAATTTGAATTTTAGCGCCACAATGTATTGTGTGAATCTAGTGGTGTATGACTATAATTGATGTACAACATAACCTCAAATATATATTTAAAATGTAATAATTTTTATGTTTAGAGGGAGTAAAGAGAGTTTAAATTAACTAGTATATAATATTATTTTATTTTCTATTCATTTTAGTATAGTTTAGTTGATAAAATGTAGGAAATACAAAACGTCAAAGTGGGACTGAAATGTGATTATTTCAATATTTGTAGCTTATGTAGAGTGTAGAAATGATGTTTTTTCTAATTTAGTTTTCATTCTTTATCCATTCAAGTGTATTTCATTTCAATTGGGTGGAAATACATTAGCCCGGATGGCTGGAAAATGACCAAGTCCAAACGTCAAAGTGCAACTAAAATGTGATTTATTAAATACCTATAATTGATTTAGAGGGCTAAAATGATATTTATTCTTTGTAACTTTCCTCTCTCTATCCAATAAAGTGGTTTTTATTTCATTCTGGTGAAAAAAAAGGAATTTGCATTATCCCGGACGGCTGAAATTTTTATAAGTCCAAACGTCAAAGTGTAACTAAAATATTTTATTTTTCATGTTTAGAGGCGTACAATGACATTGAAATTACCTTGTATCGTTATAACTTTTCTCCCTCTATCCAGTCAAGTGGTTTTTATTTCATTTAGGTGAAAAAATGGAAATGCATTATCCCGGACGCGTGAATTTTTTCCAAGTCCAAACGTCAAATTTTTACTAAAATGTGCTTTATTAAATACCTGCTAATGATTTTGTGGGCTATAATGATGTTTATTCTTTAGAACTTTTTGCCCTCTATCCAATAATATCTGGTTTATTCCATTTAATGATGAAATTGGAAATTCGGTGACATTTTATGGTACCTAAAATGTTACTTTACACACTATTCCAATTGTTACAGACCTTTCGGATAATGTTTTTTCTCCATAATTTTCCATTCTCTTTCCATTGGCATTGTTGTTTTTTCATTTGGTGGAGATTTTTTTTTTCGCTATCCCGGACGCGTCAGGGTTATTCTAGCCGTGAAAAGATAGGTTATTTTACGGACGTTTCTATAGAAATGATAAACTTTCATTTTGTTACACAAATGCAAGGCACACTCTTTTACACACACATTGTTTTAACCAGTGATACAGTAGTGTTATGTGTGTTGTATACGTACAAGGTGTATTTTTAGAAGTCGATTTTTAAATTTAATTATGAATTAATTACTTGCGTCACCATAGTTGTTTATAAAGTGTGACAGCGTAATATCCGATGTCATTCTCCTTTTGTTCACTGTGTTGTCCCATCAGTTGTGGATTTCAATGTATATATCTACGATATGTATATATCCTCCTACGGTATATATGTATCGATCTACGATATATATATCGAATTGCCTCAGCCACCGAGCCCGGGACTTATAAATCCAGACCTTGCGTCCACCACGATGATCGTGAAGTAACCGTTAGTAGTCAAACGCAGTGTAGCAGCTGTGAAGTAGCTATGGCTATACCTCCAGTAAAGAAGTCCTGGCCAGGCTTACTGGGGGATACCATAGTGAAACTGGCGAAGAGGGTGAAATGGGGCGGAAGCTGGTAGGGTCGCCGAGGCAGCAGCGCGAGCGCTGCGAACTTCTATGTTTTCATTTGTGTACGTTTACCATCATCTCCTCCATCTTATTCCTAGGCCTTGGGTTCATGCCATTGCACACCCCGGCATGAGCTAACCAGGCCGAACCTCTGCCTGTGTGAAGCGAGACCTTGTCGAGGTGGCAGAGCTTAAGCCAGCCCCGCACCTGGGGCTGGCGACCAACGAGCTTCACAATTTCATTTTTGTTTCCCACTGTTGTTGCATTTTATATATTTTTGTTTCAGGTGGGCCCCTGCAGCTGGGAACGTGGACCAGGCAGCCAGAGGTAATTTTCTACCGTGGTTTTATTTCATTTATTTGTTTCAGGTGGGCCCCAGCAACTGGAGGCGTGCACCACGCAGCAAGAGGTAATTTTCTACCGTGGTTTCATTTATTTATTTGTTTTAGGTAGGCCCCATCAACTGGAGCCGTGGACCACGCTGCCAGAGGTAATTTTTTACCGTGGTTTCATTTCATTTATTTGTTTCAGGTGGGCCCCAGCGACTAGAGGCGTAGACAACGCAGCCAAAGGTGCCTCACTACAATCGGTAAATTAATTATTTTTAAGTATTATGTAAATAATTGTAATAATTAAATAAACATTGTATAACTTTTGAGTGAATAAATAATCTAAACTAAAAACAATATGTTTATTTAAATATGTGTATGTACAATAATATATTTTCTACTATTGTTGCATTTTTCTGTTACAGGTGGGCCCCAACAACTGTGAACGTAGACAACGCAGCCAAAGGTACCTCAATACAATTATTAATTTAATTAATTATGTATGTGTTATGTAAATAATTGTAATAATTAAATAATCATTGTATAACTTTGATGCGAGAATAAATAACCTAAACTAAATTATACATTTGTTTTTAAATGTGTACATGTATAATCATTTAAAATAATATGGGGAGTGTATGAAACATAAAATATATGTTTGGATTTTAAATAACTTTATTCAATAACTAAAATTTCATTAGTAAAATTCTGAATTATATTCGGTTTGTATTTCATTGCAGACGTATAATGTTATATTAGCTACTCTGCTACACTTAATTCATTAATTAAATAATACTTCAAGTCATATATTCCTTATCAGATTGTCAAACAAGCAAAACAAAAAGGACACATAACAAGAACGAGAGCGATCATTATATGTATTGTCATTTGGGGCGAAACGAATAAGATTGAGTTTAGTTTGTTCAACAAGAACTACAAAACAAAATCACTAACCTTTTAGTTCTTAAGTTACATTTAATAAGTTTTCATACATTAATTGGCGCGGTTTTTATTTGCTATATAGAAGCAGCTTCTGTGCCATTTTATCACATTCGACACGGTTTCAATCAAATCAAACATTTATTTATTTTATTGTTGAACAAGTTGTTTTGGACGATTGCAGATTTAACAGCAGTTGGAATTAGTTGTTCAGTAGAGTTGAAGTTTCCAGAGGGAAGCAGGACGTTTGAAGACGGTGACGTTGCGCGCGCGGCCTCCAACCAGGAGGTACACGTGCAGCGGGGCCGGCGGCGCCCGACGATCCGCGCGTCCAGCGCTAGCAGCATGCAGGTGCCCCAGAGGGCGTAGCTCCAACACTGTTCGTTTTTGCGAAAATCTGCGCCATGTTCTGCATTTGTTCTCAGGTGGACAACTATTCTATTTTTCTAAATTATTATGTTTATAGAGACTCGGAGACACCACCATCGAAGCCTTCGAAACCTTGCACACAGTCTTCAGAGCCAATATCAGCTACGACGTAGAACATTCGCAATGCAATCGTAAAAAATTTACTTTTCGCGCCGCCGTCCGACATTAATACAATTACATATCTCTAAAGCGGTCGGAAATCATGTTTTTGTCGTACTAGTTCGACAAAAATTGCTAACTTTTTATGGTTATATGTTGGCATCACTTCACTAATTTTAGCTAACTTCTGACGCTAGAAATGTCAAAGTATTACATTGACATAAAAATATTATGACAATATATCTACAACTGAGTATTTGCAATACAAGAAAACATAATATTTATGGATTTTAAACATATTTGTAAGTAATTATAATTGAATTTGCAGTGTAAAATCCAAATAAAAATATGTAGATATTTTTGGTTATGATATTGGAAAATAAACATAATTGACATTCAAATATTGTGAAGTTAGCAACATAAAAAAATCCCTGTCATTAAGAAAATGAGTAATAAATTAAATGTATTTATTAAATTTACATAAATATTGGCGCGAAAAATAACTATTAAAACACAATTTTTTATTAAATATTCTCCGTTTCTAGCATATTTTTTCTTATGTTTATAGCACCATCACCAATTTGCAATCAACGTTGACAAAGTTGTACTGACGTCGAACACCAAGTCCGCTGCTAGCAACATCAACCTGAGTACATTCATCATTTTACATATTTTAATTACAAAATGTTGAAGCCAGTCTCCTGTTAAAAGTCTATAGAAGGGTTCTCCCTAGGACCAAAGGGTGAATACCCGGGAAATATGGTTCAGGTTCTGCCTTTCAAATCATGCCACCAGGCTTTAAATAAACATTTAATATTCACAGACATTTCAAATATTGCAATAATAAAAAATTCCATTTTGTGGCAAATTAACTTAAAGCACCGCAAAGAGAAATTTTTAAACTTCTCAGAATTCCAAGGTTCATCGGTTTTGGTGCAAAATCGGCGAAGTTATAGGCAAAAAAAGCGCAAAAAGCGATTTTATTTTTGAAAAATTCACAATTTCGCGCCAAATTGTCGTAGGTACTCGAAACTTGAGAAACTTAAAGGAAAATGTTTGATCATTATTGCCCTGTTTGCCAATTGAGACTACGTTGTTTTTTTGGCACTGCGTACGAGCTGTCAAAATTTTAAATTTTTTGACATCAGGAACATTTTTTTTTATTTGGGGTTGAGAGGGATGGATTGGATTTGATATCATATTAACTAGTATCACATTGAAGTGAACAATCTAAAGTTTCTAAAACTCAAAGAATCATCCAATTTAATCTAAATGCAACCGAGTTATGGCACTCTGAAATTCAGCCATTTTTTTGTGTATTTTCAAGTGCTGCATTTTTTTTTCTCTAGTTTATTTATACAGGAGTGGAAAATAGTTAATTAAATAACTCGTTTCATAATTATCATTTTATTTTGTTCGAAGGGTTTCCTTCTCACAAAATAAACGACAATTATGAAACGGGTTCTTTATACTATTTTTTATATTTTGCGCCTTTTATGCTCTTTTTTATTAAAAAAACCAAGTTTCAATATTCAGGGAATTATGTGTCAGTATGTGACGTTTAAAAATTCAACACCTAACTTTACCTTTTCTATCTCTTTTTCTTCTTACTATTCTTAACTTCTGCTTTAAATTTGAAATTATACAAAAATAACATTTCTTGCAATTTGTATTTATTTATTTAGCAAAGTGTGACATTTAATATTTGTTGACATTATGACATTTTAGTACAGTGACCAACCTTGAAAATTTAGATTGTACTGCTCTATTATAAAACTCGACTGAGCTGTTACGAAACTCCTTTCGGTATCGTAAAAAATTAAATTTAATGTACTTAATGACACAACCTATATTTCGGAATGTAAAGAGGAATGAATTGACTAGCAGCAGGTAAATTAAATAAAGAATCTACACATCTTCTCCAGTCGGTTTGATGATTATTTCCGATACCTAGAAATTAAAAATATTTGCAAACAAAGAAATTAATTTATTAAAATACAATTTTATTTTTCAATGATACCTGCACATGGGGCGGCGCCCCCAACGCAAACATCACAGCATCCGCCACATCCCGGGGCTCGAGACACGGCAGCTGGTTGTCGCGGTCCTCCTGCGTGTACATGCCGGTGCAGGTGAGGCCGGGGCTGACGCTGGTCACCCGCACGCCCGAGGGCACCGCCCCGCGGCCGAGGGCCGTGAGCGCGTGTTTGGTGGCGGGGTAGATGCCCCCGCACGGCGGCCGGTGCTGCGGCACGCTGTGCCCCGCGATGCTGTTCACGTGCACCACGTGGCCGCCGACGCCGCACATCGCTGACACCGCCTCGCGGGTGCACACAACCACACCCAACACATTGGTGGAGATACTCAAGCGCCAGTCCTCCGTTGAGCCGTCTGCAGAAACAAATACATTTAACCAATTTAATTGAAATATTTATATACAATAATTATTGTTATAAATGATTTTATTGAACCCTGATTTTTGCTGTATGTTCAATACTTTTATTACCGAAAATATTTGTATCAGTTTATGTAATATTATTTTTGTTATATATATAAAACCCGGAAGAGGAAGTGTGCTGACACACAAAACAATAAATTCCATTTTTTTACCTCCCGCCTACCTCTAGGTAAGGGAGGTATTGTTTTTGGTCAGAAAATTGGGTAGTGAGTTTTCTATTAATAATTACGTTTTAGGGTCCCTACAATACGATTTTACTATTTTCGCGATGATGTCTGCATGTATGTATGTATGTATGTATGTATGTATGTATGTATGTATGTATGTATGTATGTATGTATGTATGTATGTATGTATGTATGTATGTATGTATGTATGTATATGTGTGTGTGTGTGTGTGTGTGTAGTCTGTGGCAATTTTTTCGTCTCGCATAACTCAAATACTATAATACCAAAAAATACAATTTTTTGATTTATTGCTTCTTATATTTAAATGAAGAGCTGATTAGATTTTGGATAAAATTGGTCGACCGGAAGTAGCAGTTTACTTGAAGCCCATAACAGTTTTTCGTGAAAAACACGGTTAAATTTCCTTTTTCAACAATTTATGTTATTTTGAAAGTTGAAGAATATTTAATTTTACATGTGTTTTGATTACAGTAATTTTAATAATTTTCATTAGATTTAGAGATAATAAAATATAAAGAAATTAGATTTCACAAATCTTGCATTCCTAGTACACCATGGAAAATTTTCAATTTTTTACGAAATGTGACACATGTCATTGTGATTGTGAAGCTGTTTTCTTAGTGAAATATATGTCAAAAAATTAAATAAATATAGGAAAGAATTTAAAATTCTCAAATATAAATAGAAAATAAACAAATAAGAAGGTATGTTTCTGTATCATCAAATACTATTTTGTACCGTTTAAGAGTAGTATTGGGCGGGAGGTTATGTGCTGGCCACATCAGATTTTTTCAAAAGTAGAATCAGCTGTGAAAAACGTGTCATGAAATAAATGTTAGCAAAAATATTTGGAATATAAAATGTTATTTGAAATTTTCTTGTCATGCTTCTAATTTTGAGAAAAACTACATTATATATTTAATAATATATTTCAATAATATAATATAAAATGGAAATAAAACTAGAACATTTTTAACGTCAAGTAGATTCACAAAAGGGATTAGCGCTAACTCAATTTTTATTATTAATCGTTATTTCATTTTCCATTCTCAAGAACATATTTATTTTAACTAAGGTTGGAGTCAAGATTTATTAGCATAAAATTTGACAATATTGTTAATTTAATTAATTTATAAAAAGAGTTAGTTGATGGAAAATTACAGTTACCGCTAATCCCTTTTGTGAATCTAATTGTAAATGTCAAAAAAATGTGAAATGTCAAAAATAAGTGTCGTTTGAAATATTATAAAAGCAATATTTGTATTACTAGTTGGAAAGTTTTAAACAATAGATATTAATTAATACCTATTTTGAAATAAAATTATAATTATAATGAGAACAAAAAATTTTAAAGGTTTAACATATATGTGTCCAATAATTATCAAAATAAAGTCATACGCAAGAAACAAGTCATACGTGTTCAGTTGGTTTTATATGTATAAGAAAGTAGTGTGGTGCCCACACCAGATTTTTTTTTTTTAAGAGCACAGGTTAGCAGATTTTATATAAAATTTCAAACTAGGTTTTTAACGTGTTTTTATTTTCCTTACTATAAAGAAAACCTTCTCTCAGAACGCCAGCATTATTGATGAGTATTTGAACAACGCCCACATTGTCCTTAACCCACTTGAAAGCTTCTAAAATTTCCTCTTCTTGACTCACATCACATTTTAGAGGGTAAAATGTCCCTGGTAACGCAGACAGTTTCTGTGAAAGTTCTTCTAACTTTTCTAATCTTCTTGCAAGACCAACTACCTACACAAAATACAAGTTATGAATACTTTTTCTTGATTATTTTCTGTATTATAAGCTAAATTTATACCTGCAGACCACAGTCGACTAGTTTTTCAGCTATAGCGGCTCCTATACCTTGACTGGCGCCGGTCACAACGGCCACTTTCCCTCGCCAGCGATCCATCTGCACCAGGTGAATGTCTCGCTGACACTAGTTCTACTTAACACTCGACAATCGTTGCAAATGAAATCACTCAACAGTGAAAAATGAAAGTACGTTCTAATTTAACATGTTTGCATTTAATATAGTTGGAACAACTCCATAGATTAACTTTTTCCGAAATGACGTTTCATAACATTTTTCCTTAAAATATAAACCACACACCACAGATATGTTCTCGTACAGAATGTGGTTTATCTTCTATGAACTCGATGAGATAAATATTATTTTCACAATTTTTAATTCCGTTTTGCATTAAGTAATTTTATGCTGATCGAGCCTCACAGGCCCCACCAGACTTGATATACGACAAGGATTTTAACGGATATCTAAGGTTTGTAATTTTGTTTTGTAACTTATAAATAACTTTTTTCCGAAATCGATACTAAAGTACACGATACCAAACAAACAAATTTTTATATAATACTATTGGTGAATTAATTTATTATTTACCTTTGATAATAATTTATCGGATTTAATGCAGATCACATGCAAAACAAGTCTAAGAATATAAAAAAATTTGCCAGTTTTACAAATACATAATGCTATTTATTTGTTTTTAATAATGTATACCTCCTACCTCGGCACTAAAGTATTTTTTATTACTCATATGGTTTATTCTCCTTGGAGAATAAATTCCATATTCGTAATAAAAAATTATACTTTAGTGCCATGATATACAATAATTGTTTTTTTCAGATGTTGATATAAAATCTCTTCATCTTTTATTTGAAAGATATGTCTCTACAATGATTAAAGGAACAGAAAATTGTATAAGTATTATTTAACATGTAAAACGCCTATGACCGACTAAGCCAGTCACTACCTGTATAGTATCATCTTTAAATTGCCCGCTAGGCCCGCTTAAGTTTAGCGAACGATATTATTGGCTAACACTTATATTGCGTTTTCACTTGCGTCACCAATATAGCCTTATTTTTTTTTTAAAGTAACCAATCAGTTTTGCTGGCTAACTAATAACTTTGGAGAAAAAATAAATACACAGGCTTATACAGCAAGGAGTGGGACATAATTGTACGGCTGGTAAAATAAAATCTATCTGTCATAAAAATAGGAAATCATGCCGTATTATATTCTATGATTACCTTTTTCAAATTTTTCATTTAAACTCTGCATGACTGCAACCTAATTTGCACAACAGTAATGTGAGTTGTTTCAATACAAGGGTCTGCAATTTGTAGTAAACTTCAAAAATACATATTATTTTTTCAAGTTTTAAATTCTATACTTCCCTTGTGGGAAAAAAATGTGTATTATCTATAATTTGATTTTATAAATAAATTAAATTTGTTTCCCTATAATCACTCAATAATGAAAGACTTGTACGTATTGTAAACTATAGGTTTGTTCGAACCTACAGTTCTGAACTTAGTGAGCATGCGCATTGGTCTTGAAGCGTTCGTACCTTGCAGTTCCGTATTTACAAATTCTAAGAATTGTTAGTTCGGCGTTCGAACGGCAGGGAATTCGTAGTTCAAATTCTATTAGAACGGTTCTACCAGTTCTGGTTAGGTGGCAAGTATTTCAAATTCTCTCTAACATTTTTCATCTGTTTTCACAATTAGCAGAATTATAATCAAATCCATTCCATTTCATTTCGTTGGAAATGATGTCCCACAGTACTCTCATCCAATTTATTGTATTTTAGTTTATTGATATTGTATTACTCAATAAGTACTTTGGTTACATTTACAGTTCACTCGGTATAAGTCTTTGGAATTGGGAAAAAATGTGTATAAATAAAACTGAAAATATATAATAGAGCTAAAGTAACAGTTTTACTTTTTACTTTTATCTTCCTCTTCATTGTTTTGTATCTCCATTTTAAATACTAAGTAATTAAAACGGTTCTCTAATTTTAAGGTTAGCAAATCATACGTCAAAATAATAGTTGTGATTACGTGTGATATTACATCGGTTAAGGTTATGATATCTGTGTATTACATTCGCATACATAATGCCGCCAAATTTGAATCGAGCTGTGCGTTCGAACATGTGCATACTAGAACTGTTCCGAATTTGCTGTCTTAGTTGCCATGCGCGGAACTTGCAATCCTGGAACAGTTCTGAACTTCGGGTTCGAACAAACCTTATTATATAAAATAATTCATACTTGATACAAATATTCAAAGGAAATAGTTATAGTTTCCCTTCTTTGCTATAGCTTAAAATTAAAAGTATAATTTTTATTATAATGATTATTAAATACTTTTCTTTTGTTTGAAAACAGAAACAAACATATTAATTATTAAAATTTTTAGTAGATATTACCTACCTTGTTATTTTATTACATAAATTTTTAAGCAACAAGTTTATGTATTATTTTCGTTTTTATTATAAAAGCTCCGTACATTGTTTACTGCGTTGTAGTAACGATGCCCGAGTCTGTGTTTCTTCAACGTTTGGAGCGATACGCTAGGTACTATTTAAATTATTATACAAAATTAAAAATAAGTTTGTTTACGTAAAATTGTGTACTCATAACCGAAGTTGTAATTAGTTGTACCATGGTTGAACTTATGTGTAGCATCCACCGGCGGCTGCTGGCGACCGTGGGCTGCATGCCGGGACCTGGAGGCGAGCACCACCGTGGGCACCTCCTCGTCCTGGTGTCGCTGACCGTGTACGGGGTGTTCAACTCGGGGCAGTGCATGGCTGCCGGGTGGCCCAACGATATAGACCAGATCGCATACAATGTGCCGCCCTGCCTCGCTATGGTTCTAGTCGCCGCGAAACTCTTCAATTATATTGTACGTTTTACTTTAGAAAAATTATGTATACATGTATACTATAAGAGCTACGACTTTGCTTAGATTAGACAAAAGTTGACACTGTTAAGTGAAGAACAAATTCTCTAATAATAATAATAAACTTTTATCCAACACCTCTCAATTAATGCTCTATAACTATGGCGATTTTAAACAAGGAAGTAACAGATTACCCACTAGTGCGTACACTTTTGAGAAAAGTCACTAGTGAGTATTTTTTATTTATAAACAATAATAATAACACACAATACCTTGGTAACTACTTCGATTGACATTTTAATTTAGAAAATTTAAAGCATATGTCACTGTCAAATAATATTTCTTTAATAAATATGTATTTATTAAGAGATGTTGGATAAAACGTTATACTTCACACGTGGGTAAAATGAAATTACCCACTCGATAAAATTATATCACACTCAGCCTTCGGCTTTCTGTGCTAAAATTTCTCTCGTGAGTAATTCCTTACTTTGCCCACTTGTAAAGTAAATAACTATTACCTCCATCTGTCAAATTTCCATCATGGATTTTTACAGTGACAGTTCAAGTACCAGTTCACATGCTACAAATGAATATTTCCGTTAGGTTACCTTCAGTCCCATGAATATTGTTTTGCAAATTCAAATTTAAATAAATTATTTCTTACAATTATTCTTATCGAAAAACCAAACAATTATTACAGTAAGGTCTTTGAACATTCTAGTATTTATATATGTGCATGAAAAGGATAACTGAAACATTACCTAAACTATAAAAAAATATTCGTTGAAGTCTAGTTGGTCAAAAATTTGATACTACGTCTCTCATTCCCATGAACGACTACATTAATGTTAAAAAATTGGCTTAAAAAGTATTTGAGTACATAATAATAATCTTAAATTATTATGTACGATAACAATTTTTTTTAAGCAAAATTTTGATATTTTGTTTATTTCAATTATATACCCTTTGAAAGGCTGATTAGTTTTTGGTGATAATCCAATAACTGGAAGTGGTAGTTTACTTGTAGCCCTGTCAAGTTATTTTGAAATATCTCAAAAAATTATGGTTAAATGGTAATTTATGTTATTAGAATCATATTTCAAATATTATTATCTACAATTATTGTTTGAAACATTTTTCTCTTACTGTCACCATTTACGAATTACAACACGTTAAAGAAAAATTATATTTTGAAACTTTAGTTTAAATCTATCAACCTATACTTTTTGAAATAACAAAACAACGCTTGAAAAATGTATATTTTTGCCATGTGTCATAAGTGAAAACTATTTTTTTTGAAAGGATGAGCGTTTCTTTATAGTGGTGATCCGTGTTCCTGCATCATTTGATAAGAAATCTATGGCGGGAGGTATTGTTGAAACATTATAAATTATTTACGACCTACTAAAATGACCACTTTTGTCTAGTTTAACTAAAGTCGAAACTCTTACAGTTCTCAAGATCCGACTTCGAAAATGAAACAACCGGTATATTGTTAATTTTATGCCTAGTTCCGTTGGAAGGACAACCATCACATGATGCGCGTAGTCCAGCAGTTCTGGCAGGAAAACCTCAGTAGCCCACGTACAGAACAAGAGGTGATGGTACAGTACGCGCGACAAGTATTCCTGGCCAACATTGTACAGTCCATGACCATGTTCGCGGCAGCTCCCATGTGGCTGCTCATTCCGCTCATCGAGATGGTGTTCAACTCACGTCGTCATCAATTCAAACGAATTCTGCCTTTCAATCACTGGATGCCCTTTCACCTAAGTATCTGTTTGCGTTTTGTAGTTTTAACCTTACGTACGTACATACATAAAGTGTATATCTTGTTTCAGACACGTTTGCTGATCCTTTATATGAAATTTTGTATTTGGTTCAGATAGCACAGGTTTGCTCGGGAGTTATTACTTTAACAGCGATGGATTGTTTGTATGTACATCTTGTGTTGTCTCTAGTAGCACAATTTAAACTTCTACAAGTAGGTTTATGTATATTTCAAGCTTGTATTCATTTCTGATAAGGCTAATAATTATTTTTATGCACAATGGACCCATAAACCAATTTTTTAAAAAAAATTTTATGAATCTTTATTAGAATATATGACGATCAGTGAAAACCCGATGTGAAAATTTCATATATTACCCGAGATATGATTTTTCAAAGTTTGTGCGACGTTTGTGTGACGTCACAGATACTACTCCAGTGGCACTAAATCAACGATTTTCCATGATAGTAGATATTATATATTTTTTAATATAAAAATAATATTTTCATATTATAAGTCTTAATTTACAACAATTAAACTTAATATAAACTAAGACAAAATTCCTTTGACAACTTTAAGAGTATTTTACTTGATATTCAAGTAAATAACAACAATAGTTTGAGAACAGTGGCGCTAGTAGTGATGTAACCTAACCTCAACACACAATTTTAATCAATATATTTTCAACGCAGCACAATAAAACAGTAAAATTATGAAACAAGTAATAGAAGCCCAACAAATATAATCTTAAATACCAACAAACAAAAATATCAAATGACATTTCGTAGTTCTATTTTAGCCCACAACAGGCGTTGGGCGCAGCGGCAGACGCGCGATTTGCGATTTTCATATATCTGGCCAATAGCACAATACAAATACCTGTGACGTCAAAAAATGTTCAATTCGTTATATCGCTTTACTGCAAAATATTTAAAAGAAAAAAAATACTTGACTACTAATTATTGCATAAGTGTTACACGATTTTGATATAAATTTGTCATATTTCGTTTATGGTTTATGCGCCTATTCAACCTTTGTTACTGTTACTAATGAAATAATATTGACAGTTCGATGAAATAATATTATACATTCGTTATGTTAAATTCAAATCTTACCTGTCAAAAGAGTAAAATCAAAATGATTTTTAAGTATTTATTTTCCACATAAAAGCCAAAGACACTAGTGTCTTATTTTTCATACATTTATTTTCTTTTTAAGCTAAAATTTTTGGCTGAATAATTGGTTTTAAGATTTCTGCTAAATGTCAAATCACTTCAAAATTTTGTTAGGATAGTACCGTACGTAGCCTAGCAATGGTGGATACAATTTGTCTATGTTGATAAACAAACTATTTTTTGTTTGTCAGAGCAAAAATTCTACTTTTCTTATAATTTCAAAACAAATATTTGACAAAATGTTGTGGATAAAGTATAGTATTCTATTCGCATGTAATAACTATTACACATTCGAATAATTTACATCACTCGCGTTCGCTCGTGATGCAAACTTCATTCTCAAGAGTAATAGCTTACATTACATGCTCTTTGAATAATATACTATTATATCAAGAGACTAAAGTACAATTTTTTAATACGAATACACAAGATGAGTAATAAAAAATACTTTAGTGCCGAGATATACATTACATTTTTTTCCGAAATCGTCAAGTTATGAATTAAAAACAAATAAATAGCATTATGTATTTGTAAAACGTCGGCTAGCTGTTAAGACGGGGTTGGCTGTGATAACAAAAATACGATCAGTGTCAAATTTGGTTATAATTTTCATTATTTTTTATTTATTCTGTTCTGCATTAAATCCAATAAATTATTATGAAATGCAAATAATAAATTAATTCACCAATAGTATTATAGAATAATTTGTTTGTTATTTCTGATTTGTAATTCAAGTTTGACAGATGTGTCTGTTAAAATTTTGAAATAAGAGTCTGTATAGTTTTACTTTAGCTACTATTTTGGCGGAGTGATATCGTGTACTTTAGTATCGATTTCGGAAAAATATTATTTTTGTATTATAAAAGAACCTGAACTCTTATTGTCGTATGAAAATGCACAATTTTTACATTCCGCATATGTATGTAAGGGAGATATTGAGACGGGACAAAAATTTCGGTCGCACACATTGGGGTCCCTAGAATATGATTTTACTATTTTCATGATGACGTCTATGTGCGTATGTGACAATTTTTTCGTCCACGATAATTCAATTTAATGAAGTTATCAATGTCAAATTTCAAATGTTACAAGCTGATTAGATTTTCTATGAGCTCAGAAAGCTTTTCCAACTTATTGAAAGAGACATAATTTGCAATAATTAAGTTTTTTTAAAGCTGTACAGTGTTTAAAATTAGTTTATAAAAAAAAATCTTCGGCTAAAAGTTACAGTCAAATACATTATCCACCACTTTTATTTGAAGTATTAAAAGTATAGGTAAAAAGTGTATTATAAATAAAGATAATTATGAACCAGAAGAAATTGCACATAATGCAACATATATTTTATTAACATATGTATTCCCAAATTCAACATTCTAAACAATAAAATTATTGCAGTACATATTTTTAAGATAGATAGTAGTTTTGCCATAGACAAATTTGTTAAAACAAGTAATAGCAAAATATTTCAATGTTTTATATTGTGTACTTAAATTGCAAAATCGCGGATCTAATTTCGGCTAAAAATAGAAACATCACTCCTCAGGATTTTTCAAGTTCAAAGTTCAACCTTACTTTCAATTGTCTAAAAGTTCGTCAGTTCCCAGATTTTATATTCCACGTTGATTATAAATTAACTGAATCGACTGCGCAAGTCACTCATTTATATTTGACAGAACAAATTTTGTTAAGTTAAAAATTTGCTATCGTAATATATGCCTTGAAATAAATATCTACTGTAGGTATAATTCCATCAAACTGTGACAATTTTTTAAAATGATTTAATACATATTGCTGTTAACTGTAACTCTTGTATTTACACTTCTCTATGTATACTGATTTTAAAAAACTCCCGGTAATTAAATAGTTTTAAACAGGAGATTATGTGTTATTCTAGGTACCCCAAAACTTGCTTACCTTAATAGAAATGTTGACCAATCATAACAACTCCCTTGCATATTATATGTTGCATAGGAGATAAAAAATTTACATGTGAAAGTTATGTGATGATCACACAAAATTTTTAATATAACAATTTTTATAAATAGATGCGAATAAAAAACTTTGACAAGGACAGTAACGGCAAAGAATTAAGTGTGGAAGAACAAGAAAAGAATGTTTTCAATTGTATAGAAAGTCATCAACAACTGTTGAAGTAAGTAGTATTTAACGGTTGAAATATTTTTTATGAGTACGGTTGAAACATGGTGTTAACCATATCTGTAGATTAAGATACGTGAAAAAAGAGATACAAGTAGTGATAGGCAGGGTGAAAATATCCGAATGGAGTACATAGCTCACAATAGAGTTTTTAGAGAAATTAAAAAACGTATAAGGAAGTATTGGAATCACGAAAAAAATCGTTGACGAGATTTTTGCGGAAATACATATTTTGACGTCCACTGAATCCGTTAAGACCAATTTCTCAATGATGTCTGTGTGTGAGGATGGATGGATGGATGTCCGTGTGCGCAATATCTCATGAACGAGACAAGATATGTAAACAAAACTTGGAATTTATAAGTTTCATGAAAAAATGGAGAGCTGAGTTGATTTTGAATGGAATTGAAAAACCGGAAGAGGAAGTTTACTAGACAAAAACACAATAAATTCCATTTTTTTCTAAAATAAAATCAGATGTGAGAAAAAGTTTCAAATGAAAGATGTTAGCAAAAATGTTTGGAATATAAAATAGGTTTGTTCCCAGTGGTCATTTCTGACAAGTTTGTTACATGTTTGTGACAAATTTCAGTGCGCCGGCGAAAAATGTAAACAAGTTAACTTTGAAACATAAACTTCATTTCTTTTTTGTGGCGAAAAATGTATGAATTTCTTTATTTATATTTATATTTATATTTAAGGTTAGCTGTCAAAACAAAAAATGAGCATGCACATGAGCTTCATTCCATTCACCGTTCCAGTCTATGTTTCAAACTTAACTTGTTTACATTTTTCGCAGGCGCACTGAAATTTGTCACAAACATGTCACAAACTTGTCAGAAAGGACCACTTGGAACAAACCTAATGTTATTTGCACTTTTCTTGTACATGTTTCTAATTTTGAGAAAAACTAATATATACATTTAAGAATATATTTCAATAATCTTAGATACAATGGGAACAAAAACAAAAAATGAATAATTATTGTTCTAATTAAAGATCGATAAACGCCCTTTAATTCGATGTGTTTCATAAATCCGTGTTATGGTAAAGACGGTATTGTCGATAAAAGTAAAACTGTTTCAACCGTACCCAGTCTCCCCTAAGCAATATTAAATAATAGCATTAAAACCCCTAGACGCCACATTTTCATGTATGCAGAGATGCATTTCACTTTGTCGATGTAAAAACTATTAATTATATTTAAAATTAAATATGTAAATACATAGATATAGCCAGCAACTGGAAGATATGTTGACGGTGACAATGTTGTTTCAATTCTTTGTCGGTGTTGGGTTTCTCTGTGCTGCTGGATTCATTATTACAATGGTAAGCATTTTAAATAAATTAAGTAAACAAAAATAATATGTCAACTCAATATTTGCTGTTTAGTTTCCAGGTGAAATAATCATTGCAATACAAAACGTGCTGTGCATGGCGGCTTCTCTAGCTGAACTATTTTTAATATGTTTCACGGCCAATTTACTCACTACCGAGGTATATACGCAATGAGGGATTTTTTTTATTTGTTTAGGTCACTAGTACTGTAAATATGAAATTTTAAATGAAAAAAATATATATATATCAAAATATTATTATTCGACACGCGCATGAAGGTCTCTCTTCCATTGTGGCGCCGCCCTACCGTTATTATTTCACGTAGGAAAAATAAGGATCTCATATTTTAATTCCATAATATTTTAAACAATAAAATAGAATGTGACTACAATTATTTACAATCCCTATTGTTTGAGATCCATAACAAAGGACAACTCCAATGTCACAACATTTTCAAAAATCTGTTGTGGGCACCACAATACCTCCCGCCATAAATTTATTATGGTACAATGCAGGAATACGGACCACCATTATCAAGAAATGCTCATTCCTTCAAACAATTATGACACATGTCAAAAAATCAAATTTTTCAACCGTTGTTTTATTTTTTCAAAAAACACAGGTTAGCAGATACGAGTATAAACAAAAATATCAAAATATAATTTTTCTTTAGCGTGTTGTAATTTGTAAATAGTGGCAGTAAGATGAAAATGTTTCAAACAATAATTGTAGATAATTTGAAACTTTATTCTAATAACATAATTTTCATTTATCCACAATTTACTGAGATATTTCAAAATAACTTGATAAGGATAAGTAAACTACCACTTCCGGTTATTGGAATATCGCCAAAAACTAATCAGCTCTTCCAAAGGGGAATCAATTGATACATACAAAATATCAAAATTTTCAATTTATAGTTTTTGGTTTTTGAGAAACTCCAGAGATCAACACAGACTGATAGACTGACAGACAGACAGAAAGAGAGACAGACAGACAAACATCATCCCGAAACTATTTAAAACGTATATTCTAGGAACCCTAAAACGTACTCATCCACTGA
This sequence comes from Poecilus cupreus, assembly GCA_963942605.1. Classification (NCBI taxonomy): domain Eukaryota; kingdom Metazoa; phylum Arthropoda; class Insecta; order Coleoptera; family Carabidae; genus Poecilus; species Poecilus cupreus. The sequence continues at coordinate 18,558,739 of OZ012719.1, forward strand.
AAACTTACTACCCAATTTTCAGCATATGACTCCTATACCCCCTTTACAGGATGTGACGAGAGGTAAAAATCATTGCGGCCTAATGAATAACAATTTAGACTTTTTATAATTATTGCAGATACACTCATAAAAATAACTTCTTGTTTTAAGAAAATTTTCAGTTTCCCTTTTGTATACATTCGTTGAAAAAAAAATTTAATTCTTACAAAATGATTAGGTTCAATTTAAAAAAATAGTAATTTTGAACATAAATTTTATTTACCTATCTTCTTTTTTCTGCTTTGAAATAAATTGAATATATTTTAAATTTTGTTTTTAAAAATAATGAAAAACAAGTTTTTAAACATGCATTGGTTTCGTGTAGGGGTAGAAAATCACTTCATTTTATGATTTTGTCTCGTGACGTGAGGATTGTTCGATATAATGACGTTTTGCTTAGGGAACCGAGGTAGCCTTCGCCGCTTACTCCAGCGAGTGGACATCGGCGCCGGACCGCATCAAAAAGAACATCTTATTTATGATAATGCGCGCGCAACGTCCCATCTACCTCACCGTGGGCAAGTTCACCCCGGTGTCCGTCGCTACCTTTGAAACGGTACGTCTACATCTCATTCTTACCACACTTGCTTCAACTATACAACTAAACCAAGACATTTGTTCTTACAGATTACAAGAACCGCTGCTTCATATTTCACTGTTCTCACTTCTATGCGCGAAGACAATTAAATTATATAATACACTTTTGTACAATTTACAAATCACTTCTTACAACACAAAGAATATCTCAATGAGCTATAAATTATGAAAGGTTGTTGGATAAGGGATGGATGTATAAGTTATGAGTGGTGCTGGTGGCGCCACGCTGCACATGTGCTGGCGCCAGAGCCCGGCCGCCACTTCACGCTATCAGCGACCCCACTTGTAAAATACACGCACTTGTCATATTTAACATAGTGTAGTCCCACAAGCGGTACTGATAAATAATGTACATGTGTTTTTTAGTATCATTCAATTAAATAAACTGTATACTACATAGTATATTACACTCATAAAAATAACTTCTTGTTTCAAGAAAATTTTCAGTTTTTCTTTTGTACGCATTCGTTGAAGAAAATTTTGTTTCTTACAAAATGATTAGGTTCAATTCAAAAAAATAGTAATCTTTTTTCTGCTTTGAAATAAATTGAATATATTTTAAATATTATTTTTAAAAATAATGAAATAATGAAAAAGAAGTCGTTCTAATTTTAAAGTTGAATACTTTCATGTTCATTCATAACTAAATTAATTTTCATATAAGAATATTTATTAAACCTACAAAAGTTTTCAATGTAAACGAAATCGGATTGGGCACTATTCAAATTAATTTTTTCTTCATTTAAGAGGACTCTGTTCCAAGAAAATATTTTTATCCATATCCATATACAGATTAACACTTTTTGACATTAAAATAATATAACATTATTTTTCGAAAAAAAATCATATCTCCGTCATTTTCTATAATATCGCTAAACATTATTTGAAATTAATTAATTATAATAATGTAGACTGTCAAAAAAATTATCTCAATATACATTAGTTATCCAAAAAAAATTGAAACCTCTTTTTCGCCATTTTAAAACAAAAGAAACTTAAAACTTTTCATCCAGTTTTGCAGAACTTTTCAGCCGCTACAATTTCTCTCGTCATAATTTCTTCAAATTTTCAATAATAAAAGAGCTAATTGAGTGAGTAGAATTCAGGAAACATTAGCTGGTACCAGGAGCTCTGCTTTCGGGTGTTTTAAGAGCAGTGTTTTAGGCTTGGTTTTAGCGCTGTACAATGTTCTAAAATTATTTTATAAAAAAATGCTTCAAATAGAAGTTAGAGAGAAAAATAATATCTACCACTTTTATTAAAGTATTTTTTTATAAAATAATTTTAGAACATTGTACAGCGCTAAAACCGGGCCTAAAACACTGCTCTTAAAACACCCAAAAACAGAGCTCGTGGTACCAGCTATTCTGTATATTATAAATGTATCTTTTGAAATACTAGGTTTGTTCCAAGTGGTAATTTCTGACAAGTTTGTGACATGTTTGTGACAAATTTCAGTGCGCCTGTGAAAAATGTAAACAAATTAACTTTGAAACATTCCTTTTTTGTGGCGAAAAATGTATGAATTTCTTTATATATATTTATATTTAAGGTTAGTTGTCAAAACAAAATATGAGCATGCACATGCGCTTCATTCCATTCGCCGTTCCAGTCTATGTTTCAAACTTAACTTGTCTACATTTTTCGCAGGTGCACTGAAAATTGTCACAAACATGTCACAAACTTGTCAGAAATGACCACCTGGAACAAACCTACTATAAAACAATATTTATATTATAAGTTAGAAAGTTTTGAAAACTAGATATTAATTAATACCTATTTTAAAATAAAATTATAGTTACAATGAGAACAAAAAATTAAACAGGTTTAACATCTACATAAATATTAAATAATTTACAAAATAAAATCATACGCAAGAAACAAGTCATACATGTTCAGTTGGTTTCATATGTATAAGAAAGTAGTATGGTGACCACACCAGATTTTTTTTTTATATTGCTGTAAATTAATACTTTAATATTTGGCAAATTTGAGATTTCATAATTAAATCTAAAAATGTCTTATGAAATTCGTATTTCCATGATGGCTGTGTGATACAATTTTCCTAAAAAATATTAATTTTAATTCTACACCCGACATGCAGACGTCATCATGAAAACAGTGAAATCGTATTCTAGGAACCCAAAAACATACATTTTAATCCGTGCTAGATTTGATTTCCTATGGAAATTTACCTTCTGGAATATTTCGTTTTTGTTGCTACTTGAAAATCACCAATCGTCTTCTCCTAGAAATAATTTTCGTAGCAATTAAAACTCAATAGTCCATGTGGTAAATTTCCGGAAATCAAAATAGCACTTAATAAATTGCGTATGAAAATACGACTAGTTTTTAATTTAATGTAGTTATTTCTGTTACACCCTGTATACTAATTTCCTAATGAAATTACTGTTTATCAGTACTGTATTCGCAAACATTTCAATAAATCATCCCATTATGCCTCAACTCTAATGGAACTAGGCGTGTTCAGCGCGTGAAAGGGTCCGCCTTAATCTCATCTCCTGCCAATGGTACACACCGCGAGCGATGAGGGCCACGCCCTCGCGCTCAGCACATCTCCATGGCAACCCGCGAGCTGCGAGACCACATCAGCATCAGAATGTGTCGCGCGGGTACCGTGTGCTAGTGTGTAGTGTTGTGTCGTGTAGTGTGTATGGTGCCATGTCTGTTGGAGGATCCGGGTTCGAATTCGGGGCACCAGCCTACAAGTATTTCAATCCGCCACCGTTCTATACACCCTATAGTGCAGTGACACACGCGCCCGATATTAATACAGGTGTCTACTTTTTTTATAGTAGGACATAAGGAATATAATATTAAAATTTTCATTGGAATACAGTTCGTTCCCTATGAATTTTAGAATAAAAAGAAATTTTTGAAATAGTACTTTTCTGTTACGAAGTAGTACTGAAATGTGAAATATAATAATACTGGAACGCCAACTAACATTGAAAATGTGAGCTGAGAGCGACAGTCATTTGTTGTGCCACCTATCTTTGTTGTACAGTCGGCTTAGCAAATTAATGAGAAGAAATTAACATTCAATGATTTCGAAATAATTGTTTAATACATCGTACACCCACATACTCACCCGCATATGTTAATTTCACAACCTTACGAGATGTCCAAACCATCTAACTGACTCACGTTCTTAACAACATTCTTCTCAATCTTACACTCACCATGCACCAACGTATTCTGGACACGATCAGTCTCCTCTCAAATACCTCATTTCTACAGCAGTTATACATCGTTCATGCTTTTTCATCCACACCCAACATTCAGAACCATACCACAGTATAGGTGCTATAAGCAGTAGTCTCACTCTCTGTCGGCACCTTTGATGTTTTGTACCATGTCAGATTTTCTTGCGCATCCTATGCCCCCGCTCTGTGGACTGAGCGGCAGGCAGGGTCGGACTGGAGGAAAAAGGCCCACCGAGAAAAATAGAGTTGAGGGCCCTATTCTCTATGTAAAACGATGGTTTTACTTGGGTTCATACCAATACAGCAAAAAAATAATTAATAAGACCGTTTCACTGGTAACTTTTTCTTGTATTTTATAGTTTATAATAACTTCACACGAAATCAACAAATGAATAATTTATGTAATTTTTAAATAATAAAAATTATAATTATTCGTTTTTTGTTAAATATTTAAAAATCAGCACAATTAACACAGAAAATAAATAATAATGCCTACATTAACAAATTTTTGGGTTCTGTACTAGATGAGGCTCGGGCTAGAGTATCATATCGAAAATTTCCAATAGGTCTTGCTCAACATTCAACATAATCAAAGCTTGCAATATATCTTCCCCTATATAGGAGCATAAACGTGATTTTATTATTTTTTAAATTAAAAAGACACGTTCGCAAACCACCTGTGTTCCTCATTAGTTTTCAGACATAGTTGAGTTTTCGTCATCCCATGTTGAAATAAGTTTCGCTAAAATTTAATAATTAATTTTTCAAATCTACATTATCAACATTAATACGTTTTGGAATCAACTTAAAAATTTCTTTATTTTCTTGATTTTTGAGTAATTCTTTAATACTGTTAAAATTTCTAGAATTAAGATTAGTGATGCAACGTGATGATATATTTATTTTTATTTTACGATTACGATTAACAATTTTGATAATCGCCGATTTCTATTACGATTATTTAGTACAAATAGGTTAATTTGATAGTATCACAATAAAAATTAACAATTTATTGTAAAATAATTTAATTATTTATTAGGTTCGATTATAAAATAAGAAAGTCGGACACTTTTTATTTACAAAAAACAGATTAATTAATTAATTAATATTGAATTATTTTGTATAAAATTTAATTTATAAATATCGTCTCGCCCAAGGGCCCAAAAGAAGGCTAGGGCCCACCGAGAAATTTCTCTGCATCTCGGTGGGTTCAGTCCGACCCTGGCGGCAGGCGATCAATACTGAAACTATTAGTCCACAGAGCGGGACTTATCGCTTCAAGGCCAAATTTTCATGAGACAAAATAACCCTGGGAGTGCGACTACTGCTTATAGCACCTATACTGTGACCATACATCAATGTAGGCACTAACACACGATTATAAACAATCAATCGATCATCTCTATATACATTCACGTTTCGAGCAAATGTGCCAAGAGCACCCAATACCTTTCACCATGCAGACACCCGCCTTTCAATGTTTAATATAAAAATTAAATATTTTTTAAAATTATAAATGAGTTCAATTAATTATTATGTATGCGAATTAAAAGGAATTTTCTAATAATTAACAATACACTATATAAGAATTCACACAGTAGCGACACTCGCTGTCGGCACTTTTGATCTTCATGTCGCATTGATCGATGACCTTGAGCCGAGCGGCCATATTGGCAGCTGCGACATGCGGCGTTAAATTTGCATAGCTGTAAGTTAAAAAGGTGATAAAAAATAAAAATATTATTTCACCTGCACTATGAAAGTTCGTACAATTTTACATGGTACAAATAAGTTAACCTCCTTGTTTGGCACTCATTTTATGAATTTAACATGACGGAAATATTGTGGCTTGATATTTGACAGATACAACTGACACTGACCTACTATATTCTCTTTTCCATGGTTACTAAGGTATCAGCCTATCAGCGAACACTAAGCCACCACCTTCTCGGTTGCGCACTACTGAAATATTGGGATCATGAAATATTTGAAGTGTTGCTACTATGTGAATACTTATGTTGTGGTTAAAATGGACAAGACTGTGTAATATACGAGCCCAGAATCATATTATTTGGCCCAGTTAAAGTCATAAAAAGGAAATTAGTTAATTCGACTTATTTATATCTTAAATTCTATAATTTTTATATTCCGCACATACATATGTGTAACAGAGGTATTGTTTATGCTACGAATTAATTAGATTTTTTTAAAAATTCATCAACAGTAACTTGTTGATTATTTCAAGGCCTATCAAGGTTTTTGGGCTTATTTTAATAAATAAATGAGATAGAGAAAATTTCATTGGAATCAAAAAGATGTAGAATAATATTAATTACAATTTTTATTTGAAACAATTTTCTGTATTATGTTGTCATCAGATTTAAAAACAGTGTTTGTGATACCAGCAAATACCTTTGGGACAAATTGTAAATTTGATATTATTTCAGTTGTTATTATTGCTTAAAATATTCTTTAAAATAACAGAATTTATATTATAAATAAATTTAGTACAATAAATTTACCATCTGTTCGATCAGAAAAATTTTTTTAAAGCTATTCTAGAAGTCTTAACTAGGCCAACTAATATGATTTTGGGCTCGTATTTTTAGGTAACAACTACTCAACAAACAACCATTCTACAAACAAATGTTAGACAAAGAAGGGTGATCCACACGACATGTATCTGTTTCGGGCTCGTTTTTTGCTACAAGTGCGCATTTCACTTTATTTCAGTTTTTCAGTGTAAAATCGATGTAAAATAAAATTTATAATTTTTACAGTCGTATTGTTTCATGTTTGAGTTAGACAGTTGACATATAGTTTTTATAACTATTTGCTAAATATAAAATAAACCAATCATTTGATTCAATTTCATCACTTTTAACCAATACAGCGGCAAGTTTAAAACAGCAAATTTGTCGTGATTTCACAAAAATTCGCCGTTTCGCACGATAGAAACATGAATTTGTCAGTTATAGTTGAAAACAGCATTTTCTATTTATTTAAACATGAATTTGTCGTTCATTCTACGAATTTTATTTATTTGGTTCCATATTTTCGTTTATTTTATCGTCTACTCTATTTCATTAAACAGCTTTATAGTTCTGGCAATCAAACGACTGTTTGAATGGAATGTTTCGTTTCCCATGACAGAAATGTATTATATCAATATATTTAGGCTCATTTAATGCAGTTTTAGTTTCTGACCAATTTTTTGTATTTTCATTTTTGTTGAAAAATTCATAAGAGGACGAACTCACGCCGAATACAAAATAACAGTTTTATAATAATATCTTGTATGCTTTGTGTCATGGTCAGAGCACCACGTTGGTGGTGGTTACGTAGTGGTTGAGTCTGCAAGCGACGGCGTCGGCGGCAGCGTCGGCAGCGGCGGCGTGGTGGTGGTACGCGGTGTCAAACGTCGCAACACGGCTAACAAAAAGGAGCGGCGGCGCACGCAGTCCATCAATGCCGCCTTCCACGACCTGCGCGACCGCATCCCCAACGTGCCCGCCGACACCAAACTGTCCAAGGTATACGTCACGCTATATCCCACTCTGTGCGGTAGCACGAACCCAGAACAATCAAACATTCCACCACATTCATACACTTATAAAAATAATTTCTTGTTTCAAGAAAATTTTCAGTTTTCCTTTTGTATGCATTCGTTGAAAGAAAAATTATTTCTTACAATATGCTTAGATTCATTTAAAAATAAATATTAATATTGAATATAAATTTTATTTATCTTCATTTTTCTACTTTAAAAGAAAATGATTATATTTTAAATTTTGTTTTAAAAAAAAGTCGATTTAATTTTAAACAAAACGTTTTTATTTAAAACGATATCATTTTGATTATTGAAACTACTCCTACTCAAACTACTTCCCATTTTGAGTCTCAGTTGAGTACTTTGATATGTTCCTTCAAAACTAAATTAATTTTCATACAAGAATATTAATTAAGGATGTTTTTGCCTTTGTCTAATGTTGGGTTATGTTAAATTTGTCAAAAACAATGAGAATTGCTATTAAATGTGCAAATTGAAATGCATTCGAATATAAAATTTTGACTGGAACCCGATTTTTTAATATGAAATTGGTTTTTTTTTTCATTTTCGTAGGGCTGGAATGTGATTTTTGACAATTGACTTTACCTGAATCAACTGTTAAAATTAAAAAAATTCTGTTTGAAACATGCTTTTTTTTCAAGCAAAAGAATAGCATAATAGTAAAATTGGTATCGTTTATCATTAAAAATACACATTTTACACGAAAATCGCAATAATTTAATTTTGTTAAAATATAATTTATGAATGTCATCCGACGGTGCTAAACGTGGCAACGTTGTATTTTCGAACAATCACTTCGTCAAATGTCAAACCTTGGACCCTGGGACATAAGAATATCCAAAGAAACTAAATTAATTTTTCATTGGATTCAATAACTTCAAAAGTAATGATTTTGATTATTAAATGCAACTAATGTAAATTAAACAAATCGTGAGTTAAGATTAATTTGTACGACACATGAATTTTTACGCGGAATTTAATTTGGAATGCTACGTTGCCACGCTTCCCATTACATTTGTATAGACATTCTTGTAGTTTGTTTCATTAATTTCTATTTTCTTGTTACACAATCTCTGAAAGGTAATGACACTTCGGCATTATGTTAATGAATGTTCCAGCTACCGATTTATCAATAATTTGGAATATTCTCATTATTTTTTATTTGTTTTTTTTTTGAGCATTTTTAGCCTCCAAATGCCATTTTTCCATAAGAACACATGTAAAAATAGCAAAACTTTAAACTGTCATTCCTTTTTTTAGAAGCTGTGAAACACTTCAAAAATTTGCATTAATTTTTTGTGCAATACTTCATCTACATCTCACCCACATATATTAGTTTCACCAACCGCCTTCCACTTTCTTACCAACACCTCAATCGTGTATGTTTGTTGCAGATAAAGACGTTACGGCTGGCGACGTCGTACATCTCGTATTTGCTGGCCGTACTGGAGTCGGACGAGCCCATGGCGGGGTTCCGCGCCGACCTGGTGGCCAAGGGGCTGCATGGGGCGCGACACCACCACGGCTACCCTGCCGACTACCCCACCAGCAGCTCGTATCCCGGCTCTGGGGATGACACCACTAACATCGACCATGTGCACATGGTGAGTTGTTTTAATTTCATTATCTGTTCCGATTATTAGCCATGTATTTGATTAGATTTAAAAATGCAGAGAGAGTAGGCGTAAAATCTGATTTTACATTAGAAATTTTCTCTATTTTGTAACGTTTGAAAGTTATTTAGGTGGAAAGTTGGGTTGAACACATTTGATTACGATTACAACAATGAAAAATTTGATTATAACAATAAAAAAAATATGATGTGGCAGCACAAACTCCCGCCAAATACAACTCTTAAATAGTACAAAATAGTATTTGATGATACAGCAAAATACCCATCTTATTTGTTTATTTTCTATTTATATTTGATTTATGAAATTTAATTTTTTATATTTTATTATTTCTAATCTAATAAAAATTAAAAAGATTAGTGTAATCAAAACAGATGTAATACTTATTTACTTTACAAGTGCGCAAAGTAAGCAATTGCCCACGAGAGAAATATTTGCACACGAGTGTGATAATTTTATCAAGTGGATAATTCCACTTTGTCCACGTGTGAAGTATAACGTTTTATCCAATAACTCATTAAAAAAATGCAAAATTTATTAAAGAAATATAATTTGACAGTGACATATGCTTTAAATTTTCTAAATTAAAATGTCAATCGAAGTAGTTACCAAGGTGTTGTGTGTTATTATTATTATTAATAATAAAAATTCCTCACTAGTGACTTTTCTCAAAATTATACCCACTAGTGGGTAATATGTTACTTTCCTTGTTTAAAATCGCCATAGTTATAGAGCATTTATTAAGAGTGGTTAGCACACCAGAGGTTGTGGGTTTGAATCCCAGTGTTAATTAATTTGCAATCATCCACTCATACGGCGGCATATGACCAAAATTAGTTAGTACACCACTCATATTCATAAAAAATAAAATAAATTCAAGCTTCTTCTTTATTTTAATAAAGTACACACACGTTCCAACTCATAGTTCGGCACCTGACTCAAGCGAAGCGGTGACAGTGACTTGTGTCTGTGAGTGTACCCCGGCGCCTGGCGATGGCCACGCCCACCGGACACGTGCACTGTGTATCCCTGCATCTCGCTCCCCCCGCTCCACCGCCTCCCAATCTCATATATTATGAGCGTGGTTTATTTCAAGACAAATTGAGATATAAATGAGCGTCGTAAATTAAATTATCTATTTTTGTAGACTGTTTCTTTATCGAGTGAATTTAATTGGTAATTGACTACATACTACGTCAAGTACCAAAAAAATGAATGCGGTAGCATAGAATATTTTGCACAAAAGCTACTTTAACCCCCTTTTCTAATGAGGTCGTTATTAATTTGAACAAACAAAAAATATGTATTTCTTGTTATTTACAATAATAATCATCTTTGGGTGGCATTTCATGTGTAAAAAAAAATATATCGTTTACCGCTACCGGGATCTGCAATTTGCTCTACGCTAGTGCCACATACAGAAACGGAGAAATGGCGTTATGATACATTTATTTGTAATTCAAAAATAATTTCTAGAATATAAATCCAGTCCTCGCAAATGCATAACGCTGATTCATATTAAAATGTATTAAATATTGAGTTCATTTCGGATCTAGCAGATTGTTTATTTATTCACGTCCATGCAACCATGAGCACCACATGTATACGTTTAAATCTCAAACAACACTCATATCTCATCTCATGGGAGCACTCACTATAACATGACTGCGTAGGATATTACAAATATTTTACTCGAATGTTTCATCATACATATTGTTCTTAATTTCTTGGCCTAGTTTTTGTGTATGATTATTTATTAATAAAAAAATTAATATATTCTGTACTGATCATTTTAGGACTAAAACGTTCCATTAAAAAATATAAAGTAGCATATCATTGCGCGAAAATAAAACATCCGGTAAAAAACTTTTAATAATTGAGTAAAATTAAAAATACAACCGATATGTAAGGGAAATATTGTGATGGGTCAAATCATCGGTCGGTAGTGAGTTTTCAACAAATAAGCACGATTTGGTGTCCCTAAAATACAATTTTACTATTTTCATGATGACGTCTGCCTGTGTGTGTGTGTGTGCTTGTGTGTATAAGGAAGTATTGGAATCATGAAAAAAATCGTTGACGAGATTTTTGCGGAAATACATATTTTGACGTGCACTGAATTCGTTAAGACCAATTTCTCAATGATGTCTTTGTGTGAATGATGATGGATGGATATCTCTTGAACGAGACAAGATATGTAAACGAATCTTGGAATTTATGTTTCATGAAAATATGAAAAGCTGAGTTGATTTTTTACTTGACTTGACATACAAAACAAAATATTTAATTTTTTTTTCAAAAATGGAATTAGCTGAGAGAAAAAGTTTCAAATGAAAGATGTTAAAAAAATATTTGGCATATAAAATGTTATTTTCACTTGTACATGCATCCAGTATTGAGAAAAACTAACTTAAATATTTTATTATATATTTCAATAATCTTAGTTACATTGGGAATAAAAACTAAAATATTTTTAACATCCATGTGTCAAATAACTGTGAAGTGTCAAAAAGATGTGTCGTTTGAAATATTATAAAACCAATATTTGTATTATCAGTTAAAAAGTTTTAAAGATTAGATATTAAATAATACCTATTTTAAATCAAATCATGCCGATCTCGGTGGCGTGGTGGCTATGTCGCTAGCCTAGTACGCCAGAGGTCGTGGGTTCGAATCCCACTGAAGAGCATGGTCGTTTGTGTTCATATATAAATTCACTATCATACACTCATGAGGCGGCATATGAGCAAAGTAGTTAGTCCGCTTCCCATCTTCATAACAAAAAAAAAATAAATCAAATCATAGCTACAAGAAGAAAAAATTAAACAGGCTTGTCATCTATAATAATTATCAAAATAAAGTCATACGCACGGAACAAGTCATACGTGTTCAGTTGGTTTTATTTGTATGAGAAAGTAGTATGGTGGTCACATCAGATTTTTTTCATTCAATTTAATGAAGCTATAACAGTCATATTTCAAGTTTAGATTTTGGGAGTAATCCCTCAACCGGAAATTGCAGTTTATTTGAAAGTCTATCAGGTTTTTTTGATTATATCTCAGTTTATAAATAAGTTAAAATACGATTTTAATAGTTTCGTGATGATGTCTGTGTGTCTGTTTGTCTGTCAGTCTGTGTGAAACTCTGGAGTTACGGTTTCTAAAAAACTACTGAACTGAAAACTTTTATATTTTGTATATATCAATTGTATCTTGTGTCCCCTTTGGAAGAGTTGATTAGTTTTTGGTGATAATCCAATAACCGGAAGTGGTAGTTTACTTGAAGCCCTATCAAGCTATTTTGAAATATTTCAGTAACTTATGGTTAAATGACAATTTTTTGTTATTGGAATAATATTTCAAATATTATTACATACAATTATTACTTGAAACATTTTTCTCTTATTACCACCAATTACGAATTACAACATGTTAAAGAAAATTATATTTTGACATTTTTAGTATTTTCAAATATTTACCTGTTTTTAAAATTATACACCGGCCCAGTAATTGAAAGACAAAGTGAATAATTTGGACAAACACGAGATACAGACACCAAACACAACCACAGTCATAATGTTTCAAGTGGTTCAAGTGTAAAACTGTTATGGTTTAGTTGGGTTGGGTCGGGCTGCTCTCAGAGTCAATATGCAGAGGCTCAAGTGGCTGGTCGTGTGACAAGTGTTCTTTAGAACCCACACTACAAACTACAATCGTTCAGATTATGTGGGAAATAATATCACAGAAATATCACTTTATAATACTCGAACAGGTACACAAGAATGTATCGAATATATCAATGAAATGTTGAATGCGTATGTTTACAAGAGCCGCTGCAGCATGCAGGTTCAACACGTCACAGTTCAGTGTTTGTGTTTACATTAGCGCAGTCACTAAACTGAAACTGCCGGTTACCATTCTTCATTCTTTGTGTCTTCTGTCTGGCTCAGACTGTTTACACGTCACTGTGTATGTGTATGGGGCTCATTCGCGACAAGTGTGCTCACATCTAGAAGACAATTTCCACATAGCCGACAAACTACACCCATTCAGTCTCACATAATATTTTTATTTTAAATAGGTACTAAAGAACGCCAAAACTGTCATTAAATGTTCTGAAATCGGCACTAAAGTAACACTAAAGTAATCCTTTTAACTGCGATTTTAAGCAACGCAGTGTTGCTAATTGTACGATAATTATTATAAAAGTGGGATAATTTCGGAAATTGTATAGGATGTACGAAATTAATACAAAAAATGAAACAATATTGTGCAATAAGAACGAACTAATTAATTCCATTGAAGAAGTTAGGAATAAAACATATAATTTTGAGTGTTATTTACGACAACTTCAATGTCAAAATGACAAAACTGAGTGTAAGTTCCAATGTTTGACTTAACTGTCAACTGAGAGATATATAAACATATAAAATAATTTTTTAAAAATTGTTTCTAATTGAAGTTTTTTTTTCACTATTAATATTTCAATTCATATAGCTCTTATACAGTGTGGTTTAATTTCGAATCTCACTATTTTGTTACCTATCTCGAGAATTATTAATTAATAAGCCAATTAATGATTTTTTTCTGGAAACATGCATAGCTTATTAGATATGAAAAAAATACCTATTTTCGTTGATTTTTTTCATTTTTAAATAATTTCCTCAATATCGTATATTTAGAAAATTGTTTCAAATAAGAGAGGTACACATTTTTCTATAACACTGTTTTGGAAACTACGCATCCCATAATTAAAAATTGTATTGGAATAACTATCATTCCATACGCCGCATGTAATAAATTCGACGAATCAGAGCCGCACATTAGCGCGATGTATGAAGTATCTTGTTTCGGTTACTATGGTTACGTCTGTTTGTTTTAATTTTATTTATTTGAGTTTGACCTTTTCAACAGTTTTGTATTTGTAATTTTTGTATAATTTTCAAAGTCTTGTTATAGAAAGTATATTCTACAACAAGTAATGGAATGGCATATATTCCACACGAACAAACCGTTGTCCTCGACTTCGGCTTGGACTACAAACTTTTTGGTCGTGTGGAATATATGCCATTCCATTACTTGTAGAATATACTATTACTGGACAGGGTGTTATTTTCAAATGGATCCAGCAAATATTTCGCTTATTTATTAACTTAGATATTTATTTCACATAACATGATTTATACAACAATATATAAGTTAATTAATAGCGGATGTACATACAATGCTATCATTTTTACTAGTAATTAATATCAACTTAGAAATTTCAAATGGAACATACTACATTATTTTTACAAATTGGAAAGTACGTTAAATTTGCTTCATAATCATGTAAAATAATTCATATGCTTGTCATTTTATTTTTTAATAATTGTGAGATAACTAATGATATAAGACTTGGATTGTATATTTTGTATTCATTGAATTATGTAAAGCCTGTAAATAACAAGAGAATTGTATTATTGGAAGTCAGTTAGGTGTCATTGTTTGTACGAGGCAGTAGTGCTATTAAATAACATTGAAGCTACATTAGTGTATTATTTGTGTGTGTGCTGTGTGTAAGTGTATTTATTACCCTGAATGAGAGTGTTTCTAACATAATGCAAGATATGTATTATTTTAAATGACTAAAAAGTAAATTTGCAAAAAAATATAATATGTTCCATTTGAAATTTCAAAGTTGATATTAGTTACTTGTAAACCGGAAATGATATCAAGAATGTACATCCGCTATCAATTATCTTATATGTTGTTGTATATATCATGTTATGTCTAATAAATTGCTATGTGTATAACCAGTATCGTAAAAAAACATTTTTTTTTTGGCTCGTCTGGGTTAGTTTGTAAGGTAATTATAATTTGTTAATATTTCATATTTATTAGTGCTATTTCGAAATGGAAAATTTATTTCATCTGTCAGCTCCTTGGTATATTGCTAAATCGTAAAGATTTTGACAAAAAAACTTTCTAACTTTTGCTTGAAAATTTCACACAAACTATATTTTTATATTTTGGCTGCATCCTGAAAAAGTCTTTTATTTCATTATATTTGAATAATTATTTTTTCGCGAGTACTATACAATCAAATAAGTTAATCTCTAAAAAATAATAATAAATAAGCCAGTCAAATAATAATCTCCAGATGAGAAGCATTTTTCTTAAAGGCATAATGGTTCTAATAATATTCGCCGCAATTAAGAAATAAAATAAACATTAGGGACACACATTATAAAAGCAAAACCATGTTAGCCAAATAATTGAGAGATAATGACCATATCTTGATGGCAAATAAATAGTCAAAGTTCACAGCACAAAGGAGAGACGTTGCACAGCGCCGGCGGTAACCGGATTACGCGGTCGGCTAGGTTGATTTGTGGGGCGTTACTGGGGGGCGTGCGGTCGCTAATTCAATTACAACTCGTCGCCTTCAATTTCATTAGTTAAGTGCAGTGAAATAAACACACGGACTATGATATCATTCCATCACACATTTCTATCTAACTATTAAATGCTACATTTATAGGTTATGAGTTTTTAAAGCAACCAATCAGTTTTGCTTGCTGGCTAACTAATAACTTTAGAGAAAAAATAAATACACAGGCTTATACAGCAATGAGAGGGACATAATTGTACCATTGGTAAAATAAAGCCCTCTAATAATTTTATTTTATCAGTCATACAAATATATGTTCCCCTCGTTGTTATATAAGCATGTATATTTATTTTTTCTCTAACGCTATTAGTTAACCAGCAAGCAAAACTGTTTGGTTGCTTTAAAAAACCCACTCTGTACTAGATAATAAAGATGTCTCTTACACCTTAAGTCCGTTTGACACTATCAATCATCTGTCAATGTTCAAATTTAAAATATTGAACGTGTACCGACAGAAAATTTCATCAATTTTTTGAACAAATTTACAGTTATTAAAAATAATGAACATGTTTTATTTTCTTCAATATTTCTATCAACTAATAGACAGTATATCAATCAAGTTGCGCAGTACCTACAACAAAGAACAAATTTAACCTTTACCTAATTTATTCGGTAAAGTTATATATGATTAAAAACAGAATAAATACAATACGAGTGAAGAAACTAAGAATTTCGCTCACGCTTGTGTCAGTGAGCGAATTCGATGCTAGGTTAGGTTCAATTTGGTAATGACAGATGAGTGGGTGAAAGTAGTAAGCGAAAGAACTTTCGCCCACTCCTTCTATTGAAACTTGTTGTTTCTTACTTGGATACAGAGTTCTAAACCTTCTGTTTTATCCACTCAACTCATCCCTATGGCAACGTAATGGGTAATGACAAGTGAGTGGGCGAAAGTTCTTTCGCTCACTATTTTCACCTGCTCATTTGTCATTATCCATCCCGTTGCCATAGAAATGAATTGTGTGGACAAAACAGAAAGTTTCAAGTAAGAAACAACAAGTTTCAATAACAGGATTGAGCAAATAGCTATTTTTATACGATTTCTTTTTACTATTAGTTCCATTTAAAAAATTATTCGTTTGTGTTAAATCTTGAATATGAACCACAAAAAAATAGTTATTTGTATATCAAGGCACTAAAATATAATTTTCTGTTACGAACAAATCATATGAGTAATAAAAAATGCTTTAGTGCCGAGGTATACATTATAAATTTTTTTAGAAATCGCTAAATTATTAATTAAAAACATAAATAAATAGCATTATGTATTTGTAAAACGTCAGCTAGCTTTTGCGACGGGGTTGGCTGTGATAACAAAAATACTGGCAAACTGTAAAATTTGGTTATAATTTTCATTATTTTTTATACATTCTTAGACGTGTTCTGCATGTGATCTGCATTAAATCCGATATATTATTATCAAAGATAAATTATAAATAAATTCACCAATAGTATTATAGAATAATTTGTTTGTTATTTTAGGTTTGTAATTCAAGTTTAACATAAGAGTCTGTAAAGTAAAATTTTGAAATAAGAGTCTGTAAAGTTTAACTTTAGCTACTATTTTGGCTAACTTCGCGTAGTAATATCGTGTACTGTAGTATCGATTTCGGAAAAAAACGTATTTTTCTACACAACTTATAAGACAATAAAAATATGTAGCTTTCTTATTTGTAACATTTTTTTCAATATTCGATAGTTTAAAAATTATCTTAAAATGATATCAACGAAAATAGATTTTTAAATATCAAATCATAAGTTTTAATTTGATGACAACCATAAATATTTTAGTCAAAAAAATGGTCAGTAAAATAAGAACAGAATAATTTAGTCTGTTTTAGATAAATCTCGTTGTAACATAGATATATAAGTTGTATCTGAGCGATAGTAATTGATGTAAACAGCGGGTTAAATTTAGTGTCATGTTTATTTTGCTTCGCTCTTAATATTTTATACAGTTAACTCCGCATGAAACCGATACACTTGTGTTCCAGCAGGACTAGTTTATTTGATGAAACTGATCGTAGGGTTGTTTGTTTCAGGAGAGCGACTCCACGACGGGGTCGATGGCGACGCTGACGACGTCGGGACGCAAGACCAAGGGGCGCACGGGCTGGCCGCAGCACGTCTGGGCCTTGGAACTCAAACAAGAACAGAATCTCTAACACACGTGCGTGTGTTTGTACTCAAATACCTAGTCCCTACACTGTTCTAGTGTTTTTTATAGTATTATTGTATATGTTATAAGAATATGCGATACATTAGTTTGGTAATTCTGTTTAGATAAATCAACATATGCGGACCGATATTTTAATTGTTAATGTTTTCACAATCAGTTTTTTAATTTGACATCTAATGAAAGATATCTCATCACTAATTACAGTTACCTTGAATAAATGAATAATTAATATTATCAGCGATATTTATATTAAGGTACGACTATCAAACGTATTATTTTATTAGCCACAAACAGTTTCATTAACTTTGAAAATGGCGCCGCATAATAATTTAAATTTGGGGTCCTTCACTAAATTCATAAAATGGCAAATAATTCATTTAAATTATAACTAGACTCAAAAACATCATACTACATATAACAGAAGTATACAAAATATTACTTGATATTAAGATATTTACGTTTTAAAAATAGCGTCATTATGTTTCTCTGTGCTTCTCTCTCACACATCTATTCTATTCTAAATTCTTTGCACTTCTCTTATTATTGAGCTGTCAGACTGTCGACGTGTCAAATGATTGGCACCATACGAAAATTTATGTTTCGTTTTGAATAATACAAATCACGTTTGCTTGAGAATTTATCAGTGGCGAGTGGCGACTAAAATAATTTTACAGTTTATTTATGTTTTTTCCTGGAATAAATGATTTATATTTTAATTATTTACCACGAAATATATTTTAATTCCATTTAAATAATTTTCGAAACCATACAACTACTGTTTGAGATCCACAACACACGGAACTCTGACATTTTCGCTTTATATAGACTTTTTAACACCACAAATAATTTTCAATTAGTTTTTTACAAAAAAAAAATCTTTTTAAAAATAGTGAATATATTTGATTAGCCCTGATAAATTTTGCTTTCAACTAGTCTGTAATTTCGTTGCGTCGACCTAAAGTAATATTTATTAGTTAGAAATAAATAATATGTTATGTATGTTTTCAAAATATACTTACGAATTCAAAGTTAAACAAAAAAACTTGAAATTAGTTACCAACTATTTTGACACTTCGACAATCTGACAGCTCAATAATAAGAGAAGTACAAATAATTCAGAAAGGTCTTTAAAACTGAAATATCTGAATAATGAATAATATTTTGTAAAAGTACGATGTTCTTGTCTAGTAATAATATAAATGACTTATTTGCCATTTTGTGACTGTAGTAAACGACCCCTAGTTCCACCTTGTAGATGTAGCCGAGTTTGGTTCAGTGTATCCTTCGACTTCTGTTGATCCATGTTTTATTTGTATGTAGTTCCTTCCTCATATTGTATATAATATATCTATTTTAAGTTGTTTCAAACACACACATGGCCCCTCGTAAATTTATATGAGTCGAGGTACACTCCGTGACAACATTATATTTAATTCTATGTTAAGTTTATATATCCATGTACATTTACATTGTATTATACTGAATAAATTCCATTATCTAAATGTTGTTTACAAAAAATAACTCACACGAGTGCAATAAAACCCACTCAATATAAATACATACAAATCACAATACGAAACATTACAATAGCTAATAAACTAACTGAAATTTATTCCACTCCAGGGGCTACCAGCGACAAAAGTGATTAAATTAATTTAAAAAGTGACCAAATTTAATGAAAAAATTACCTCATTTAATTTTTTTATTAATACAGGGTGTTCATTTTAAGTGGTACACTATTGCTATTTCGAGAACTATAAGAGCTACGACGTCGGTTAAATTAGCAAACAATTTCTATATTATAAGACAAATAAAATGAGCAAAACAAGAATTTTTTTAGATCAGTGGTTCTCAAAATGCGGGGTGCAACTTTCTTATTTTAAATGACAACCTACTTTTTTTATTTGCTTATTCGATTCAGTATTTTTTTCTGAATTCAATGATATTCACATCTAATGACCAAATATTACAAAATATTTGAGAAAAATGCAAAATTAAAAATGTATCATTTTTATTTAAATATGCATATACAAAGTTTGCCATGGAAGAAAACAAATTATTATTCGACTCAATATTTTTTTCTGAATTCAATGATATTCATATATAATGACCAAATAATACAAAATATTTGAGAAAAATGCAAAATTAAAAATATATCTTTTTATTTAAATTTGCATATACAAAGTTTGCCATGGAAGAAAACAAATAAATCAAACAATTTTTAATATTAGTTTTTTTAAGTGTACCTCTGTATTTCTGTATTGTAACAACTAAATTAATAATTATTCTCATAATTATAGTTTTGTCAACTATTTCTGCATTTGGTTTACTTGTTTTCTTTCATGGCAAACTTTGTATATGCATATTTAAATAAAAATGATACATTTTTAATTTTGCATTTTTCTCAAATATTTTGTAATATTTGGTCATTACATGTGCGTATCATTGAATTCAGAAAAAAATACTGAATCGAATAAGCAAATAAAAAAAATAGGTTGCCATTTAAAATAAGAAAGTTGCACCCCGCATTTTGAGAACCACTGGTCAAAAAAAATTCTTGTTTCGCTCATTTTAATTGTCTTATAATATAGAAATTGTTTGCTAATTTAACCGACCTCGTAGCTCTTATAGTTCTCGAAATAGCAATAGTGTACCACTTAAAATGAACACCCTGTATATTTTATATTACAAACGTAAATATATAAATAAAAAATAATTCAAAAATAATAGTTCTCATGGCATTCAACATAAAAATATATTTAAATTCTATATCTATAAATCTGAATTTAAAAAAGTGACAAAAAGAAACCAAAACAAAAAAATTACTTTTAGTTAAAAAAAGTGACTCACTAGCAGTTCTGCCACTCTGTAGTTACCACATCAAATAATTAATTTAATTAGGAATGTTGGTTTCTCAGGTTTGTAGTTTTCGGGATTGGACATGTTTTTATGCATCAAAATAAATATAGCAAATAAATATTTTATTATACCGAACTCAACACTGTACATTTTATATTACATGGAACTCAACTGTACTTATATTATTTCCCTCTGTGATATGTGTCTGTGCAATTAAACTATACTTTATAAAAATATACAAAAATAAATCAACTACTAGCCCAGTACTAAAATGCAATAAAATATTAAAGAAGGTAAAATATTTTATACAATTTTTTATCCTATTCTCAAGACAAATAGTTTTCTAGAGGCAACATTAATAATGAGTCTTTTAAATCGAGATTTAACCTGAACTAACTATTGGATTAGTTAGTGAGGCGACCTATCTACTAAATGTGAAAAGCTACTTGAATTTGAGTATCACTAGCGTTGTTTCTATTGCTTTGATCATTTTCAATAAACATTCAACTTTGTTAATATTTACAACATCTATAGACTATAGAGTTTCTGTACACGAACGCTTGTGTATTTAGTTTAGATAAATGTGCTTTGTATAATTAACATGGTTCTATTTTATCACAGAATTATTATATCAAACATGAGTTGAACGTAGAAAACTGTTCTGTACATTTAAAAAATATTTATAATCAATCAGGCAAATTAATTGGCACGAAACTTAATGAACACTGTTTTAGAATTATATTTACATTACAAGTCGATTTTGGCCGTTTAATCATCAATTAGTTTATGTTTAAATTTGCTATCCACATAAATATTAAAACGCGAAAACTGAAACAGTTTTCTAATCTCTAGTCTACCTGAGGTTTAAAATTCAACAGAGTATTAATTTCGAAGCAACGTGAAACTCTATAGAACAACAAGGAACGAGCGATACACGATATAAAAGTGTAAAACATTCTAAGGAACTTGAAGCCAAACCAACCAACCCTCTTTTGTACTGAATCCGATCCTGTATTCATATCAGGAAACACGTTTATAACGAAGAAATTACTGTTTGTATCTTTAAGGTCTATTTACCACTAGTGATGAATTTACGCAGGTTCTATATAGAAAATTACTTGTAAATTCACGAAAAGAAAATTAAAAATTTATATAGGGTGTTTCAATAAACTTGCTCAATGTTGGTAAATTTAGATTTAGAATATAAAATATGGCGATATTTTTAATGTAAATCATAAATCTATAAATTTGTAAATCCAGCATAAACCAATAAAGGTATTACTATATATTTTATATTTTTTAAATTAAATTTCTAAATCTAAATTTGTAAATTAAATCCAGTATAAACCAGCCATTAGTTAAGGCGGAGTAGGAGCTAATACTTGAATCTCATTGGCTCAACAGACGCGCATATGTCCTACGTCATCAAAAACAAAACATCCCGTATTTATTAGAGTAATTTATAATTAAAAATATGGAATTTTCCGCATCCTTTTACTCTTATCTTTTACTATTTTTGATTATAGTGAAATAGCCTATTGTATCAAATAAATATACAGTACCTAATAAGTTACGTTTTAAAATTTTTTTGTCCTACTAATACAATTTATTTTTTATCTATTTAATCAATTTTCTTATTCAACCAACCTCGTAACATTTTAAATACAAAAGTTATGTACTAATAGTGAGCAAGCTTATTGAAACACTCTGTATTTATAACTCCAACAATTAGTTAGAAATGTGTTTCATTTTAATTTATTTACCTTGGGGCTGACGGAATAGACCATTCAAATAAACACAACATAAAAATCGAATAATTGTTCTAGTTATTAAACAAAAAGATAAAAATAATGTGTACCAGTTCATTACCAACGCGTTCCCACCCCATAAAACTAACCCCATTATCTAAAAAACCCATATCTAGGGAACTGCGATCATCAGCTGGGCTGGGTGGCATCCGCGGGGGCGGCGCGCGATGTAGTCGCCGAGTGTGTATAGAGCTGCTTGAACAGCACCGTGACGGGTTTCTCGGGCAGGAGGTGCTGCAGGGCCCCCTCCAGCAGCACGTACAGCAGGCGCCGGGTGAGCATGGGGCGCTGCACCAGCTGGAACACGGTGAGCAGCCCCTGGCGCGTGGTCTCCGAGCCTAACAAACGCTTGAGTTCGTCGGTGAGGGCGGGGGCTGCGAGGAGGGCTACTTTCGCGGCTACGCGGGTTCGAGCGCGCGCTGCGGCCGACCGACGAGGCCTGTGAACAAATATTGGAAAATGACGATAGATTATTGATTCTATATTTTATTTTTGACATTTCATAATCACGAAAATCAATTTTAGTTTAGTTTAGTTTTTTTGAGAATTGTCCAGATGAAATTGTAGAACCGTTTAACTGTTAAAAAAAATATTCAAAAATAAATGTATATCCGTCCAAAATAGCTATTTTTAACTAGTGACCAACTGGGCCAACACATAATCGGCATTAGCATGAACAGTTTCTAATTTGTCAACAAACAATTTTAAGTTTTTTCGTGAATTAAAATGTAACATTACAAGTTATACATTTTATGAAGTCGAAAATTCAAGAACACAATTATTTTAATATTGCAAATTAGTTTAAAAAACAAATGAAATAAAATTTTTGGTGCCATCTCTTGACAATTTGTAAAACAAGAGTGAACAAAAACCTTTTTTTCACGACATGATAGGAAACCCCACCGTTCTTCTCCCGAAATAGTGAGGAAAATGTCTTGTTCCTCTCTAGAGAGGAAAATATAGAAGTGTTACCAATATGAATGTTATTTACAAAAAAATTATTATAAAAATTATAAATAAATTCCTAATTTGATTGAAAATCCTTATTTTAGTGATATACATACTTTAAATTGTCTTACAATTATGTCTTATATTTTCTTTTTCTTATTAAATCACAATTTGACAACTAATTAAAGATATTTAAGATTGGTTCATTGGCAACACTGCTACACCGCCTTGTGTCTGATAACCTAACTTTTAACGAGTCAGTCTGTCACTTGTGTTCTCAAAGTGTATTTTAAGTCCGAGCAAATTGTTTTTAGAAACATGTCGTGAAAAAAATGTTATGTCTAACACGAGAGGAAAGCTCTTTTTCCACTCTCGTTCGAAATGCCTCACTCGCTGCGCTCATGAGGCAAACTTCGAACTCGAGGGGGAAAAAGAAGCGCTTTCCTCTCTAGTTTGACAAATAACTATTTTCACGACATGCCAGGTAACTTCACCGTTCTTCTCCCGAAATAGTGAGGAAAATATTAAAGCCAATATGACTGTTATTTACAAAAACATATTGTAAAAATTATAAATAAATTCTTAATTTTATTGAAAATCCCTTTTTAGTGACATACATACTTTAATTTAAATTATCTTACAATTATGTCATATTTTTTTTCTAGATTTAAACACAATTTGACAATTTTAATTTAGATTTAAGATTGGTTCATTGGTAACACTGCTACACTGCCTTGCGTCTGATAACCTAACTTTTGACGTGTCAGTTGTGTAGTCAAAAGTGTATTTTAGGTCCGAACAAATCATTTTAGAAACATGTCGTGAAAAAATGTTATGTCTAACACGAGAAGAAATCTCTTCTGCCACTTTCACTCAAGAGTGATCAAAAATCTTTTTCTCACTAGTGGTTAAATTGCTTACTTTTCTCACTCTTTTAAATGAGCAAACAACATCAAAATTAAACGATTGTGGGAGTTTTTTTATTACACCATAACTTAAAAATTGGTAGGTTTAGTTTAAGTGATTTGGACCTTCCTAATTCGCACCCTCCCTATTCAAGCCAACCCAATTCGGGCCCTCCCGTTTCGGAGCATGTTGATTCGAACCCTCCCGTTTCAGGCCATGTCGATTCGTACCCTCCCGTTTCAAACCCTTTGATCGACTCTCATGTTTCGGACCATGCCGATTCGAACCCTTCCGTTTCCAAACATGCCGATTCAAACCCTTCCGTTTCAGACCATGCTGATTTGTACCATTTCAATTCGGACCATGCCGATTCGCACCCTGTCAATTCGGGCAATGCCAGATTTAACGGCGTTTAAAATGAGGAATCAGTTATTTCTTACGCATAAATCTTCAAATATATGTAGATAATTAATTCTACATCTAAGTAAATTACCAAATTTTATTTTTGACATTTCATAACTGAGAAAATCAATTTTGAAGTTTTTTAAAAAATTGCTCAAATACAATTACAAACATTAGGTGTACATACCTAGCAGGAGCTTTGACGCCTCCTGGCCACATAGTATGTTGCAGAGTGCGCAGCCCCCGAGCCACCGCCCTGGGGGAGGTGCCCCCAGCTACCCACTCCACAATCCTCCGGGTCACAATATCCCCAAACCACGCGCGGACAATCTGTCGAAGAAGCGTCACCAGCCGTCGACGAAGCCACTGATTCCGAGACCTAAAACACAACATTATTAAACAACAACCTGAAATATTTCTTGGTACCATCAACCTGAGATCAAAGACTTCATCAGCGAGCAGCAGGAGCACCCTGAGCGGGATGTTGTCGCCCCCCTCGTCGAGGGCGGACACCATGCTGGGGCTGGGGACTGCTGGGGGTAGCGTGGCGGCGGTGGGTTTGTTGAACACGCGGCCCACCATTTCGTCCATCTTGTGGCGGATGGCTCGGATTGGACCGGATGCGGCGCGGTCGTACTCGGCTTGCTCGGTGAATGATTGCAGCAGGGAACGGAGCCCTACGTGGGTGTCGACTACGGAGCGCCGGCATACCGCTAACATGTAGCTATAATAATTTAAACAAGAATTAATAATCCCCTAAATCATTACAACTCAGAGTTTCGATTACATATTAAACTGTAAGTTAGGGAAAGTATTTTAGCCTCGGTTTTAGCGCTGTACAATGTTTTATTATTTTATAAAAAAATATGCTTCGAATAGAAGTTACAGAGAAGCATATTTTCTACCATTTGTATTTCAAGTATTTTTTAATAAAATAGTTTTAGAACATTGTAACAACCACAAATAGAGCATGTGGTACCAGTCATTCTATTTAATTTTAACGGGCCGTTTATTAATTTTTATATTCCAAAGAACAATACCGTTTTCTTAATAAACGGAAGTCTGTTAATTTTTTACTCACTTAAAAGAGTGAACAAAGTAAGCATTTAATAATTTAGTGAGAAAAAGATGTTTTAATTACAAATGAGAAAAAGTTATTTATCAACCTGGTTGGAAGACATGTATCCAAAAAGGATTTGCTCGGACCAAAAATGCACTTTGACAACATAACTGACACGTTTAAAGTTATCAGGCGCAAGGCGATGTAGCAGTGTTGCCAATGAACCAAACTTAAATATAAATTAAAGTTGTCAAATTGTAATTTAATCTAGAAAAATAAAAATATAGGTTGAGAAAGCTATAAATAAATTGTTTTTATATAAATATGTATTTGAAACTTTAATTTGAAATATTATTTATCTAACACCTCTCAATAAATGCTCTATAACTATGGCGATTTTAAACAAGCAAAGTAAGAGATTACCCACTAGTGGGTATAATTTTGAGGAAAGTCATTAGTGAGTACTTTTTTATTTATAACAATAATAATGACACAACACTTTGGTAATTACTTCGATTGTCATTTAATTTAGAAAATTATTAAGAGGTGCTGGATAAAACATTATACTTCACACGTGGGCAAAGTGAAATTACCCACTTGTAAATTAAATAACTATTAATAACAACAAAAACATAAATCGACAACATTATTTCAACTACCAAAACGTCAGAAAATAAAGTAAAAAATTCTCACCTGTTGAGAGCGCGCATGCGTCGTTCGAGTAGCGCCCGCTCCATATTATGAAATGGTTTCTTTCCAGGAAAGGGCAGCCGCGCCAGGTCAGCCCAGCGTTCCCGGACCCGCGCTTGCAGATCATGGAAGTCACTATACCGGCGGTAGATGTGCCACTGCTCCTGGAAGCCCGTATCATACAACTTGGACACTTGCGTGGCGTAGATCCCGAACGTTTTGCCTTTATCAGACATCACGCCTGTAACATCACAATTTTTACAATTCCTATAATATTTCCCAATGTTTCCCACTAACCTGCCTCAATGATGTCAACCGTCAGGGTAAAGTTCCCAACCTTGAGTTTCGCGTACTCCTCGTCGCTATCCTCCGAACCGGAAGTGCCGCCGCCGCTCTGCTGCACCGGGGCGACTGTGAGGTGGTGTTGTGTACCAGCGGCGCACGTGATGTCGCTGTATGACCGGGCGTGTTTACCTGGAGGTCGTAATGATAGAGGCGCAGGTTGGGTGTCACCTGGGTCTATGTCGTCGTCTTCATCGGGAGCGGTGCTGGCAACTAGCTCCAGCTCGGCGAGGAGGCGCGTGTAGCCAGGGCTGCGCTCGAAACCGGCAACGAAGATGTCTTCGCGCTGAGAAACACATTGATAATGATTGTTCAGTAGTAGTTTATATAGCGAGGGAGTAAAGTACGTCATTATTTGTTAAGAGCGATCCCATGATGCAAATAATGACTTACTTTACTCGTATACAGTATGGTTGAATTGAAAAACCATTCTTGAAAGGTTCAATTATTGGTTTCCATAATTATTTTATTTCAAAAAAATTAAATAGTTTATTGTAGAGAAGTTTATGCATTTTTTTGAAATCATCAGTGCCATAAAATAGTAAAAAATGTACCAATTGAAAGTTATTGGTTTTATCTGACATCTGCTGTCATCAGTATTTGATTTCAAGTATCTCTTATAAAAAAATGTATAATATAATATAAAATTAAATATACTGAAATGGTTTTATGGTTAATATAGTGCACGACAAAAATATATTACATAAAATAAACTCTTAATTAATATCACCAATCAACATGTGTATTTTTTTCGGTTTCAGGTAGAGATATTAGTGTCAAAAAATGCAGAAATTCTTCCTCTACAATAAACTATTAAACTTTTTTGTTGTAAAATAATTAGAGAAGCTAATAATTCAATATTTCAAAAATAGCATTGAAAATGCTATTCGCAACTGAAATGGACCCGTATCCATCTGGTGGTAAAAATATAAACTGCTATGAGGAGTAATGGTGTGTATGACGCGTTTGAAGCAATATTAATAAAAGTGATCATTGTGTAGTTGTTTAGTGCAATATTATTCCATTTAATTTATTTTCTCATTTATTTGTTCTTCACCTTTCATATAAATTTGATTCGTTTTATAATGAGTTCCACAATGAATAAAAAATCACAATAAAAACTGCTGTGTATATACATGGCTGTCATTTTCGTGCTGGCAAAAATATGTAATTATTTCCAGGAGAGGGTGCACGAAAAGTGTAAATATTAATCAAATATGGAGAACTTGAATTGACCGAACATATGAGAATTTTATATTACTAGGTTTTTTATAATAGCTTGTGTGATACCTAACCTAACCTTTCGTCACCAATTTTAAGTGAGGATAAGTTTTTGGAATAAGTTATTTAAGTAGTGAAATTGAATATTTTTAATAAAAGAATGTATTTTTGAATGTATTGTTCTAGTTAGTTATATCAATACAAACCATTATTTATATGTTTTATAATTTTTCCTCATACCCGTACGTAAAGGATAAAGTAAGAAATAAACCATTTTAATAATAAAGTGACTCGTTTGAAGGTAATTATAATACAAACGTTTTATATAAAAAGTTTTCCAGAAGTGATGAACGAGTCCCCACCGCTAGTCTTGTCAATACTTAAAAATAAAAACAAAAAGTGTGGTATAACTGTACTCGGCGCCATAGAATATGCAACAATACCCCCCTTTACAGAATATTAGACGTCAAAACTTCGTCTATTCAAAATTAATTTAATTTTTTGATTCATTTTCCTATGTTACACATGTTATCTACAACTCCGATTACTCCTTTCAGTAGCCATTTTATAGGTACAGTGCTGCCACCACTCTGTATATCAAGGGAGTAAAGTTCGTCATTATTCGTGGAGATTAAAAATTGAATCTTGAGGGCATAGCACGAGGAATGCAATCGCTTTTTATTTCCTTCGGTAAATAATAAAGCATATTTGATAAGTTAACATTATTTACCAGTCGTATATAAAACAGTTATTTTGAACCTAACCTTCATCTTATCGTAGACATGCCGTTGTACCTCATCGAACCAGAGGTCCGAAGGTGGGGTGTGCGTGTCTGCGATGCGTTGCTGCAGGGTGTGCAGAATGGAAGCAGGGACCAGCAGGCGGTGGGCCCCGTGCTCGGACAGGTACTGCTGGTAGATGTGGCGCGCCGTATCACGCATGCGCTCTACGTCCACCGACTCCCCCAACGCTAGGCTGGCCAGCTGCTGCTCCGCGGCCACGCGCCATCCCTAATAAAGATTTTTATTTTATTTTATCAGATATATGTTCAGATATTTGAACAGATATTTCTGATTTGATCCGAGTATTTTAATCGTTTGTAATATACAAATATTTTTTTAAAATATCATGTATAAAATTGGATGAGTCAATTTTGGAACGCTATCTCCCGAAAATTTTAATAAAAATCAACCAGAAGTGGTAGTTAACTTGAAAGCCTTGTGGTTTTTTAAGCATATCTCGATAAATAATTGTTTGTAAAATAATATTACAATTTTTATTTCGCCTTCGTCTTCCTCTCCTTGTTGGTACGTACTGGTAAACAAAATAATCCGACTTTTTTACAGCTACATTTATTATTACCCTTCTTGCAATTACAAAAAATAGAATTTTGAAGTTTTTCTGAAGCAGGCGGGAGTAGAGTTTGAATTGACTCCAAACTATTTTTTTTCTTAGAACAATCTATATGTAGAAATCCAGCAATGAGAGGAAGATGAAAGCGAAGAAAACATGACTGTTGAAGTAGAATTTTAAGAATATTATTAATAATATTACAGTTTTCAAAAAATCAACAATAATCCGTTCCACTTTGATAATTACCAACCGTACCATTTTTTAATCAACAGGAAACAGCCAGATCAGATTTGCTTAATCATAATAGATCGTGGATTGTGCATACTGCATATTATACAGAATACGAGTTTTATAATTTTTTTTTTTTTAGTATATTTAAGTTCTATACCAATTATCAGCTCGATGCCAATTTTTCCGAAGTTACAACTTTTTTTGTCTATTTTGACTAGACTATAAATTCACATACATATAGTTAGTTGAGCTCATGTTTATTAATGTATTATTTAATTTATATATTAAACATTTTATTTCAAAATTATTCAATGTTAATTTCTTTATATTTTCTTATCAACTTTCTAAACGAACTGGACGACAAAGATAGCTTTCTCACGTATTGCCTGTCTCTCTCGGCATGTATTTTTCAACTTTAGTGAGCGTTCCAGAATTACTATATTTCAGTGGTTTTTACATGTTGACAGATTTACCAACAGTTTTTTTTTAAATAAATATTTCTTTTGCCCAAACAAAAATGTCTAGATTTTAAAGTTACTCCATACCTCAACATGCAGATAGAAGAACAAATACGCTTGCTGATCGACCCCCGTCACATAATCAATAAAGTACGACAAGGCAACATTATTCTTCAACAACGCATCCAACGGCAGATGTATATCAGGGGGCGGCGTCCCCGCGTGCTCAGTGGCCCCACTGCTGCTGTGCTGGAGCTTAGCAAGCCGCGTGTCCAGCAGGCGAGCCAGGTACGCCAGCGAGCCCAGCTGCTGCTTGATGGAAGCGTCGGCGCTGGCGGAGTCGCGGCCGCGCAGCTGCTGCAGCTCCCGGGTCACAAGCTCGCGGGTGTGACGCAGCTCGGTGAGGTCGTCGGTTAGGCGGAGCGCTGTGAGGAAGGCGTCGCTTGAGAGCGTACCGTCGCGGACGCACTGAAATGTATATGATGTTTTATGCACAACCTATTATGTATGTGAGTCATAAAAAAACCGATTGCTACATTGAAAAATGCAACATAAATATTTATGTAACAAGTAAATAGTATGAGAGTTTATGCACGTAAGTCAATAAAAACTTATTATGTACGTGTTACTCTTCGACTGGCACTGTACATAATTTTTCTTTAGTTTAAAATGATTGGACATATACAATCATAAAAAAAATCGAATGCGAGATTTTCACCATTTTCTCAATGATGTCTGTGTGAATTAGATAGATGGATGTGTGTCTGTATGTTCTATAACTCACGAACGAAAAAAGGTAGAATTAGAAAACTTCATTATTAAAAGAGTGAAGAACTGAGTTGATTTTGGTAGCAATTGCAAAACTGGAAATGTAAATTTTCTTGACACAAATAAATATATTTATTTATTTTCAATTTGAAAAAGTTAAATAAAATATGTTCCACTTGTGAGACAATTAATTATACAGGGTGTTGACCGCGACCCCGGAACATAGGACTTTAACATGTAAAATCATACTTTCGTAATTTCCTGCTTAACAAATTATATTAGACAAAAAAGGTTCAAATAAAGTTGAGAGATCATCAAATTCTACATCAGAATCAATAAACAGAATTACATTTACATGCCCCATAACGCCAGAAATTAAATATGAAAATATTAAAAATTAGCTCAAAAATCGGGTTAGCCTTGGAAATGAAACAAAATTGTATTCAATTGGAAAGGAAAATTGTATTTTTTATTAATTATTATTATAAATTGCATAATTGACTATTTTTTTTAAGAATTTTGTTTCATTTCCAAGGCTAACCCGATTTTGAGCTAATTTTTAATATTTCATATTTAATTTCTGGCGTTATGGGGCATGTAAATGTAATTCTGTTTATTGATTCTGATGTAGAATTTTATGATCTCTCAACTTTATTTGAACCTTTTTTTGTCTAATATAATTTGTTAAGCAGGAAATTACGAAAGTATGATTTTACATGTTAAAGTCCTATGTTCCGGGGTCGCGGTCAACACCCGGTATGTTTCAATAATTTCAACATCCGGTATTTTTGAAAAATTACATTACAAAATATTGATTAAACCCGCTCGATTTTGATATGAAATTACAGGTATCAGAGAAAAATTTTTTTTTTCCGATCGTCAATTGTTTTTATATAAGTCAACAGAATCCTATCGAGTTTGGTATCAAATGAAAAGTCTCAGGGAGTATATTTGACCTCGAATAACAAAACACAATATTCTGTCGATCGTCAATTTTTTTTTTATACAATTTAACAGAATCTAATCAAATTTGGTATCAAATGAAAGGGCTCAGGAAGTAGATTTGACCTCAAATATCAAAAATAATTTCTGACGATTGCCAATTGTTTTTTATACAACTTAAATGAATCCTATTAAATGAAAGGTCTCAAATAACAACATTAATTTATACATGTTAAATGAATTCTATCGCGTTTGGTATCAAATGAAAGGTCTCTGGGAGAAGCTTGATCTCAAATGGTAAAATTTAATTATTTGACGATTTTCAATTGTTTTTCATATAAGTTCACTGTATCCTATCGAGTTTGGTATCAAATGAAAAGTCTCTGGGAGTAGGCTAAATCCTGAATGTCAAAATTAATTTTAACTATCGTCAAATGTTTTTTATACAATTTAACAGAATCCTACCGAGTTTGGTATCAAATGAGAAGTCTCTGGGAGTAGACTTGACTCTGAAAGTCAAAATTAACTTTTGATGATTGTCAAATGATTTTTATACAATTTAACAGAATCATATCGAGTTTGGTACGATTTCAAGTCTTAGGGACAAGAGTTAAATTAAAATGCAAAAAAATAATTTTGAACAATCGTCAAATGTTTTTTTTTTCAATATGTGATTCAGTTTTAGCGAGAGTTTGGTGTCAAATTAAAGATGTCTTAGAGGAGAACTGTACTGAAATATTCAAAAATTAATTTTGAATGATCGTCAATTGTTTTTATAATTATTTCGAGTTTGGTATAAAATTGAAGCTTTCTCAATTATCAGATTAATTTTTGAACATGTACATACATTTTTTGAAGTTTCATAAATTTTCTCACTGTCTTTTGTGCATCCAATAATAATTATAAAATACTTCACTTCAAAATTGTAAAGAAAAATTTTTTTCGTCGTTTATTTTAATTATATAATGAGTCACTTTATAACCGTATAACTTTATAAATGATTACAATACAGTCGAACATATTTGTAGTAAATGATTGTACTTACAAGCCACAGTAGCGCCTGATTAATAGTATCCGGATCAGCAGCGAGATCAATCAGCGGCCGCACCAAACACCTCGCACTCAACTCCCGGAGCAGCGCCCGGAGCGGCGCACACCGATAATCCTCATCCGGCAGCAACACATACAGCAACACCTCCGCCAGGGCCCCCAGGAAGTCCGCTTCGCGAGCGGGGTCCATGCACACCGCGCCGCGGCCCTCCGCACCGCCAGCGCTCGCGGATTCCGCCTCCAGGCTGAAGAAGTGGTGCTCCAGGGAGTCTGCGGGGTGCGGGCGAGGCACGTCCGTGTCGCTCTTGTTGCGGCGGTGCTTGGGGGAGAGGCGCGCGGGGGACGAGGGTGGGTGGGTGTCGTGGGATGAGGCGGATTGGCGGGTGCGAGCACCGCGGAAGAGACGAAGCTGGGTGGCGGCGTCGTCGACGAGGCGGGTGGTTAGATATGGGAGCCAGTCGATTTCTTTTACTCTTTAATTAAAAAGTTGTACTCAACATTTGTTGCACACTCGTGCGGTAAATATATAAAAAATACTGGATACGCATCGAAAGAACGAATTCTTGTTTAAAAACAGCAATTTATTTTCATGTTCTTTATGGTCCAACAAGCTCCATCCGACAAAATTTCATGGATTTTGACACTGACTTGTACATTGCAATGTCAGATAAAGTACATATTTTCGTTGGGTTCAATTCAAATTTGAATAAATTATTTCTTACAATTATTCTTATCAAAAAAAAAAACAAAACAATTATTACAGTAAGGTCTTTGAACATTCTAGTATTTATATATGTGGATAAAAAAGATAGCTGAAACATTAAACTATAAAAAAATATTCGTTGAAGTCTAGTTGGTCAAAAATTCAAAATTTTGATACTGTATTTCTTATTCCCATGAACGACTACAGTAATGCAAATAATTCGTATATTTATAAAAATGATAATCTATATATCTATAACATACTAAGTTTATTTTCAATTTTAATTTACAGTTTTTGAGAAACAAATAAAAATATACCAAAAAAACACTATTTTTGGTATATTTTTATTTGTTTCTCAAAAACCGTAAATTCAAATGAAAAGTAATTTTAGTATGTTATAGACGATCATATTTATAAATATACAAATTATTTGCATTACTGTAGTCGTTAATGGGAATGTGACATATATTTGACTACTTTAAAAATTATGTTCATGTATAATTTGTAAACAATATTAGCTTTTTAAAATTTATTACAAAACTAAGGACTTTTATCGACAAATGTAGATATAAAACATTATACGTTTCATTTATTATAATAATGATATATTGTTTCAAAAAAGTTATATTCATTTTGTGCTATATTCAGCCCGTATAGTTGACCTTAAGTTAATTTATTTTTAAAACGTAACAATAGTTATTTGTGTATCAAGTGCGGATAGAGCATTGTTTGTTGCACGCGGCGAGAAATTGATTTATGCGTCAATAAATTGACAAATTTATTGGCGAAGAAAAAAATTTACACAATGTCGTATTACACACAACTGTTAATTTGACAAGAAAACTGCGTTTTGTAAAACAAGCATTTAATATTATTCATCACTTTTGTTCAAAACTGTACATGTTTTTACATAGAAACCGCTCAACAAACCCATAGCAACCGTTCAACATACCCATAACAACGTAATTTGATGCTGTATCGTAACAAAAAGCATTGTACGAACTTTTTACACGAACAAATTATCCGAGCAAGAATGACTTCCCGCATTTGGTATGTAAATAATTATAACAAATAATAATATTCTAAATTAAAATGAGTGTTTCTAACCTATTAGAGATGTGAATAGCCAACGTTTGTGCAGATTTCCGTACTCCCAGATCCACAAACTCCGTATCACTGGATATTAGACTGTACCATGGCTGGATGTAGTCTCGAATGATGTATCCGAATATCTCTTGCAAGGAACTGTCAATCAGGTCGCTGCCTGTTACTCTTTGGTCGGTCTTTTGAGCAGTCTTTGGTTTCTTTACACACTCCACTATCTATAAAAAGCAATAGCTTTACTACGTTTCGTACCTCCGTCCAAAAACACTAGTTTTACACATGTCAAAACCGTCCACAAACTGCTTGGTTTCAAACTTTGTACAACAGAAAATAGGAACTTTTGTAATTTGTAAGATTAGGGTTGGCATCTACTGGCTGTCAATTTTGTGCGTTGGTTTTTTTTTTTCGGTGTTTTCATTAATTGTTAACTGTAAGCTCAAATGTAAGTAATTATAATTTAATTTTCACTTTCAGTGCACAATTAAATAAATATCACCAATTTTTTCAAAGAAAATAAATGGTTTGTTTATATTTATAAATTCCAAGTATTTCACATTTCACAAATAAATCAGGAATTTTATTTAATGTATTTACGATAAAGTAAATAATGTGTATCACACGTAATTTGCAAACCTCAGCTTGTCAAAATATACTCTAGCCTGTGAAAATGCAAATACAAATAACTATAACAATACTTTGATAATTACCTTCATTAAACCGCCAGCCGGTATTTCTTGTACAGCTAGAGGATTATTCAATAAATTACAACTAAAATAAACATCTTCAAAGTTGCCACTTTGGACATACAATAATGTTAACAACCTGCAACAGATCCACATATAATGCAATGTAATTAGATCATTTGAATAAAATACAAACCCAATAATAAATGCTAGGAAGCCAAGAACGATGGCAACAACACAGGAGGCCCCAAACGTCGACACACAAAGTGCCAGAACGAGTGTGAGCCAACCTAGCGCTGAAATATGCATCTGAAACCAAATATTTATCAGCAACCACGAACGAATAACTTCAATAACACATTCAGATTTATTACAAACGGCTATAAGTTCAATACCTTTCCTGATGTAAATGCAGAAAAGCCTACACGCGGCAGATATCACATGATTTCAAATTTGTTTTATTTTCCAGGCTTCACAAACGTCACCTGTCATTTTGTCGTTAGAGCTGATTTTAGTGTGTCACGCGTAATGAATGTTTTCTCCGACCAGAGGCCAGCACATGATAAAGCGGGATGTTTCAATGTTTTTTAATTTATTTTATCCATTGTAAATCGGTTCTTTCCAGGATATAGGTGTTAAAAGCGACAGTTTGAGTTAGTGCGGAAGGAAATCAAATCTAGCACGAAATATAAATCGTATATATTGTTTTAACTGACAGATCAAGTTTATTCTCAGTTGTAACTATGGCAACAAAATAGAATGTAAATAAACGCTAGAAAAAATCAGAAAAGGTTACAAATTTAAAACGAAATAACAAATAATATTAAAAATGGACTAAGCAATTGAACGTACTAATTCCCAAAATACTTTGCGATTGAAAGTGTGGAAACAATTTCGTGAATTTGAGGTTAGAATTATTTAACCATCATATTTATCATTACAATATTCTTACCAATTACTTACATTTTGTCAAGTGATTTTCAAAAATTATGCACAGTGCGAATTCTCACTTCTGATTGGTTCAAAAATATAAAAAACGATTTTCAAAATTATTCATAAAACTTTTATTTTCAAAACAAATTCACATTCACGTACAACATATCACTAAAAACTACTTAGTTTAATTTATAAATACTTGAGCAAGATTATCATTCATAGCTAAAAGTAATCTGTGTTCGTTCTCGAGTTCTTGAACATCAATACTGGAAATTGGTTCTCCATAAATATTTATTTTTAAATCGAAATTTTCTATATCAAATTCAGACCAATCATCCACCACATAAATAAAAACCTGAAACAAACATTCTTTATTTAATTCGCATTTCTTTGTTAAATATACAAATCGAAACTTACTAATCCGCTAAGCGTAGCAAGAAGCAAAATATGTCCATACAAGTAAATATCACAAATAGGCGATTGCAGAACTGGCATCGAATTTAATACTCGAACAATATTTTCATTTGAATTAAATGTAGAAAAATATAAATAACAACTAGCTGAAAAACATTCCGCCGTTTTAAAATAAACTATAAAAACGTGATTAACTTACCAGTGCAAAAAACGATGTTATTATAGAAAGTCCAGTACCTTTCCATAATCCCATACGGAAACGAAAGCGAATGTACAAATTTAGCAATACTCGCTGGTCGTAAATAATAATCAAACATTAAAACCTCTTTATCAGTAATGAATGTGACAAAATTTTCATAAATACATAGTGAACGAATCATATTTGAACCGTACACTCGATTAAATGTAATTCGTTGCAAAACGTCACATTCAGGTGCTCGTACATTTATTTCATCTATTCGTATCACTCTGTCAAAATCCATATATGCCACAATATTGTTATACACACTGCAACCGAAACACAAAATTAATTTATTATTTACATTACAAACTAAATTTTCACTTCTCAACAATCACAATATAAGAAAAAATTGGCCAACAATAAGTAACCAAGGCAACACAGTTAACAGTTACAAAATATGTAACAAAAATGTCAACAACAATAAGTAACCAAGGCAACGCAAACTGTCAACATACGTTTATAATTATTTTTACTCCAGTTCTGAATTAAATTATATACAGCTACGACTTTTGAACTAATTATGCGGTAAACTATAACATTTTTATTGAAATACTGCTCACCTGCAATGCATAATATTATTTTTCATAGCAATTTGTACAATCTTTGGTTCCAATTTTAGCAATATAAAACATCTTTCATATACGACTAAAGTATGCGAATGGTTATATGCTGTACTTTTCTTTGATTCTACTTCTGGAAATTAAAATATTAGTAGTAAATAATTCCCAATACTCACTTGTGTTGAATACCATTTATAAATATAATATCTTTGATTGTTCCTACGATATCTGTCATAATAACGTCTTCAACTTCATACTGTTCATTTAAAACACATATTATTCCAGCTGTATTACCGTAAACTATTCTTGAACCTAAAATAAGTGATAAATCAAATATTGGATACACTAAAAGCAACAATTATTACCTACCTGATAATTTAGCACAAGTCATATTTCTTTCAAAGTAATCTTTCCCCTGCTTTGGTAATACGAAAAAGTCTTTGTTCCGTAAATTGTTCCAGGACTGATAATTTTTATAAATTACTTTCCATTTGTGTTTGAAATCATCAACATAACCACACTTATCCTGCATAGCATACAATGTTGGTTTAGGTATTTCTTTCTTACAGCATCGTTCCCAAATATCATATTTCTAAAAATTAATCAATTATAAACAATAACATAAGATATTTAGATTGTTGTCACACATTTTCTAAATATTCCACAATTTGCTTCCACTGCTTAGAAACACATTTTGCTCGTAACAATGTTTGACCATCGGCGTATATTAATATTCTTTCATATATTTCTGCAGGAAACATGTTTTTAAATAATATGTATACACATTAAAAGTAGTTTGATAAGAGACAATATACACAAATAAACACAACACAACAACACTTTACAAAATGTCAAACAGTTTCAGCAGTATTCAACAGGTGGCGCCAGTTTACAGCGCTACCTTGTAGATTTTAGTGTGAACTACTCGCTTCGAAAGATCATATTTTTAAATTTATCGCTTTGCTATTATGGAACTATTGTTTTCGATTATATATTTATTTATTGTTTCGTTTCCAATGAACTTTGTTAAAAATGTTTAATTGATCTTAATTGATAAATGTCAAAATTTAATTTACAAAAACATATTTAATTGTAAACAAGTACAAATTATAAAAAATATAATCTGATTTATTTTGTTTACATTTAATTTTACGCGCAATTTCGGAAATATCGTAATCATCAACTGACAGTTGTTTGACAAATAAAATAGAAAATAAATATTTGACTTTGAACCGATAAGTTCAATTTCTCAATGATGTCTGTATGTGAGGATGGATGGATGGATGTCTGTGTCCGCAATATCTCATGAACGAGACAAGATTTGTAAACGAAACTTGAAATTTATAAGTTTCATGAAAATATGGAAAGCTGAGTTAATTTTGAATGAATTTGAAAAATCGGAAGAAGAAGTTGACTGGACATACAAAACAATATAATTTTTTTTTTGAAAAATAAAATCAGCTGTGAAAAAAGTTTCAAATGTTAGCAAAAATATTTGAAACATAAAATGTTATTTGCACTTTTCTTGTACATGCTTCTAATTTTGATTAAAACTAAATTATATGTATATTTAATAATGTATTTCAATAATCTTAGATACACTGGGAACAAAAACTATAACATTTTTAACATCTATATGTCAAATAATTGTGAAGTGTCAAAAATATGTGTCGTTTGAAATATTATAAAAGCAATATTTGTATTATTAGTTAGAAAGTTTTAATATATATATATTTTAAAATATAATCATAATTACAATTCATACGCAAGGAACAAGTCATACTTGTTCAGTTGCTTTTATATATACAGGAAGTCCCAGATTTGTCGTTCCTGTTTACGTGCTGCAGGTGAACATTTTGAACAAATATTATTTAAAAAAAAAAATAGTTTATGAAGTTATATATTACTTTATTATTTTAAACAATTAATTTATTTAAATTCATTGATAGTTTCTCATTTTTTCCCAGATTTCAGAACAAGCAAACTAAATTTTGTATTGAAATTAGGTAATAAACAATTTATTAATAATTTAATTTAATTATTAAGTAACACCTCAATACGATAATATTGGATATTTCATTATGAAGTTGATTTTTTAAAGTAGCGCTACTCAATAAGAAAAACATGAATGTCTCTGGAATAAAGCATTTATGGACATTTGCTCAAATGAACTTGTCACCTTATTTTTAGGTGTTTAATCTATGGATTAAGTTAGGCCGTTTAAATCTGGGACATCCTGTATAAGAAAGTAGTGTGGTGCCCACACCAAATTTTTTAATTAGGAAAAACATTGTTGTCAATTATTATGAACAAAGGCATTTTAATTTTATTGTATTTTTCGGAATATTAATAAAACCATGTGTATGGGAAAATGTGAGATCGTTCATAATAAATTAATTAAGTACATCCGGTTTAACTATATTATGCCATTTATTCTCCGATTATAAAGTTTTTGTGTATAAAAACAAAAATAAATACTGGAACACATGTATTGACAGTTTATCAATGAACGATCGATAAGTTAATAGTCTATGTACTGCGACGTGCATCTTAATAAATTATGTATATTCATTGAATGCTTTGACCCATGACGTAACATGTCTTTGCCATGGTCAAGGTTACAACACAACACACTGCAATCAAAATGCAGCAACCTATAAACATTTCGCCATTGTGTTGTGTTTGTTAAATCTGACTTGTAAATATTATAAATCTAAATATTTAATTAGCGTACAAATAAATATTTTATTATATTTCTGATGAAATAGATTTGTCAGTGTAATCACCTCGATCATAAAGTGTTGTTATTGTATAGCAACAACTATACAAGCAAACAAAATTACGTGTTGTGAAAAATAAATAATTTTGGTTGTCAAAATATAAATAATTTTGACATTTGACTTATTCATAATGCTTAGTTCACATGAGGAAAATTTGTCTGAGAAACAATTAAAATATTATATTATACATTGATAGAGAGAAGTGTATGATTCTTCTTCTGCGGCGTATACATTATTTTTTTCACGACCCCAATATTTATAATGGTTTGTATGTATTTCAAAATTATTTGAATTCTAATATAATTTTTAATTGCCTTTGATTTATTTAATTTTGTTAATTTTTCACATTATTGAGCACTCTCCCTCACGATGGGAGAGAAAGTGTACAAATCTCCCATAGAAATAGAAAATATTTACCTATTCACTTTACGGCAAAAGGGTAAATGCAAAAATTGTTCAGAATTTAAAAATATATCGAATAAAATTTGGTTACGTAAATGTTAATATTTCACGATATATCAATCAAATTATAAACAATATTTCTTAGAAAAATTTTAACACGCACATGGAAAATTAAACAAAAAGGAAATATGTTTAACATTTCATAAAACAGTTATAGAGATATTTATTTATTTACCAGAAAGAAATGAACTGTAAAATTCGCTATTTTAGAATTACAACTTTCTACGAAATTTCTAATAATCGTTTTGGTTTAATTTTCCATGAATGTATTATAATTTTCTTAATAAATATTAATTTTAATTTGATTGATTTATCATGAAATACTAATATTTAGGTAACCAAATGGGCCTTATTGCGTGCATTTTAAAATTTTGTACAACTTTTATATTTATACTTTTGTTGTAAAGATACATGATAAAAATTAACAGCAATAAAAAAATCTTAAACTTGATACAGAAAAATACCTTCTTATTTGTTTATTTTCTATTTATATTTGAGAAATTTAATTTTATTTCGTATATTTATTAATTTTTTTGACATATATTTCACTAAGAAAACAGCTTCACAATCAAAATGACATGTGTCACATTTCCTAAAAAAATTAAAATTTTTAAGTGTTTCTATGGTGTACATATAAATAAATAAATATAAGATCACGCCTTTTGCCCATTATGGGTGTGGCACTCTGCTTACGCAGATCTCGATAGGTGATATATTTTTGCGTATGAAATGCGGTTACCAGTCGTCAAATCATGGCCCCCAAATATGTTAGTGGAGGGGGAACCACAGGGGTAAATTTAAATTGGCAACTGTCAGCGGCGGGATTCGAACTGAGGATCTGGTAACGCGTCGGTGTACATGGAATGCAACATTTATGAAATCTAATTTCTTTATATTTTATTATCTCTAAATATAATGAAAATTAATAAAATTAGTGTAATCAAACAGATGTAAAATTAAATATTCTACAATTTTCAAAATAACATAAATTGCTGAAAAATGAAATCACAGAAAATAGTTAAAGGCTTCTAGTGAACTGCTACTTCCGGTTGACCAATTTTATCCAAAATTTATTCAGTTCTTCATATAAATATAATAAGCAAAAATAAACACACAAACACACATATATACATGCAGACTCAAAGCGAAAATAGTAAAATCGTATTGTAGGAACCCTAAAACGTGCTTATTCACTGAAAACTCACTACACAGTTTTTTGACAAAAAACAATACCTCCCTTACCTAGAGGTAGGCGGGAGGTAAAAATAGCATTGAAAGCCCTATACGCCAAATATTTCAGTTCTAAATACGGTATATATGACAGAAAGTATTGTGTCGGATCAAAATTTTCAGTAGTGCGTTTTCAACGGATAAGTACGTTTAGCGCCCCTAGAAAACGATTTTACTATTTTCATGACTAATTAGATTTTGAGAGCAATGCATTAACCAAAAGTGCTAGTTTACTCGAAGGCCTATAAAGTATTTTGAGCAAATCTCAGTAAATAATTGAGTTAGTGTAAATTTTTATATATTTTTTAAATTTCCTCGTGTGAACTAAGCAAAACGTAATTAATGTTTCGACAATTGCGTACTAATGTATGTGATAATTATTATTACATTTGCTTTCACGTCAAATGTTTATTATAACAAAATTGCTGCAATAATATGAAACTAAAACTAAAAAAATAGTTAAATTTATAAAAATAAATAAATTTATCATGTGGCACTCTGCTTTCGCAAATCTAATTGAAGTTCTCATGTTATGTTCTAGTTTTCCAGTATACATTACCATTGAGCTACTTACC
Organism: Poecilus cupreus; assembly: GCA_963942605.1. Taxonomy (NCBI): domain Eukaryota; kingdom Metazoa; phylum Arthropoda; class Insecta; order Coleoptera; family Carabidae; genus Poecilus; species Poecilus cupreus. The sequence goes on from OZ012719.1 coordinate 18,601,141, forward strand.
CCATTCCTAAAATTTATAATTATAATTTAAATATATCTTAAAATAGTCAACACCAGGAACAACAAACTCATAATTGCTGTCAATCTGATGGTATTATCATTAAATTAAAACGAAGAATCATCAAAGGTCAGATTTATATTTTAATTTCATTTATCGCATTTACTTTCGAAAAGTTTATTTTATTAAAACAACAAATATCGATAAAAATTATCGCTTTATTTTTATATTGCATAATTAATTGGCGCATTCATTTTTGTCAAGATCGTCATTTCCCACTCTTTATATTCCGCAAATTCAAATATACATTATCATTTCAATATGTATTGTTTTGAATGGGAATATTTTATAAAACAAGTATGTCAATAAACTTTGTTGTGAAAACATATTTTAGCAAATTCACAAAATTAATTTTTAGTTTGATAATTATAAAAAGTTAAAATGTTTCTTAGTTCTAGATCAGTGAACGAAAAATAAAATTATTTTTTGTGGCATACACAAAGATAATTTTTTTATAAGTTCAATGTTAATGAAACATTGAAAAAACAATTTTTTCTCAATCTATGATCAAATATACGCGATCTGGTTGGTGCATCCACCAATTTTCTTTCAGATCTGTAAAGACAAACTCATATAAACATAAAACCAATTGATCATTCAATTTGAACCGAACTTTTATATATTTTTACTTATATAAAGTATAAGGAAGTATTGTAATTATGAAAAAAATCATAGACGAGATTTTTACGGAAATATATATTTTGAGGTCCACTGAATCCGTTAACACCTATTTCTCAGTGATATCTGTGTGTGAGGATGGATGGATGTCGATGTGCGCAATATCTCATGAACGAGACAAGTTATGTAAACGAAATTTGGAATTTATAAGTTTCATGAAAATATGAAGAGCTGAGTTGATTTTGAATGAAATTGAAAACCGGAAGAGGAAATTTACTGGACACACAAAACAATAAATTACATTTTTTCAAAAATATAATCAGCTTTGGAAAAAATTTCAAATGAAAATTATTATGAATATAAAATGTTATTTGCACTTGTCTTGTACGTGCTTCTAATTTTGAGAAAAATTAAATTATATTTAATAATATATTTCAATAATCTTAGTTACAATGAGAACAAAACTAAAACATTTTTAACATTTATATATCAAATAATTATGATGTGTGAAAAATATATGTCGTTTAAAATATTATAAAAGCAAAATTGTTATTCTTAGTTGGAAAGATTTAAAAACTAAATATTAATTAATATCTATTTTAAATTAAATCATAGTTACAATAAGAACAAAAAATTAAACATGCTTAACATTTATCAGGCAAATTCATAAAAAAGATTAGCGTTAACTCCATTTTTTCATCATATCTATATCTAACTACGTTTCTAAATTAATTGTATTATCAAAATGTGTCAAACTTTATGCTAACCAATATTGATTACAACCTTAGTTAAAATAATTATGTTCTGAGAATGGAAAATGAAGTTAAGAATAATAATAAAAATGGAGGTAGCACTAATCCCTTTTATGAATCTGCCTGTAAATGTCAAATAATTTTCAAAATAAAGTCATACGCAAAGAACAAGTCATACCTACGTGTTCAGTCGGTTTTATAGGGATGTAAAAGAAAGTAGCGTGGTGCCCACACCAGATTTTTTTTATATAGCTGTAAATTTCTCCTTATTTATATTACAGGAAAAGTGTAAATACAAAAGTTGTTCAGAATTTAAAAATGCATTCAATAACGCTCATTTAGTTACCTAAATGTTAGTATTTCATGATATATCAATCAAATAAAAATGAATATTTATTAGGAAAATTGTAACACGGCTATGGAAAATTAATCAAAAACGAAAAATATTTGATATTTCAGAAAATAAATTTAGATTTATTTATTACAGTTTTGTTTTATTTTCTGTGAAAATTTCTCAGAAGATTGTAATGATATATTGGTAAATTTGAAAGTTCGTTTTTTTCCATTTCTTTCTAGTAAATAAATAAATAAAGAATTCTAAAACTGTTTTATAAAAAATGTTAAACATATTTCGTTTTCGTTAAATTTTTCTAATAAATATTAATTTTAATTTGATTGATATATCGTGATATACTAATATTTGGGTAACCAAATGGGCCTTATTTCATGCATTTTTATATACTGAACAACTTTTGTATTTACACTTTTGCTGTGAAGTGAATAGGTACAAATTTAGAGCAATATCAAAAAATTAACATTTTAATTCTACTCTCGGTATGTGGTGTGGCCACATCAGATTTTTTCAATATTGATATTATATCAGTACGCGATGTACTAAACTTAAAATTGTGTCATGGATGAAGTAGCAGATTTCTTATCATACAAGTAGAACCCGATAGAAATTTTGTAAGTTGTTGCTATGTTGCTTTGGTTAGCTTCTTTCACTTGTGCATGGTAGTGTGTATATTCCGGATGAACGGTTTCGATTTCGATATGAGATATAGATATTTAAGATTGGAAATCTATAATTGGTTTGCGTAACAGTGGTATAGTTCGCGGTGGTTCACATGGTGTCAGCGAAACCCGAGGAACGAGAGACGGATTTTTGACTGGTCAGGGAAACCCTATAGTCCGCGCGTCTTACGACACCTAATACCGTCGAACATGTAATCGAAACTAATCGGTTGACAGTAGTAGCAAAACTGCTAAATATGTAACGTTCATTAATAATTGGATTTTAAGATTAGGTGTAATAGAATCATTGATAAGTTTTGTATATTTCAAAACTGGTGACAAATTAAATGAGGTTACATACAAATGATATTTCTTAGATAAAAAAAATCACTCATATAGAATGGCTCAACTAAAAATAAGAGAATACTAGTTATAACATTGTATTGAGGACATATAAAAAAAAATCTGTTGTGGGCAGCACAATACCTTCAACCATAGATTTCTTATTTAACAATGCAGGAACACGGATCACCACAGTCAAGAGACGCTTATCCCTTCAAAAAATTATGACATAATATCAAAAAATACCATTTTTCAATCATTGTTTAGTTTTTCAAAACGCACAGGTTAGCAAATTTAAACAAAATGACAAAATATATTTTTCCTATTTCACGTACAAAAAGTCAATTTTGTGACACTGTTTTTCTCAAAAACAATGCTACAAAATTGAATTTTGTGCAACTGTTTTTGGGGAATTTATTATTTGTAAAAAAATAAAATTTGTAAAATAGTCTGTCAAACTTGGGGCTGTCATTGCTCACGTAAAATTATTGAATCGGAGCCCCTGCGTCGAGGTTGCGGCCTGGAACCCGATAGGCCCCGCGGGCAAAGCCCCTTGGTGACCAGTGGTATATTAAACATGCCGTAAAATTTTATTTTTATTTTTATTGAATTTATGAACGTGAAATAGGAAAAGTAGTATGAACATCTCGTGTTACAAGGCCTAATTGTAATACTCGTATTACAAAAAGGCCATTGTAACACTAGTTGTTCAATATACTATTTTCTTTAACGTGTTGTAATTCGTAAATAGTGACAGTAAGATAAAAAAATTTCAAACAAGAATTGTATATAATAATATTTGAAACATTATATTAATAACAAAAATTGTTATTAATTTATAATTTACTGAGATATTTCAAAATAACTTGATAGGATTTCAAGTAAACTACCACTTCCGGTTATTAGATTATCACCAAAAACTAATCAGCTCTTCCCAAGAGGATGCAATTGATGTATACAACATATCAAAATTTTCAGTTTAGTAGTTTTTGAGAAACCGTAACTCCAGAGATCCACACAGAGCGACAGACAGACACACAGACATCATCGCGAAACTAGTAAAATCATATTAAAACGTGCTCATCCACTGAAAACGCTACCGAATTTTTAGCATGATTTCTATACCTTCCTTACAGCGGGAGGTAAAATGTACATAACCGGTACGTGGAAAAGGAGTATTGTTTATAAGGAGCAAATGAATGTTCAACGAACGTAAAACGTAAAGATTATTTTACTGTTTGTCAATATCATTTATTTGTAAACATTTCATCAAGTATCAAATAATATTGAATAAAAACAAATACAGTATTTTCTCGGTTTTGATATTAGAATGTTATTCTTACATGTATTTTGATGCAAGAAAGAGCCTCATTCTTACACGTTCACGTCATTTGACATCTAAATTTTTTATTTATTAATGTTAAATAAATAAATATACGCAACAGCAAGAGAATTGACAAAAATTTGTATTACTAATCTACATATTCTACCAAAAAAGTCTCTTAACAGAAAAAACTGTCCCGTGATTTTGTAAATAATAATGTAAATTATTCAAACACTCTTTCGTTCTACTCGTGCATGAATTAATTGCCTTCTGTCACTTGTATTAGATTATACTATTATATGTCAAGTCATATTTGAAGTCTACTGATATGAATATTTAAGTTTTTTATTGAGTATCATTTTTACAGTAATTAATATGTAATAATTTTCTGTCATATTAATTACAGATTAGAAACTTCTCAGAACTGCTGATGGTGGGGTATCTCTTCACATATAATTAAATTCTTTAATTACTGATGTAATAGAATACTTGTGGCATTTGTCTATTGAATTACATTTGAATAAAGTTAATAAATACATAGTCACGTCAGTTATCTACTTCAGAAAATAATTCCGCCACAAGAATAAAGTTTTTTCCCACTATTTTGATGTTTGCAAGTAAACAATTTAATCACTATGGAGAAAAAGATTTTTGCTCACTCTTGTTTTAAAAATTGACAAGAGATGGCGCCAAAAATTTGATTTTGAACTACTTTGCAATATTAAAATAATTGCGTTGTTGAATTTACGACTTTATAATAGTTATTTACTTTACAAGTGGATAATTCCAATTTGCCCACGTGTGAAGTATAACGTTTTATCTAACATCTCTTAATAAATGCAAAATTTATTAAGGAAATATAATTTGATAGAGACATATGCTTTAAATTTTCTAAATTAACATGTCAATCGAAGTGTTTACCAAGGTGTTGTGTGTTATTATTGTTATAAACAGAAAAATACTCACTAGTGCCTTTCTCAAAATTATACCCACTAGTGGGTAATCCGTTACTTTCCTTTTTTTAAATCGCCATAGTTATAGAACATTTATTGAGAGGTGTTTGTTGACAAGTTACCAAGTTAGAAACTGTTAAGGGAAACTCATGCTAATACCGGTTATATGTTGGTACTGAATCTACCCCAATATGTCATTCTCTAATGTCCATCTTGTTATATAACCTCTCCGGCTTCGCTTAAAACTTTTACTGTGTTGTTTTGTTCTTGTTGCAAATTTGCTACAAATTATTGTTCTACTAAGTTTAATAGAAATGGAAAATAAGAAAATATTTTGTGTTTGATGTTTCGTATTTTGATTGGGGAAAAAATCAGATTTTACACTCGTGAGCAAACTCATTCAGTTGGGACTCGTGATTAAATGCACTAGTATTAAAAATAGATATAATTAAAATTAGATTAAAAAAGTCCTCACATTGTCACATTGCATAATTATTTATGATAAGTTTAGATAGACGTAAATAAGTTAGTGATGTATACGTTTTAGCAAATTTTGGCAGTGAATTAGATTAGATTTTCTTAGAAAATTTATTACAAAAAATCACTTTCAAATTTAATCGTGCTATAAAAACAAAATTAATTATATAAATATGATTATCTTTTGCACTTTAATCCGCGTTTTTTTATTACAAATTAAAATTGATACTACATAGGATGATGAACAGGAAATTAAGGTAAACACATAATTATGTAACATAATTTATTTTGCATATAAAACATTAAAAATAAATTACAATAAATACAAATAATACAATAATCTCGCCACCTAAATATTAACTAGTGTTTTTTTAATAGTTTTTTTGCAACTTGACCTAAGATTTCGGAAACCTTACACAATTAGCATTTTTTCTACAAGTTTTGACATAAATTGTCGCCATAAATAAATTCCTTTAGTGCTTTAGTTTAGGTTCTTGTTGTTTGTTACTAAGCACTCTATCAACATTGCGAAACCTTTATCATAACATACTTGGTTGCTGAAATATATTTTACAAATAATTATGATGATATTACTGACTTATTGAAAGATTGATTGATCATTCCAAGACAAATTATTTCACTCGAAGGCACCTGACAAAATTTTCAATCACTAATTAAACTTTTTATACAATACAACAATTTGTGGTTTATAATTAATTAATATTTACTATATCTACTCGTTTTAGAAATGGATTAAATATTTCTTCCTACAATCTATTAAAATTAGTTTGAAAAAATCTAGAAACCCCAAAATTCGTTGAAAACTTTTGACCTGTTTATACAGAATGATTTATAACGTACGGAAAAAATTGAAAGTGTAGCTAGGGAAGTCCAAAATAATGTTTTTTCCTTAATAAACTATTGACAAAAACTCAGCAATAAAAAAGTTACAGCTAATTAAAGTTTTTTTTAAATTAATACCGCTGAAAATAATTGGGAAGAATCATTATTTTTCTCATTTCCTAAAGTATAAATTTATATTATTTTAAAACAAGTAATGGAATGGCACATATTCCACACGAGTAAAAAGTTTGTAGTCCGAGCCGAAGGCGAGGGCTACGGTTTGCGAATGTGGGATTTGCCATTCCCTTACATGTTGTAGACTATACTTTCTGTAACAAGATTTTGGAAATTATACAAAAAAATTTTGCTTATTTAACGAATGACTGTTGAAATCGTCAAACTCAAATAAATAAAATTAAAATAAAGAGACATAACTGTAGTAACCGAACCAAGATACTTCACATATCGCGGCACTGATTCGTCGAATTTATTCTATACGGCGTATGGAATGATAATTGTTCCATTACAATTTTTAATTGTGGAATTCTTAGTTTCCGAAACAGTGTTATAGAAAATACTTTAGTGCCCAGGTATGCATTAAATTTTTTTTTCGAAATCGTTAAATTATTAATTAAAAACATAAATAAATAGCATTATAACAAAAGTACTGGCAAAGGGTTAAATTTGGTTATAATTTTTAACTGTAATTACACAAGAGCTTTTTTTTTGCCGGATAAATTTCTGTTTATCACGAAACCTTGTTACCTATCAATTTGACAAGAAAATTGTTTTAATCAAATTACGACACCGTAGGTGGAGTGATTTTATTTTTTAAACAGTTTTCGAGTCACATTACAGTCAGGTTACGAGGTTTGGTTGTCAAACAGAAATTTATTCGAAGAAAATAAAATGCTCGAGTGTAATTCGGCGAGATAATTTTAAACGACATTATTAATAAAAAGGTTTATTTAAAAGTACAATTGGTGAAAATACAATTATTATAATATCATATTGTTTTGACATATAATGTATGTGACATGAATGTAGTTAGTATTTTGATCTGGTTGCTAGGAGAAAGGTAAATTACTTGCAAAAAGTTCCGCTGTCAAAACGATAAAATTGTTTTTCTTCATGGCTTACTTTATCATTTATTCTTAGACGTGTTCTGCATTATATCCGATAAATTATTGTCCAAGGTAAGTAATAAATAAATTCATCAATAGTATTATAAAATAATTTGTTTGTTATTTTAAGTTTGTAATTCAAATTTGACATCAGAGTCCGCGAAATAAAATTTTGATATGAGAGTCTGTAAAGTTTAACTTTAGCTACTATTTAAGTGCAAGTACACCATATTACTGCGCGTAGTTAACCAAACACACTTTGACATTTAATGAATTGAAATAAATGAATTTCAATGGCAACTTATTTTCTAGTGGTTTTTGTTTTTCAGTTGCTCTCAACCATGTGGACATTTTTAAACTTGAAAGTATTCTCAATTTCTATATAAAATATAATGAATCGCTGTAATTTGTAACGACTGTTTATTAAGTGGTTCAACTTTAATTTGTTGTAACTTTTTTGTTATTGAATTTTTATCAAAAGTTTGTTATGGAAAAGACAGTATTTTGGGCCGCTCTGGCTACATTTTTAATCTTTTCTGCACGTTATAAATGAGCTTGTATAAAAATTAGGTTAAAATAGCGATAGGTGACGTCATTCTGGAATGATCAATATTGGGTGTATAACAATGTGTGAGTAGTCCTTATTATACATAATACATTACTAGTGGAATGTTATGAGTTTACTATAAAATAAAGATTTTCTTAAAATAAATTAAATATAAATAATCTGCTTAGGGCAAATGTGTCAAATAACTACCCTCAAAAATGGGGTTTATATTTTTCTGATAAATAAAATAACATGTGAATACTGCGAACACCAAACCCCAGCTACCTTCATACTGGTATACCGGACAACCGGATGCCGGTGGGCGACCGGAAGATGCACTCATGGGGCGGCAGCTCGCCCACCAGGAAGCGCTGGAGGGACGCCGCGGCGGCGGAGCTGTGGCCGGCACCGCGGAACGCGATGGTGGCGTCGCGACCAGCGTGTTCTAACAGGACTTCGCAACCGCCAGGATGCTACAATAATATTCTTGTATTAGTATACGGGGAATGGAAGGCGTACCATAGCGTTTTCAATGCTAGTTATTTTTATTTCATATCAAACAAGTTAAATATGTAGTTCATTGTAGAAGATTTTTTAATACTAATATGTATAATTTTACTTTATTTGGAACCGGAAAAGTGACGGAAATATTTATTGGTAATTTTATTAAAATCATCAATGCCAAAAAATAATGAAATAAATATGACATTTATTAAGAGATAATTTTATTAAATACATTTTTGTCGAGCACTATTTATCTTTCAAATTATACATTTTTAATCAACACATTTTAAATCAAACTCAGACGACAACATAAATGACAGATAAAACCAATAACTTTCAAAAATTGCAGTAAATTTTTACCTATTCATAAAATAACGCCCTTTTGGTTGCTTAAATACTAGTATTTCATGATATATCAATGTATATCAACAAAATTTGATTGTAACAATGAACAAAATTGATTACAAGATTACAATGTAAAATTTGATTATAACAATGGACGAGAGTGATTACAACAATGAAAATTTACCATTTCTTTATAATTTTGTCAATATCGTTTACAAAATACGTTCAGATGATAAAATCAAAAAAAATTGATATTTCATAAAACAGAGCAGTCTCAATTTCAAATCATTATAATCTTTTACCGGTTTCAGGAGATTAAACCTATGTTTACATGCACAAAAGTAGGCATGGTAAGTATGTCATAACTTTATGCTGTACGGTAATATTACCATACTGATCTGCCAAAACAGTCAAGAAAATGAATATAAAACACAATGATAATATAACGCTATTTATTAATACACACTGAATTAAGCTGTTCAGAGCTTCACCTGCTGCGTTCCAAATATTTTCAGGCAATTCAGCATCGCCAAAATCCACTTTTTATCTAGCCATTATGAACATATTTGAAAAATATTATAAAAAAATTATTTATAAATATGATACAAAATAAGTGTAACCATGGTGTTAAAAGAATTTCAAAAAATAATATTTATTAATGACATTAACATCTTCATATTCTGAAACCGGTAAACTATTGAACAAACCACGGATGTTATATGTCATAATAACAGGCCTTAGAAGTCTTAATATCCTCGCTTTACAAGCTCGGATTTCAAACTGACATCTGCGGCTGTTATGATACTCATAACATCCCTATGTATGCTAATATAGCTATTACATGTTACTCTCTTGTAAACACCAATTACCAAAGCCCTGTATTGCCTTTGAAAATGAATCTTTACAAGTTACTAGTTGACAGCTGTATTGTAAACATTTTACAAGTTAGTAAACAAGGTAAACAATGCACGTTGTCACAGTAATGCTTGCAGGTTTTGCGAAATCATTTTAAATAATTTTTGACAGAACAGTTGTGTGCAACTGTCAGGACTTAGTTATAATTTCAATTTGAGTTACAAATGAGTAACAAGTATATTGTTATATAATACACGCAAGGTAACTAACTGTTTTTATTGCTTCAAGGAGATGACAGGCTCGCCTATCATTTCCTCCATTCGGCTGTAAAAACTGTTTTACCTTGCTTGTAAGGTAAATAACTATTACGAAATTTCTACAGAAAATAATGCTACACTAATTAATAAATCTAAATCTGTTGTATGAAATGTCAAATATTTATCATTTTTGTTTAATTTTGCATGGTCATCTTACAATTTTTCCAATTAACATTAATTTTAATTTGATTGATATATCGTGAAATACTTAATAATTAAAAGGGTCTGCTACATACATTTTTAAATTCTGAACTATTTTTGTATTTACACTTTTGCTGTAAAGTAAATGTTACATCAAAAAATAGCATTGAAATGCCTTTAACTTTTACATCGGTTTGTTGTAAATGTTGTTTATAAATCGATTACAAAACATGTTAAATAAAATGTGATGATTTATTTGAAGCATTTTTACCTCAAATAATATGGAGACTTTTGTGCAAGGAAAAACAGATTATAAAAAAAATAATTACCTCATCAAGGAACTGTGTGACATCGTACACCCGATCGTATATCACCACCCAACAATCCTTTTCATTATCATGCCAGGAGACTTCCTCCAGCGTGACGTAACTTCCTGGTGCAGTCTTCTCCGGCACGGACAGTCTGAGCGCCGTCATGGCTAGTGACAGTAGCCCACCTGGGGTTATATCCACACTACGTCTACTCTCTGTTTGCATTGTCACTAATTAAAATAAATTCAATAACAGTTCAAATTAAGTTTGTGTGTACCGCGATGTGTTTCTCTGATCGACTGAAGCTAAAACGACTTGAGCTTGGTTTATATGCGAACGAAAATCTGATTAGGAGTATCAGCGTGTGGATATGTAATCTGAAGAGTGTTGAGTGTATCACTACTTTACTGATTTCCTTGCATCACCTCTGTTTATGATCTTAAAGTTTTTATACAGATTTTTTTCTGTAAATAATATCAATGTGATTAATTAATGATTATATAAATATTTACCAAAACTTACCACAATATGGAATTTTTTTTTCAATAATAATACGCACTATTTTAAATGACGAAAATCTGATATGTCAAAACATAATCTTCTGCCTCCACAAAATAGTTCACATTTCGGGACTGTGCATAAAACTGATTCGGTTTGAGATTTGAACAGCTTTATACATCATACGAACATTAATATTTAATTAAATCGTGTTACTTTCGTCGCTAATTGTAAAAATATATTGTATTAAACCATATACCATGAAAATTATTTATTTTTTACTCCTATATGAGTAGATTACGCAAAAATACATTACATTTCAATAAAAATCTTTCTCATACAAAGAAAAATATGAATAAAGATTTTATATTTCGAAGAATTTTAATTTGTTATAAAAAAGGTTAATAAAACGTTTTATAAGTAATCTACATACACAGTCATTTGATTTTAATACATTTTATTTGAAACTGAACTGAAACGTCAAATACATATCTACCCTTTAAATATAAGATTCTTTTTCAAATCAACGGGTTAAAATTTCAGTAGTGAGTGTACGTGTGATAATTTTTTCGTCCACGATAACTCAAAATTTAATGGTTATTTTGTCTTTAATTAAGAAAGAAAATTTGATTATAAAAATGAAAAAAAGTTAATTACAATGTAAAATTTGATAACAACAATGAAATAGATTGATTACAACAATGAATTTTTTTTTTATAACAATGATAAAATTGATTACAACAATGTAAAATTTGATTATAACAATGAACAGAAGATTGATTACAATAATGAAAATTTACAATTACATTTTAATTTTGTCATATCGTTTACAAAATAAGTTCATTTAAAAGACGGTTTTCAGAATGAGTAATTAGTAATATCTCTTGCATATGTCGTTGGTGAGTGCTTGAGTAATATTGATTATAATTTTTATTTGAAAAGTTTTTTATATTTTGTACCGATAAGAAATTCAATTTTTGGGAGGTTATATGGTAATCACAGGATTCTAATAACAATATCATTTTCATATTTAAAACTTAGATGTTCAAATTATGAACTGATTAGATTTTTGTAGCAATCCATCAACCGAAAGTGATAGTTTATAATGCTTATAAAATTTTTAGATATAAAGATAAAGATATAAAGTATGGTTTTGCCCACAATTTATTTAAATTAAGTTAAAAAATATATAAAACTTAGGTTAATTCATCTTAATCGAAGTTTTTGACTTGTTATTTACCTTTATTATTACATGAATCTAAGAAATTTAATAGATATTTATGATATAGGTGTAAAAGTGACATTTTATGAGTAAGTAGGGAAATTTGTGAAACGAGGCGAAGCCGAATGAAACAGCCCCACGAACCAAATAAATTACTTTTAGTTTTAACACGTATATCGTACAAAATTTTATCTACGATCTTCCTACTGTATATGTAAATAATTAAATATATAGCATACTGTTTTGACAGAGGTAGGGTTCTATTTGTTGATTTATTAACACAAATCGTTAGTAACTTGCTAAACAACCGATAAAAGGGCCACTTTTAACAACGGTCGTAGATAAAATAAATTTCTTTGTTTTTTTACGTATTTAGTTCTACGCATAAGTAGAATTATAAAATACTTGTTGATTCAATAATCCTTGTTAATTAGTGATTCGTTAAATCAATAAAAAATTCGAGAAACGAAGCCGACCGTATATTTTAATATTGCGTAAATATCTTTCAGCAAGTAAGAAAACAAATTCTTTATTGTTTACAAATTTTCTTGAATACAGAATAACTTAATAACATATTATTTTAAAACTCCTTGATTTATAATTTAATAAATATTATCACGTTATTTACTGGTAGTAATTAGATTAATTTTACATTTGAATGAATATTTTTGCGCGTTAAAAAATAGCACCTCACTCCATAAACGTCAAATACTGAACCAATATCTCTACGCTGAAACAAGTGAAATAAATAATTCAGCACTTGGTATGTTCACAGTATATTAAAAGATCTCTGGAATCGCAACTTAAGTATAAAATGTCACTTTAAAATGTCATTTATTCGCTTTTTGTAATTGTTATGTTTGTATTGAAGTAAAACTGTAATAGAATTACTAAATATGTTGTGACGGCTCCTGCAATCTGAAATGCATTCTAATTAATTTAACTCATTATAATTTTTTAAAAAATCATCGTAAACTTACGTTGTATAATAAAGAATAATCGATAATGAAGAATCCGAATGCAGTGATTCTAATATCGTCGTGCAGTAACTGCATTGATAAGAACATAACCTAAAAGTTGAACATTTCTACATCATTTCCAGCAACTCGTTTTTTATTTTAAATTTCATGTAACACCTCACGTTTGATGTCGGGATAATTATACAGCAAGTTGATTGAGCATAATATACGTTTTAGCCGTTCAACCTTAAAGAATTTTACTAATTAACTATAGATATGGACAACAAACTTGTTTTCGTAGATTTTTTTTATTTTTATATAATTCCTAAACTATCGCATATTGAAAAAAATGTTTCAAAGAAGAAAGATCTATATTTTTACTGTCTAACCAGACGAGTGGCTTAGAAATTTTTTTTTTGTGACTCAAATTCGAAATGAAAAATTTATAATTTTTTAAAAAATTACTATTAATTTTTTAAGTAAACATTGTTCAACTAACTTTAAAGTATTCAGAATTTCTATTTAAAACATTATTAACTGCTGTAATTTACAACAACTGCTTATTAATTGATTCAACTTCAATTTGCTATAGCTATAACTATTGGGTTGTTGAGTTTTTGTCAGAAGTTTATTAATGAAAAGACATATTTTGGACCCTCCTAGCTCCACTTTCAATCTTTTCCCTAATTAAAATATTCCGATCTACTTTTATTATAACTGTGAGAATATATTTATTAAGGTCAACCATACGGGCTGAAGATAGCTCAACATGAACATAACTTTTTTGAAACCATGTATCATTATAATAATACATGAAACATATAATATTTTATACCTACATTTGTAAATAAAATTCCAAAGTTATATAATAAATTTTAAAAAGAATTATATTTCATCCACATACCGGGTGGTCCATTGGTCTGTATTTTTTATTTTATGCGATTATTATAAATGTTACTGAAATTTTCTTACAAAGTTTATTTTACATTAAAATGCCCATGTATCTGCAGTATACGTTTTTCTACCGGGTGCTGCATTTTCACGCAATCGTATGCAACTTAGTATTTTTAAATGGAACATCCTATATATTTTTGCATAATTTTAAAGATCTTATGATTCTCTTTAAATAAGTTCTTATTCACTATAGTCCTAAAATGATCTGTACAAAAACTATTCATGTTCTAATGATTCAATAATCGCACAGAAACTATGCCATAAAATTGTCTGAATATTTAAACAATCAGATTAGTTGCTTTCAGATCTATAATATTTATTATTTACTATTTTCTCTTAGTTTAATAACTTTTTTTCGTTATATTTTGTTTAGTATGTTGAACTAATGTTCATTTCGAATACTTTTTATAAAATTATTTATTGTTTTTAATTTCATGGCATACGTTTTGTGTATGATTCTTCATTAATAAAAACGTGAATAGTTTCTGTACTGATCATTTTAGGACTATAGTGAATAAGAACTTATTTAAAGAAAATCGTAAGATCTTTAAAATTTTCAAAAATATATAGGGTGTTCCATTTAAAAATACTAAGTTGCATACAATTGCGTGAAAATTGAGCACCCGGTAGAAAAACGTATACTGCAGATACATGGGCATTTTAATGTAAAATAAACTTTGTGTGAAGAAAATTTCAGTAACATTTATAATAATCGCATAAAATAAAAAATACAGACCGATGGACCACCCGGTATATAAATATTGCAATGTTCAAAGACTTCACACTAATAATTGTTTTGTTTTCGATTAAGAATAATTGTAAGAAATAATTTATTCAAATTTGAATTTGCAAAACAAAATTCATGGGAGTGAACGAAGCCAGCCTGTGAAATGTACTTCATCTGACATTGCAATGTACAAGTCACTGTAAAAAAATCCATGAAATTTTGACGGATTGAGGTTGTTGGATCATAAAGAACATGAAAATAAATAAAGATTTGCTGTTAAGATAAATAAAGGATTCGAACTTCGACGCGTATGTTTGACCTTAATCTAAAATATACCTACCTCAATTTGCAGTTTAGTGCATAACCCAGAAATTACAAAAATATTAACAACACTGTATACAATCCAAAACACTGATGATACAATATCTATACTGCATGGATATTCTGCTTGACTAAATGCACTAGACACAATTTTACATAAATTATACACATGTGTCAAAACACCAATAAAAACAGTCATTATGAAAAAAAGAAGTTCTATAGAGAATACTTCGTTTATCTGCTTTGTAACATAACCAATTTTTTTCACTAAAATTGAGGTTTCACTAATTGTTTTCCTGAAATACAGTAGCATGGCTTCAGAATCAGAATGTACAGATTGATTGATGATGTCTTCTAAATTTATATTGATTACTTCCAAACTTTCTTTCAACACAAAAAGTAATGTTTCAAACTGTAGCAATACGGATATTGACACACAAATGTAAATAAATGTTACGATAAAGTATCTGACAGCACGTAATAATGACATGTTTTGCACCTTAAAATAATAATAAGAAATATATGCTATTGTTAATAAACATAGCATTGCAAATACTAGAATTTTAACAGTAAACTTGAACACACGTTTGTAATCCACAAAAACTCCAAGCAACTTTAATTTTTGATCAATCCCATATATTTCATTTTGAATATAAGCGTTTTTAATTGAATAATACGGCATTGATATCAAAATTACAAATATTAAGGTTATGATTACGTGTATTTGAAATAAAAACACTATTTTCATTCCTGTATCTGTATCTGCAGGAAAAAATACGAAGTCGTACATATATATCATCAGTATTAAGTCAAGTGTCAATACAATAACATTATATGCAATTAATTTTGAACATGGTTTGAAAATACGGCTGCCATTATATGTGTTTGATTTGTATGATATTGTACCAAATAATTTGGACATGTAATAAACAAGTATTAATGATGAAAATAGTTCCATTTTTAAGAAATATACACGAATGAGAATAAACTATTTTCTTAATACATTAATGTAATAATTAGTGGATTGCTTATTGATTGAACGCCACATGAATTGGCATTGAATGCACTTATATAATTAATATTTTAATATTTATTTGAACATATTTTAATTAAAAATGTTTTACAAATGCGTCGCATTCGTTCATGCAACAAACCATCAATCATACCTGCATATATTAGATTTTCACTCCCACTTTCTTAACAACATTCTTCTCAATCTCACACTCACCATACACCAATGACGGACACGATAACGACTCGAATTCGCTGGCTGCGGGATGACGGAGACATTTATCGACCGCATTTTTTTATGCTCATGAAAAAATTAATATAAAAATGTATTAGTATGGATTAGTAAAAATATTACCATAATTATTATTCAAACTGGATTTGAAGCAACAGCTCACAATATAATCATTCAACCTCAAACAATACTCGAAGGAAGGCAACTGAACTGGTGATGGCTGATCACGTCAAAGATGTAAAAGAAAAATAAATAAAATAAATAAATATATCATCACGCCTTTTACCCATTACGGGTGTGGCACTCTGCTTACGCAGATCTCGGTAGGTGATATATTTTTTCGTATGAAGTGCGGTTACCAGCCGTCAAATCATAGCCCCCAAGGATGTTAGTGGAGGGGGAACCACAGGGGTAAATTTAAATTTGTAACTGTCGGCAGTGGGATTCGAACTGAGGATCTCACGATCCACAGTCCGACACGTTACCACGGAGCTATTTACCCCATTAAAAGAAAAAGATGTAAAAGAATTTCCAAAATCGGGACAAAATTATTTGATAACAGCGAAAGTGAAAAAACAAACGTCGGTAACTTTTAACACTTTACGAAATCTCGTTATATGTAATTCATCTTCTGGTTTTTTATCTCCAATAAAATGATCACTACAAGTAAAATCTATTGGTTTTGGGATCCTCGGTGATCCATCAAGACTAACAATTAGACTTGCAACGAATAGTGTATTCGGCCTTAGGCCGAATACCGAATATTCGGCGGATTCCTTGGCCGAATAGCCGAATATTCGGCGAATAGTATTCGGCTGGTTTTTTCTGTTTATTACTCAGTATTTTTAGTTATTATTGACAAATATCTTATGTTAAATAAACAATTTGAACAAATATGACAATTTGTTAAATTAAAATTTTGTCATTTCTGAATTATTAACAAGAAAAATTGTTGTTTTTTATTTGCTACATTTATAAATTTTAATAAATAGTCTCGTGAATAATAAAAAGTAAATTTAGCTAATTTATCAAATTGAAATTGTTGTTCGTAACAACTTAATTTGTTATAATAACTATGATTTATTGTTCAGCTTCTATATAATTACTAAAATATTTTGTCAAAAGTACATAAAAATAAATGTTAATAATTACAATATTCACAAATATATTTTGTTAAGAAATACAAAAAAATAATTTGTTACCTGCTAACAAATTTGAAACTTGTTAAATTAACATAAATTAACGGAGGATCGTCTGGGACTAAATATTTTCTTAAAATTTTGTCAATTTTGACTATAAATTTTTTACTGTATACCTATGTATCTTTATTTATTACCTATGTTGGTTTGGACATGTTGAGCGAATGTCGAATGAAAGGTTGGTGAAACTAATATATGAGGGTGAGATTGAAGGTGAACGATTGCGCGGGCGTCCGAGGAATAACTGGTTGGGTATGATTGATGGTTTGTTGCGTGAACGAATGATTCCGAGTGTGAAGAATAAACGAGCATGTATGAATCGCACTATGAATGTGGACGAGGCGAAAGTGGTGTGTCAGGATAGGAATGTTTGGAGGAGATTGATTGTTGGTTGACTGTTTTTCTGGGTTCGTGCTACCCCACTAAGTGGGACATAGCGTGATGTTATGTATGTATGTATGTATGTATGTCCTCTATGTATGGGGCTAATAGAAATGCGGCAAATGAAATTTTCAGTTTTTATTCAGTACCGTCTGTTATCATTGGTTAAAATTTTTAACAGGCCGTTAAAAATTAACAGGTAAATTACAGAATAGACACCCTTATGTGTTTTACATTTATTACACTTTTAAGTGATGGTACAACTCAGTGCATTTTTAAACTTATTAAAGGATCAAGGATAAAAATGACAGATCCAAGTACTGATAGATATTATTGCATTCTGACATTATTCTATTTGTGGGAGAAATTGAGAAATTATTGGAATAAAATTTATGATTGTAGAATAAGTTATCATTTCTGGTCTTAACTGCTGGTACATGAAAATGAATAAGATCTCTTGGACTAGGATATATCGTAATTAAAATTTTCGGTAGATTGGTTACAATAGATTCAAATAACAAAATCATTTTCAATTTTCATATTTTTAGCTTAGATATTCGAATTACGAACTTAAATTTTCGTAGCAATCCATTAACCGGAAGTGGTAGTTTACTTGAAGACCTGTCAGATATTTCAAGCACATCTCAGTAAATAATTGAGTTAGAGCGAGTAAATTTTGTTGCAATAAAAGATGTACATTTTATATAAACTACAATTTTTATTTTAAACTTTCTCCTTTTTTACTCAGTTTACTTTAAAAGTCCAGTACTGTTTTTTTTTTTTTTTTTTTGCTATGAAGATGAGAGGCGGACTAACTACTATGGTCATATGCCGCCTCATGACTGGATGATTATGAAAGTATGCGAACAACACAAACGACCATGCTCTTCAGTGGGATTCGAACCCACGACCCCTGGCGTGCTAGGCTAGTGACATAGCCACTACGCCACCGAGATCGGCAAACCAGTACTGTTTAATGAGATATTGTGATGACAGAAATTGTACACATTATAAATAGATCATAGTTGTTGTAGCGTTGGCGCTGGTGGTGGCGCCTGCGAGCCTCTATTTCCAGCAGTTTTCAAACATTCTCTTCAAAGAAACAACCGCAGGCTGATTTGAAACCCTGAAGATACTATAAAAAGCGTATATTTATTGACATTTATTTTTTATATATTTACTTTTATTGATTATAAATACAATAAAATTATAATTCCTTTTAATATATTTAATTATTTTTTAAACACATTTAATGGGCTATACAATACACGGTCTTACTATACTTGTATAGTTTGTGCAATAGTCTTCCACCTAGCGGCAGCTCGATCAACTACAATGTTAGTGTTGGTGGTGTTCTATCTGTTGTCTGTGGTCTTAGGTCTTAGCTGTGTTGTCAATTCGCAACTGAAATAGACCCGTATCCATCTGGTGGTAAAAATATAAACTGCTATGTGGAGTACTGGTGTGTATGACGCATTTGATGCAATGTTAATAGAAGTGATATTTGTCTAGATGTTTAGTGCAATATTATTCCATTTAATTTATTTTCTCATTTATTTGTTCTTCACCTACCGTATTAAATTTGATTCGTTTTATAATGAGTTCCACAATCAAGAAAAAATCACAACAAAAACTGCTGTGTACATGGCTGCTATTTTCGTATGCCAGCAAGAATGTGTTACATAGTTTTTATTTATTTCCAAGAAAGGGTGCAAGTAAAGTGTAAATATTAATCAAATATGGAGAACTTGAATTGACCGAATAGATGAGAATTTTATATTCCTAGGTTTTTTATAATAGCTTGTGTGATACCTAACCTAACCTTTCTTCACCAATTTTCAGTGAGGATAAGTTTTTGGTATAAGTTATTTAAGCAGTGAAATTGAATATTTTTAATACAAAAATGTATTTTTTAATGTATTGTTCTAGTTAGTTATATCAATACAAACCATTATCGAAACCATTATTTATGTGTTTTATATTTTTAACTCATACCCGTACCTAAAGGATAAAGTAATAAATAAACCATTTTAATATTAATTTTAGTAATAAAGTGACTCGTTTGAAGGTAATTATAATATAATATACAATATATAGAAACATTTTATGTAAAAAAGTTTTCCAAAAGTGATGAACGAGTCCCCAGCGCTAGTCTTGTCAATACTTAAAAATAAAAACAAAAAGGGTGGTATAACTGTACTCGGCGCAATAGAATATGCAACAATACTCCCCATTACAGAATATTAGACGTCAAAACTACGTCTATTCAAAGTTAATTTAATTTTTTGATTCACTTTCTTATGTTGCACATGTTAACTACAACTCCGAATACTCCATTTAGTAGCCATTTTATAGGTACAGTGCTGCCGCCATCGGCGATTTCAGTTGCGAATATAATAATATAACCTACAAATATTCCAAATGTAACGAAACGCCAATCGAAGTATAAAATGAAAGATATATTCGTATTACCAGAAAAACCTGCATTTTTGTAAGTACGAGTGCTTTAATACATATCATAATGTAATGTATTAATATTTTAGAGATTCTTTAGCAGACAGCGGCGTCAAAGTTGTTGTAGTTTCAATCATAGGTAAAAGCTCTTACAGTTCTTTCGGACAGAAAGTAAAACCACTGGGCAAAGTTTTCGATTTTAACACTGAACCAAAGAGTGAGGTACAGTTTATTTAAAACACTACATACGCGATAATAATGCTTTGCTTTACAGTGTAGGATTGAAGGATCCTATGATGATGAGAGGCAGATAATTTATCTGCATTTATACAGTTTATTGGATTCTGTGAATCTTATTGAACATTATGCTTCTTTATCTGAACGGTGTAAAGAACAGAATAAGAATTCTGATTTCCTAACGATTTATAATGAGGTGAAAAGTTCGTCTGCTCGAGCACTGTTACTTCTGTTTCACATCAGCCACATTGTGATTCTGTCACATCCGGGCAACTCATTAGACTTTGATATTAATTATATACAGATATTTAAATCATTGGATAGTATCAGGTAAGTAATATCATTTAACTGTCATTAACAAATTTTATTTCATGTTTGATTATTTGAGTGTTTATTAGTTTTGTAAAATTACCCAGTTTTCTTACGTGTTACAAACAATATTTTTTCTACTTCTATTTATAAATGTAAAAATGTATTTGCAATTATGAATTTTTGACATTTGTAAATTCCACAAAAAAAAATACATTCATTTTGTGCGTTGCTATGTTACTATAACAAAATCAACAGTGTTGTTGTTTACAAACAGAAAAACGATATAAATAAAGTTATCATTCGTGTTTTTTAATTGTGAAATATGAGTGATTGCGAATCGAAACTATCTGATATTGAAGAGGCTTCTTCCTGTGTTATATCTTCATTGTTACCTACAAAATCTAGAGAGAAATAACGAAAATTAATAAGGTATTGTTAGCATATTTTTAATTTGAATTTACAACTTATATCATCTTCATAAATATAATAACTTTGTTATCAATACACTTGTCTTCACAAGAGCTATCAGGTGCAAATTTGTAACTGTCTTATTAATATTTGTAAAGAAAATAAGAACTAAATTTTCTTCATTTGTAGTTGTTAATGTTTCAATATATGTTGTACCATTTTGATTTCATTATTTCACAAATCAATTTGACATGTGTAGCTTATGCATAAAATTTTGCTTAAAAAGTGTTTGAGTACATAATAATTTGAAAAAATCCGGAGACCGTAGGTCGAGGGATATTTATCTTAAATTATTATGTACGATAACACTTTTTTAAAAGCAAAATTTTGTAAATAAGCTACACATCAAATTTAATCGATTCAATTCTTTAGCACGAGGGGTATATGTCAAGATTATTTCATGAATTCATAGCATAAACTTTAATACTTGCCGAAGAAATTTTGACACATTTTCACATAATAAATCGCTACATACATAAACTAAAAGCACCATAAAATTATGTTGTTATGTTGTAACTATAGCAAATTGATTGTTTTTCTTTCTATTTGTCAAATAAATGTCAAAAATTTGTAAATAAAAATAGCTTGAATTGAGTAATTCAGCATGTTTAAAGACAGAATTACCAGTAAAGGTAAAAAAAATGTAAGTATCTTGCTTCTGCAACTAATTATCCGGCTAAATATGCCTTCAAAAATGTTGAAAATTTGCATATAAAAGCTAGCTTCAATTTAATCACGAATAAACAGCATGGTACTGTTTAATCACTTATCTAAAATTCACAACAATGGAAAATGAGACATTTTGATTGGTCAAATTGGTAATGAGTGAAATAATCATGTTTATTGTTTGACGTTTATTAAAACAAATTAGATGTTTTTGTACCTATGACAACGCAATTGTTGCATTTCCCATTATTATTTATTAACCAATGGGGATTTTAAAACAAGAAAACTATGCGAAACAGTTTTTCCGATTCATTTTTGAAAACATGAGAAATCATTTTAAATGCGATTTCGTTTTGACCATTTTCTCAATGACCTCTGTGTGAATGGATAGACCGTAAGTGGAATACCTATTTTGAAAGTTTGTTGAACGGTATATTTTCACTACCTTGGTAGTAAAAGTGAGTGTTACCTGTCAAAAACAATACATGATTAATTCCCCAGACAGAAATGCGCGTCCCAGGTGAGCGAAGTGCTGCGAGGTATACCTCGACTGAGCTCGGAGTGGGCGAGCCATGGGCGTCCGTGCACCCCCCGCCTCGTGTTCTACTTCGAGCGCTGCCCCAAGCAGTTCCGCCAGCAGGCGCACGGGGCCCCGCAACTCAACATCAAGAAGCTGGAACATGAGATTGAGGACCGCATCTACCACATCCTAAGGAAGGTGCGCATCGTTGGACAGACCAAGTGAGTGGTACAAACTAAACATATTCTTCACTATTTTATTTTGAAATAAAATGTTTAATATAAAAATTAAATAATACATTACAAACAAGTATTAGACAAAGATGGATAACCCATAACATCTATCTGTCCTCAGCCTCGTTTTTCTTTTTCATAAAAGCCTACAAGTGCGCGTTCCAGAACTACTATATTTCAGTGGTGCCAACCATTTGACATTTGAACAATCTGATAGCTCAATAATAAGAGAAGTACAACGAATTTAGAGTAGAGTAGATGTGTGAGAGAGAAGCACAAAGAAACCTAATAATATGACGCCAAAATTGTTATCTTTAAAATAGGTAGCAGTTGATGAATTTAATTTGTCCCATAATAATAGTAGTAAAAGAAAATAAATATTGCCCCTAATTATTATTTTGAGACATGAGTTTTTTCTTCAAAAATATATTATCGTTATTTTCAGATTTCAGATAGTTTCTGGATTTTTCAATAATTTCGTTACTGCATTTTAAATTTGTAGGTATGAAGCTTTTCTTTCCATGTTATGCGTCAGCTTAAAATTATTGTAGCCGTCGTTCTTCATTGCTTCCAGCATAACTTGTTGAAATTGAAGACGTATTTTTCAGTAATTCGGAAACATTCGCCAATAATTCCCATTGTAATATTTTTTCTGCGATCACTACTGAAAATTACACTTTCTACACATGAAACAAAGCTTGAAAATAGTATATTTCGCACAATCGTGTGGAATAGCGTGGGCAATTATTCCACACGCAAATGTGGCCAACTTACTAACAATATAATCCTGTATGATATTAATATGTCAAGTATATTTACATTTATATATAAAAAAATAATTCATAATTATTTCAGTGTTTATATAAATCTTCGTTTTCAATATTGAGATTACAAAAGAAATACAATATCAATTTTTTAATCAAATATGTTTATTTTTTATATTACAATCTATAGATTTATAGTTGGTAACACTGTACACATCTGCGCTTGCGCTGCCTTCATGCTGTAATTATGAACGTCAAATAGTTTGAGTTTGAGATGTCATTTATTGTTTTTAAAGAGTAGAATAATTATTATTAAATCTTGACAAAAGTGTGATCGTGCAGAATTACCTATTTCACGCTCGTGTGATTTCAGTACTCGACTTCGTCTTGTGATAAAGCACTCACAACTCTCGTGAAATAGATAACTTTCTACACTTGTTACACAATATACTATTATAAACTTGTATTAGACATATTTGCAATTTTTCGCATTGTTACAGTTGTAACTCGCTGTTCGCGATCCCAGCCAACCAGGAGTACGTGTACGTGGAGGTGTCGAGCCACGACGATGACTCCGTGAGCGGCATGGCGGGCTGCCGGCTGAGCGCGGCGGTGCGCCAGCTGCTGCGAGGCCCCGCGCCGCCGCCCACCTGCCCCTTCGCTGCCACCACAGCCTCCGCGCCCCACAGACACTTCAGACACTTCCTGCACGTGCACACGGACCTGGCCGTCGCCAAGGGCTTCGATGATTGCGTTGGCACCGGCCGGCATGCGCATCATCATTCCGCTTACTTTGAGGTGAATAATTAAAAAATAATAATTACATTATATTATATCGTTAAATGTCAAAATTTTCCCCTTGATACCAAACTCAAAAAAATTCTAATAACTATTATAAAAACAATTGGTGATCGCTCACAGATAATTTTTGATATTTTAGTGCAGATCTTTAATTTTTTATATCAACCTCGACAAGATTCTTAACATTTGAGGTCAAATTTTCTCCCAAACTCGGTACATTACGTTTAACTTGTATAAATAATAATTGACGATTGATCAAAATTGATTGAGACAAATAATTTAATACGAAACTCGTTAGGATTTAAACAATATTTATATTACATGTCATTTCTCTAAACATTTTATTAAATAAAGGTCAATAAACATGTATCCAGAAATTCTAAGTTTCAAAGATAATATCGATTTTTTTTTCAAGAATGTCGTCACACCCATAATTGTTTTTAATTAAATATGTATGATATAGAATTAAAATGTGGAATACAGACATTTCAAAGCTATTTTTTGATATTGCTGTCAATTTTTATCTATTCCCTTTACAGCAAAAGTATAAATACAAAATTGTACAGAATTTAATAATGTATTCAATAAGACATATGTTAGTATTTTATAATGTATCAATCAATTTAAAATCAATATTTATTAGTAAGATTTTAACACGTGTTTGGTTGGTTTCAAACAATAACGTCACACTGACCGAACGGTTATTGAATACGCGCGGTAGATTTTTGACAATCCAGAAAACATGTATTCCAGAAAACGTAAGGCAGTATTTGGAATAATGTTATTTGATTTTTTTCAAAAAAAAAGCATAAAAAATGGTATCCGAAAAAACATTTTACATTTTGCTGGAAAATCAACGGCAGGTATGTGTTCCATAATCGAAAAAGATCGTCATCAAAAATTCGAAAACTTCTACGAATTGTGGATATATTAAAATGAATTGTGTTCTTATTTAGTATTTTTTAAATATGATAAAAAATATGACAGCGCACTAGTTTGAAATCATAACAAGTGAATTTTAACCAATCGGAATACTAACCTTTAGATGACTGAATTGACATACCAACTATCACCGGTTACATATGAGGTCATATAAGTTCCAGTCGAAATCAATTGGATACTCTCTGTTTACTAACCATGTGTGTTGTGGTCCAGGTGCCGCGCATCGAGCAATGGTTCGACGTGGCCAGCGCGCTGTACACCCTGTTCATCAGCTCGGGGCTGGACACCACCAGCCCCACCACGCTGTATACCGACACGCGCTTCAGCGAGCAGCGGTGCCAGAAGGTGCTGCCGCTGGCGCTGGCGCGCTACCAGGAGGGCCTGGCCGCACACTACACGCGCGCGCACCACGCGTCGCGCCTGGCGCTGGCGCAGGCCGTGTTCGCCATGCAGGCGCGCGGCCCCCGCGCCCGCGCCTACGCGGCCGAGCTCACCGCCAAGTGCGACGCGCACTGGGCCGCCGGCAGGCAGCTGTGCGAGGCGGCCAGCCTCACCGGGAACCCGTGTACGCAGCCCCGCCATGAGGGCGAGCATTGCAGTGGCGTGCGCTATGTGGCGGCCTGCGACTGCGGACGCAAACAGGTGAGAAAACTACTAGTATTGAGGTCGTTTTCAATCGTAAAATTGTTCTTGTACGATCACTACTGAAAATAACACTTTCTCTACACTAAACAAAGCTTGAAAATTGTACATTTCGCAGTGTTGTGTGGAATAGTGTGCGCAATTATTCCACACGCAAGTGTGACCATCTTACTAATAATATAGTACTGTATGATATTAATATGTCAAGTATAATTACATTTATACATATATCATAATATAATTCATAATTATTTCTGAGTTTATATAAATCTTCGTTTTCAATATCGAGATTACAAAAGATATACAATATCAATTTTTTTAAATAAAATATGTCTTTAGTTTTCATATTACAATCTATAGATTTATAGTTGGTACCACTGCGCACATCTGCGCTTGCGCCGCCTTCATGCTGTAATCATAAACGTCAAATAGTTTGAGTTTGAAATGTCATTTCTTGTTGTTGAAGAGTAAGAATTATTATTAAATTTTGACAAAAGTGTGATCGTAGAAAAAATATAGTGTGCAGTGCAACTCGTGCAGAATTATCTATTTTACGCTCGTGTGATTTCACAGCTCGCGTGAAATAGATAATTTTCTGCACTTGTTGCACAATATACTATTTTTCACGACATGCCAGGAAACCAAACCGTTCTTCTCCCGAAATAGTGAGGAAAATGTGTTTTTTCTCTCGAAAATATAAAAATGTTACCAATATGAATGTTATTTACAAAATATATTGTAAAATTAATAAATAAATTCGTAATTTTATTGAAAATACTTATTTAGTGACATACATACTTTAAATTATCTTACAATTATGTCATATTTTTCTTTTTATAGATTAAATCACAATTTGACAACTTTAATTTAGATTTACGATTGGTTCATTGGTAACATTGCTCGAATTGCAAACTTTAAGCTTGAGCAGGGAAAAGAAGGGCTTTCCTCTCTAGTTTGACAAATAAATATTATCACTTTTGGCCAAGACGGTGTAATATGTTTTTACATAACAACTACTCAACAAACAAGTATTAGACGATCATGGGTAATCCACGACATGTATCTATCTCAGGCGCGTTTTTCTCTTTCATAAAAACCTACAAGAGAGTATCCCAGTATTACTATATTTCAGTGTATGTAACACGTGCATAATATGGTTTTTATTGACTCGCTCTTTTATCATTATCAATTATTAACCCATAATGATGATGTTTTCAATCTTCAGGGTTCCCGCGATGACCCATACACCATCCGCCAAGCCAACCACGGCTTCTACCAGCTCCTGTCCACCGACTGCCTGTGCGGCAAGCCGTCCATCGAGCGCGTGGTGTTCCCCGTGTTCACGCCGTCCACCGACGAGTACCGCCCCGCCAACCTGCTGCTCACCGGCTCCAGCTCCAGCACGGGGGCGGGCGGCACCAAGCAGCCCCCGGACACGACCGCCACGGCCACGGCCGCCTCCGACCCGGACGTGGACACGGAGCAGCGCACGGCGGAACTCTCGCAGGCTGGCTTCAGTCTGGCGCCGCAGCAGACGAGCCCCGATCATGAGATGGTGCTGCAGGTCAATGACGAAGATGCCAAGGATAAGAACTTGGTCAGTAGAGAGTTATCATAATTTAATATAAAATTGAACAGTAATTTATTAATATAAATTACTTGTTTTATAATTTTCTATTACATTTTGTTCTTTTAATTGTGATACATATTCTTCTTCGCAGAATTTAATATTTGCATTAATATTTCTTCCAATTTAACTGAAATATCAACTATAGAACTAGGACAGTCGACAATAAATGTCACTGATGAAAAATTATTATTGTTATTCGTGCGATTACTAAATCTGGAGGAATTGTGAGGAATGCGTAAGGAAAATTTTTAGATTTGGCAAATTCCCGGGAATTATTTTTTTGGGAAATATTCCCAAGATAAATATGGAAATTTTCCAGAAACTTTCTTTCGTGTTTTCAAAGTTATGTCAGTGACAAAAATAATGATTTAAAATAACATTGGAAACAATAACTATCATAATACATATAACACGCTATTAGTAGAAATGCCTTTAATTTCTTTTTCAAGTTTTTGTTCTCAACGGTCGGAAATATTTTTTCTTTTAATTTTGCATTTTTCTTAAATATTTTGTATTATTTAGTCATTACATGTGAATATCATTGAATTCAGAAAAAATTTCTGAATCGAAAAAGCAAATAAAAAAATAGGTTACCTTTTGAAATAAGAAAGTTGCACCCCGCATTTTGAGAACCACTGGTATAAAAAATTCTTGTTTCGCTCATTTTAATTGTCTTATAATATAGAAATCCATATACTATTTTGGCTAATTCGGTGCCTATATATGTATAGATTCATCACGAAATTTCGCCGATTTCTAGAGCCTAGACAGATTGATGGATATGAGTGAAATCTTTATAGATATTTAGAGTTTGATTAGGGCTACGTGCTTTTTATGAATTCACATTTTTCTTATACGTGATGTGCGAGAAAACTTGAAAAAACATGCACTTTTGGGCCAGAATTAACTAAGTGAGGTGGCTGTGAAATTTTTAAGATGAACATCTATGACAACTTGTCATTTTTGACAGTTCAGATTTAAATTTTAAATACAAATTACATTAATTGTAGACAAGTTGGAGAAGATTTGTAAATTTATCTGTGTTTAGAATAAATGAACAAACGTGTTTGATATTTTGCAAATTTTTTAAACGTTAATTTAAAATTTTTTGAAATGTCGAATAAAACTTTTTGCTTTGATTGTATATTGACGACCTGAGAAAAGTGGGTGTTACACGATTAAATTTAAAAATAAAGTAAAACCGCGGAATTTGAAGCTAATGTAGGATGCAAATTATTATTGACTGTAGATACTTTTAAAAAGACAAGATGGCATTAGAAGTATCAGATTGACAGAAGTCTTTATTACATGATCAAATATTAATGTAAATTGTGTTTGATTAATTTTTTTTAATCATTTATAGGGTATGAATAGAAATGTCTCGAAGAGACGAGATAAATGATTATATAAAAAAATGGAAGTTGACCGATTGTCGATTGTTTATCTAAAAGTCATCAAAAATATATCTTGTTTGGTATCAAATGAAATGTCTTGAATAGACATGTTCTAATGAATTGTCAAAAATATGGACCGAAAGATATTAATTTTTTTTTTCTTAAAATGAAATGAAATGGAATACGATGGGCAATTGTTTTTTCTAAAAATTCATGGAAACCTGACTTGTAGGGTAGCAAATGAAATTTTATAAAACTGAGAAGTTAAAGAACGTAGTGATGACCCAACCTTAAAACAAATCTTTACGATTATCAATTGTTTTCATAAAAATGGCAGGAAATAAAGGACAGCAGTGACGAATTTTTTTATTCCAAATCGTTACGATCGGCAATTGTATATTTTTTTTTTGTTTCATAGAAATTACTAGAAAGCTAACTTATAGGGTATTCAATAAAAAACACGCAACTTCCCTCTATGGAAATCACTTAAATTTCCAATACGCAATTTTCTTTAGTGCTAATCACACAACTTTCCTCAATGGAAAACACATAACTTCCCTTAATGGAAAGCACACAACTTTCCTCAATGGAAAACATACAACTTTTTACCATGGTAAACACATAACTTCCCTCAATGCAATATACACAAATTCCTTCGATAGAAAACACACAACTTCCCTCTTTGGAAATCACTCAACTTTCCATAAAGGTAAAATACACAATTTTCTTCAGTGGTAAACACAAAACTTCCATCAATGGGAAACACATAACTTCCCTCAATGAAAAACATGGGAGACACACAACTTCCCGCAATGAAAAATATGGGAGACACGCAAATTCTCATAGTGACATGGAAGCGAAGAACAAAGTGACGATATTTGTCAATATTAATGTCATGAAAGCGAGGAACGAAGTGACGAGCTTTCTACGCCAATTTAGTTACAAGAAAGGGAGGAACGAAGTGATGACTTTTTTCTTCAATTAATTGCATGATCTCATATGAGATATTAACAAAGCACTATTATCCCATACTTTTAGTTGGACCTTAAATTAAGTTGAAATTTTCTTTAAGGTCGAGGAGCGTAGGGATTCGACCTGCAAATTAGGTCGAACCGCTATACAATACTAATCACCTTTCGCATATTATATTATTATATACATAAATTTTGTGAGATTTTCAGAGATTGCGGAGCCCTAGCTGAGACCCCCGCCGTAGGCGGGGTCGACGCTAGTTGTTTGCTAATTTAACCGACCTCGTAGCTCTTACAGTTCTCGAAATAGTAGTAGTGTACCACTTAAAATGAACACCGTGTATACCCTTCTATATAGCGGTACCCTAACATAAACAAAGTATTCCCTTTTGTGACAGAATGTATTGTACGTGACATTTGTTCAAATGCTCAATCACAAAACTGTAAGACAGCGATAGCATCTCCCGTGACTAACTATCTCTTTTGACACGCTTTTTTTTTTTTACCCAGCGAGCATAGACAATGCACGTTCCAGAATTATTATATTTCAGTGGTTTTGAAAAATTGAAAATTCGCATGGAGAAGTGTAGAGATACAGTGTATATTGAAGGGAATAATAATTAAAAATGTACAACTTTGAAAGAAAAAGTTTTACAGCATCAGTCCCGTTACTTACCAAGCGATTGGCTTTCGTCAAATAATGAGGAACTTGAGTCCGTTGATAAATAAAGTTGTGTAATTGTAGGTGCGTCAGCCTAGTACAACGGAGTACCTGCCCGGCATGCTGACCACCGTGTCCCCGTCCAGCCTGCTGCCGCAGTTCCCCAGCTGGTCGCTGGTGTGCCTGGGCGCCAGCTCGCTGTACAGCCACAACCTGGGCCTGTCCGACACGCAGCACCCGGGCTTCCTGCCGGCCAGCAACTTCCTGCTGCCGTGGGACGTGACGGTGCGCTGGCTGGAGCACGGGCCGGGCGCCGGCTGGCCGGTGCTGCGCACGCGCCGCACGCCGCGCGCCCCCCACCACGGCCTCGCGCACTTCAACGTCAAGATCTTCGTGGGCGTGGAGTACGAGTGCCCGCGCGGCCACCGCTTCATGCTGGCCGCGCAGGACAAGGTGCTGCGCGCGGCACAGGGCATCGTCAAGGAGACCGGCCACAAGGTGACCAGCAGCGACATGCCGCTGTACTACAACTGCCCGTGCCGCCCCAACAAGCCGCTGGTGGCGCAGCTGATGCGCATCCACGTGGTGACGCCCAAGGCGCCCGTGTTCGTCACGCTCAACCCCAAGGTGCAGCCGGTGCCGGGCGGGCCGGTGTTTGTGCCGCGCGTGGACGGCCCCGTGCGCATCTCGCAGTCCGCGTACTGGGTGCTGCGTCTGCCCTATGTGTACGCCACTGACCGCGACACCTTTGTCGCCAACAGACAGACGGCGGACCCGGGGCCCCGACTGCTGGCTGGCATGTGGGGCGTCGCAGAATCCGAATAATGTACTACAAGTTAATAAAAAATGTGTTGCATTTTAACAGGTTGGTTTTTGCTGGTTAACTAATAACTTTAGAGAATAAAAAATATGGGTGAGTCATCGATATCACCCTTGTCATTTATTAACAAAATTTATTAAAATAATTAATTCTATATAAAACCGCGTGACGTCATAGTGACTGATAACAACAGCACTGAAATAAATAATAATTTTGAATTTTTGTTGCTGTTAGTTTCAAAACTTGGCACAAAGCAATGCTTTATGACCATAATTGCATTTTTAATGAGAAATTAAAAATCTCAACAAATAAAAACAATAAAACACCTGACAGAACACAACACTAAACGCCAAGATGGCCAAAATTATGCGCGCACAATCTATGTCACTAGGCGCCCTGACGTCACACGAAAAATAATGTACTCTTAATAATTAATTACATGCGTAATATTAACTTTTTCAATAAAGTGTCATATATTGAAAATTTTTCCAAATATGCTTAATTTTAGAGTGGTTGAAGAGCCTATTGTTTGTTTTTTTTTTTTTAATATAACACCCTATATATTTTTAACTATAACTAGAGAATATTCAAGGTCAAATGTCAAACCATAACGAACTGAAGAAGGAAATACAGAAGAACTCTCTGACTTTAAAAGAAATTAAAAAAAGTGAATTACAACTACTTTGAAATAGGGTGGAGGAACAGGACAAAAGAAATAGAGCCAACAATAGTAATAAGAGGTCTACTAAAGGAACAAGGTAATTCCAAAGATACTGTGAAAAAGTTCTTTAAAGAGAAATTACAAATAAGAGACGCATTAAAGTCTACAACTCAAATAAAAATTAAGGGAAAGAATCCATTTATATTTACGGAACTGGAAAATCAAAATAATGGAAAAAAAGAACAAACTCAAAGATACCACGATTTATATATTTTTTTTTAAATGTAATTATACAGGGTGTTCAATAAAGCGAATCAAACTTACTCTAACTTCAAATGATTATAACTCGCAATTTTCAAATGGAACACTCTATATTTTATTATTCTGTTGTGTGCCATTTTGTATAGTGATTACAGCATAAGTGGAGTGTTAAAGTATCAGAGACTGAGGTGGTTAAGCCACTTATCCCGTATGGAGAAAGAACGAGTACCGAAAATTACTATATTTTATTATTCTGTTGTCTCTTTGTTTTACCTTAATTTATAATGAAGGGTATCCTATGCCTAAAACCTATAATTTCAAATTTTTTTTTCTATAATTTTTCATTAAATTAATTTATTCAATTAAAATTTAAATCCAGTATACCATGGATATTGTTTTGTTTTAATTTACAAAATATTTCCAATGTAACCGCCATTCTTGCGGAAAGATATTTGCAGACGGTTTATAAATGAATAATTTACTTTTCGCAGTATACTTGCGTCGACAGTTACAAATTCGCTCCATCATACCTTCTCGTGTAGTTGGTGCTGTCTGATAAACCGACTCCTTTATATAGCCCCACAAGAAAAAATGTAAGTTTGTTAGATCCGAAGATCTAGCAAGCCTATTTCTTGGACCACCTTTTCCAATTCATATTTTAGGAAATTCTTCATTTAAATAATGCCTAACCTGAAGACTGTTGTGAGCTGGTGCACCATCGTGTTGAAACCATAATTTCTGGATTATATGAGGGTTAAATTTTTTAAATCGTCTAGAAGATCAGTCACAATAAATTTGTCTGTAAATATGATTGATTATCAAAAAAGTATAATTATAAATGAAAAAAGGCAGTTTACAAACATGACTTATGTAATAGACGTAAGAGACAATAAGCTATTTTTCTCGAAAGATGAAATGGCACATGTGATATAAGGTCAAACGACGCGTCGACGCAAATACAATTTTAATGCGAAAAGCACGTAAGCGACGTTAAATGACACTTTTAATAGATTTTAGTATATTAGAAGAATTTGACAGATATCAAATGTGTGCCAGTAAAGAAATAATAAATTTAAAATTCTATTAACATTAGTTCTCATAACAAAATCGTAAGATGTTTGAATTTGATTTACTCAAAACCAATAAAATATCGTATACATCGTTTTCAAAAAGCTACGTTGAAATACAAATTCATTTATAAATAATTTACTCCGGTTGATGTTGCTAACAGCGGACTTAGTGTTCGACGTCGATACTCCGGAATGTTTCAGGACGAGGTGATGACTGGCGATGTTGTCTACGATGAGTCCAGATTGGTGATGATTCTACAGGGTGGGCCATTTTAAGTTGCGTTCAGGAATATCTCGGAAACGAAGCATCGGATGAAAAATCCAAAAAATACGACTAAAATATTTTCGAGGGGGACATCCCATGACACCAAATTCAACCCCCCCGCTTCAACCCTGGTGGGGTGGGGCGGGGGTAAGTTTGAAATCTTAAATGGGAACCCCAAATTTTTTTTGCAGATTCGCATTCTACGTGAAAAACGGAATTCAGTGACATCAAAATTTCCGCCCCCGCCCACCCCCCGGGCCAGTTGGGTGGTGGGAAACTTTCAAATTGGTTACGGGAACACCCACTTTTTCTCGAAGATTCGATCCAATTCTCGAGTCCCCTCGCATCTAACCAACGGCGTGCACGGCACTGTCACGGGGGAGGGGGACAGGGGCGCAAATTTTAATGTACTGAATTTAGTTTTTCACGCCGAATGCGAATCTGTAAAAAAATTTGGGGTTCCGATTTCAGTTTTCATACTCACCCCCACCCCACCTTCCAGGGTCGGGGTGGAGGCAGGGGTGAAAATTTTGATGGTACTGCATGTAGTTGTTAACGTAGAATGCGAATCTTTGAGAAAAAGTGGGTGTTCCCGTAACCAATTTGAAAGTTTCCCACCACCTAACTGGCCCGGGGGAGTGGGCGGGGGCAAAAATTTTGATGTCACTGAATTCCGTTTTTCACGTAGAATGCGAATCTGCAAAAAAAATTTGGGGTTCCTATTTAAGATTTCAAACTTACCCCCGCCCCACCCCACCAGGGTTGGGGCGGGGGGGTTAAATTTGGTGTCATGGGATGTCCCCCTCGAAAATATTTTAGTCGTGTTTTTTGAATTTTTCATCTGATGCTTCGTTTCCGAGATATTCCTGAACGCAACTTAAAATGGCCCACCCTGTATAAACATGAGAAGACATAAAAATATGTTTGAAAAGAAATATAATTTTTTAAAGTAAAATAAATTTCTTACGGTTTTAATGAATCTGATATTGGCTCCGAAGTCTGTGTGAAAAACGATGAAGGCACATGCAGAAACGACGAGCGTATTCGCAAAAACGAGCGGCAAGTGGACGAGCCGAGTATCAGTCGCAAGAATGCATCGTTCTTTAAGTGACTACCACTTTCAGTTTTAGGATAAAGTCCGTATAGAGGTACATGGATAGACATTAGGCAACAACGCCAATATCAAGAATGGAGGTCCTGGGTTCACTGAATCATGCAGAGACTTCGAGTAAACCACCACTTTCCATTCAGGAAAGTGTCCAAATATAAAATATATGGATAGACATTAGGAAATAACACCACTACTTAATAAGTGATAGTGCGAGGATGACTTCTTCAAGGAGGATCTTTAATTAAACTACCACTTCTAGTTTTAGATAAAAATCCGCATATATGATATGGACAGACACTGATTATGCCCAGATATTAGGAAATCGTTCGGTAACCACGCCAGATAAATATTTTTTTCTAGTATTGAATGATTTTTTTTTTAATAAATAGAAATACACAATGCTACTAATTATTACTACTTGTGCATGAATTTCTGTTTCAATTTACTCTTTTATCCACTTGTACTTCTTACGAGCCGGTACTGCCTCTGGTACAGTGTTTGTCTCGGTAAGATACGGGATCAAATATTCGACACGTTTCTTTCGGGCCAATAGTAGAGGTGTCTCTCCATTATTATTTTCAAAATCTAAACGAGCGCCTTGTTCCTTTAATATTTCTACAGTCCGAATTACATCTTCTTGGCTACGGTAAAGTAGATGTCCTGATTCAATAAAATGATGTAGCGGAGTGTCACCTTCAAAGTTCTGGTGATTCACATTCATATTACACTGAGTGATGAGGAATATGATAATATTTTCATGACATGATTCAGCAGCGGGGAAAAGTAGCGTGTTGTTGAAGTTGTCGGTATCATTTTTATTTCCTTTGCATTGCAATAGATCCAAAATTTCATTTAACTCATTTTTATTAATATGATCACGTTCACGTGTGCCATTGATAAAATAAAATAAAGCAGTTTGTCCATTACAATCTCTAGCATTCAAATCCACTTTGTATTTAATTAATAATTTCACTGCATTCAAGTTACCTTTCATGGCTGCTAGATGTAAAGCTGTTCTATGTTTATCATCTTTACTATGTACGTCTAGACCATGTTGTAGTAGTAGGTGTAAGATTTCCGTGTTGTGAGAAGAACTAAAAGCTGCGCAGTGGAGTAGAGGTAGTCCATCGTTATTTCTAACATTTTTATTTTCATCCAATTTCAATAAATTCAATATTTGATTGATCTCATCTATATTACTTTTTTCACGTTGACATGTGCTGCGAATAAAATAAAATAAAGCAGTGTCTCCATAACAATCTCTAGCATTCAAATCCACTTCGTATTCGATTAATAATTTCATTGGATTCAAGTTACCGTGAGTGGCAGCTGCATGTAAAGCTGTTTTATAGTCATCATCCTTACTATGTACGTCTAGACCACGTTTTAGTAGTAGGTGTAAGATTTCCGTGTTGTGAGAAGAATAAGAAGCTGCATAGTGAAGTAGAGTTTCTCCTTTCTTGTTTCTAACATTTTTATTTTCATCCAATTTCATTAAATTTAAAATTTGATTAATTTCATTTATATTAATTTTTTTACGTTGACATGTTTCAATGATAAAATCAAATAAAGCAGTGCATCCATAACAATCTCTAGCATTCAAATCCACTTCGTATTCGATTAATAATTTCACTGCATTCAAGTTACCGTGAGTGGCAGCTGCATGTAAAGCTGTTTTATAGTCATCATCCTTACTTTTTACGTCTAGACCACGTTTTAGTAGTAGGTGTAAGATTTCCGTGTTGTGAGAAGAATTAAAAGCTGCGCAGTTGAGTAGAGATAGTCCATCGTTATTTCTAAAATTTTTATTTTCATCAAATTTCAATAAATTCAATATTTGATTGACCTCATTTATATTTATTTTTTCTTGTTTACATGTGCCTCTAATAAAAGGATATAAAATAGTTTCTCCATTATAATCTCGAACATTTACATCTGCATTGTTTTTGACTAATAATTTCACTGCATTCAAGTTACCTTTCATGGCTGCTGTATGTAAAGCTGTTCTATGTTTATCATCTTTACTATGTACGTCTACACCATGTTGTAGTAGTAGGTGTAAGATTTCCGTGTTGTGATAAGAATAAGAAGCTGCAAAGTGAAGTAGAGTTTCTCCTTTTTTGTTTATAACATCTTTATTTTCATCCAATTTCATTAAATTCAAAATTTGATTAATTTCATCTATATTAATTTTATTACGTTGACATGTTTCAATGATAAAATCAAATAAAGCAGTGCATCCATAACAGTCTCTAGCATTCAAATCCACTTTGTATTTAATTAATAATTTCACTGCATTCAAGTTACCTTCAATTGCTGCCGCATGTAAAGCTGTTCTATGTTCATCATCTTTACTGTTTACGTCTAGACCACGTTTTAGTAGTAGGTGTAAGATTTTCGTGTTGTGAGAAGAATTATAGGCTGCGCAGTGGAGTAGAGATAGTCCATCGTTATTTCTAACATTTTTATTTTCATCAAATTTCAATAAATTCAATATTTGATTGACCTCATCTATATTATTTTTTTCTTGTTTACATGTGCCTCTAATAAAAGGATATAAAGCAGTTTCTCCATTGCAATCTCGAACATTTACATCTGCATTGTTTTTGAGTAATAATTTCACTGCATCCAAGTCACCTTTCACGGCTGCGACATGTAAAGTTGTTCTATGTTTATAATCTTTACTATTTACGTTTAGACCATGTTGTAGTAGTAGGTGTAAGAATTCCGTGTTGTGAGAAGAAAAATAAGCTGCGTAGTGCAGTAGAGTTTCTCCTTTCTTGTTTCTAACATTTTTATTTTCATCCAATTTCATTAAATTCAAAATTTGATTTATTTCATCTATATTAATTTTATTACGGTGACATGTTTCAATGATAAAATCAAATAAAGCAGTGCATCCATAACAATCTCTAGCATTCAAATCCACTTCGTATTCGATTAATAATTTCACTGCATTCAAGTTACCGTGAGTGGCAGCTGCATGTAAAGCTGTTTTATAGTCATCATCCTTACTTTTTACGTCTAGACCACGTTTTAGTAGTAGGTGTAAGATTTCCGTGTTGTGAGAAGAATTAAAAGCTGCGCAGTTGAGTAGAGATAGTCCATCGTTATTTCTAAAATTTTTATTTTCATCAAATTTCAATAAATTCAATATTTGATTGACCTCATTTATATTTATTTTTTCTTGTTTACATGTGCCTCTAATAAAAGGATATAAAATAGTTTCTCCATTATAATCTCGAACATTTACATCTGCATTGTTTTTGACTAATAATTTCACTGCATTCAAGTTACCTTTCATGGCTGCTGTATGTAAAGCTGTTCTATGTTTATCATCTTTACTATGTACGTCTACACCATGTTGTAGTAGTAGGTGTAAGATTTCCGTGTTGTGATAAGAATAAGAAGCTGCAAAGTGAAGTAGAGTTTCTCCTTTCTTGTTTATAACATCTTTATTTTCATCCAATTTCATTAAATTCAAAATTTGATTAATTTCATCTATATTAATTTTTTTACGTTGACATGTTGCAATGATAAAATCAAATAAAGCAGTGCATCCATAACAATCTCTAGCATTCAAATCCACTTTGTATTTAATTAATAATTTCACTGCATTCAAGTTACCTTCAGTGGCTGCCGCATGTAAAGCTGT
Organism: Poecilus cupreus; assembly: GCA_963942605.1. Taxonomy (NCBI): domain Eukaryota; kingdom Metazoa; phylum Arthropoda; class Insecta; order Coleoptera; family Carabidae; genus Poecilus; species Poecilus cupreus. The sequence goes on from OZ012719.1 coordinate 18,639,707, forward strand.
TTTATAGTCATCATCTTTACTTTTTACGTCTAGACCACGTTTTAGTAGTAGGTGTAAGATTTTCGTGTTGTGAGAAGAATTATAGGCTGCGCAGTGGAGTAGAGATAGTCCATCGTTATTTCTAACATTTTTATTTTCATCCAATTTCAATAAATTCAATATTTGATTGATCTCATCTATATTACTTTTTTCACGTTGACATGTGCTGCGAATAAAATAAAATAAAGCAGTGTCTCCATTACAATCTTTGGCATTTACGTCTACATTGCAAGCAGTAATAATTTTCAATGCACGCAGATTCATTTTGATGGCGGCAACGTGTAATGGTCCAACCTGATTTACATATGTTTTGTTAAAATCAACCTCATAGTGTTTTAGTATTTTTAATAAAGGTTGATACAGCAAATTGAATTCGGTCGTGTATTTCATATTCATGTTATTGTTACTTTCGACTATATTTGTTAAACATTTTAAACATTCAAATGCAGTAAGGCTAGATAAAAATCTGTTTAATATTTCATTCCCTTTAAATGCATGCTTTTGATAGATATTTAAAATAGATGGTACATTTTCATCTGCATATACTAATACAGAGTTACAATGTGAGAAGTAGTAGAATTGTCTTTCAGTTTCAAATGTCAATTGCAAACTCGCAGTGTACGCCCTGGTTCTAACTTCATCATCACAATCTTGAAGATATAATCGCACAACATCTTGAATAAGTCTATGCATGCTGAGATATTCGTCATTTGGATTATAATTAATGAATAATAAATTTGCCAATAAATTCAAAGCAAGCTTTATTTCATTTTCGTAATTTGTTTTCCTTTTGAATAAATCTTTGAATGCGGTCACCTCCAACAAGTCACTGAACTCTATATCATCCGGATCTAAATACGAACACATATAAAGAATGTTAATAGCAAGGTCTCCTTTCTTCTTGTCTTCTGGAGTTTTTATTTTTTCTATTGAGATGTAGATTGCACCGTAAATGGACTTTTGATAAGTATTTGGAATGTTTGATGGAATCTTTGCATTTAAGATAACCTTTTTTGATTCTTGCAACAATGTAATATACTGCCCAAAATCAAATTTCTCCTGTAAAGCCATTATTTGTTCTCGGACGAACGCCCCAGTGATCTGCAACCCAAGCGGAACGCAATCAACTTCATCTGCTAGCTTCGCATACATATCACGATGCTCTTCTCTGTAAAGTTCGTTTAAAAATGATTTGTAAACTTCGAGTGCTGAAAAGGAAGTCAGCGGATCTAGCGGAACTGGTCTGATATCTTTCCAGTCCTTCTCTAGACTCGTTATAAGAAGAAGGTTGTTCTCACTGTCCGGTGGCCTGAACTTTTCAATATCCTGCATGCATGTGGCGTTGTCGAAGATATACATAGTAATTTTTTCTTTAAAAAATTTATAGATTTTTTGAAGAGTTTTAATAGACTTGCAAAGGTCATCTGTATTCTCTGAATTAACCCAAAAAACTCGATGAATCTTGTTGTTTTCTACACAACGATTTGCAAACTGTTTCGATAACTCCGTCTTGCCAAACCCTGGAAGGCCACAAATTACAATATTCTTCTCGTTTTGTGTGAAATATAAAGAGTCCAGTATTTGCATTTCTTCTTCGCGACCTTGGAACGTGCTAATGAGACGCGGCAAATCAAAATCACTGAATTCTAAGTCGTCCTGTGCTGCGTCATAAACATTCACATTCACATCTCCAGCAACATTGACGCTTCCACAGGATGTGGCAATAAATCCAGCTGTACCTTTGTTGCTGATATTGAATTTTGATTTAGAACTTTTTGTTGCCATCGTCTCTTTAAATATTTATCGAGAATCTGAAAGTATTTAATATGTTAAAACTTGTAATTATTTTTCTAAATAACCGCAATACTTACAGAAATAAATATAAGCTTGTAATGTATTTTTATTGTCGGTAAAAATATAATTGGTAAAATTATAATATTCGCATAAACCTGAAAAATAATTTGTATATTAGCACAGAAATAAACAAATTACTAAAAATTTTATATAATCACTGGTGTTTTTTTTAGATGTGTAGAATTTTAAAATAAAATAAAATACATAACATTGTGATAATGGCCGCGGTATTGTCTTCGTTAGAAATAAAATTTTATGTCGATAGTGCTGGAATATGTTTTCTGAAAGATGGACGCCGTGGCTGGTTCAAATAAAGTTCAATCTGAAAGTCTAATTTTTGATAAGAAATCTATGGCGGGAGGTATTGTGGTGTTCACAACTGATTGTTTTGATAGATAGATTTCTTATCAAACAATGCTGGAACACGGACCAGCACTGTCAAGAACACTTACCTCTTCAAAAAATTAGTTATCAATTATGACATGTCAAAAAATATGAAAAATAAAAAAAACTCAACCCATATGGTTGAATTTAAAAATAAATATTTTGTTCCATATTTCGGGAACTGTTGATACGATTTATTTGATTTTTTATTTTCATATTTTGTCAATCATTTAACCAATCGCGGCCCTCTTACATGTACAAAAGTTACCACTAGTGAGCTAGTCTGTGCATACCCAGCACGGTGAAAATAATTTCCACACGAAATTATTATTATTTACTGACAAACTATAATATTTTCCGATGCTTGAAGTAATTTGTACGTACCGTTAAACTACTGACAATGTTAAATATGTATCAGAAAAATACAGACTACTTTCTATAATAACGTCGATATAATTAAAAAAATTTATTTGTACCGTAGTAGTACGATATCAATTACCGACAATGTGTGTGAGGTTTTAAACAATCTCATTAAGATTTTCAAGTGTATGAAAGACATACGATTTTCACGGCAATTTTTTTTTATAATACTGATTTATACTTACACTCTCTAGTTCTTCCAACAACATTGAAGAACACTTTGTTCCAGTGACGGATTATTCCAAATGAACATTGATCTATGAGATTGGAATAATAATTGGGCGACTAATGAATATTGTATTTTAACTTACATGTATTTAAACAGTAAATTGATTAATATATCACTTATAGGCGACACGCACACAAATATATAATATTGAATTGCAAGTTTTATTTATGCAACACTGCGAAACTAATTCAGTATCTAATCTATCATTTGATAATTGATAAGATAGCATCAGTGGCGTAGCTAGAATAATATTTATAGGTTTTAATTTTTGATTGACTCTATAACCACTGTGTTTTACCCTTTATTACTTTTTCAAGAAACTGTCAAGGATGAGCGTTTCATTCGCCATAATAATTGTTATTTGTGATGTCATTTATATTTATAATTACTAAATATTATTTACTAATACATACAGAAAAAAATATTCAATAATGTGGAAATCAATGAATCAGAACTTTTAACAATAGTTTTCAAAATTATTTCAACCCCTAAAACCTTATAAATAATAATATATTTTCTGTAATTCTTTCTTAATTATTTATGATGTTTATTCGCTAATACTTTCCACACACGAGGCAAACCTGATATTAAATCGGCCTGGGCAAAAATGAAGGACCGGCACAATTATATGTACATTTTTACCAATGTCGGCTACATTGCTGAATATTTGCCAAATAAAAATTATTATTGTTTAAATGAATTATAGAATTCCACAAAAAAAATCACTCCTACAATTTCAATATTAACGCCCGTGGTGCGTCCAACTCGACCGATATATTATTTAAAAGATTTTTATTGATTTTTATCCTATCATTGTGTTTTGTTAGAAAGATGGATAAAAAATTAATTAGGGGTCAGCGCACGTTTTTCATCCTTAATAAATATACTGGCCTCGCCCCGCCGGGACACCGCCAGCCCCACGTGACCCGCGCCCCGACAGGTACACCCTGATAACGATACATCATGCTAACACAAGCAGTGACTGTACACCACTCGAGCAACCACTTCAATGATCTTGAAGTTTGTATTTTTTAAAAACGTACAGATATTATTATTGCGTAATTATTACAAAGTGCTATAGTTATCATTAGCCAAATGGAATTATTAAGATTAATAATTCATTTTTTTAATACACAAACAGATCAATTGTAAATAACATTATCACTTATCATATATTCAACATGATTTCACACATTTTCAATAATGCAATTTTCAGAAAGTCCTTCAAAGTCTTTATTTTTAATCGTGTCCACATCCATGCTTTTCAACGCGATTAAATAACCATTTGAATTATTGTATCGAATGATTACAATGAGTACATTATTAAGTCTGTGAGTAGATGAATTTATGCGAAATAAATTGTTGAAAATCGCTGACGAGATTTTTGCGGAAATACATGCTGAATCCGTTAAGTCCAATTTCTCAATGATGTCTGTGTGTTGTTGTTATATGTATAAATTTAACTCCTGTTGTTATATTTAGCAAAAGAAAAGCTTTATTTTATTTACTATTTAGTACGACACGTTTGTCAACCATCTTATATTTTACACACTGTTGTCACACGTTACATAAATCATCTTCTTCTTTTTCAAAATAAAACATAAAAATAGTTCTACAATTACAAAATAGATAACACAACTAACTTCAAAATATATCAACACTCGCTCCGTTTTGATGTTCATTTCGAATATTCAAGAATTACCTTGATTCTTTTCTTGCGTATAATCCTGAATTTTTACAACAATTTTCTAAAACTGTTTCTGTTGTCGGCTTGGTTATAAAATCAGCTGTCATTGATCTAGTATTCTTCGGTATCTCATCTGTGATGAAAAAATATTTCCTCTGGATATGTTTAATATAATATTTGGTTCTACATAACTTTCAAATTTTAATTCCTCCATTCATTACTTTATCCAAATTATTTCTTTTATGGCCTCAGTAATAGCAATAAATTCACTTTCGCAAGTACTTAATGCTACCATCTCTTGTCTTTTACAAGACCATTTATGGCTCCATTAGCTAATGTGAATATGTATGCTGAGAATACTTTTCCATCTATTACGTTGGTCCAACGTATCGCTGAAACCAGTAACTCCTTTTTGTCCTGTGCTGTACATTATTCCCATTGTGAAGGGCCAGTACGGCCCTGAACGGATAGCGCGCGACGATGACTCATCGTTCTAGCCTGTTCTCGAATTGTTCCATTGCCGAAGCTACTAGAAAATTCCAGACCGCCAGCTCAACCGATATATAACTGTGCTAGCCTACCCAGTGAGGCATTCGACTCCGACAGGCTGTTCAGGAAGTATCGAATATAGTGGAAATAAATAAAGCATTTGCGTAGTGAATATAAATAGTGTAAATAAATATTTCTTGTATAATATTCTTAGTTTATTATTGATTTATTGTTATTTACAATCTGTACTATTTTAGATCCAGCAACACCTCTACAATGACGTCACAACATTTTTAAAAAATCATTGTGGCTTAATGAATAACAATTAAGAATTTTTAAAAGTGTAGATAGTTTTCAATTTAAATAAAGTTTCATAATTTTTTTTTTTTAATGATGAAAGACCCCATTTGGAATTGCGTCCTGTATTAGAAGTTATTACATGTACGGCTTTCGGAAGTTGGTGTGCATGCCATTTCCAATTCTTGATAAGTGTCTAATTTAAGACATGCAAAAAGTAAATATAGGATTGAGTCTGTCATCTTTTCCAAAAGATCTCAACAGATCTTGCCTTCGTTTCGTCATTCCCTACTGCTAGTTGAAGTGTGTGCTTCTGGTTCGTTGATGTAACGTCTTGAATTTCTTAAATAATATATTTATCTGTTTCTGTTGCCGCTGTTGTATTTCAAGGAACTTTGCAAATTGTTTAGAATTCATTTTTAATCCTCGTCGCCAGTTTGTTACGTGTTACACTTAGGGCTGATATTTCCATCTACGAATAAAGTACCGAATAAATTATTTGCTGAATAAATGAAAAATGTCGCTTCGAAATCATAGCTCAAATGATGCTTCTTGTTCTAGCTGTCATGTTTTGATGAGTATTTTTTTATTTATTCAACGAAATACCTATTCGGAAGTTTATTCGTAGATGAAAATATTCGCCCTTAATTAATAATGTTGCAGTTTGTAAGACGTTTATTCTCTATTAGCTGTCAATATATTGAATTACAAAACATCAGAGCCATGGTAACAATTGTTATGAAAATGGAATATTATTCTACATGAAGGATTTGGCAGATATCAAAGTGCTAGTAGGGAAATAATACATTTAAATTCTATTAACATTAGTTCCCATAACAAATTCATGAGATATTTGGATTTGATTGATTTACTCAAAACCAAGAAAATATCGTATACATCGTTTTCAAAAAACTACGTCGATATATAAATGGTGGATGTAGCTAACAGCGGACTTAGTGTTCGGCGTCGATGCAGCTGAGCCGCTGCAAAACTCCGGAATGTTTCAGGTTTCAGGACAAGGTGAAGACTGGTGATGTTGTCCAGATTGGTGATGTTTCTATAAACATACGAAAAATTATGTTTGAAACGAAAAATTATTTTTTAAAAGTAAAATAAATTTCTTACGGTTTTATTGAAGCTGATATTGTCTCCGCAAACTGTGTGATAGGCGATGTAGGCACATGCAGAAACGGCGAGTGTATTCGCAACAACGAACGACGACAAGTGGGCGAGTCGAGTATCAGTCGCAAGAATGCATCGTTCTATAAGTGACTACCACTTTCAGTTTTAGGATAAAGTCCGTATATAGGTTCATGGATAGACATTAGGCGACAACGTCAATATCAAGAATGGAGGTCCTGGGTTCACTGAATCATGCAGAGACTTCGAGTAAACCACCACTTTCCATTCAGGAAAGTGTCCAAATATAAATATATGGATAGACATTAGGAAATAATACCACTATTTAATAAGTGATAGTCCTAGGATGGATTCTTCAAGGAGGATTTTTAATTAATCTACCACTTCTGGTTTTAGTAAAAAATCCGCATATACGACATGGATAGACACTGATTATGCCCTGATATTAGGAAATCGTTTGGTAACCACGCCAGACATTTTTTTCTAGCCTTGTATGAATTTTACTTATAATAAATAGAAATTCAAATTGCTTGTAATTATTACTACTTGTGCAGGAATTTCTTTTTCAATTTACTATTTATATCAATCATCCACTTGTATTATTCACGAGCCGCTACTGCCCCTGGTACAGTGCTTGTCTCGGTAAGATACGGGATCAAAAATTCAGCACGTTTCTCTCGGGCCAGTAGTAGAGGTGTCTCTCCATTATTATTTTTAATATCTAAACGAGCACCATGTTCCTTTAATATTTCTACAGTCCGAATTATATCTTTGCTACGGGAAAGTAGATGTTGTATTTTAATAACATGATGTAGCGGAGTGTCACCTTGCAAGTTCTGATGATTCACATTCATGTCACACTGAGTGATGAGGGATGTGATAATATTTTCATGAAATGATAAAGCAGCGGGGAAAAGCAGCGTGTTTTTGAAGTTGTCGGTATCATTTTTATTTTCTTTGCATTGCAATATATCTAAAATTTCATTTAACTCATCTTTATTAATATGATCACGCACACTTGTGCCACAAATAAATAGAAATAAAGCAGTTTGTCCATCACAATCTTTAGCATTTAAATGCACTTTGTATTCGAGTAATAATTTCACTGCTTCCAAGTTACCGTTCATGGCTGCTGTATGTAAAGCTGTACTATGGCTATCATCTTTACTATTTACGTCTAGATCACGTTTTAATAGCAGGTGTAAGAGTTCTGTGTTGTGAGAAGAATAATAAGCTGCGTAGTGGAGTAGAGTTTTTCCTTTGTTGTTTCTAACATTTTTATTTTCATCAAATTTCAATAAACTCAATATTTGATTGACCTCATCTATATTAATTTTTTCACGTTGACGTGTGCTACGAATAAAGTAAAATAAAGCAGTGTCTCCATCACAATCTCTAGCATTTAAAGGCACATTGTATTCGATTAATAATTTCACTGCATCCAAGTTACCTGCCAAGGCTGCGACATGTAAAGCTGTTCTATGTTTATCATCTTTACTATTTACGTCTAGACCACGTTTTAGTAGTAGCTGTAAGAGTTCTGGGTTGTGAGAAGAATAATAAGCTGCGTAGTGGAGTAGAGTGTGTCCTTTGTTGTTTCTAACATTTTTATTTTCATCCAATTTCAATATATTCAATATTTGATTGACCTCATCTATATTAATTTTTTTACGTTGACATGTGAGTATGATAAAAGCAAATAAAGCAGTGTTTCCATGATAATCTCTAACTTTTATATCCGCATTGTATTCGAGTAATAATTTCACTGCATCTAAGTTAGCTTTCATGGCTGCTGTATGTAAAGCTGTTCTATGTTTATCATCTTTACTATTTACGTCTAGACCATGTTTTAGTAGCAGGTGTAAGATTTCCGTGTTGTGAGAAGAATAAAAAGCTGCGTAGTGGAGTAGAGAACTTCCTTTGTTGTTTCTAACATTTTTGTTTTCATCAAATTTCAATAAATTCAATATTTGTTTGACCTCATCTATATTACTTTTTACACGTTGACATGTGCTACAAATTAAATAATATAAAGCAGTGTGTCCATTACAGTCTATGGCATTTACGTCTACATTGCACGCAGTAACAATTTTCAATGCACGCAGATTACTTTTGATGGCGGCAACATGTAATGGCCCCATTTGATTTGCATCTGTTTTGTTAAAATCAACATCATAGTGTTTTAATATTTTTAATAAATCTTGGCACAGCAAATTGAATTCAGTCGTGTATTTCGTATTCATGTTATTGTTACCTTCGACTATATTTGTTAAACATTTTAAACATTCAAATGCAGTAAGGCTGGATAAAAATCTATTTAATATTTCATTCCCTTTAAATGCATGCGATTTATAGAAATTTAAAATAGATGGTAGATTTTCATCTGCATATACTAATACAGATTTACAATGCTTTGAGTAATAGAACGGTCCTTTAGTTTCAAATGTCAATTGCAAACTCGCAGTGTACGCCCTGGTTCTAACTGCATCATCACATCTGTGGAGATGTAATCGCACAACATCTTGAATAAGCCTATGTATGCTAAGATACTCGTCATTTTGCTTATAATTAATGAATAAAAAATTTGCCAATAAATGCACTGCAAGCTTTATTTCATTTTCGTAATTTGTTTGCCTTTTGAACAAATCTTTGAATGCGGACACCTCCAACAATTTACTGAACTCTATATCATCCGGACCTAAATACGAACACATATATAGAATGTTAATAGCAAGGTCTCCTCTTTTTGTGTCGTGTGCAGTTTGTATTTTTTTTAACGAGATGCAGATTGCACCGTAAATGGATTTTTGATAAGTATTTGGAACGTTCGGTGGAATTGTTGCATTTATGATATCCTCTTTTGATTCTTGCAACAATGTAATATACTGCCTAAAATCAAATTTCTCCTGTAAAGCCATTATTTGTTCTCGGACGAACGCCCCAGTGATCTGCAACCCGAGCGGAATGCAATCAACTACAGCTGCCAGCTTCACATACATATCATGGTGCTCGTCTCTGTAATGTTCTTCCAAAAATGATTTGTAAACTTCGACTGCTGAAGCGGAAGTCAGCGGATCTAGCGGAACTGGTTTGATATAGATCCAGTCCTTCTCTCGACTCGTTATAAGAAGAAGGTTGTTCTCATTGTCCGGTGGCATGTAATCAAAAATATCCTGCATGCATGCGGCGTTGTCGAAGACATACATAGTAATTTTTTCTTTAAAATGTTTATAGATTTTTTTAAGAGTTTTAAAAGAATTGCGAAGGTCATCTTTATTCTCTGAATTAACCCAAAAAACTCGATGAATCTTGTTGTTTTCTACGCAACGATTTGCAAACTGTTTCGATAACTCCGTCTTGCCAAATCCTGGAAGGCCACAAATTACAACATTCTTCTCTTTTTGAGTGAAAAATAAAGAGTCCAGCATTTGCATTTCATCTTCGCGACCTTGGAACGTGCTAATGAGATGCGGCAAATCAAAATCACTGAATTCTAAGTCATTCTGTGCTGCATCATAAACATTCACATTCACATCGCCAGCAACATGGACATTTCCACAGGAAGTGGCAATAAATCCAGCTGTACCTTTGTTGCTGATATTATATTTTGATTGAGAACTTTTTGTTGCCATCATTTATTTATTATATCGAGAATCTTAAACAATATAAAATCTATTAAAGATTGTAATTATTTTTCTAAATAACCGTAATACTTACAGAGATAAATAGAAACTTGTAATATGATTTAATTTTCTGTAGAAATATAATTGGTAAAGTTCTAATATTCGCATAAACCTGAAAAATAATTTGTATATTAGCACAGAAATAAACAAATTACTAAAAATTTAATGTAATCATGGGTGGTTTTTTTTAGAGGTATCGAACTTTAAAATTAAATAAAATACATAAAAATTGTGCTATTAGTGTTTAAATAAGATTTCTGAAAGATGGCTGTCGGTTGTCTCGGATAAAGCACAATCTCATAGTCTAATTTTTGATAAGAAATCTATGGCGGTATTTTGGTGTGCACAACTTATTGTTTTGATTGATAGATTTCTTATCAAACAATGCTGGAACACGGACCAGCACTATCAAGAACACTTATCTCCTCAAAAAAATTAGTTATCAATTATGACACGTCAAAAAATATCAAAAATAAAAAAACTCAACCCATATGGTTGAATTTAAAAATAAATATTTTGTCCCATATTTCGGAAACCGTTGATACAATTTATTTGATTCTTTATTTTCATATTTTATCAACATTATCATTTAACCAATCTCGTCTCTCCTACATGTACAAAAATTACCACTAGTGAGCAAGTCTGTACATAGCCAGCACGGTGAAAATAATTTCCACACGAAATTATGATTATTTACTGACAAACTTTAATATTTTTCCGATACTTGAAGTAATTTATACGTACCGCTAAACTACTGGTATATGTTAAATATGTACTTTCTATAATAACGTTGATGTAATTAAAAAATTTTATTTGTACCGTAGTACAACATCAATTAATCGACAATGTGTGTGAGTTTTTAAACAATCTCATTAAGATTTTCAAGTGTATGAAAGACGTACGATTTTCACGGCAATTTTTTTTACAATACTGATTTATACTTACACTCTCTAGTTCTTCCAACAACGTTGAAGAACACTTTGTTCCAGTGACGGATTATTACAAATGAACATTGACCTATGATAGTGGAACAACAATTGGGTAACTAATGAATATTGTGTTTTAACTTACATGTATTTAAACAGTAAATTAATTAATATATCACTTATAGGCGACACGCACACAAATCTATAATATTGAATTGCTAGTTTTATTTATCCAACATTGCAAAACTAATTCAATATCTATTGATAATTGATAAGATAACATCAGTGGCGTAGCTAGAATAATATTTATAGGTTTTAATTTTTGACTGCCTGTATAATTTTAATAGAAATAACGTGTATTTTTTTTGTTTATATATCTTGTAGGTATTTTTATTGTGAGTAATAGTTAAAATACGTCATATTACGTTAGAAGAAAATACTTCAGTTTGAACGATGAACTTTATAAATATTTGTCCTTGTTTTCAAATATCTTAAAATTGTTGTTTAAAAATAACAATTTACAATAATTTGTCAGGTTGTGTTGATGCAGCGTTTTGTCTCATTAAGCTCCAACCTTTGGCTACGTTATCTACTTTCCCAGTTGCTGGGGCCCACCTGGAAACATAAATAAATACAATACAACAACAGTAGACAATGAAATAGTGAAGCTCGCTGGTCGCCAGCCCCAGGTGCGAGCCTCGGTTAAGCTCTGCCACCTCGACAAGGTCTCACTTCACGCAGGCAGAAGGCGTCCTAGTAGCTCATGCCGGGATGTGCGAGGACACGAACCCAGGACGATGGAATACGACGTAATACACTACAAGTGTTACTTCATTCATTTAATTAACACAATTAAAACAAAATATTCAAAAATACACCGTACACTTATACAACACACATCTCATAAGTGGATCTCAGGTTACGTTCGTACAAGTGATATTTTATTGCAAATATAAATAATAAATAAAACTAACATGTAACATTAAAAATTATACCGGAATATTTATCACGCTGTGTTTAAAAATTATGAATATATATTTGATTAATGAATCATGTAGGCGTTGAACATAGGAAAACAGTTGAATCATGCGCATTGCCTCCCAAGTTATTTTAGACAAAAATGCTTTAAATAAATGTTGTACAGCTTAAAATGCAAGTAAATAAGTAATCAAAATACATTTATTATGGGTCATAACTTGTGAAATTAAATATGAAAAGTTACAGAATTACTGTTAATAGTGTTCGCCATGGAATAAAACAATAAAAAAACAAATATGTGATGTGCTCCTGTCAAATATATTGACATTATTTTATAAAGCAAAACCAACAATTACACTTAATAATGTCAAAATTTTGTTTTATTTCATGGAGATTAAATATTTATTCTGTAAATTTTCACATAAAATTTCTGGAGTTACAATCCGTAGTACATGAATTATGTTTTGTTATTTCCATGCAAAATTTTAAGCTCTACATTTATTTGAAACATTTTTGTTCTGGTGAGGGCAGACGCGCGCAAGCTAAGGTTCTAAAGTGGGGATTTGCGCGGTACATACGTAACTCGACTTCACTATCGCTTGTTAACGCTTTTCATTTATATTCTTACGCAGATATTGTTGGTTCAGATTTTCTAGTCCAAATAATAGTTACGCTGGTTACCACTACAACACTGGATTTAATATGATTAGTCTACAGAGTCGCCGGTCCCTGTCCTCTTGTCTGTTTCTTTATAAATTAATAAACAACACTATTGCTGATGTAAACCTATTAAAACTTTTAAATTTACTCGTACCAAGGAATTGTAACCCTAGACAGAAGCAAAACTTTTTTGTACCTCCAGCAAAAACAAACTATGAACTCCTAACCCCTGTTATGCGTACCTGTTCACTTTATAATACTCTCTGTACATGCATTCCTGATATTGATATATTTTTTTTTGATTGTTTTTCGGATGAAATTACAAAATTATTTTGTATCACAATAATAATTTTTTTATGTAAACAAATATGTTATATTTGTCTGTGGAATTTTTCTCTTTTGTCAAAATTACTAATAAGTTTGTGTATTATATTTAATGATGTGTTTATGTATTTACTCTTCACTCTGTAATTGGGACATTTGTTCTGTTGAGTGATGTATTATAATTGAATAGAATGGAAATCAATAAATAAATGATATTGTTAATAGTAAATGAAAACATGACACAGGCAACAATTGAAAGATATTAATAAGAATGTATTAGTAATTATATAGAATACCATTTCTTTTTCTTTATTCTGAACGACCAGAATTACTTTGTATATATTGTTAGATAAAATAGGGTGTAATGAATTTCATTATATATATATATATATATATATATATATATATATATATATATATATATATATACATACATACATACATACATAACGTCACGCTATGTCCCACTTAGTGGGGTAGCACGAACCCAGAAAAACAGTCAACCAACAATCAATCTCCTCCAAACATTCCTATCCTGACACACCACTTTCGCCTCGTCCACATTCATAGTGCGATTCATACATGCTCGTTTATTCTTCACACTCGGAATCATTCGTTCACGCAACAAACCATCAATCATACCCAACCAGTTATTCCTCGGACGCCCGCGCAATCGGTCACCTTCAATCTCACCCACATATATTAGTTTCACCAACCTTTCATTCGACATTCGCTCAACATGTCCAAACCACCTCAATTGACTCACTCCCACTTTCTTAACAACATTCTTCTCAATCTCACACTCATCATACACCAATGTATTCCGTATACGATCACGTCTCGTATACCCACATACTCCTCTCAAATATCTCATTTCCACAGCAGCTATACGTCGTTCATGCTTCTTCATCCACACCCAACATTCAGAACCATACATCAATGTAGGCACTAACACACCATTATAAACACTCAATCGAGCATCTCTAGATACATTCACGTTTCGAGCAAATGTACCCAGAGCACCCAATACCTTGCACCCTGCAGACACTCGCCTTTCAATCTCCCGGTCAATACGTCCATCCCTCGAGAACATACTACCCAAATATACAAATTCATTCACTTGTTCCAGTCTCACACCATTCACTGAAACATTACAATCAGTCACCAAATCATTCTTCTCAAACACCAACACTTTACATTTATCGACATTCAATAGCAGATTTAAACCTTTCCCTACTTCATTTATGCTCACAATCATTCTTCTCAATTGCTCCTCAGTTTCACCCAACACAACAACATCATCCGCATAAGCTAACGCAGGCACTATACGTCCACCAATACGTACACCATCCGTTCCATTCAATGCCTTTCGTAACAACACATCCATATACAAATTAAACAACCAAGGAGACATTCCACAACCCTGTTTCACACCAACATCTATACGAAACCAATCACTCAATCTACCATCAACTCTCACCGCAGCCTCACTTCCTTCATACAACGCTCGAATCGCTCCCAACAAATTACCATCCACACCGTACTCTATAAGTACATCCCACATAGTCTCTCGAAGAACACTGTCATACGCTTTCTTTAAATCGAGAAAGCCACAGAACACCTTTTTGTTCTTATCAAGTGACTTCTCAACAATCATTCGAAGAGAAAACAATTGATCTACACAACCTCTCTCAGGCAAAAAACCTCCTTGCATATCACTTAACTTTGAAATGGTTAAGGCTCGCACCTTATGAATTAATATTTTTCCATACAACTTCCCTACCACACTCAATAAACTTATCGCTCGAAAATTTGTACATTCACTCGAACTGCCTTTGCCTTTAAATAAAGGACAAATAACAGCACGTTTCCAATCATCAGGAGCCACGCACCGTTTCAAACAAAATCTGAACAAATAAACTAACCAATCAAATAATCTTTCACCACCATATTTCAACATTTCATTTGTTATGCCATCCAAACCGGGAGCCTTACCATTCTTTAGACGCATCAATGCAAAGCTGACATCACCTTCATCTATATCCCATTCAACGTTTCTAGCTTTTCTTGCATTCCCTCCCCTATTATTCACTCCATTCACACCACCATACAATTCCTTAAAATACTCACACCATCTATTCCTAACATGTGACTCATTCCACAACAACTCACCATTCGCACTCTTAATTGCTTTCACTGATCTTGTACTCCCACCTCTCAATCTCTTTACAGTCTGCCAAAACATTCTCTTATTCATACTAAAATCATTCGTTAATCTTTCACTCATCAATTCATCGAAACGTGCCTTACTTTCTCTTACGACTCTCTTAACACATTTATTCTTCCTCTTGTATTCCATCAGGCATTCATCACGCAAAGTTCCTGGTACATCCTTCACATTCAAAAATCTCAAATACGCCCTCTTTTTCTCCTCAATCGCTTCTTTCACTTCTTCATTCCACCATGCATTCCTCGAACGACAGCCTAACTTACATTCACCACAAATTTCTTTCGCACATTGAAGGACAATGCCCTTAAATTTCACCCAAACATCATTTATGCAACAATCAAAATTAGGCTCACATTCAGGCAAAGATTCGTTCAATTTCTCTACAAATAACCCTCGAACATCCTCATTCTGTAAAACATTAGATTTCACACGAAACAAGCTCCCAGAACCTTGTACCCTCATTCTCCAACACTTACCTAGACGTATACGCGACACAACCAAATAATGGTCATTCGTTCCAAGCTCAGCCCCTCTTTTCACACGCGTATCAACAACCAAACTCCTCAAACGCTCATCATACAAAACAAAATCAATCACACTACGTCTATTCGTACTTACATTCTCCCATGTATATATATGAGCTAACTTATGCTTAAAAATGGAATTGGATATGAAGAGGTTTCGCTCCATACAAAAAGAGACTATTTTCCTACCGTTATCATTCACTCTAGAATCCCCAAATTTACCTAAAACGCTACCAGACACACTACTCTTTACACCCACCCAACCATTCAAATCACCACAAACAATCACTTTCTCGCCAGGATCACACGCATCAATCACGCTATCTAACAAATTCCAAAATTGATCCTTCGCAAGATCACTTTCAGATTCAGTTGGGCCGTAAACGGACACAACGAAGATTCTATGAAAGCCTACCTTTAATCTGCACCATAAAATTCTCTCCGAAATACAACCATAATTTCTAATACATGCTTTCATTCGTTCACTTACAACCATACCCACACCATGTTTCGCTCTAGCATTCGCACACACACCCGACCATAAACAAAACATTCCATCCACCTCTTCCTCGCCACAACCTTTCTGCATCGTTTCACTCACACATAAAACATCCACATTATACGTACGCATTGCAGACATCAATTCATTTTTCTTTCCATTTATACCTCTGACATTCCACGTAGCAAACTTACATTCATCAAACTTCGCCCATTTATTCTTCATTTTCACAAAATTAAAGATTGAAAAAGAAACGGGTTCTCTCGGTACAAGAGTAGGAGTCAAGGTAGCTTACCAGGCTTATCCTTGATAAAGAAAGAAAGGTAATAAATTATAACATATACACTCAAATATACATTTACATACCCGTAACTATCCCGTAACCAATGTAAATAAAATGAAAAAACGTCAAAAAATTATGCAAAATTATAAAAATTAACCTAAACTTGAATATAAATGAAAGATAATACTTAGCTTTATTATATGTGAGGTGCTGAAACCAAATATCAGTAAATCTCAGTAGAAGAAGGCGAAAAACCCAGTCAAAAATAAAAAATTGGACCAGATGACAGGAACGCACCTACTTCTGAAAGTAACTCTAAATCAATATATATATATATATATATTCCAATCATTAGATCATTTTGACTTGTTGATAATATAGTTATTTTTTGGTATTTTTTTAAAATTTCCTTCAATGTCGTTATTGTGTCTATTTATATTTAATATATTATTAATACTAGTTCCCATGGGAATAAATATATTTTATATTTATATATGTATGTATACGAAAGTTGTGTGCTGACCACATTAGATTTCATTTATTTTAAACCAATTGAAAACAAATAAATACTAATAACTATATTTTTATATTTGTTCATTTTGTACAAAACCAATCAGGACGCTATTAAAACAACTAAAATAAACATTTAATTAAAACTACCAGTGACATAACATTATTTAGTGTTAATTTCAATAATTATATCTAACTGATTGATCTGACAGGGAAAGTCTTCTTTTGGAACTATGATGCGCCAGTCATTCACATCATCGTACAGTACATCCGGTGTGAAGGTGCGTGCGTGTCCAGTGGCGGGGTCACTGACGCGCAGCACGCAGCTGAACTCACTCAGCCGCTCACTCGACACCGGGGTGCGCACCTCGAGGTGAAACACTGAGTCGGTCAGCTTGTACACGCACAGCGCGGTGCCAGCAACACTAGACACGAGACAGTACGTCCAATCGCCCCGTGTCAGCCTCGGCCTCCACTTGGAGCCGGACTCGTGGGTGATGTCCTGGTGACGAGCGGCGCAGTGCGCGGACCACCCGCCAGGCGACACGGGCTGCCTGCATATCACACACCGGATGCAGAAGAACTGCTCGTGTTTCCAGCACTTCACATCGATGTCGGTGTGTGCGCAGCCCCGGGCCTGGTACTTGCAGGCTCGCCTGGCGGGGGCGCAGCGCTCGCAGCGCCACCCTCGTGCGTTGCGGTACCGGCGCTCCGTCACCCCCGCCCCACACCCCGCACACGTCACCAGCTGCTCGGCCGCGGCGATCACCGTCCGCTGCACCGTCACGGTGAACGTGGTGCCGTCGAACCCGCCCAGCACGCTGAGGAGGCTGTTGATGTCCAGGGCCAGCGCCGAGTCCTCCTGGATGGCCAGGCAGCCCTCCGCCGCCACCTGCCCTACCTTCGATAACAGTTCCATGCCGCGCCTCACGTCGAGGGTGTACGTGAAGTCCTCGGCGGCCCCGCCCAGCAGGCGCACCGCGTGGAACACCCGGCCCGTGGCCACGCACACCTTCACGTGCAGCACGAACAGCAGCTGCAGCGCCGACACGATGTAGTTGTGCACGCTGGCCCGGGCGATGTCGAGTGCGAGGCGGCACGGGTGCTCGAGCACGCGGTCCGGGTGCTGCTGGGTGCAGTGCGCCAGCAGCGCGGCGCGGGGGCCCACCCAGGCGCAGCGCGCGGAGCCAAGCACCGGGCACACGTAGCGCCGGTGCTCGCACGCCGCCTCGTGCGCGCTCCGCTCTGCGCCCGCTGTGAACGGCAGCGTCTTGCGGCACCCGAGCTCCCGGTTCTTGCACGGGAAGCGCAGCAGCTGCGCCACGGCTTCGTACTGGGTGTTGCGCGTGGCCGGCTGCTTGGGGGCGTAGCACTGGCCGCACACCGCCGCCCCGTCGTGCTGCAGGTAGACGGGGCTCCGGGACAGGTACAGCTCGCAGCTACTGCACTTCAAGTGCTTGAGGACGTCCGCTGGAATGTCCATTATGTCCTAACAAAAACAACAAATGCCCGGTGAGTACTAGATATTCATGTTTCATTGGTTCTTGATTGGTTCGATTGCAGTATTTATGTTACTCTTCACTTTGAAGTTGGCTGTGCTTACTGTCCGAATAGGGTCTGTTTTTGTTTTAGCAGAAAAAATAGTTATTTACTTTACAAGTAGGCAAAGGAATTACCCATAAGAGAATTTCATCGAGTAAGTAATTCCACTTTGCCCATGTGAGAAGTATAACGTTTTATCCAAAACCAAAATTTATAAAATAAATATTATTTGACAGTGACATATGTTACTATTATTGTTATAAATAAAAAATTACTCACTAGTGACTTTTCCCAAAATTATACCCACTAGTGGGTAACCTGTTACTTTCCTTGTTTAAAATCACCATAGTTATAGAGAGTTAAAACGTGTTGATATGTCACAGAAGAAAAAAAAAAAGCTTGGAAAGTTAGTGCAAGGTAACATCCGGTCTGTCAACGATCCCAACTGTCAAAATGGGTTTTAAATATGTCGTTTTTTCATTTTGTTTGAAAGATATTTTGTATACAACAATTTTACTCCACGGGAAAAAAATCATACACTTCTCTCCCATAATGTTTCCTTTAAAACAACCAGCGTTTTTTGGGTGAACTATTGATTTTAGAGAAAAATGTTATGCACAAAAATGACCAGGAAAAAAGGTCCCATTTAATAGAAATAACAAACAGAAAATCCAACCAGTGGCTCTCAAACAGTAATATAGATTTTTTTTTTAATGGTAACCTATATAAATTTTTAGTCCATTAGATGGAACCCTTTTTACTGGTCAATTTTTGTATGAATCATTTTCCCAAAAATCATTAGTTTGCCTGTATACTATTCTTACTTTAAAATAGATCATTATTAAAAAAAATTATTTTATATTATAATTGATATTTATTATCATTTTCACGTTTCATAATTTATCAGAAACCATATGAAAAAACAAAACCCATTTTCAATAAATTAGCACAATAATTTAACTTGATTGTTATTATATGAACTACTGAAAATATACAAATATTTTTTGAAAACATTGATTAGTGCTATTATTTAGACGTAGTGTGCTTTTTTAATAAAAGGAATTACATTTCTTACGTCAGGCAGTTTTGAAAAATGGATGTACAAACCCACAGACAGACGTCGCCTCTCAAAACTAGATTTTATTGCTAAAGTTTTAGGAGTGGGGAAATGGAAAATATTTCAATAACAAAGTAAAAATTATCTATTGCATTTAGGAGCAAGAAAACATGTACAATATTATTTACTCTCTGATAAAAGTAAAATCATTGATAAGACATCGAAGCTTATTGTCAATGTTGTTGAAAAATAATAAAGATTAATATAATTCAATTAAAACAATCAATTGTTTTCTCTTCGAATGATTGTTGAGAAGTCACTTGATAAGAACAAAAAGGTGTTCTGTGGCTTTCTCGATTTAAAGAAAGCGTATGACAGTGTTCTTCGAGAGACTATGTGGGATGTACTTGTAGAGTACGGTGTGGATGGTAATTTGTTGGGAGCGATTCGAGCGTTGTATGAAGGAAGTGAGGCTGCGGTGAGAGTTGATGGTAGATTGAGTGATTGGTTTCGTATAGATGTTGGTGTGAAACAGGGTTGTGGAATGTCTCCTTGGTTGTTTAATTTGTATATGGATGTGTTGTTACGAAAGGCATTGAATGGAACTGATGGTGTACGTATTGGTGGACGTATAGTGCCTGCGTTAGCTTATGCGGATGATGTTGTTGTGTTGGGTGAAACTGAGGAGCAATTGAGAAGAATGATTGTGAGCATAAATGAAGTAGGGAAAGGTTTAAATCTGCTATTGAATGTCGATAAATGTAAAGTGTTGGTGTTTGAGAAGAATGATTTGGTGACTGATTGTAATGTTTCAGTGAATGGTGTGAGACTGGAACAAGTGAATGAATTTGTATATTTGGGTAGTATGTTCTCGAGGGATGGACGTATTGACCGGGAGATTGAAAGGCGAGTGTCTGCAGGGTGCAAGGTATTGGGTGCTCTGGGTACATTTGCTCGAAACGTGAATGTATCTAGAGATGCTCGATTGAGTGTTTATAATGGTGTGTTAGTGCCTACATTGATGTATGGTTCTGAATGTTGGGTGTGGATGAAGAAGCATGAACGACGTATAGCTGCTGTGGAAATGAGATATTTGAGAGGAGTATGTGGGTATACGAGACGTGATCGTATACGGAATACATTGGTGTATGATGAGTGTGAGATTGAGAAGAATGTTGTTAAGAAAGTGGGAGTGAGTCAGTTGAGGTGGTTTGGACATGTTGAGCGAATGTCGAATGAAAGGTTGGTGAAACTAATATATGTGGGTGAGATTGAAGGTGACCGATTGCGCGGGCGTCCGAGGAATAACTGGTTGGGTATGATTGATGGATTGTTGCGTGAACGAATGATTCCGAGTGTGAAGAATAAACGAGCATGTATGAATCGCACTATGAATGTGGACGAGGCGAAAGTGGTGTGTCAGGATAGGAATGTTTGGAGGAGATTGATTGTTGGTTGACTGTTTTTCTGGGTTCGTGCTACCCCACTAAGTGGGACATAGCGTGACGTTATGTATGTATGTATGTATAATACCTGGATATTATTGATTACAATTCATCTTATAAATGCTTATGTATATTTATATAACCAATATTTTTCGGAAAAAATAATATATTATTCAACTTACCAACAAACAAGAAATTGAAATAAATGAAGATCAAGCCGAGTGGGCGAAGTTCAGTGAACAAGGTGGCTGTGAAACAACAAGAAGAATCATCAGTTCGTCGTCAATTTTAGGAAGGTTATTTAAAAACAACAGCATTAGTATTGAGAGAGACCAACAGTCTGTCGACTAATTTCACATTGCGGTGTCAAACATTCGTAAAGTGCTAGTGTGTAAGTTAGAGAGGGTTAGAGAGTTGATAGTAAGTAGTTATTTCCGATGTTTAGTAAGAACTCACTGTGTTTTACCCTTTATTACATTTTCAAGAAACTGTCGAGGATGAACGTTTCATTAGGCATAATTATTATTATTTGTGACATTATTTAAATTTTTAATTACTAAATATTTTAGATAAAAAATATTGAATTTAAAACAGAATATTGTGGAAAATTTGAACAATAGTTCTAAAATTAATTTGATCAGTTGTCACCTAAAAGCTTTCAAATAATAATAGTATATATCCTGTAATTCTTTTTTAATGCTTCGTATTTTAAATAGAGTATGTTTCTCAACCCGTCTATTCGCTAATACTTTCCACACACGTGGCAAACACAAACATTTTCTAGCAGAAGAAAAAATACAGTCACGGTTATTTATCAGTAGTGAATAATAAATATTACAACTTACCAATAGAAGACGAAGCACTGTGCGACACAGAGTGGAAGATCGGCTGTGTGGAACAGCAAGAAGCAGAAACAGCTGGAGACTGGAGTGGAGTGTGGCGGATGGGGCGCGCTGCGCACTGATAACACAAGCAGCGACTGTGCACCACTCGACCAACCACTTCAGAGATATTAAAGTTTGTATTTCTAATAAACGTACTGATATGATTATTGATTGCGCAGTTATTGCAACTTTACAGTGCTATAGTTAAGATTAAGATTAGTAAATTTATTTATTTTTAAACACAAACAGAACAATTGTAAATAACATTATCACTTATCAGGTATTCAGCATGATTTCGCATATTTTCAATGATCAATCAATTCTCAGAAAGTCCTTCAATGTTTATATTTTTAGTTACATTATATGTACTCAATATTATCTTTTCGTCTCGATTTAATAACCACTATGTAACATAATAATACATTATGGTGTTAAAAATTACAGTGAGCACATTAATGTCTGTGAGTAGCTGAATTTATGCGAAATTAATTGTTGAAATATAAAGAGTAAAGAGCCTACGAAGTTATCAATGTTTAATGTTGAAATTTCAATTTGAACTCTTAAAAACCAGTTGAATTTTTTATTTCATTTAGACACATAGACATTTTCAAATAAAAATGTAGGTAAGCTTGTTCATCGATTCATATCTGCTAGCTACATGTGTGTGTATTTATCTAATCGCAAACTTAATAACGATAAACAGAGATAAAATGAGTGGATCAGTAATATAAGAAGAGAACAATCAATTACCAGACATATGTATGTGCTAACAATTGTGATACTCGCAGCCAGCAGCAGACATCGAGTGAGCAGGGAGACTACATATTATCTACTTAATACAAGATACAGGTAGGATGTTATTTATATTAAATGTTCACGATTTATTATGAAATTATTTGCTATGTGATATGAACAGATTCAGCAAAATTTATGTCTGCTTATCAATACATTGCGAATAATTGTAATTATAAGTACAACTGAAACATCTTCATGTTTCGGTTCACATTGGGCCGAAATATTTTATCTCAACGGACAAAACAGAAGCGCTACTTAGTCGGGTGCGCCGCACAAATTGCACAGATTGTACAATGGACTTGTGGTTAGGGCGTGGCCTGTTCCAGATGGCGGCAGTTGCTTGAAAATTCCAAATCGTCATTTGTATCAAGTTCAATAAAAACTATTGTAAATAAATAATAGATGATAGATCAAAATAAATATTTGACAATTCAGTTCAACATTTCTCCCGGAGATCTTCAATTTCATAGTAAACTCTATTGAAATATTTGATTAAAAAACAATAATTGACGATTGTCTAAAATCATTTTTTAGCTTTTGAGTTCAAGTTTTCTCTCTAGAAACCCAGGATCGTTAGTTTGACACTAAACTGTACAGGGTTTAATCAATATTTTTAAATGTTATATTTCAAACTGTATTATTAAACATGTAATTAACAGCAGACACGAAAACTGTGCAAATAACATTTTATATTTTAAATTAATTAAAGTAAAACATATTTTAATAAAATGGTGGTGTGCAGTGGCGGCTCGTGTCTTTAAGGAATGAAGAGGCAAATTTTGTACTCGAAACTATACTTAGTCAACAAATTATAGAAAATATAGCTCAGCTGCTAATATTTCATGATTTATTGTTTAGTAAGAACCATCGCAAAGGTATAGAATATTTCTTGCCAAAGTAGGATAGATTAGAATATAAAGAAATATTAATTTGGATTCAAATAAAAAGAAAATAAATACACACTACGATAATATGTGATAAGAGAAAAACAAATTAAATATAATTTTTGAAGCCTAATCCTACATAAAATTTAAAAAGACAAAACTTAAATAATTTCATATAAAAAACATAACGTACGCAAAGCTAAACGTTCTTAAAAATTAATAAAATGCGTTTATTTTTCTGAACTGAATAATAACACTTTTATAAAATTTGTTATTTTTTTTAAATAGTTGAAATAAAATCATTTTCAATTGAAATGATTGCAATATCGCTAAGTAGATTTTGATCCATTGAATTGCGCAGATAAGTTTTTATATACATTTATCTAATCGCAGACCTTGTAACGATAAGCAAAGATAATCATTAGTACCTATAGATAACAATCAATTAATTTTAGTTTTATTTTAATTAATTATAAGCTTATATGCTTATATGTGCTAACACTTCTGCGTCATGTACCCAGCGCTAGCAGTGGAAATCGCTTGCGATGAGAACCAAGCTATATGTGGGAGGCGAATTAGGAATAAATTTCTTGGACCTTCGAAAACTTGAATATTCAACTGTCAAAAGCAAATTAGCTGTAATTAAGCTCGCTCCACTCTCACTTTTAACAAACGAACCCTAAGCATACACACACAACTCACGCTTGATGCACTCGAATCACAGAACTAATTTGAGTACTGTGATTCGAGTTTGCCGAACGTGAGTTGTGTATGTATGACAGAGCAGTAGATGACAGCTCTGCTAATATTTGATAAATGTGACAGGTTGTTATATAATTCTAACCTGAAATTCACGGAATTATACTCATACAATAGTACCTTCAATTAGTTGATCGATTTCATAACTCGACTTTGCAGAAAAACGAGAATTAAGTTACCTTAGCGCTTGCATTTGTCATAAGTTGATGTTTTGTGTCAAATTTACTTTCTCGCTCGTCTCCAATAGCAACGAGCCTTAAAAAGTACGCGTAAGTGTATGATTTGTTCCCGCGGAGTAAATTGAAGTACGCGCCGTAGACGAGGGCTACAATACGACGAGGAAAAAACACTTCACTCCTGCGGTGTGTATACGATATTTTCACGACCCCAATATTTATAATGGTTTTTATGTATTTAAAAATTATTTAAATTGTAATATAATTTATGATAGTTATCTTTGATTTGTTTTATTTTGTTCATTTTTCACAACAAATGCCAGTATTTGAGCACTTTCCCTCCCGATGGGAAAGAACGTGCACATCTCCCGTTGATATGAAATTTGCTGTTTCTGTCATAATTTTGGTACCATAGAAACCGAAAAGAAAAGTTTGTTTTTGTCTTTTTTTTACTAATTCATCACTATGGATACGAAGTAAAAGAAGAGTTACATCAATCTATGGCAGGAATATCATAA
This sequence comes from Poecilus cupreus, assembly GCA_963942605.1. NCBI lineage: Eukaryota > Metazoa > Arthropoda > Insecta > Coleoptera > Carabidae > Poecilus > Poecilus cupreus. Next base: position 18,664,923 of record OZ012719.1, read on the forward strand.
AAGCGGTTATTTTAATTAAATTAAATCAATATTATTTTATCAGTCGTGGGAAATAATTATTTACATACCAAATGCGGGAACGCTTGGTTCCCGGATGAGTGTTTGCCATAGAACGAATCCAGGAACCGAACTCACGCAAGTGGTTTGTACAATATTTTTTGTACTAAAAGTATAAAACTAATAACAGCCCGGACAAAGAAATGAAGTTCTTCAAGTAATTATTACGATATTTGTCAAAGTTGCACTATAAATATAAACACAAATTAATTTGTCTAATATATTAGAAAAAAATTAAAATATTTATAATATTTGCCGTATTCACTTGTAAATTAATTATATTTCTTATTTATATTGAGATAACTAACATTACATTTGTTGGTTATGTATTTTACAGCAGTCATATCGGGCAGATTTTGTTGCCAACATTGGTAACCAAATCCACTAAATTTGATATTTTTAAATTCAATTTCATTCTTATTTCCATCATTGTTTATATTAATATTATGTAAAGGAATGTTTGAAATACTATATTTTTGTATTATAAATATAATTTATTAATAAACGCTTTAGAAATAGAAATGTTTTCGTCGAAATTTCCCGGTTGTCTATCTGGTGGAGACCTGGGACATGGGACATTTCGGACATTGCTTAGGCAACGCTCAACTACACATTTCAATGTATGAGCACAAAAAATATTTTTCCAACAACTGTCAAAAAACTTTTTTTTGTCATTGTTACTCAAAATATGCTATTTCTTGGCTATTTCTAATCAACACTTGTGTTTCCCAGGCAACGTGAAAAAAGTATTTTGTGCACATGGGCTACAAACTCTTTTCCGCACTGTAAGCATATTGAATAAAAATACGTATCTTGGAAATGTAATCCAATATTTCTTTTGTAAATTAAACATGCGCAGACGCACAGCGCTTGCATCGTTGCAACTGACTGAACGCACCCTACGTGTTAAATGAATTAGTTTCTTGTAACTTTTTGATTTTTTTATTTATTGAACACAAACTTGCAACTAATTAAGAACAGAAACGACATAATAGAATTTAAAGGAAGATTGACAAATTGCAATTGATATTTTTAATATATACAATGTGTGTCCCATTTAGTTAGTTAATTTATTTATTCATGCCTTTCGGCCTAGAATCTATACAAATTTTTACATCTTATTTCTATGGTGATTACATTATATAAGTTAACTAAAAAAAAACAAATTATATTAAACGTTTTCTTCTTTCTAAAATTTTTTCCATCCAGTCTTTTCCTGTTCCTAGGTCATTTAGTAAGTAAATTTCATCTCTTCTTTCTCTTTCCGTCTCTCTACAATAAAGTCTTAAATGTTCCAAAGATTCCTCTTCTCTGCCGCATAATCTACATCTCTTTTCTTCTGCTGACAACCAGTACATGTTACTTCTTTCCTCATTGCCGCATCTAAATCGAGCTATTGTAGTGACATTTATGACTTTTAATAAATATCTTGGAATCTGTAAAGTCTGTAAATTCTTGTATCGTGGGTTATATTTGGTTACTTGAATTTTGTTGAACTGTTCTTGCTTTTGTATGTCTCTGTCTCTGTTTGTCAATGTTTCTATTACAGTTTCTTCATTTTGTCTCTTTCTCTCTATTTCTAAGACTGACAATCCATTTCTTTCATAATATGCTTTTCTAGATATTCCCCATTTCGTGAGTTTGGATTTTTCTTCATTTGAACGTTTTATTGACTTCCAGCATTCCTGTAGTAAAGTGTTTTCCGAAACTCTCACTCTTTCCTCGTACTTAACGGCTCTCTTTCCTGTTTCTATTCTTAATTTATCTATTTTCGTTTCTTCCAGTGCTATGTAGCTAGGAGTACATTTATCTAACCCCAATATCCATTTTATGTATCTGATTTGAATGTCTTCGATTATTTGTTTCTCTTCCCATCCGTATATCTCCGCACCATACATCAGAATACTTTTGACTATACTTTCGAACATCATCCACCTTACTCTAATATTCTTTTTAAATTTTCTTTCTCCGATACTCCATACTTGTTTTGTCGCTATTAATGCCTTTTTCTTTATTCTCTCCAGATGTTTATTGTGATAATTATTTCTTTGGAATGTGAACCCTAGATATGTAAATTCTTTTACTTCTTCTATTTGTTGTCCGTCCCATTTAAATACTTCTTTTGTCTCTCTTCCTCCTCCTTTCTTGAATTTCATTACTTTTGACTTCTCTACATTGAGCGTTAGTTTTTTCCTTTTTAAATATTGTTGTAGTCGCCTAAACATTGCTTTCATTCCTTCTGCATCTTTTGCTACCACTGCTACGTCATCAGCATATGCCAGTGACCAGATTTTCTTCTTCCCTATGACTATGCCCCCTGTTTGTTCCTTACTTAAGTATTCCTCCATGTCTGCTATATACAAAGCAAACAGCGTGGGGCTTAAAGGGCAGCCTTGACGTAACCCTTTATCCGTCCAGAATTCTTCCGAGGTTTCATTGTTCACTTTAACGATGGAGACTGTTTCCCTATACATACTTTCTATATTTGTTAGCAACTGCTCATCTATGTTCATTTTCCTTAAAACTTGATATAATTGCTTACGGTCTACATTATCGAACGCTGCTTTTAAATCAACAAAGAATGTGAATAGTTTCCCTCTTTCTTTTAGTAGTTCGTTTTCAATTAACTGATTTAGAATATAAATATTATCTATTGTTCTTCTTCCTTTTTGGAATCCTGCTTGGTTCTCAGGTATCATTTAAGGTACGAATGCATTGGGATCTCGAGAACCGTATGAGATACGAAGTTGGTTAAATTAGACGAAAGTTGCCTGATTAGTAGGGTAGTTTGAACATGTATTTGTTTTTCCAAATGAATGCATAGGTCACTAGATATTGCCTAAAATGTAAATTTTGCGATTTTCTTTTTTTGCTGATAACTTCGTTGTATAACATAATACGAGATTTTGGTTTGCACTTTCTTATGACACTTTTTAATGGTGAATTTGCAGAAGTTCTCAAAATTTTTTTATATCTAAACATTTACGAGTTGCTGGTAACAACTTTCATTTTTCATATGGAGGTCATAGTAATACATGACATTTTTTAATAGAGATTTTTTTTTTGCTTTACAACGATATAAAACACTAATAAAATATTTTCATAATTAATAGAAAAATTAACGAAATTTGTTATTATATATATATATATATATATATATATATATATATATATATATATATATATATATATATATATATATATCTGTCCATTAAAACATAAAATGAGATTTTCTAGCTGAATCTATTTCGTGCTAGATTTGATTTCCTTTAGAAATTTATCTTCCGGAATATTTCATTTGTGTTGCTACACTTGAAAAACAAAATGTTGTATGATGTGTATTTTTTGAGCCAGACGCACAATTTGTGAGGTCTCAATGTTGTTTCTATACCGCTGGCCATTTCTTATCAAGAAACGCTCATCCTTTAAAAAAATTTACATTTTCTTAAACTGGAGTGAAAGTACTATTTTCGCGCCTAAAATGCGGAGCGAAAGTAGTATTTCACTGACTATTCACACTATGACAATTTTTATAACAGTTCGGTAATAGTTTTTCTATGGAGTAGAGTAGAGCGAACGAGTGAGGTAATATGCTAGATTACTCCACTAAAATGATGAGAATAATATGTATATTATATCAGTTGCGCAGATAAACTAATTTTATTTATCAGAATATTTTTTAAGAATTATTTGAAAATACTTGATGCAAATAATAGCTATTAACATACCTAGTGATGTTATGGGTATCATAAACAGCCGCAGATGTCAGTTTGAAATCCGAACTCGTAAGTCTGTTATGACTCATAACATCCGTGGTTTGTTCAATAGTTTACTGGTTTCAGAATAGGAACAGGTTAATGTCATTAATAAATATTTTTTTTTTTAATTCTTTTATGTATAACGTCTGTCATAATTTTAGAAGGTGATCAAGTAAGTCTGTTTGTTTTTATTTAACACCATGGTTACACTTGTTTTGTATCATATTTATAAATATTTATTTTTCTTGAACGTCAAATGTGTTCTTCATGGCTAGATAAAAAGTGGATTTTGTCGATGCTGAATTGCCTGAAAATATTTGGAACGCAGCAGGTGAAGCTCTGAACAGCTTAAATCCGTGTGTATTAATAAATAGCGCCATATTATCATTGTTTTGTTTTAATTTTCTTGACAATTTTGACAGGTCAGTACGGCAATATTACCTGACACCATAGAATTATGAATGAGATACTTATCCTGCCTACTTTTGTGCAAGTAAACATAAGTTTAATCTTCTGAAACCGTTAAAATATTTTTTCACAACATGCTAAAAAACTCCATTTTTCTTCTCCCGATATAGTGAGGAAAATGTGTTTTTCTTCTCTAGAGAAGAAAATATATAAGTTTATTGAAAATCCTTATTTTAGTGGTACACATACTTTAAATTATCTTAAACTTATGGCATATTTTTCTTTTTCTAGATTAAATCACAATTTGAACTTTAATTTATATTTAAGATTGGTTCATGGGCAACACTGCTACCCCGCCTTGCGTTTGATAACCTAACTTTTAACTTGTTAGTTGTGTTGTCAAAATGTATTTAAGGTCCGTGCAAATCGTTTATAGGTACATGTCGTGAAAAAATGTTGTGTTTAATCACCGCCGTGGTTTAAGACGAGAGGAAAACCCTTCTTCTACTCTCGCTCGAATTGCCTCAAGTGGGAAAAAGAAGCGCTTTCCTCTTTAGTTTGACAAATAACTATTAACAACCAAACAATGAATTTTGCTGATTCAATGCTCCAAACTTATTTTGATAGTACTTAAGTAGATTTTGTACTGTCATACAATATGTTATATGTATTGTTTTGTTTGTTTCAGATCAACATACCGTTATTTATCATGGCGAACTTTAACGCATCAAACGACGGATCAATTGCAGTTCAAAATATCGCTGGTGGAGACATTAACATAATCAATGCTCCAAAACCTGAGACACCTAAAAAACCACCTACCGGCATCAGGTTTCAAGTGGCGGACCCCGTCGCGTCGTTCGGAGGTCGACATGAGGAACTCGAATCCGTGCAACGCGCGTTCGAGGAGCAGAAGAACATGGAGCCTAACAACCTGGTGGCCGTGTGCGGGTACGGCGGCATCGGGAAGACGGAACTCGCCAGGAAGTTTGTTAAAAACTTGCCAGCGAATTTTAATATCATTTGGATATATGCTGAAATTGAGTCCACCCTGAGCGACTCATTTAATAAATTGAAAGAAGAACTCAAGCAGCTCGGATACCACTGTTCTGTTCCACAGGATGTGTACAAGCACTTGGACAACCCTGAGTGCTTGTTCGTGTTCGATAATGCCGAGAATAAGAGGAGTATTTCTGAATATTTACCTCAACAACATAACAATTCTTTATTCCTAATAACATCGCAAGACCTAGAATGGAGTCCGTACGAATCAGTTCCATTGGATGAACTTGATCCGGCGAGTGCGATCAATGTTATGAAAGTTGTTTTCGGCACACATAGGATCGAAATCAGTGAGAGCGAACTAAAAAAACTTTTAAGTATTTTGGAGCCGATTCCTCTGGTTTTGCAAATTGGAGTTGGATTTATGTGTAGGAAGATCCTTAATTCAAAACGCTTAAGAAAGGAATATAATATCGATGATATTATAGGGGAATTAAGTACCAAGTGTGAACTAGTGACACTAGATTTCCCTTCTTTCTTTCAAAGTTTATATCGTAAACCTATTTTAGTTGCTGTCTCTCGAACACTGGAGAAATTTTGGAACAAAGAAGATGAGGTGTCAAAAACCACGAAAAATATGTTAGGAGTGGCGGCATATTTGAATGCTGATCATATTGAAGAAGATATGTTGAAAGAATTGTTAAACATGGAAGACGAAATATTATTTAATGAATCATTGACTACTTTAGTACAATTTTCCTTATTTCAAAAATCTTTCTACTTTTATAGAATGCACCGAACCGTACAAGCGTGTGTCCGGCATTTGTGTGGAAATGATTCGAAACCAAATGAATGTTATCTGAAGTCTCTTCATGTACTATTAAATTTGTCTTATTACGAGCATAATAAATTTGTAATTCAACATGCGGAGAAAGACTTCGAAACATTTAGATCGTTTTATGAAAGAAAGAAATGCAGAGCGCTATACGAGTTCTCGGTCGAACATATTTCCTGTAATACATTGCAATTGCTGCTGGATAATTTCGAATTCAACAAAGACCCGGAATTTCTATGTGCGGCAGCTGCAAGCGAACGAGACGACATCATTGACAAGCTGCTGAAACACGGCGCTGATTTCAATGTGATGAATAGCGACGGACTGGGTGTTCTCTATTACGCATGTTATTGGGCTGAATATTTAGAAGACATTTGGGAGAGAATAGAAGCACTTATCAAAGTTGGAGCAAATATAAATTTACAAAATTCTCAAGGAAATACTGTGCTTCATATTTTGTGTAATGTAAGAAAAAATTGTAGTGAAAAAGACGTGGATATATTTGAGCGGTGTGCTTTAATGATTCAAGCGGGAGGAGATCCGACAATAAAGAACTCGGCTGATGAAACAGCCGCAGACCTCGCACAAGAACACGGGCTGCCACGTACACGGCGACTGCTGGAGGAAGCGATGTCTGGATGTAGATGTATTCTACACATAGCAGCCAGGTGCAAACTATTTAATACTCTATATGACTTACTTGAAGTCAGTAATATCTGCGACATCAACGAACAGGACGAGTCCGGCAACACGGTGCTGCACGTGTTGGCCGGGCTCGATCCGCTACCTGCAGAAGATCAAGTAAATGAAATTAAGTTGCCCTATTTTACAGCAGACGTAATGTTGTGCGGCGATACAGATATCGTTGCTGTGAAGAACAAGTCCGGCGAGACGGCAGCGGACGTGGCTACGAGAGCTCATCGGCGCCACTTAGCGGACATGTTTCATGCAAGGTCTTCAGGTAATTTGAAACCAGAGTAAAGCTGCATTCAGTTGTCAATTATATTTAGTTGCATTTACCAAAACATATTTATCAAAACAAAATTATGTAAATTCTACATCTTGTAGCGTACGGCAGACGCAAGAAGACGTCTGTTCAGTCTAAGTACCAAAAACTAACTCTTCGTCTTGTGCTGGCCAAACACACGCATCTACCCCATACGGGTTATGGTGCAGAGGTAGGGAATCTTTTGAGGACCAACACAAAGATTGCATAAGAACTAGAATACTTAAAATTACGTAAAATCTAAAACCTAATCTAGGGTTCGACCAAACCTCTCCGTAAATCTGTGGACCCCGGATGGTATCTCAAGCCGATATTTTAGAATATTTGCCGCGATAATCTCAAATAACTATTTACGATAACAAAAATTCTAACACACATGTGTAGCAATAAATTAAACTCAAGAACTCCTCTCAAGACGATTTTCGATGCATTTAAGTCCAAACGCAGTTTGAAACTCGATATTTTGAAATCGTTTTGACAGTAAAAACAATAAATCGTATTCTGAATGTTCGCCTTGATACACGTTTAAGAGTAGTATTGGGCGGGAGGTTATGTGTAGGGCACATCAGATTTTTTAATAATTTCTTTCTATTAAATAAATCAATCAAAACCTGTTTTATGAAATGTCAAATATATTTTGTTTTTGTTTAATTTTCCATGGCCGCGTTACAATAATATATATTAATTTTATTTGATTGGTACCTATATCAAGAAATACTAATAATTAGGTAACTAAATGGACGTATTGCATGAATTTTTAAATTCTGAACATCTTTTTTATTTACACTTTTATACACTGTATAGGGAATTTGTTAAGGTTTACAGGAATAATAAAAAATAGCGTTTAAATCTCTACACGCCATATTTCAATTCGACACCCGGTATGATAGCTAGATTGATGGTGAGCGATTGCGTGGTCGTCCGAGGAATAAATGTCTGGTATGATTGATGATTCGTTGCGTGATCGATTAAACGTGCATGTACAAATGAGGAGAAAGTGGTGCTAGGATAAGAAAATGATTGCTGGTTGTATGTGATGCTATTTATATTATATTCTTCAAAACATCTTTTTTTTAAGAATCAAAATAGGTCTTTTCAATAATTACATTTTGTGTTTATTTTCAGATCACATCATATACCGCTCAGCAGTTTACCGCCAACAAATAGAACATTTCTCTTTTGTGAGCAGACAAGATAAAGAGCAAGTGAATGAGAGGGATGTGAACGGGGGCACGCTGCTGCACACGCTGTGCCGCCTGGACGCGCACGGCCGCGCGGACCTGGAGCTGGAGGTTGTTAAACCCGTCGCTGACCTCGTGATAAGGCACGGGGCTGATGTGCGCATCAGAGATGATGCCGGCGTGGCCGCTGCCGACGTCGCGCGGAGCCGCGGCTGGCGCCTGCTCGCTGACTTTCTGGATGTCGCTACGGTACACGTCGATGAGCCACGTCACAAACTAGGTGCTACGCTAATGTACCTCGCTGTTAAACATGGACAATTTGACCTCATCAAGTACGCTTGGTGGAGATATTACATTTTAGAAAACACGGTTTTTGTTTATATTTTAATGGAGTCAAGCAGTGAGCTACTTGGTGATTTGTGTGGTTGTGCAGACTCAACAGTAACTGATACCGACATAATCAGTGTACTTAACGACTTAGATATGCTTAATTTAGTGGCTTATTATGGCGAGGATGAATATCAAGAAACAATTGACGCTGCAAATAAATGCGGCCGGACCGAATTGGCTAATTGGTTGATAAAACATCAAACCCATGAAGTGCATACAGAACCCATATTTTCTGTCGCGCAAACCCTTAAGTAGAAAAAAGAAATCATGTATTATAGCTTAATTCATAACATAACAAATTATTAAAGACCGCCCGAAGTTTCAATTTCAATTTTCTGTTTCGGTTAAAATCAGCCGAAACTAGCGTTTGCAGCATGTTGAGCCCTGTCGCTTTAGGAAACACTTAAAAATGGATGCAAGTTCTAGTTTGATGGATTTCTTTCCTAATAATTTTGTAGCTACGTTGCATTCCTAAATTAAAATTATTTCCTAATAAATTTAAATCTGATCGAATAATCTGTTACAAACCTAGAAAAACACTAGATTCCAAGATACTATAATGAATATTTAACTAAATTCTAAATTCGGTTACCAGCCGTCAAGTCATAGCCTCCAAAGTTGTTAGTGGAGGGGTGATATATTGAAGATTTTTTCCAGTGGAACCGACGCTGCAGATTTCACGAACAATATCATCGATTATTAATCATATCACGAGCTTATTATTTAATCAGAGAATATAATGAATAATTATTTGTTGTGAATCGGACTGAGAACTAGAACGCACCCTAAATATACTGAACGCAACACATCGGGTCTAACCTACTGCCTGTGCGATTTGCTCGATGGACGATGATGAAACCAAGCAGTTGAGCCATGAAAATAGAAGTGTTTCTATGTCCGTCTTATAAATGCGATCGCGGAGTGAACGAAGCTCAGGTTGTCAGGCTGGACATCGTGCAGGGCTGCGATGTCCCTGGTTCCGTTAGTCCATTTGCTGATGCTTCCACCGCAGTCGCTTTCAAGCTGCTTCTATACACAATGTAAAAAACATATAACGGTAATTTTAAAGTTATACAAAGATACAATAATGTTTTTATCAAAGGTAAATTAGAAATACGTCATCATATTTTGTATTTTATTTATGTTAACCTACTTCTTTCCATTTGGGGGTAGATTAATAAGTTCTGTTGATTACTATTTCTTATTTTATTATTTTATTCAAAAAGTCAAGAAGTATGTCGTGGTTTTGTAATATTTTTGGTTTTATTTTTTTATGGTTGCGAGTTTACTTATTTCATAGTTTAAACGATCTCAATTGCTGAGGTTATATGCCGCCTCGAAACATCGTTTTCAGTGGTGTGTCAACGGCACGCAGTGTTCACTGGTATGGGTCACCCATCCAACTGTTGACCGCGGGCAGCATTGCTTAACATGCGTTATCGAGTGATCCGGCTTAAACGCTATGTATTTACTTATTCTATTTTCCAAAAAAATTGTAAACTCGAGAAAAAAAAACGCAGCACTTGAAAATGCACCAAAAATGGTTAAATTTTTAAAATAGGAGTGGGAGGGGGTATAATGGATTTGAAATCATATTGGGTAGTATCACATTGAAAAGAACATTTCAAAGTTTCTAAAACAAAAGAATCATCCAATTTCAACTAAATGCAACCGAGTTTTATTTAGCCACAACACTTCAGTGAGTTGGGCTAAAGAAAAAAGACGAGAAAGACGACAGAAGTGAAGATTTGTAATTTTATATGTAATTTGTTTAGTGTGTGTATTGCTTTCCATTAATGTAAATAATTAAAACTGAATATAGTGTTGTGTTACCTACAATTTTTGCATCTATTTATTGAAAAATCCTACATGTACGTACATTTATCTAATCACAAACTAAATAACGATAAACAGAGATAAAATCAGTGGATCAGCTATATAAGAAGAGAACAATCAATTATTACCAGTCATATGTGCTAACACTTGTGAGACGCAGCCAGCAGCAGACATCGAGTGAGCAGGGAACACACCTATTATCTACTTAATACAAAATACAGGTAGGATGTTATTTGTATTAAATGTTCATGATTCATTACTAAATTATTTGCTATATGACATGAACGGATTCAGCAAAATTCATGTCTGCTTGTGAATAATTATAATTATAAGTACAACTGAAACATCTTCATGTTTCGGTTCACATTGGACTGAAATATTTAATCTTAACGAGCAAAACAGAAGCGCTACTTGGTCGGGTGCGCCGCGCAAAAAGCATAGATTGTACAATGAGACTTGACGTTAGGGCGTGGCCTGTTCCAGATGGCGGAAGTTACTAGAAAATTCCAAATCGTCATTTGTGTCAAATTCAATAAAAATTGTTTTATAAAATAATTGACGATTGATTAATCTAAATGTATATAATTCAGCTGAACTTTCCTCCCTGAGAACTTCAATTTTATACCAAACTCGGTTGGAATCAATTATTTGATTAAAAACACTATTGACGATTGTCTAATAGTTATTTATGTATCAAGGACAAAAAAGTGCATATTTTAGCTGAGTCTGCAAACAGGCGAGGCTATGATATGCCTTTTTTGCCGAGGTGCATATTACATTTTTCCGTCAACCTCACTAATAGGTACTCAATAGATTTAGGAAATAAAATATTCACAATTTTTTAAGTGAAACGCAATTAATGGTTTATTATATTACACAATTTTTTCAATCATTATTTTCTAGTAAATATTTTAGATTTTTTTGCTTTATATCCTACATTTTTTTCTTTAAAAATGCGTGAAGTTTAGCATATTTCGTAATGTCAATATTTTCTTTATCCGTCAATGTAGATTTAAGCATTGAGTACGAAGACCATAACGTAGAAGATTTATATTTTGATTCTTTTGATGAAAAATATGCCAGAAACCCATTTTCTGTCAAATTCTTGACTTTATGTTCTTCACACCAGTTCATAAACATGTATTGTTTTTCGTATAAGATACGTGATTTCTAAAGCAATAAATCCAATGTTTCAGCACTTGCTATTTCTTGCAGTTCTGGTGGTGTAATGCTTATATCACTGCCACTTTCTGTCATTGTAGCAATAATTATAATATATAAATGTATTTGGGTCAAAATAATTCACTTTTAAATACAAAAATTAAATGGCGCCACACACAGTTTGACAGATCACAATGAAAATTTTGTAAAATAAAACAACAATAAAATAAAACAAGTCCATAGGTACCGCGGATTCCTAGATCAACTATAGTGACTTCTAAATTAATAATTATTAAATGTAGTGCAATTTATTAATAATCGTAAACAATTTAAAGCTAATTAAAACCAACATTAAAAATATTAAGATTTATTTATTTGCTTGTTTGATATTTGTTATGTACCATTCCAGTATTGCACAAAATTATAATTATAAAATCATAGTAGGCTTACCGGACGAAAAAGGTTTGCGGACGATAAAGGTTTGCGGACGAAAAATAATAGCGTCCAAGAATGTGACATTTTTCGTTCGGAAATAAGTACGTAAAATTTCATTTTTCGCATAGGTCGACGGAAAAATAATTTTTTGACACCAAACTGTACAGGGTTTAATCAATATTTTTTAAATGTTATATTTCAAACTGTATTATTAAATATATAATTAATAGCAGATACGAAAACAGTGCAAATAACATTTCATGTTTTAAATTATAATCCTACATAAAATTTAAAAAGACGTAAATTCTTATGAAAAACTCAACGTGCGCAAAGCTAAACGTTCTTAAAAATTAATGGAATGCGTCTATTTTTCTGAACCGCATCATAATCTATTACACTTTTATAAAATTTCTCATTTTTTTTTTGTAATAGTTGAAATAAAATCATTTTCAATTGAAATGATTGCAATATCGCTAAGTAGATTTCGATCCATTGAATTGCGCAGATAAGTTTTTATACAAATACATTTATCTAATCGCAGACCTTGTAATGATAAGCAGAGATATAAGTGCTTAATAATCACTAACTATAGACACAATCAATTAACTATAATTTTAATTACATCAGCGATGTAAAATCTGGTTATGTTCCATAAACGCCAGCAACAGACATTGAGAATGCTGCGTTCTTATTTGTCTCTAAACCGTAGCTTGTAAAGCATAAAACTTGACAAACTTTTCAGTTCGGGTCTAGAAAATATGTATTTTTTTGTAAACCAAGGAATTTATAAAGTTTTATTTTACGATTTCGGTTGTAGATATGATGTTATAATCTACTATAAACTAGGCCTAAATGAGGTATTAGAATCCTTTGTATTATTAATTTATATTTACTCTTGTCGTCTTTCTACCTTTCGATGTAAGGCTGGGGTGTTTACACTGTTCGTGTTCCGTATCCGTCATCATTGGTTTCACCTCACACCACTTGATACCGCCACCTTCCAGTGCCTTTTTAACCTCTTCATTCCATGCTGTGATTGTGAAGCTGTTCTCTTAGTGAAATATATGTCAAAAATATTAAATAAATATACGAAAGAAAATTAAATTTCTCAAATATAAAAAATAAATAGAAAATAAACAAATAAGAAGATATGTTTATGTATCATCAAATACTAGGTTTTTTGTGTCGTTTAAGAGTAGTATTGGGCGAGAGGTTATGTGCTGGACACATCAGATTTTTTTTTATACATTTAGTGTATGTATCCTTTCCATCTTAATTGTCCTTCTTCGGTGATATCTTTAGCTGGTCGTGTGTTGAGCTTCATTCTGTGGTATTAGTTGTTTATGTAGAAGGTTATGTGCTGGATTCTAAATTATTTGTATCAGTTTGTTACTCAGGATCAAGACACCGTTAAGCAGAAGAGAGTTTTGAATCAGTCAAATATTTGAAGAGTTTAAAGAATATGGGATCTACCATCAGCAAATTAAGGCGACGAGCTAAGTAAGTAAATTTTATTCCATCTCAATATTTTTATTGAATATTATTAAAAGAACGATTCATTAGAAATATATTTCATTAAAATTATTTAATTCATAATTTTTTGAAAAAATTATACAGGTTGTTCATTTTAAGTGGTACACTATTTCGAGAACTATAAGAGCTACGAGGTCGGTTACATTAGTAAACAATTTCTATATTATAAGACAATTAAAATGAGCGAAACAAGAATTTTTTTAGACCAGTGGTTTTCAAAATGCGCGGTTCAACTTTCTTATTTTAAATGGCAACCTATTTGCTATTTGCCTATTCGATTCAGTATTTTTTTCTGAATTTAATGATATTTACATGTAATGACCAAATAACACAAAATATTTGAGTAAAATGCAAAATTAAAAATGTATCATTTTCATTTAAATATGCATATACAAAGTTTGCCATGGAAGCAAACAAATAAATCAAATGCAGAAATAATTGAAGAAACTGTAATTATGAGAATAATTATTAATTTTGTTGTTACAATACAGAAATACAGAGGTACACTAAATGAAAATGATACATTTTTAATTTTGCATTTTTCTCAAATATTTTGTTTTATTTGGTCTTTACATGTGGATATAGTTGAATTCAGAAAAAAATACTGAATCGAATAGGCAAATAAAAAAAATAGGTTTCTATTTAAAATAAGAACATTGCACCCCGCATTTTGAGAACCACTGGTCTAAAAAAATTCTTGTTTCGCTCATTTTAATTGTCTTATAATATAGAAATTGTTTACTAATTCAACCGACCTCGTAGCTCTTATAGTTCTCGAAATAGCAATAGTGTTCCACTTAAAATGAACATCCTGTATAAATAATAATATTTATGCGTATAAATACGGGGTGTGATCAAATAGCAAACTAGCGGCAAAGCATAAATTTACTTAAAACCTAACACAAGTCATGTACACTTGTTCATTGCATTTCTCATGTAAGAAAATAAATCCCAAAATATATCAACAAATAAGGAGAATTATTGGTAAATTCCGCGTTTGAGTGACTACATTTGTCTCACTCACTCAAACCTTTCCTCTTTTAGAAAATCTAATATCGCCTCTATTATAATATCCACCGGAATGTTGAAGATACAAACGATATACGACGAGACAGTTGTTGGCCAATTTATAATCGAATATAAAAAAACAAGAGGTATTTGGTCAAAATATTGGGTAGTGAGTTTTCAACGAATAAGCACGTTTTAGAGTCCCTACAATGCGATTTTACTATTTTCGCCATGATGTCTGTGTGTGTGTGTGTGTGTTTACCGGAAGTAGCAGTTTACTTGAAGCCCTTAACAGTTTCTCATGAAAAACACGGTTAAATTTCCTTTTTCAACAATAGAATATTTTATTTTACATGTGTTTTGATTACACTAATTTTATTAATTTTCATTAGATTTAGAGATACTAAAATATAAAGAAATTAGATTTTATAAATCTTGCAGTCCTGGTTTATCATGGAAACACTTAAAAATTTTGAATTTTTTACTAAATGTCGTTTTGATTGTGAAGCTGTTTTCTTAGTGAAATATATGACAAATATTAAATAAATATTCGAAATAAAATGAAATTTCTCAAATATAAAAAGAAAATAAACAAATAAAAAGGTATGTTTCAGTATCATCAAATACTATTTTGTACCGTTGTATTGGGCGGGAGGTTACATCATATTTTTATTTATAAGTTCATTGTGAATACTTTTTGATCGCACCTCGTATACTTTAAACAATCGCTACAGTCACTAATTAGAAGTCATTAGTTTGTAGCCTATTTTAGCAAAAATGCGTAAGTTAGTGGAACTGCTGTTGGTTGACATTTTATTTTCTAATAGAAAAGATTGCTATGGATGCAGAATTAAATTTGTATTCGTAGTATTTACATCTTCTAAAATGATCTCAAAAAGAAATACACAAATGATGTAAATAACCTCATAATACTGTATTGAACTGTGGAATCTGGAATACTCAGTTCGATTCCCATAGCCGACAATGTCGTCACTTTTAACTTTATGTAAATAAATTGATTTGTTATTGAAAGTATTAACATTCAGTTATATTTCAGAAATGAATTGTCAGATGAGACGTCAACTTCCTGTCAAACTAACATCGATAACGCAACAGTGGGGGCTAACATAGCTGTAGCAGGACACGCCAACGTTAGTATTAACACAATCAAAGTTACAAGATATGAGACACATCAACAACCAAGAACTGAGGAATCACCAACAGGCATCAGGTTCCAAGTGGCGGGCCCCGTCGCGTCGTTCAGAGGTCGCCATGAGGAACTGGAGTCCGTGCAGCGCGCGTTCGAGGAGCAGAAGAACATGAAGCCTTTCAACCTGGTGGCCGTGTGCGGGTACGGCGGCATAGGGAAGACGGAATTCGCCAGGAAGTTTATTCAAAACTTGCCAGCGAATTTTGACAACATTGTTTGGTTATTTGCAGAATATGAATCTACACTATGTGAATCTTTAGCTAAGTTTCAAAAATATCTCGAATGCCGCGGATACCACTGTTCTGATTACCAGGATGTGTACAAGCACCTGAACAACTCTGACTGCTTGTTCGTATTTGATAATGCCGAGAATATGAAGAGTATTTGTAAATATTTACCTCAACAATATAATAAATCGTTATTCTTAATAACATCGCAATATCGAACATGGAATCCGTACGAATCAGTTGTATTGGATGAACTTGATCCGGCGAGTGCGATCAATATCATGCAAGTTATTCTGGACACACATGACATAGAAATCAGTGAGAGCCAGCAACTAAAACTTCTAAATACTCTGGAGCCGATTCCTTTGGTTATACAAATCGGAGTTGGATTTGTGTGTCAAGAAGTTCTTGGTTTAAAAGAAATAGGAAAGGAATATAATATCAACGATATTATAAAAGAACTAAGTACCGAGTGTGAACTTGTGACTCTGGAATTCCCTCCTTTCGATCAAAATTTGTATGATAAATCAGTTTTAGTTGCTCTCTCTCGAACACTGGAGAAGTTCTGGAACAAAGAAGATAAGGTGTCAAATACCGCAAAGAATATGCTAGGAGTGGCGGCATATTTAAGTGCTGATGACATTGAAGAATATATGTTAAAAAAATTGTTAAACATGAAAGATGAAAAATTATTTAACAAATGTTTGATTACTTTAGTACAATTTTCATTATTTCAAAAGTCTAACGTTCAGGATATTACAATGCACCGAACTGTACAAGAGTGTGTCCGGCATTTGTGTAGAAAATCTAACCCAAATGAATGTTATCTGCGGGCTCTTCATGTACTATTAAATAATGGTTTCATTTATCTATGGCATTGTAAATTGGTAATACAACATGCGGAGAAAAATTTCAAAACTTTTAAATCGTTTTATGAAGGAAACAAATGCAGAGCGCTGTACAAGGCCTTGGCCGAACATATTTCCTGTACAATATTGCAACTGATGCTGGACAAAACCGACTTAGTCAACGAGCCGGAATTTCTATATGAGGCAGCTGTAAGCGAACGAGACGACATCATTAAGACGCTGCTGGACCACGGCGCTGATTTCAATGTGACGAATAGCGATGGACTGGGTGCTCTCTATTACGCGTGTGATTGGGGTGAATCTTTAGATGACACTTGGGAGAGAATAGAAGCACTTATCAAAGTTGGAGCAAATATAAATATACAAAATTCTCAAGGAAATACTGTGCTTCATATTTTGTATAATATGAGAAATAATTGTAGTGAAAAAGACCTGTATATATTTGAGCGGTGTGCTTTAATGATTAAGGCGGGAGGAGATCTGACAATAAAGAACTCGGCTGATAAAACCCCCGCAGACCTCGCACAAGAACACGCGCTGCCACTGACACGGCGACTACTGGACGAAGCGATGTCTGGATGCAGATGTATTCAGCACATAGCAACCAGGTGCAAACTATTTGATACTCTATATGACTTACTTACAAACAAAATATGCAACATTAAGGAACAAGACGAGTCAGGCAACACGGTGCTGCACGTGTTGGCCGGGCTCGAACCGCTGGATGCAGAAGATAAAATAGATGAATTTGAGCTGCCCTATGTCGCAGTACATATAATGTCGTGGAGAAGAGATGTCGTTGCTGTGAAGAACAAGTCCGGCGAGACGGCAGCGGACGTGGCTACGAGAGCTCACCGGCGCCACTTCGCGGACATGCTTAATACAAGATATTCAGGTAATTTGAAACGAGAGTAAAGTTGAGGTTCAGAACTACCCAGTTGTCAATTACGAACGTAATAGATACGAATTACGAATATCATAAACTATTCTGGACTTCATTCTAAATAGTAGGATTCTCCAAAAAATGAATAAATTAGTATAGTACATTCACCTTAGAATTTTCCTTTAAGATAAGTTTTTCTTCAAACTTTTTCCACGCATATAGTGCACGGCGGATTCAAGAAAAATGCAAGATATTAAAAATTAAGAGCAGGAAATTCTCTACAAAAAAGGTGGTTAAGGTTTTTTCATAGAAACAATAGTTTCTCTGTAAAACGCTCTTGAACATGATTGAATTTCTTATCACAGACGGATTGCGCGGAGACGCGGAAACTCTAAATTGAGTTGTCGGCGCGCCAAATTTTTACCTCCCGCTTACCTCTAGGTAAGGGAGGTATTGTCTTTGTTAAAATAATTGGGTAGTGAGTTTTCTATGAATAAGCACGTTTTAGGGACCCTACAATACGATTTTACTATTTTCGCGATGATGTCTGTATGTATATATATATATATGTGTGTGTGTGTGTGTGTGTGTGTGTGTGTGTGTGTGTGTGTGTGTATTAATAAACAAAAAAATTGTTCTCAAGATCATGCGGTTCTGACCGCCAATTGTTATTGTTTTTCCCATAATCTGAATGCTAAAACGAAACTTTTCACCAAGTTTCATCGAAATCGGAGGTGGCGCCCATCATCGACAAGTTGACCCAAAATCAATCAAAACACCGGAAAACATCACCAACTTCGTTTCCTTCAAGTCACATAAATTTACCTTATTCAACGTTTCTCTGTACTTTTTTCAAATTGTGCACCACACTACTTTCTTATACAAATAAAACCAACTGTACACGTATGACTTGTTCCTTGCGTGACTTTATTTTGACAATTACTTGATAAATATTAAACCTGTTTTTGTTTTATTCTCATTGTAACTATGAATTTATTTTAAAATAGAAATTAATTAAAATATTGTCTTCAAAACTTTCTAACTAATAAAACAAATATTACTTTTATAATATTTCACACGACACATGTTTTTGACACTTCACAATTATTTGACACGTTTGACACATAGATATTAACAATGTTTTAGTTTTTGTTCCCATTGTAACTAAGATTATAGAAATATATTCTTAAACATATAATTTAGTTTTTCTCAAAATTAGAAGCATGTACAAGAAAAGTGCAAATAACATTTTATATTCCAAATATATTTGCTAACATCTTTCATTTAAAACTTTTTCTCATAGCTGATTCTATTTTTGAAATTAATGAAATTTATTATTTTGTGTGTCCAGTAAACTTCCTCTTCCGGTTTTTCAATGTCATTCAAAATCAACTCAGGTCTTCATTTTTTTATGAAACTTATAAATTTCAAGTTTCGTTTACATATCTTGTTTGGTTCATGAGATACAGCGCACACGGATATCCATTCATCCATCCATCCCCACACACAGACATCATTGGGAAATTGGTCTTAACGTATTCAGTGGACGTCAAAATATGTATTTCCGCAAAAATCTCGTCAACGATTCTTTTTTTGTGATTCCAATACTTCTTTATACTTTGTATAAGAAAGTAAAAATAGCATTGAAATCTCTGTACACCGGTGTCGTAGTAACTCAGCCGTGTAGATTCAGCCGAGACTACCTGCGTAACCCTTTCCGTTCCTTTTTCGCAGCAGGAGACCATGGGCGTAGAACACTTTATTTTGATAAATTTTTAGGGGCCAAGATTGCATGTAATACTTGCTTGAAATACATAATTTTATAGTATGTATTTTGCCTGAATATTGGGTGATTATTTGGGTGACAATGAGTGGAAGTAGATTTTATTTTTTGAAGGAAATACTTATGTGAGTGGTCTTGGTAGTCAAATAATAAATATAAAATGATATATTAAATCATAATATTTAATTACCAAACATACAATAAATATAAGATAAATATATCGAAATAAAAAAGTATAACGACAGTAAAAAAACGTGAAACACTAACAAACATAAACTAAACAAATATTATTGTTAAAAAATGTACATTAGTAAAATAAAACAGTTACGTCCAAATTACAAGAAAAAAACGCTCAACATATGTATATATATATACATATATTATCAATAAATTTCGCTAATTGAGACAGATACAGAATTTTATACTCTATAGGTACATTTTCGATTTGAATCTTATTTGCCTAAAATTAGTAGGAAAGCAGGCCCTTAATTTAATATATTAGTTTGTAACGATGATGAATTCTTAGTGGTCAAAATCTACTTCAGTACATTTTACAATAAAATTATTTAGTGAAGATAAAACCGGGTGCCCATTGGCCAGAATGAGATTATCTACATGTTCTCATTTGTTAAAATTTTAGTGTGAGTATTAAGATTGCTTATCTTGTCCCCCTAAAAATTTATCAAAATAAAGTGTTCTACGTCCATGGTCTCCTGCTGTGAAAAATGAACGAAAATTTCGTGGAAGGGTAACTCAGGTAGTTTCGGCTGAATCTACACGGCTGAGTTAACACTGCACCCTGTACACCACATTTTAATTCTACACCCGGTATGAACGCCAGATTGAGAGTGAGCGATTGCGTGGTCGTCCGAGGATTAAATGGTTAGGTATTGTTGAAAGTTCGTTGCGTGATTGATTAGACGTGCATGTATAAATGAGGCGAAAGTGGTATGTATGTATATTATTTTTTCAGGATTTTGTAGGAATCAAAATAGGCTTTACAGTTATTATATTTTGTGTTTATTTTCAGATCGTTTCATATACGACACAGCAATTTATCGCCAACAAATAGAACATTTCTCTTTTGTGAGCGACCCAGATAGAGAGCATGTGGACGACAGGGATGTGAACGGGGGCACGCTGCTTCACGCGCTGTGCGCCCTGGACGCGCACGGCCGCGCGGACCTGGAACTGGACGTTGTAAAGCTCGTCACTGAGCTCGTGATGATGTACAGGGCTGATGTGCGCATCAGGGATAACGCCGGCGCGGTCGCAGCCGACGTCGCGCGGAGGCGCGGCTGGAACCTGCTCGCTGACTTTCTGAATGACGTTAACCCTACGATACACAAGTATAGGGGCTTTCTGGATGACGATGACGATGACGATGACGATGACGATGACGATGACGATGACGATGACGATGACGATGACGATGACGATGACGATGACGATGACGATGACGATGACGATGACGATGACGATGACGATAACGATGACGATGAATGGTTTAATCCAAAAGAAAAGCTAGTGTACGTTGCTATTAAACATAGACAATTTGACCTCATGAAGTACGCTTGGTGGAGATATTGCAGTTATGGATACCGGTATTTCAATAATTTTCCAGTGACGTCAGGCAGTGAGTTACTCTGTACGTTGTGTGGTTGTGGAGACTTGACGATAACTGATGCCGACATAATCAGTGCACTTAACGTTTTAGATTTTTATAAGCTAGTGGCTAAATATGCTGAGTCTGGATACAAACGAGCAATTGACGCTGCAAACAAATGCGGTCGGAACGAATTGGCTAATTGGTTGAGAAGATATGAACAAATCTGAATGATTAATTTATGCAGCCATGATAAAAGATCTTGATAAAAGATTAAACAAAACAATTCAGAAAGCTCACTTCACCATCAAACAAATATATTCTCTACTTTGCAAAAACAGTACACTCACGCCAGATACCAAGAAACTCATGTATACAACACTAATCAGACCTGTACTTACATACGCAGCTCCAGCTCTCACAACACTAAAGCCCCTACAAGTATTACAAAACAAAATGCTTCGATTAGTCACTGGCTATGACAGATATACACGAATAACAGCACTTCATGAAGAAACTCGTACTCCATACATCTCGGATTTCATGAACAAACTATCTACAAAATTTGATCGTAGCACATGGCTGACTCCCTCTGAAGACAGCGAACTGATTCATAACCTGACGAGAATACGATATGATGACCAGAGCTGGGCGTGTATTTAAATATTGTACTTATAAATCACGACTTAAATACTTTTCAAAGTGATTGTATTTGTACTTAAATACATTTATTATGAAAATACTTTGTATTTATACTTAAGTACAAAATTTGTAAAGTATTTGTATTTTGTACTTGAATTGAGTATTTAAATATATGTAAAAGTACTTAAGTACTTTTATATATATTTAAGTACTCAATTCAAGTACAAAATTTGTAAAGTATTTGCATTTTGTATTTGAATTGAGTATTTAAATATATGTAAAAGTAATTAAGTACTTTTCGTGTAAGTATATGCGCTACTGCGTAGTGTGTACGAACCTGTTCGAACCTGCGCATTCAGTGTAGGGAATTTAGTCGAAACCAAGATGTTCATGGAAATAAAATATACAAATATAGAATATAGTGACGATGACAATTTGCGTGACATTAATGAAGAAAGATCAATTTACACGGAAAACGCGAATTCTAAAGTTGAATTATGGGTACTACAATATTTGGACGACTCTAGAAAACATGTAACAATGTTAAATACTTATCCCATTTTAAAACAATTCTTTTATAAATATAATACTTGCCTCCCGTCATCAGGACCCAAATGTGAAAGAGATAATAATTTTGAAAAATTAGTTCTGAAAGCTAATAAAATTGGAGAAACAATATAGTTTTATTTTCTTTGTTTCTCTATTCGTTACCTTAGTTATTATTCATATTATATTTTATTTTAAAAATGTTGGTTTTTTTTCCTGTGTTCAAATAAATATTCTTTTTAAATTACAATGTATTATGTATATAACTAGGTAAACATAAGGTTTGTCTTTGTTTATTATTTTTGTAATTTTATTTTCTTTATTTTACAGTACAGTACTTCATTATCAATACCTACCTACAAGCTTGCCTTTCCTTAAATGTAATTTATTTTTTAATATTTTTTAAAAGTATTTGTACTTAAAAATTGAATAAGTACAAAAATATTTGTATTTATACTTAAGTACATTTTTCAAAATTTTAATTATACTTATACTTAAGTACAAAACAAAAAATTGAATTGTACTTTGTACTTAAGTACTTTTTTTGTGTACTTATGCCCAGCTCTGATGATGACGACACTGTACGACATACCCACAACTTGACCAAACATTACCAATCTACAATGAAAGCTTCCAGAAATAACTGACAACATTTTACCACAATACTTAATCCTCTATTGCATGAATTATTTTTTGATAAATAAGGGCTCAAAAACATTATTTTTTACGAAAGAAATATTCATATATTTAAAATAAGTGTGTTAAATAAATTTTTTTCTAAAAATAAAAAAAAAAATTAAGTTTGTTCACTATTGGGAACATATGAACAAATTCAACTTACAATAGAACTTTGGTCTATTGAGTCGTGTTTGCGTACTATACAAAATTGTTTGATAAACATCAGATAAAAAAAATTTGGAAATTTTGTAAAGGTGTATTTAGCTGTAATATATCAGCAGGTAATAAGCTGCTTCCTTCAAATTTTACATTTTCTATCTCAGTTTCTGTAATTATCTTTTTCTACTTCAAATTTTTTATGTTGGTCAAATTGGGAGGAATGACCTAATTGGGAATTGACAAAGTGTATATAATGTTCCCAAATGTTACAACATGATTGCCATGAATGTAAACTGCATAAGAAAAGAAAAGACGAATTTTAAATTTTATGTTCCCAATCGGGAACAGTATCAATATAGGGTTAACTATCACTCTGTTTCTGTTATTTTTTATTTAAAAATACTTTTCTTGCTTTGTATTTCATAATCTTTAAAATTTTCTGTCAGAATTCTTAGTGTACTTTAGTTTTAATTAGTTTATTGTTAAAATAAGTTCTAATTTTAGGTAGTTTTATTCTTAGTTTGTAACTTTTCAAATTTTTTTAAATGTATTTGCTTTACTCCTATCTTCTCCACTTCACTCCTTGTGACCCTGTTAACTTTTTTAAACTTAATTGTATATAATAATTTTATGTGATGATATGTTAGTTACCTAACAGGAGCATCAATCTATTATAATTGTTATCACTTAGATTTCAGGTAATCTTTGTTAAATAATAATTAAATTATTGAAAAATAAATTGTTCAAAAAAAAAAATCTGATGTGGGCAGCACATAACCTCCCGCCCAATACTACTCTTAAACGGTACAAAATAGTATTTGATGATACAGAAACATACCTTCTTATTTGTTTATTTTCTATTTATATGTGAGAATTTTAATTTTCTTTCGTATATTTATTTAATTTTTTGACATATATTTCACTAAGAAAACAGCTTCACAATCACAATGACATGTGTCACATTTCGTAAAAAATTGAAAATTTTCCATGGTGTACTAGGAATGCAAGATTTGTGAAATCTAATTTCTTTATATTTTATTATCTCTAAATCTAATGAAAATTATTAAAATTACTGTAATCAAAACAAATGTAGAATTAAATATTCTTCAACTTTCAAAATAACATGAATTGTTGAAAAAGGAAATTTAACCGTGTTTTTCACGAAAAACTGTTAAGGGCTTCAAGTAAACTGCTACTTCCGGTCGACCAATTTTATCCAAAATCTAATCAGCTCTTCATTTAAATATAAGAAGCAATAAATCAAAAAATTGTATTTTTTGGTATTATAGTATTTGAGTTATGCGAGACGAAAAAATTGCCACAGACTACACACACACACATACATACATACAGACATCATCGCGAAAATCGTATTGTAGGGACACTAAAACGTGCTTATTCATTGAAAACTCACTACCCAATTTTCTGACCAAAAACAATACCTCCCTTACCTAAAGGTAGGCGGGAGGTAAAAATATGTTTTATAGTTAAAATTATAATACAATAATAATGTATTATTGAAAATATAGCCGATTATTTCTTTGCATGTCAATGTATGTACATAGCAGCTGCTAAAATTTAAGAGAAATGTTGTAGCCTACTTATATTGAACATTGCGATATAACATTATATAGGATGTTCAAAAAGTTCCGGGACAGTGAAACCGTAGAATTCTTTATTTGATGGCAGTGAACTATTGACTGAATGTTAAAAGTATATACAAGAACCTATAATAAAATTGTTTATTTTAGAAAACTGGAAATATATTTTTTCATAGATAAATACAAACTGTCAAAATTATTTTATTATTTTATATAAACAAAATTCATGACAACACATCCAACAGCATGTATCCTTAGCTTTGGTCCAGAAAGAGGTTTAATGAACATGTCTGCTAAAATATCGGCTGAACAACAATATTCAACATTCATAACATTAGAACATTTTAATTCTTTAACATAATGATATTTTATGTCAATATGTTTCATTTGATTGTTGTTAGATCTTGATGAAATTAACTTTATGCAGCTTTAATTATCTTCATAAATTAAAAACGGTTTTGTTTCAGATATATCAAAAATCGTTGAATAATCTAATTAACCACACACCTTTTTTACAAGCTTTATTAATAATGTAACAATCCGGAAAGAGAACGATGTAAATTTTTGAAAAGTTACGTCCGTGAACCTGACCCGACCAATTAAAATTTTTGATATTTTTATTTCAGAATAGTATTGTTTAACGTTTGTTTACATTTAATAACATTTAATATCTAAGAATATAAAAAAAAATTAACAAAATTTGACATTTTTTCAGTACTTTTGTTATCACAGCGATCCCCGTCGCAACAGTTAGCTGACGTTTTACAAATACATAATGCTACTTATTTATGTTTTATTTAATAATTTAACGATTTCGGAAAAAATATAATGTATACCTCGGCACTAAAGTATTTTTTATTGATATACAAATAACTATTATTTGAAATCGTCACTAAAATAAACCATTATACGACGATTTTGAGCAACGCAGTTAAACAAACGACTTGTCTATTATTCTGGCTACCTACTGTGTTCTTGACCCTGCCAAACATTATTTTTAAAATAACTAATAAAATAATTGTAAACAAACGACAAACAATACTATTTTCTAATAAAAATATTTAAAAATTTAATTGGTCGGACAAACGTGAATCTGGTACAACCATATTGTGTTATATTTAATTTGGATTCGGTAGCAAAACAAACGTTTGAAAGTAGTAAACATATTTAAACAAACACTGTAACAAGTTAGTAAAGTTAAACAAACGACTTGACAATTTGGTCGGGCTAGTGAGAACCTGACCCGACCAAATATTATTTTTTTAAAAATTGATAAAATAATTGTAAACAAACAAAATTTATGATTAAACAAACGTAAACAAACGTTAAACAATACTATTCTGAAATAAAAATATTAAAAATTTTAATTGGTCGTGTGAAGTTTACGGACGTGTTATTGGGACTTGTGCGGCATTCTTCTTATAAATAAATAAATAGCTACTGATAACATTTAGGCTAAATATAGTAGCCTATTTAAGTTATATTGAACAATACGACATAGCATAACATAAAACACAATTACAGGGATTTTCAACGAAAACATTATTTCAATTTGGAGTAAAACTGAATTTCGGTGGCACAGATTTCGCTTCTGTCGTATAGTAAGTAGGCTTTGTGAAATATTACTAAATTATCTCAGTAATTTAAGGGTAGGATGTCGCAATATAGAGCTAGTGAAAACTATTCATGATGCTCTGGACAAGACAAGCGCAGTTGGGGTCTATACACGGAAGACAGAAGATATCTACGTGAGAACTGGCACCCGCCATCTTGCCGCAGTCGAATATAAACATAGGTAGCAATGTCAATATTCGTCAAAAGTAGAAATGCGTTGAATTTCAACGTATTAATGCACAGTCCTACTTTCTAGCAGTCAATTGTTTTCTCTTCGAATAATTGTTGAGAAGTCACTTGATAAGAACAAAAAGATTTCCTGTGGCTTACTCGATTTAAAAAAAGCATATGACAGTGTTCTTCGAGAGACTATGTGGGATGTGCTTGTAGAGTACGGTGTGGATAGTAATTTGTTGGGAGCGATTCGAGCGTTGTATGAAGGAAGTGAGGCTGCGGTGAGAGTTGATGGTAGATTGAGTGATTGGTTTCGTATAGATGTTGGTGTGAAACAGGGTTGTGCAATGTCTCCTTGGTTGTTTTTTGTATATGGATGTGTTGTTACGAAATGCATTGAATGGAACGGATGGTGTACGTGTTGGTGGACGTGTAGTGCCTGCGTTAGCTTATGCGGATGATGTTGTTGTGTTGGGTGAAACTGAGGAGCAATTGAAAAGAATGGTTGAGATTATAAATGAAGGAGGGAAAGGTTTTAATCTGTTATTGAATGTCGATAAATTTGAAGTGTTGGTGTTTGAGAAGAATGATTTGGTGACTGATTGTAATGTTTCAGTGAATGGTGTGACACTGGAACAAGTGAGTTAATTTGTATAGCATGTTCTCGAGGGATGGACGTATTGACTGGGAGATTGAAAGGCAGGTGTCTGCAGGGTGCAAGGTATTGGGTGCTCTGGGTACATTTGCTCGAAACGTGAATGTATCTAGAGATGCTCGATTGAGTGTTTATAATGGTGTGTTAGTGTCTACATTGATGTATGGTTCTGAATGTTGGGTGTGGATGAAGAAGCATGAACGACGTATAACTGCTGTAGAAATGAGATATTTGAGAGGAGTGTGTGGGTGTACGAGACGTGATCGTATACGGAATACATTGGTGTATGATGAGTGTGAGATTGAGAAGAATGTTGTTAAGAAAGTGGGAGTGAGTCAGTTGAGGTGGTTTGGACATGTTGAGCGAATGTCGAATGAAACGTTAGTGAAACTAATATATGTGGGTGAGATTGAAGGTGAACGATTGCGCGGGCGTCCGAGGAATAACTGGTTGGGTATGATAGATGGTTTGTTACGTGAACGAATGATTCCGAGTGTGAAGAATAAACGGGCATGTATGAATGTGGACGAGGTGAAAGTGATTTGTCAGGATAGGAATGTATAGAGGAGATTGATTGTTGGTTGACTGTGTTTCTGGGTTCGCGCTACCCCACTGAGTGGGATATATCGTGATGTTATGTAAGTATATTTTTATGGATTTTTAAATTGTAATATAATTTATGATAGTTACCTTTGATTTGTTTAATTTTGTTCATTTTTCACATTATTTGAGTACTTTTCCACAAGACAGGAGTCAGTAGATATGAAATTAGCTGTTTCTGTCATGATTTTAGTATCACAGAATCCGAGTTCCTCTCCGGCCTTAAAAAAAGTTTGTTTTATGATCTAATAGTTATTTACGATACAAGTACGTAAAGCTAGTCTTTAGCCACGAATGGGTCAATTAAAACACGAGCGTAGCGAGTGTTTTTAGATCCCTGGGTGACTAAAGACGCTTTACGTATGTGTATCGTACAAAATTTTATCTACGATATAATGAAACACCTCGAAAAATATAAAAAAAATATTTTTATTTATGAAGTAGTATCACAATATTAAATGAGAAGTTTGCCATGATAAAATTTTTTTTGCAAATTTGGCGATTTTAATCACTCGTTGCTTGACTACCCGTGACTAATGGGATCGTGTGACTAAACAACCGTTTTTCAAACTTCAAACTAACAGTTAAACATCAATTTTACACACGTAGTTCGTAGATAAAAAATAAAAATGAATCAATTGTAATTATACGCAAGCAACGGTGACATCTTGACCCAGCTTATTGTAGTAATTACAATTACTATATGTAATTAAAACCATCAATACCGAAAATTCCGGGGGTTGAAAAAACAAATACCGGGGAAAACTGGTATACCGAAATTCGTTGCTAGCTACATGTGTGTACATTTATCTAATCGCAAACCAAATACCGATAAACAGAGATAAAATGAGTGGATCAGCTACAGAGAACAATCAATTACCTGACACATGTGCTAACACTTGTGAGACTCGCAGCCAGCAGCAGACATCGAGTGAGAAGGGAGCCCATCTATTATCTACTTAATACAAGATACAGGTAGGATTTTATTCATATTAAATTATTACTTATTATTAATAAATTATTTGCTATATGACATGAACGGATTCAGCTAAATTCATGTCTGCTTATCAATACATTGTTAATAATTATAATTGTAATTATAAGTACAACTGAAACAACTTCATGTTTCGGTTCACATTGGGCAGAAATATTTAATCTCAACGGACAAAACAGAAACGCTACTTGGTCGAGTGCGCCGCACAAATTGCACAGATTGTACAATGGGACTGGGCGTTAGGGCGTGGCCCGTTCAAGATGGCGGCAGTTGCTTGAAAATTCCAAATCGTCATTTGTATCAAGTTCAATAAAAACTATAGTCAATAAATAAGAGACAATAGATCAAAATAAATATTTAACAATTCAGTTTAAATGTTATGTATTTCAAACTGCATTATTAAACATATAATTAAAGATACGAAAAGTGTGTAAATAATTTATATTTTAAATTAATTAACGTAAAACATATTTTTATAAAATGGTGGTGTGCAGTGGCGGCTCGTGCCTTTAAGGAATGAAGAGGCAAATTTTGTACGCAAAACTGTACTTAGTCAAAAAATTATAAATAATATAGCTCAGCTGCTAATATTTCATGATTTATTGTTCAGTAAGAACCATAGCGAAAAGGTATAGAACATTTCTTGTCAAGGTAGGAAATTTTAGAATATAAAGAAAAATTAATTTGGATTCAATTAAAAAGAAAATAAATACACACTACCATAATATGTGATAAGAAAAAAACAAATAAAAAATAATTTTTGAAGCCTAATCCTACATAAAATTTAAAGACAAAACTTAAATAAATTCATATGAAAAACATAACGTACGCAAAGCTAAACGTTCTTAAAAATTAATAAAATGCGTTTATTTTTCTGAACTGCATAATAATCTATTACACTTTTATAAAATTTGTCATTTTTTTATAATAGTTGAAATAAAATAATTTTCAATTGAAATGATTGCAATATCGCTAAGTAGATTTCGATCCATTGAATTGCGCAGATAAGTTTTACAAATACATTTATCTAATCGCAGACCTTGTAACGAGAAGCAGAGATATAAGTGCTGGATCATTACTACCTACAGACAACAATCAATTTTTTGTTTTAATTAAATGTAAGCACATAGTATGTGCTAACACTTTTGTGATGTGTAGCCAGCGCTAGCAGTAGAGAAATCGAGTGAGATGAGAAGCAAGCTATATGTACTAGAGGTAGATTTTAAACGGACTAAGTACATTTATTTTTACTCGTCAAAAACCTGCACCATGACACGGACGGCCGGGGGTGGAAGAGTCAAACCTGGTTTATAGTTGACTGTAATCATAACTACCGTCGGTGTTATATTTTGTATTAGAAAAAGATGAATACAGGATATATAAATAATTATTTTAAATTTACTCACACAAGACATTTATTTTAAACCTCACTCGTTGACTGTGATGCTGATGGCTCTGTCGAGCGTACAAGTTAATTCCAATTATATTTTTACAAAACAGTGTTCCCAACTATATTTAAATTAATATTTTATTTATATACAACAGTCGGAACATATTTTGTTAACTTGTTGCTTTGGTTCGTTCATGTTAGGCCGCAACCTAATATCAACATAATTGCTGCCTTGTCGAATGCGCATCTGACAGTTGATTGTTCATATCTGAAGAGTAAAGAGTTTAGTTCAGCAACAAATAAACGTGCAGGAGAAAATGTGTTCGTTGTTGCCGAAGACAGTGAAACATAAAATTTGGAGAATTTTTCATTTCGGATCTAGAAAATATGTAATTTTTACAAACCAGCTAATTTAATTAAATTTTCCATAATGGGCACATAAACCATAAGGGAAATATGACAAATTTATAACAAAATCGTGTAACACTTATGGAATAATTAGTAGTAAAGAATTTTTATTTCTTTTAAATATTTTGCAGTGAAGCGATATAACGAATTGAACATATTTTGACGTCACAGGTATTTGCATTGATGCTATTGCCATTGCCTATTATGGGCTAAAATAGAAATATGAAATGTCATTTCATATTTTTGTTTATTGGAATTTAAGATTATATTTGTTGGGCTTCTATTTCTTGTTTCATAATTTTCCTGTTTTCTTGTGCTATGTTGAAAATCTATTGATTAAAATTGTGTGTTGAGGTTATGTTACATCACTACTAGCGCCACTGTCCTCAAACTTTTGTGTTATTTACTCGAATATCAAGTAAAATACTCTTAAAGTTGCCAAAGGGATTTTATTTTAGTTTATATTAAGTTTAATTATTGTAAATTAAGACTTATAATATGAAATAATATATTATTCTACGAGCGTATTATGATAACGGCCCCCGCCTACGGCTCGTGCCGTAAACTTCATCCGAATTAATAATAACAATAATACTCGAGATGAATACTATACTTTATCCACGACCATTAAACCGGAAACGGAAATTGCACAATTAATTGTACTTTAATTTGGCAGTTTCTAAAATGTCCGGTGGTGTACAAACTTCATCATTTTCATCACTAGTATTCATATTTCACACAAAAACGATTGTAAACTGTTCCACTACTTACAAAACGTTTGGCAAGTTGAAAAGGCAACAAGCATGAAGTTGTCTCTTTTATCGAAGGCATGAAGTGAGAGTCACTTGACCATGATTTTTGTCAACTATCCTCTGTTTTTATAATTCTATATAATAAATGTATGAAAATTGATAAGTTCACGTGTTTTTCTTTGATTGCACAGATATATAAATTATAAATAATATAATGTATTGTGTCAAACGTCGTTCAGTAGTTGTTTTAAATTTCGCTAGATGGCAATCTGTAATGTTTCATTATTCAACATAAGTGATGCGTTGTCATAGCAACTGCGATGTGACAGCAATTGAATAATGGGCTCATTATTCAATAGTCTTTTCATTATTCCACACTTTTAAATAATGAACCGTATTATGTATCTAGAAGTGCACTTATAAAGAATATGTTATTTAATGGTCGTGGATAAAGACATTTATTTTTAAAATATATTATGTGTATTATTTTGTTTGTTTCAGATCAATATATTGTTTTTTATCATGGCGAGCTTTAACATATCAAACGACGGATCAATTGGAGCTTTATATAACGCCGGTGGAGACATTCACATAACCAATGTCTCAAAACCTGCGACACCTCAGCAACCACCAACCGGCATCAGGTTCCAAGTGGCGGACCCCGTCGCGTCGTTCAGAGGTCGCCAGGCTCAATTCAAATCCGTGCGACGCGCGTTCAATGCGCAGAAGAACATGAAGCCTTACAACCTGGTAGCCGTGTGCGGGTACGGCGGCATCGGGAAGACGGAATTTGCTCGAATGTATATTACAAAAAACCGAGCGAATTTTGACAACATTGTTTGGTTATTAGCAGAATATGAATCTACACTATGTGACTCTTTAGTTAAGTTGCAAAAATATCTCGAACGCGACGGATACCCTTGTTCTGATTACCAGGATGTGTACAAGCACCTGAACAGCCCTGACTGCTTGTTCGTGTTCGATAATGCCGAGAATATGAAGACTATTTGTAAATATTTACCTCAACAATATAATAAATCGTTATTCTTAATAACATCGCAATATCGAACATGGAATCCGTACGAATCAGTTGAATTGGATAAACTTGATCCGGCGAGTGCGATCAATATCATGCAAGTTATTCTGGGCACACATGACATAGAAATCAGTGAGAGCCAGCAACTAAAACTTCTAAATACTTTGGAGCCGATTCCTTTGGTTATACAAATCGGAGTTGGATTTGTGTGTCAACAAGTTCTTGGTTTAAAAGAAATAGGAAAGGAATATAATATCAACGATATTATAGAGGAACTATGTACCGAGTGTGAACTTGTGACACTGGAATTCCCTCCTTTCGATCAAAATTTGTATGATAAATCAGTTTTAGTTGCTCTCTCTCGAACACTGGAGAAGTTCTGGAACAAAGAAGATAAGGTGTTAAATACCGCAAAGAATATGCTAGGAGTGGCGGCATATTTAAGTGCTGATGAAATTGAAGAAGATATGTTAAAAAAATTGTTAAACATGGAGGATGAAAAATTATTTAACAAATGTTTGATTACTTTAGTACAATTTTCATTATTTCAAAACTATAGCTTTTTCAAAATTATTACATTACATCGAACCGTACAAGAGTGTGTCCGGCATTTGTGTAGAAAATCGAACCCAAATGAATGTTATCTGCGGGCTCTTCATGTACTATTAAATAATGGTTTCATTTATCAATGGCATTGTAAATTGGTAATACAACATGCGGAGAAAAATTTCAAAACATTTAACTTGTTTTATGAAGGAAACAAATGCAGAGCGCTGTACGTGATCTTGGTCCGGCACATTTCCTGTAATGTATTGCAACTGATGCTAGACAAAACCGACTTAAGCAACGAGCCGAAATTTCTATTTGAAGCAGTTACAAGCGAACGAGCCTACATCATTGAAAAGCTGGTGGAACACGGCGCTGATTTCAATGTGATGAATAGCGATGGACTGGGTGTTCTCTATTACGCGTGTTATTGGGGTAAATATTTAACCGACACTTGGAAGACAATACAAGCATTTATTAAAGTTGGAGCAAAGATAAATATACAAAATTCTCAAGGAAATACTGTGCTTCATATTTTGTGTAATATGAGAAAAAATTGTTCTGAAACAGACGTGGATATATGTGAGCGGTTTGCTTTAATGATTAAGGCGGGAGGAGATCCGACAATAAAGAACTCGGCTGGTAAAACACCCGCAGACCTCGCACAACAACACGGGCTGCCACGTACACGGCGACTCCTGGAGGAAGCGATGTCTGGATGTAGATGTATTCTACACATAGCAGCCAGGTGCAAACTATTTGATACTCTAGAGTCCTTATATTACTCCAAAATCTTTAACATCAACGAACAGGACGAATCCGGCAACACGCTGCTGCACGTGTTGGCCGGGCTCGATCCGCTACCTGCAGATGATAACGTAAATGAAATTCTGCTGCCCTATTTTACAGTAGATATAATACGGAGGAATATAGATGTCGTTGCTGTGAAGAACAAGTCCGGCGAGACGGCAGCGGACGTGGCTACTAGAGTTCATCGAATCCAGTTAGCGGACATGTTTCAAGCAAGGTCTCCAGGTAATTTAAAGCGATAGTAAAGCTGCGTTCACAACTACCCAGTTGTCAAATACGAACGTAATAGATGTGAACTATTTTATTCTAAATAATAGAATGCATGATTGATGGTTCGTTGCATTTAGACGAGCATGTATAAATGAGGCAAAAGTGGTGCCAGGGTGAAGAAATAATGGCTGGTTGAATGTTATGTATGTGTGTTATTTTCTTCAATATAACCCTTTTTTCTAAGAGTCAAAATTTCAATTATTATGTGTTGTGTTTATATTTTCAGGTCGCATCATATACCACACAGCTGTTTATCGCCAACAAATAGAACATTTCTCTTTTGTGAACGACCCAAACTGGATTCATGTGAATGAGTGGGATGTGAACGGGGGCACGCTGCTGCACGCGCTGTGCAGCCTGGACGCGCACGGCCGCGCGGACCTGGAGCTGGAGGTTGTTAAACTCGTCGCAGAGCTCGTGATAGTCTACAGGGCTGATGTGCGCATCAGGGATAACGCCGGCGTGACCGCTGCAGACGTCGCGCGGAGCCGCGGCTGGCGGCTGCTCGCTGACTATCTGGATGACGATGACGCTATGGTACACATCTATGGACGATTGAACCATTTAAGAATTAAGCTAATGTACGTTGCTGTAAAACATAGACAATTTAGCCTCATAAGATACGCTTGGTGGAATTATCACAATTTTACAAACATTTGGGTACTCCGTGCGTTGTGCGGTTGTGCAAATTCAACACTAACTGATACCGACATAATCAGTGTACTTAACGACTTTGATTTTTATAAACTAGTGGCTTATTATGACAAGGATGAATATGAAAAAGCAATTGACGCTGCAAACAAATGCGGCCGCAACGAATTAGTTAACTGGTTGTCAAGACATCAAACAAATCAGAATGATCTATAAATAAATTATGTTTTATAGTTAAATTAAAAATATAACCATAGTAGTTCATATACCAAGGGGCTGAAGTGCCTGATTTAATCCCGAGGGTGAAGTTTATTTCACGAACCGTAGAGGAGAGAAATAATCAGCTGAGAGATTAAAAGCACTTCAGTCCTGTGATATATACACTATTTTTTGCACTTCCAACCCTCGTTTTAAATAATTAATTTTAAAGGATATAAAATAAATATTCGTGTGTTAAAAATATCAGCAATACATTATAAATAATGAATAATTTTAAAGAATTTAAAATACATACTCGTATGGTGGAAATGGATGGCTTTGATATCAACGGTAGCATTATTCAAATTTTGTAGGTTGCCTAGATACCATAAACAAATTGAAAATTTGTGTTTATTTTGAGTGACGTTTCATTAAGAATAATTTGAAGAAGCCACAGTAGAACTATATGCCGATAAAATCTAGAAAAATATATAAAACCAATTCGAAGCTTTCAGCGCGTGGTGTGACAATAAAGAAGTTCAAAAATACACGGAAACTGTGCTGCTAGTATATTTTTACAAACGATCACAAATTGTGCAAGCTATCTTTTGGGCGATATTCGATGTTGAAGGAAATGTTGGTGGTTAGAAATAATACTGACATAAGCAATTTCCCCAAATTAATTACTTTAAAAAAAGAAATGCTGGCTACTAATCTAAAAAGTCAAAAGTACAACAGAACAAGTTGATCAATTCTTAAAAGATGCACTAAACAAGGTATTTTTAATTGACAAAGTAATTAATTTTATAAAAAATGTTTAAATAATACTCTGTAGTTCGCAACTGTATAAAACTATTAATAATAAATGTAATTTAGGGTCGGTATTTCCAACCTCAGATAAACTATAATAGTTATTTACTTTACAAGTGGGCAAAGTAAGGAATTACCCACGAGAGAAATTTTAGCTCACGAAGCCGAAGGCTGAATGTGATAATTTTATCGAGTGGGTAATTCCACTTTGCCCACGTGTGAAATATAACGTTTTATCCAACAACTCTTAATAAATGCAAAATTTATTAAAGAAATATTATTTGACATTAACATATGCTTTAAATTTTTTAAATTAAAATGTCAATTGAAATGGTTACCAAGGTGTTGTGTGTTATTATTATTATAAATAAAAAAATACTCACTAGTGCATTTTCTCAAAATTATTTCCACTAGTGGGTAATCTGGTACTTTGCTTGTTTAAAATCGCCATAGTTATAGAGCATTTATTGAGAAGTGTTGGATAATAGTTATTTACTTTACAAGTGGGCAAAGTAAGGAATTGCCCACGAGAGAAATTTTAGCACACGAAGCCGAAGGATGAGTGTGATAATTTTATCGAGTGGATAATTCTACTTTGCCCACGTGTGAAGTATAACGTTTTATCCAACACCTCTTAATAAATGAAAAATATATTAAAGAAATATTATTTGACAGTGCCATATGCTTCAAATTTTTAAATTAAAATGTCAATCGAAGTAGTTACCAAGGTGTTTTGTGTTATTATTATTGTGATAAATAAAAAAATACTCACTAGTGGCTTTCCTCAAAATTATACCCACTAGTGGGTAATCTGTTACTTTGCTTGTTTAAAATCGCCATAGTTATAGAGCATTTATTGAGAGGTGTTGGATAAAATAATTTATCAATGGAATAAACAAAAAATATCACATCAAAAGATGACAGCTGGAATAATAATCATTTAAGCTATGATTTTGATGCGATATTTTTTGTTTATTCTATTGATAACTTTATTCTCTAGGTAACTAATAGGCCAATTCTGATCAATTCTGTAAGGTCTGTAAGAGAATCTGTAAGATCTGTAAATGTTTACAGGTCAAATAGCAATTCTGATAGCATCTGTTGCTTACAGAAAATCGTAAATATGTTACAGATATCTGTAGAAGTTACGGTGAAGTTTGAGGTGCCTGTAAACGTTTACGGTCACTGTAGAATGCGAAAATTCATCATTATTTTATGAATAATATTATCACTACTATTATTTATTCCCTCTAAAGACTTCTAAGTATGAAATCATTTAAAAATTTATAATCAAGGTAATATTATTTATTGGATTACTTAGCGAAGTTTAACAATTATTCAACAACGCGTTTTCCTTTTTAGGTATTTTGATACATTTTTCCTTATCAATTTATATAAAATATCGATTTTACTTTAAGGGTTTTCGTAACTTTATATTTGTGCGAGGTAATCCAGTTGGTTCAAACTGTTGGATATGTTTAAGTCAGTCGTCTGTGAGTAAAGCATTAAAAAATATTAGTAGTATTTTAGCGCCTCCAGAACTGACAATGATCATCCGTTTTCGGTTTTTAATGTAACTTAAAGTTTTATTTATAGTCGCTGTGTTTTTAAAAACTTTTATTTTGTTACTAACAAAAGTACAATTTAAATTCAGATGTTTTCCGTTTAACAGTTCAACTAAGACTAATTACAATATAACATAAAGTATTCTAAGACAACTACAATCTTATCTAATTATTCTAAAAGGGGTATCATGTTGCACCGTGGGGCAGTGCTGACGGTGCGGTTCCCATCTTCTGGAGCGATGTAACTCCTCCCTCCTTAGAACAAAGCTCCCCCGGGAAGTTGAGATTCTTCTGGTTCGGCTTGGTGGTTCTGTTGATTTCGTTTAACCAATTTTGCAGTTAAACGTTTACATGAAACATAAATAATTATTATAACTATTCCAAAGTATAGTAATAATGTCCAAATGTTAAGTGAATAATATCTCGTTAAGTTATGTTTAATTATTGTAGGAGTGTGGATTGGAATATCTTCAAGTTTAATTTTCTTTAATTTAATGGTTATGTTTGATATTTTATTTTCACTAAGTTTGAAATTTAGTTTTGGTAATATTAAAGGTGTTCCAGATGTCTTCTCCAAATAATTTAATGTTTTTTGTTTAAATATAATCACACACTTATTTCCTTTTATTAGGTATACACCCACTAATGTTTTAATGTTTGTGTTATCCGGGCACTGGACCGTGATTCTTTCTTCTTCTGGAAATATTCCCAAGTATTGGTTAATTTCGGGAATAATTTCGATGTGGTTTTTATTGATTTCTAATTTTGTGAAATGGCATTGGCTTGAGTTTCCCTTGAGCAGGATGTCTTCTTCACAGGACGGGTTGAAATGAGCGTGAAACTCATTTGGGCACTGGTATACTCTGCTTTTAGTACACATGCTACTTAGAGGCTTTATTTCATTATCTTTCGATTTTAAAAAGTAATTAACGTCAGGTATTACAGTAACGAATTCTGACTCATACCTAGTAGGTAATGGATGCAAATAATATAAATCAAAATCCTTTTCGAAATTTATTGGAATTGAAATAAAATAAATTATTTGTGCATTTTCAATTTTACAATTTACTTTTAATAATGACTCATAATCCAACATATTTTCTAACTTTGGTTCAAAAGGTAATTGTCCTTGATAATAATGCGATATTCTATATAATTCTGATAACAGCTGTTCGGGATTTATGATAGAGGGGTGCAATGTCCTCATCTTACAAAATGTTATTGAGTTTTCAATATCTTGAACAATATTCAAGATTGTACTATAAAGTGTTATTAATTGATTATACAGGTCTTTTACGAAAAGAATTTCATTCAGATTAAGATTAAGGTTTAATAATTTATTCAAATGTTCAATTTTTTCTTTTAAAATAGATTCGTTATGCCGAATGTTTTGAATTGTTGTGTTGAAATTTCTTATTAATTTATTATTAACAGAATATGCCAGTTTTAATTGATTTTCAAGGTGATATTGGTTTTCTTCTAAATGTTTCAAAATTTGATTATATCTTTTGCCATCTTCTGCGTCCAAATTTCCTGTTATTTGTTTAAATATGGTCCCCAAGCCATCTATAAGGCCACGTTTACTTCTTGATTTTGAATAAAGTGTCATTCGATTTAGTTTTTCAACGATATTTCCACGAACATATTCCAAAATTTTATTATTATTTTCAAACTCAGTTAGTTGAGTGGTTTTATTAGCCACGTTTAGTTTTAGAAGGTTATATTGTTTGTTTAAGTTGTTGAATTCATTTAAGAGTGGGTTTAGGTCGTAATAGTGTACAAATGTGTGTTGAAGTTTTTCTAATTTTGCGGGTCCCAAGTTTATTGGCAGAATGCCTCTGTTCTCCGTTATGTTTATTATTTCGGATCCATAGCAGAACCCGAACAACCTGGAAGATTTTTCAATTTATTAGTAAATTTTTTAGGTTTTTTAATATTTGAGAGGTGTATATTTTCAGCTGTATTACCGTGTCTTACATTTAATTTTGCGGTTTTTAATTTCGGGTTTACGCTTTTAACTATTTCTGCTTTATATTTATTACGCGTCTTTTGTTGTTTTTGACGATTTTTTACATATACTCGTTCTGGGATTTCCGGTAATTCATCGCGGTCTTCGTTACGTTTATTTATAATTTTTTCTTTATGATGTTGTAATTTTTCATTTATTTTTTTATACAATAATTTCATTTTATCTTTATGATGAGATATGTAATTATTTACTAATTGTTTATCAATTTCAATATTAAATGGGGAATTTATGTCTAGGTGACCAAGTGTTATTTCAAATGGTTTCAATTTAGTAACGGAATGTATTGTGTTATTGTAGGCTAAAAGCGCATAATTTACTTTTGTCTCTATAGCTTCTTTTTTGTATTCGTCTTGATTGTTAAACAATCTTATATGTTCTATTAAAGTTGAATGGAATCTCTCAATGATGCCGTTAGATTCAGGATGTTGTGAACTAACGAAATGAATTTTTACTTTATGTAATTCTAATAATTCTCTAACTAGAGAGTTTTTAAATTCCAAGCCGTTATCTGAAATGATTGTGTCTGGTATACCGTGGTGAGTAAAGAATTTTATTAAATTATTTACAATTTCTATCCCTTGTGCTGAATTTAATCTGTATGCTTGAGCATACTTAGAGAATGAATCTACTACTGTAAGAAATTTTACTTTTTCTAGTGTAATGCTATCTACATGAATAATTTCAAAGGGTTTCGTAGGTGTGGGAGTAATGTTAAATTTCAATTTTAACGGTTTTCTATCATATTTAGTTAACTGACAGATTTCACAGTTATTTATATAAGATTGGATGAGTGTTCTCTGTTTTGGCCAGTAATATTGTTGTTTGATTCGAGCTAATGTCTCATCAAGTCCGCGGTGGTTGGTTTTTCCTTCGTGATAGTTCTGAATTAATTGAATCACTTCATCTTCGTCGTATACGTCTGTTAACATTCTTGTACATTTTACAAATTTTATGCTAGAATTTTTGAAATACATTTGAAGTACTCTACTGAATTTTTCATACAACTCATTTTTGAAATATAAATGATATTTAACTTTAGGTACAATAAATTCTTTAATAAATTTAATCATTTCTGACTCAGGGTTTATTTAGAAAATTGTACTAAGAATCTTTGTTTATTCTCATGAATTTTTAAAATTTTAGGATCACTGGGGCTATGTTCAACTTCTGATATTATAATTTGATTTTTTCCATAATTTACTGCACTTTCAATTATTGGTATACCAATAATTGGGTCTTCTAAATTTGAATGTATAGTATTGTCGCTATCATCATCGTCGTCTTGAACTTGGGTTTTCTTGTCTACTTCTACTATTAGGGACTCGTTGTCGTTCGGTATATTATTTTTATCTTTTGCAAGTTGTTGATTAAAGTCATCCATATATTTAAAGAATGCGTCACAATCATTAGTTTCATTAGCATTAAGTTCATGATCCGGTATTTTATTGTCAATTGGTTTTTTATAAACAGTGATCATAATATCAGTATTTTTAAAAATAAATTCTAACATTGATTTTACGTTTGACCATTGTAATAAATCTTTGCCACATCCTAATTTTGGGATATTTAAATTTTTTATTTTATGTTTTTGACAAAATATTTTTAAATTCAAAAGTGTATAAAACAGA
Source organism: Poecilus cupreus (assembly GCA_963942605.1). Lineage (NCBI taxonomy): Eukaryota > Metazoa > Arthropoda > Insecta > Coleoptera > Carabidae > Poecilus > Poecilus cupreus. Next base: position 18,705,867 of record OZ012719.1, read on the forward strand.
TCCTGATTTGATGGCTTATTATAATGATTAATTTTTGATATTAAATAAATTATAAATCTGGTTTTACTTTTCAAGTAAACTAAATTATATAATTCAGGATTTTGAGCTTTTAATTTATGTAAATTTTGAAATTTTTCTCTAAATTGTTTAGCGATACCGCGAAACATTTCCAAATCTTTACTAACACAATGAGCAAGACTCTCATCGTGAGGTGCGTTAAAAAGATCACCTTCTACTTCAAAGATTTTATAATCACTAGGTAAATTATTTTGTTTACTTTCTAAGTACATTTGGTACTGAGCAAGAGGTGATTCTGTTTCTAAATTTTCAGGGGAATTTTGAATAAGTGTTTCGTTATTTTGTGGTATACGGCTCAAAGCGTCGGCATTTGTATTTAATTTACCTTTTTTATATACGATTTCATAATCGAATTCCTCCAATTTTAAACGCCATCTAATTAATTTTTGACTACACTGTTTCAATGAAAAAAGCCATTGTAGAGGTTTGTGGTCTGTAAAAATTTTAAATTTCCGTCCAAAAATATAGGGTCGGAAGTATTGTGTCGCCCAAACAATAGATAAAAGTTCTTTTTCTATTGTTGAGTAGTTCATTTCAGTTGTATTTAAAGTTCTACTTGCATATGCAATGGGAAGGTCATTACCTAGGCTGCCTTGCGATAACACGGCGCCAATCGCAACATTGCTTGCGTCGCAGGTTAAGTTGAATTCTTTCGTGAAATCAGGGTATTGTAAGATTGGTTCATTTATTAAAAGATTTTTACAAGTTTCAAAACATTTAATATAATCGGGATCGTCAATGTTTATAGTAGCGTCCTTTTTTAAGCATTTAGTGAGAGGTTTAGTGATTCGAGCAAAGTCTTTTATGAATTTTCTGTAATAACCGAGGAGTCCTAAAAAGCCTTTTATTTGTTTCGGGGTTTTCGGAATCGGATAATTTTGAATAGCTACAATTTTATCAGGGTTTGGCTTTACGCCATTGGGGGTAACAATATGACCTAAATAAGCCACTTCTTTTTGTAAAAATTCTGATTTATCTAATTGTATTTTAAAATTTGATTTTCTCAATCGGTCAAAAACTAATTTTAAATTATTAATATGTTCTTGAAGGCTGGTGCTAAAAATAATAATATCATCTAGGTAAACCAAGCATTTGTTATTAGTTAAACCTCTTAAAATATTATCCATTACGCGCTGGAAAGTAGCGGGGGCATTTTTTAAGCCAAAGGGCATACGTAGAAATTCGTAGTGCCCATCTTCTGTATTGAATGCTGTTTTTTCTATATCTATTTCGTTCATTTCGATCTGGTGGAAGCCAGATGCTAAGTCCAGGGTGGTGAAATACTGACATCGCCCTAATTTATCTAATAAGTCAGTTATGTTCGGTATCGGGTATTTATCGTCAATTGTTTTATCATTCAACTTACGGTAATCTATGACTATACGCCACTTTCTTTTTCCAGAGGCGTCTAGTTTTTTAGGCACGATCCAAATCGGTGACGACCATGGTGAACATGATGGTCTTATGATATTTTGGTCAAGCATGTTTTGTATTTGAGATCGTACTTCCTCTTTATGAATTTCCGGATATCTATATGATTTGGTGTAAATAGGAATTTCATCTTTTGTTTTAATAGAATGTTTAATTTGATTCGTAAAACTCAACTGCTTATTTTCTAAATGAAAAATATCCGAATACTCATGAATTAATTTAGTGATTATTAATTTTTCTTCTTCATTCATATGATCAGTACGAATTTTTGATAAATCAAATTTTAAATTTTCTGTTTGTATAAAATTTAAATTCGGACTAGAGTACGTCTCGTAATTATCAATACTTTCAACGTTAATTGGTTTCAATAAGTTTAATTTGATTTGATTATTTGATAAATTTATTACTGTGCAAAAAGCATGATAATTTTGGGCTTTGGATACACATTCGGGAATTAAAATATTATTAGTTTTTATTTCAGGGATTAATATTGTGCCGTCTTTCTTATCTACTTGAACTCTGATTACCTTCTCAGTTCTCGGAACTAAGATAACGTGTCTACTTTCATGTGAGATGTTGTTAACGTCTCCTTTATTCTCGGAATTGTGATGATTAATTTTAATTTTCGAATTTAATGTAATTAATAAATTTTGATTCAAATCTATAACTGTTTTTAATAATTTCAAATTATCTAATCCTAATAAGATATCAAATTGATCGTGAAAATCGAAAAGGTGATATTTTAATTTTAGGTTCTTTTTATTTAAATTAAATATTTTTGAAGCTGGAATAAAAGTACTATAATTTTCTGTGGATGTTCCGTGAGCTGTCGAAATTTTGAAAGGATCATTAATTATCGAGTTTTTATAATATTTATATGCAATATTTGGTTTGATAAAGGATTTAGTACTTCCTGTATCTATGAGAACTTTTAATTTATTCTCGGGAAAAATAATGTACGGTAATTTACTTTGATTATTTGTTAAATTCATCAGTTCGATTCGTTGAACTGGTGCTGTTCTATTTCCGAGGCTACTACTCCTAAAAAATGGTTTTGTTCAAAATTTTGAAAATCGTAACTTGGATTTTCATCTGAGTGTTCTATTATGATGTTTTTGTTTTCTGGAATGCAATTTAATTCGCATTCAGCGTTAATTTCATTTTCATCTATATTATACATTTCTTCGTGTACAGTGTTTTGCGCGGGTCTAGCATATTGCTGAGACGGTCCTGGTCGTGGTTGGAAAGTGTTTCTTGTTGAAATACTCATGGGTGTTGGTTTATAATTATTCGTAACTCTTGTTTGTTGTGTAAATTGTCTTGGTTTTTGAAATGTATTTTGAGTGAATGGTTTTGGTGTTTGATATGTGTAATTATTTGTTTTTTGGGGTTGAGAGTAATGAGTTATTTTAGGTGGTAGTTTATTTTGTTGGAATCGCGAATAATTTATAGGTTGTTTAAAGTTATTTTGAGTCGGTTTAATATTTTTAGGTGACTCGAATTGAAAGTCGTTTGTAAGCATATTTAATGCGGAACTTAAGTTTTGAGGATTTTTGGCACGCATAAGCTGACCAATGGGTTCTTTCAACCCTTTGAGTAAAATTCTCAAAGCATATTCTCTAAAATATTCAGTTAAAACTGGTTTCTCATTATTATTTTTATGAGTAGCAATGTAAGATGTTATCATGTTTAATACTTTTGTAATTTTATTATAAAAGTCAAAAACGGTTTCGTTATGATTCTGTTTGAGTTCTGTTAACTCGATATTTAATGTGAATATATCACGTTTATCTGCATATGTGCTAATTAATGCATTTTTTAAATCATCCCATGTTCTAATGTCACAGGACGCAATGTTAACGGCGGCTTCGCCTTTAATTTTTGAATAAATAGTACACATTAAATATTCATTTTGGAAATCGTTTGGGTTGGCTAAATTGTAAAATGTATTAACTAATTTTTGGCAGACTTCTATAAATCTAGGTAATAATTCTCTTTCACCATGAAAGTCAGGAACCATGTCCAAATATTCTTTACGTAGTGGTACTACTGCCATTGTGTTTGTTAGGAGAGTTGCTGGTTTCAGAATTATTTTTTGATCAATGTGTAAATTTTGTATACGATCTTCTAGATCGGAGTCAGAATCGGACTGAGTGGAATTTTCTGTGTCTGAATTTAAATTAAAAAGTGTTGAGCCTCTAAGCGACATGTACTTACAGCAAGAGAATCCAGTACATTGGTCCTTGGCTGTGTTGTACTCTTCCTGGGGTTGTCCTGGTGTCCTGGGCTCGGTCGCGCTGATGTCCTCTCAGCTCGTACGGGTCAGGTAGGCAGGCACCGGCTGATGTTCGCTCAGCTGGCGGGTCAGGATGCAGTTGATATTCGTTCAACTTTGTCAGAGACGTCAACTTTTCACTCGCGACTTTTGTCGATTGCCAAATAAATCGTTAGACGAAACAAAATTATATCCGTTAATTTTGTTTTGGCAATCCTACCGACTGCGCCACTTAAAGTTTTATTTATAGTCGCTGTGTTTTTAAAAACTTTTATTTTGTTACTAACAAAAGTACAATTTAAATTCAGATGTTTTCCGTTTAACAGTTCAACTAAGACTAATTACAATATAACATAAAGTATTCTAAGACAACTACAATCTTATCTAATTATTCTAAAAGGGGTATCATGTTGCACCGTGGGGCAGTGCTGACGGTGCGGTTCCCATCTTCTGGAGCGATGTAACTTGTATATGTTTTCAGTACCCAATTTGTAATTCCATATATTCAAACAATAAATAATTTAATTTCGACTTAAGTTAATATATTATTTAAATATTTTCAGTGCTTACTCATTTTAAATGGATTGTATAAGTATAAATAATTATATATTTTATTTTATCTGTCACATGTCACTTACAGATAACCACAATATAATTGTGAAGTTAGACGAATGTCGTAAAATTATCGTCTCGTGACCGTAAAGTTGATCCGTAAGTTTTCTTCTTACAGGTATCTGTCGAGAATTGCCAAAACTGTAAATCTGTAAAGTTGTTAGTTACGGGCGTATCGTAGCTAACAGATTTACGATCTTACAGATAAAATGTTCAGAATTGACCAATAAGTTTGGAAATACCGGCCCTAAAACTAACACTGCAGTCCAGGAGAAGGAAGAATAAGTTAGGCCATTTAAACCCGGAAGCGGAAAAAATAAGTTATATACCTAGATAAATGTTTAATATAACAATAATTTATTATTGATGATACAGCCGATTAATTTGCTGCATAACAACGTACATACTTGATCCTAAAATCATCAATGTACAATAGCGGCTCCTAAAATTTAGACTAAAGACTAAATATTGTGTCCTAGTTATATTCTGATATACAGAGTACGATAGGTCTGTTCGATGAGAAGTTCAGAAAGTGTAGTGCAGGATAGTGTAGTGCAGTGCCAGTGGCGCACCCAGGAATTTGGATAGGGGGGTGCACTATAAAAAGACAAATCTAAAATTATATCTTTTTATAAGCACATAGGTATATTAAATATAATCTATATCAGTGCATACGATTGGGATATATTTTTCCCCTGGCGTTTTTCCTTTATCCTATTTTTCTCCTACTCTAGGCTTCCGATTATACGACACTTTTTCCATACACAATTCACGCTCAACAAACTCAAATCACAGTACTAATTTTTAATGTAAATTATTTGTAAATAAGCTCGTTTCGCTCGCAAATTTAACAAACAAACCCTAAGCCTACACAATTCACGTTCGAAAAACTCGAATCACAGTACATACTCATTTTAAATAAAAATTATCTATTTGATTGATTAGGTGAATTAATAGTCAGGGGAAAAATTACTGATGGAAAAACGGCTGGGAACAAATGTCTACCATATGCATAAAAAACAATATTCAGTAGTTTGAATCTAGCTTCTAGAACTTATTATAAATTAAAGTGAGATTTAAATAACAAGTTAATTAAAATATCCATCCTTACCTCTTTTTTCTTTCTGTAATTCCGTTAAAACGTATTCTGGTGATATAAATATATTTGTCAAAGCATAAACTTTAGTGATTTTTATTTGTTAGATGAGGTTATTGTTGTTGTGTTTGGTTAAAGGGAGTAACGGGTTAAGATGAATGGTGTGGCGGCCCCCGGGGGTTCTTAATTTTTTATGTTGGAATTTCGATTTGAACCCTTACAAACTAAGTTCTATCCAGGTTTCGACGCCATTTAGCCGCGTTTTTATATGCAATTTAAAAAAAATGTATTTTTTTTCTCGTATTTTGTGTCATCCCAGATTCTATCAAAAATCTCGAAAATACCTGTATATATTTGGTAGCCCTGTATTTCCTCTACAATCTAATGTTTCAAGTTGTTCTCCGAAAAATCTAAATTAGTGAATAAGTTTTTATCATTTTCCGTAATTATGAATTTTTAAGTGTGTAAAATGATAGCAAAGTACCCATTTGAAAACGCGCTTTTTATAAGCTTGACATATTACGAAAAAGGAAAATACCATTCCAAACGTTATTAACTAGCATATTAGACACTAACAGGCAGATTCATCAAAAGAATTAGCGCTAATCCTATTTTTATTATTAGTCGTAACTGCAGTTACCATCCTCAAAACATATTTATGTTAACTAAGGTTGTAGTTACGATAGGTTAACACAAAATTTGACACATTTTGTTAATTTAATTAATTTAGAAATAAAGTTACAGAGGTTGAAAAAAATGGAATTAGCGTTAATTCTTTTCATGAATCTGCCAGTAAAAAATTCAAAATTACAATAAACGGTAATAACTTTTTCACTAATTTTGATATTTTAAGGAGACAAATCAGTGAAACAGCTTGAGAGGAGAGGAGAGCTTATAGAGGAGATACAGTGCTACAAAATATATACAGGTGTTGTCGGGATTTTTTATAGAATCGACATATGTCGAATAATATGCGGAAGAAATACGGGTTTTCGCATTTTTTAAAGCTTAATTATTGATTCTGGAGGTCAAAATAGTGCTAAAGACGTCTGAAAAAATCACAGATCGTCTTTACAAGCTAACAAATATCGCAAGAATGCCAGAACCAACATTGATAGGCCTTTTGCGATTAAAAAATAATAACCGCACTGTGAGCCACCACTTCAAGGGGGGTGCACGTGCACCCTTGCACCCCCCCCTGGGTGCGCCACTGTGCAGTGCGGTGTAAACTCTACTCTAGTTGTGTGTTTTCATAAAACACTCGTGTATGTTTGGGCAAGTTTGACTAGCTGTCACTGCTGTCAGCGTAGTCACGTTAGGTTATTTGTAAACAAACACGTTATAAATCTGTGAAGAATTTTGTAGAAATGTCTGCTTTAAATCGCACATTGTTTGAATTAATAAATGATTTTGCCGAAGATCAATCATCATTCGATTCTTCATCAAATTCGGAAACAGATTATGTTAATACACAGAATTTTATTTTCTTAAAATATAAATTTTAGGTTAACGGAAATGCCAACAAACTACACATAGTTACCCCCATTTCCAGTCTGCACTTTCTACACCAGCTCGAGAGTCAGTTCAGAAAAGTGTACACTAGTTCTTAAAATTTTTCTCATCGAACAGTTTGCCAGAAGCTGCATGTTTCTCATAAAACATGTTGGTGCAAGAAAGTTAACACTAGGTCAACATATTTCACGTAACAGAGCTAATTATACCGGGAGAGTGTTTAATCAGTATACATAGAGCACGTATAATTGCCATTGTTACAGTTGAAGTAATTGACAGCAATCTATTCGGTCCTATTTTTTTTGCTCATTATAACTCTTATTAAGCAGAAATTAATATTTTCGGGAGGTTATGCGTGGTAGGTAATCAGTGTATTGTTGTAATCAAGTTTACTAGAGATTTTTCTTAACTCATTTCGTCCCAGTGGTGCGTTTACGCACATATTCCAAATATATTCGTCAAATCTACTACGAAAATATGTCATTCGGCCCAATTCACTAATGTCCGGTTTTCCAGTCATGGTTTAAGTAAAAGTTTAGTAGAGCCGTGAACTAATTTTTGAACTAGTTCAGTGGCCAGCACATAACCTCCCGCCCAATACTACTCTTAAACGGTACAAAATAGTATTTTTCTACAATCGTTGCACAATATCGACATTGTTATTCCATTTTTGGTTAGGAAATGTTCAAAATTGTCGCTCTAGGGCGACAAAGTGACATATTGTCGCACTAGCGCGACAAAAATAAAACAAAAATAAATTAGGTAAAAGAAGTAAATGATGCATTGAATTTTTCTGGTAATAACCTTGCTATTGCAAATACAGTTGGCATATACGTACATACACTTCAACTTAATCACCATAAACGTATTCACTCTGTAGACTTTATGTCAAATGTACTCCATATGTCAAATGTACTCTATGTGTCAAATTATGATTTCTTTGAAAATTTTTATTTTGTTCATAAACGTTGTCATGATTACGGTGACATGGGTAACTACAATTTTACTGAATTTTTATAGGCGTGACCAAGATAATTTTGAAAATTAATTTTTTTCTACAGCTTGACATTGTTCAACGATTGTAGAAAAATATTGTGTGTATCTCGTCGGATAGAGCCTGTTCGGTGCACTTGTCGAGTTGTTGATCTCGGCTTCGCCTCGATCAACAATATCGCCGCGCGCAACAAACAATGCTCTATCCGCACTTGATACACAAATAACTATTAATGATACAATACAGAAACATACGTTCTTATTTGTTTATTTTCTATTTATATTTGAGAACATTATTTTTCTTTCGTATATTTATTTAATTTTTTTTCATATATTTCACTAAGAAAACAGCTTCATAATCACAATGACATGTGTCACATTTCGTAAAAAATTGAAAATATTTAAATGTTTCCATGGTGTACTAGGAATGCAAGATGCTTGTTAAATATTGTATACTTATTTCATTTTTTTTTGTTTATGTATTTTGACATCTTCTATATCATTTGTACTGTGATCAAAGAATGAATAAATAAATTCTAAATTATCGTTTTCTGGACGTAGATTTGTTGTTGGTGATTCATCTTTAAATATTTATGTTGTAACAAGGCGAACATTCAGAATACGATTTATTGTTTTTACTGTCAAAACGATTTTAAAATATCGAGTTTCAAACTGCGTTTGGACTTAAATGCTTCGAAAATTGTCTTGAGAGGAATTTTTGAGTTTAATTTATTGCTACACATGTGTGTTTGAATTTTAGGTATCATAAATAGTCATTTAGATTATCGCGGCAAATATTCTGAAATATCGGCTTGAGATGTCATCCGGGGTTGACATATTTACGGAGAGGTCTGGTCCAACCCTAGATTAGGTTTTAGTTTTTTACGTAATTTTTGTGTGAGTTCTGTGGGAAACGTTTTCCCTCTCCCTGCACCATAACCCGTATGGGGTAGTTGCAAGTGTTTCATCAGCATAAGACGATAGTTGGTTTTCAGTCTTTGAAATTATCAGACGTCTTCTCACGTCTGCTGTGCTCTACAAAATGTAGAACTTGAAAGAAATTCGTCGTTAAAAATGTTTTGGTAACTGTAACTATTTAAGCATTTTCATACGTTGTCGTCGTTTGTAATATTTGTATTTATTTGTTTATTGTTCAATTCACCATTTCATCATTATAATTAAATATCATTTTTGTCATATTAAAAGTGTTTGTGTTTGTTTGTCAACCCTAAGTTTCAGTCACGTCCCGCTGTGCTACAATGTCTAAGATCAAGTAAAAAACCCCTTAGGATCGGAAGCCCACAGTACACGAATGTATTAGCCAGCTGCCGATATTGTTGTCACCTGTAACTTGCAGGTCGGCACTTCTACTACTGTATATAAAATGTCGTTGAAATGCTAATTTTATTAAAATAATTTGATATAGATAAGGTGGTAGGGTTATAGTTATGTATGAAATACCTGCAAACTGCTAAATTGAATTGTGAGCATTGTCACTGACCGGCTCTCAGACGTAACCTTACTTATTTATCTTTCCTGTACTTTGTTGTTTGTGAAATAAATGAATAAAAATAAATATAAGAAATTAGTCAGATCAATCATAATTTTTTTGTAGTCATCGTGAAAAGGAATCAATTTTTTTAAACCGTGTCCTGGTTCCATTACAGAATACTAAACCGGGACATTGGTCGGTCGTCGGTACCGAATAATCTCGGAAATTTAGGTACCGAATTCCGGGACCTCCGATATTCAATACCGGGAATTTCGGTACACTCAATACCATTTAGACAATTCTAGAAAATCTTAAAATTTCTATTATTTTACCTGTAAATAAATCTAAAATTATACTTAATAAGTATTTTATTTTTGTTTACAATATGATCTTAAAAATAAAAATGAGTCAATTTTAACTAAATAAACAAGGGGGACCATCTTGACCCCAGCTTATTGTATAGTAACGAGTATACCGGTATTGAAAAAACAAATACCGGAGTTTAACTCCGGTATTCCGGTATACCGTAATGTCGGTATACCAGTATTGTTTACTATGTTTTGATTTGATAAAAGTGGGCCGATCCTGGCGGTACTGCAATGCCAGGCCAACCCGTGACAGAGGTGGAGCAAGCCCCTAACTCTCCGTCATTTTCCAAAAATCAGTTTAATATACTGGTCCTGCTGTGCAGGACATATCAGATATTAAGCTGATAAGAACAGATACTACACTTTGATCTTAGCCATAGGCCGAGAAGCGATGCCTTTTCGACCTTTCACACGCGCTATAATACAACACAAATGGTATAAGTTACGTAGAATCCGCGCGAGTGTGAGATAAAGAAAAATTAAATATTGTGAAATCTGAATTTTCACTCAAATTTGCAATTTACAGAGTAAAAACTTATTATATATCAAATACTATATAGTACTACACGTATAGTACTAAGTTAAATACAATAAAATAGTATACGAAATTATTTGGATCAAATTTTCAAAGTAGTCGAAAGTAGAAAATGACAAACTTCACTACGACATGCCTGCCCTCTATAATACCGATTATTATCAATTTATTTGTACGTACTATAGTACTATATCTAGATATTTTTAATAATATATGTAACTTAAAACAGTATTATTTTCAAATATGAATAATTTGTATTTATATACTGTGTAAAAACTCAAATCAATAAAAAGAAGTGGGTTATATTCATATGTTGGTACTAGTGAAACATATTAAACTAGAATTATTACATTTTATTCCGAGATGAATTTATAGAAATAATAATATCAATATTTAGTTGAAGTTTCAGTTTAATTTAAATACCTCTCGAATAATATAGCAAGTTAGTTAATATTTTTGTGTTTGTATTTGTAGCTGTCATATCGACTGATCTAACCTGAAATGTGGTAAACAAAACATTTGTAATATTCTGTTTTCTTAATTATTATTATATTATTATGATTTAATTCAATTCTGAATGAATGAATAAAGGACGAAACAAAATTATTATAAATGAAAAACACTTATAAATTAAAGAGGATATAAAAAACATTTCAGTAGGTTTATTGTGTTTGCCCAAGTATAAGAATTACAAAATAATATATGTATATGAAAAATGTATAATTTCGCAGGTATTAGGTGCATTAATAAATGCTAATATGTATGAATGATTTTTATAAAGGATATTATATATTTATTTCTTTCTGAGTCAGTAAAGTAGTATGAAGTACAAGGGTGTAAGATTTTCATTTGTAGAATAATTGTATTCTTTGTGAATATAAATAAAAGGTAAAGTAATATTTTTCAGTAATAGTGTAATAGTTGAGATGCTAGTAACAAGAAAAACACTTATGGAAATGCTAATACCGAACTTGAATCACAAAATAAACTATACAAGGTGTTCATTTTAAGTGGTACACTATTGCTATTTCGAGAACTATAAGAGCTACGACGTCGGTTAAATTAGCAAACAATTTCTATATTATAAGACAATTAAAATGAGCGAAACAAGAATTTTTTTAGACCAGTGGTTCTCAAAATGCGGGATGCAACTTTCTTATTTTAAATGGCAACCTACTTTTTTTATTTACTTATTCGATTCAGTATTTTTTTCTGAATTCAATGATATTCACATGTAATGACCAAATATTACAAAATATTTGAGAAAAATGCAAAATTAAAAATGTTTCATTTTTATTTAAATATGCATATACAACGTTTGGCATGGAAGAAAACAAATTGTTATTCGATTCAATATTTTTTTCTGAATTCAATGATATTCACATGTAATGACCAAATAATACAAAATATTTGAGAAAAATGCAAAATTAAAAATATATCTTTTTATTTAAATTTGCATATACAAAGTTTGCCATGGAAGAACACAAATAAATCAAACAATTTTTAATATTAGTTTTTTTGAATGTACCTCTGTATTTCTGTATTGTAACAACTAAATTAATAATTATTCTCATAATTACAGTTTTTTCAACTATTTCTGCATTTGGTTTATTTGTTTTCTTTGTATATGCATATTTAAATAAAAATGATACATTTTTAATTTTGCATTTTTCTCAAATATTTTGTAATATTTGATCATTACATGTGCATATCATTGAATTCAGAAAAAAATACTGAAACGAATAAGCAAATAAAAAAAATAGGTTGCCATTTAAAATAAGAAAGTTGCACCCCGCATTTTGAGAACCACTGGTCTAAAAAAATTCTTGTTTCGCTCATTTTAATTGTCTTATAATATAGAAATTGTTTGCTAATTTAACCGACGTCGTAGCTCTTATAGTTCTCGAAATAGCAATAGTGTACCACTTAAAATGAACACTCTGTATAATCCTGGACTGTGCTGTCACATCTGTACGATGCAAAACAGAAAAACGCTTCTGTGTCCATTCATTTGAAACCGTTTGAAACTTTGTCCACGGCCCTGTAAAGTAATTTCCAGAACAAGGGAAGCTATGTGTATCAATTGTATCTTTAAGAAATACCGGTTGATCCATTGGTCTGTATTTTTATTTAATTCGATTTTATTAAATATTATTTTCTTTTAAATTCAAAATGTATTTTAAATGAAAATGTCTGCGCCACTATATTACCTTGTGTTGCATTTTTACACAATGATATGTTTAATATTTTCGTTATATGGTCCAGCCTTGTCCATCCTTTAACCCCTCTTTAAAATGTCATATCTGCTGTTTGTATCTTTTGTTAATCACTTTTCTTCATAACCCATGCTTCACTAGTTCTATAAAATTTCAGTTCGTACAGTTCCACACATTCTTGTGAAGTTTGCCAGTTTCTTGTCTATATCAAGATCTTTGTCATATGAAATGTTAGTCTTAATTAAAATTATCGATATATGGATAAATCGATATTTCGTAGTATCGGTGTATCTATGTATTCGAATGTATTGATGTATCAATGTTTTAACATATGTATGTAGATGTATAAATAGCGAAAAGTGGTACTAATAAATATGCAAGAATTTATTGCTAAACTGACGGCTGGGCTCTGGATCTGGCAAGGAACTGAGTACGTACCTACCTCCATAAAAACACCCCAGATGTGCAAATTATTCTCCTTCATCTAGGAGCACCCGTTACTTCTCTTCACAGAGACATCCTGAACCACCTCTATAAAATCTGTCTACATTAGATGGTTTACTATTTATATATGTAGTATACCGGGTGGTGCTCGGTAAGTGCGAACATGGGATATTAGTTTTATGCAATTTCCTGCTCTCCTGTACATTTTACGGAAAAAACTGTAGGTGGAAGATTTATTCAGAATTAAAAGTTACCCACGAAACTGTTTTTACAAGTTTTATTAAGTTTTTGCTTTAGCCGTAACATTAAAAACAAATTTCGAAATTTCTGTTACTTTGTCGCAAAAGCCATGACTTTTGTTTTATTTTTATGACAAATGCGTTAAATGTCAATTTTTGATGTTTATAAACGTGAACCTATCTTATAGACCATTTCAAAAATGTGCGCGACCTCTACATTCAAGTTTCGAACTACAAATTTAGTGCCGTAAATGGCGGCATTTGGGAAGTGTCACAATGAATTCAAATATTTTAATTTTAAAATGCTCATGATACAAACGAAAATATAAATTAAAATCGAAATAAGTGTAACATGAGTATTAGTCAACAATCATTTGCATAATAAAACTACTAATAAAAGCTTCATAAGTTTTAAGAATTTAAATCAAACCTCAAACTTCACAGCAAAGGCAGAACTGTCATATAGACCAGGGGTGGGCAACCTTTTGTATAACAGGGGCCAGAATAAGATTTACGTTTCGTACGCGGGCCGTAGTTGTTAATTGACAAATTTCTTGTTACTTAACAGTAAATCTCCCCTTTTTCTTTATGTTGGGTACTAACTAAATTGTTGTTTTTGAAAATATTTATTATTTTGACATTGCCCACCCCTGATATAGACAGAGACGTGCATACGGCACTAAATTTTGTTGCAGTCTCACAGTTCGCACATGCACTTTGAATTTTTGAAATGGTCTATTATGTTCAGAATACTCGTACGTGGTACCCAATATCCTGAGAAAATTAATATTTGGGTTGGAATTTTTAAGAACAGAATTATACCATTTGAAATTATGGGAAATTTAAATTCTGATATGTATTTAGAAAAATCCAGTTTTCCTATAAATAATTAATGCTGCGACACAAACTTTTTGAACGTACCGTACGAAAAGGATAGAGATACGCGAGGGTCGCTTTCTTTCTCGGCTCGTATTTTCACCACTAGTGCGCGTTCCAGTATTACTACATTTCAGTGCTGTCAATAATTTAATTACCTTCGATATTTGTTTTGAGTTGCTATGATATATTTATTGTTGCTGTTATTAATAAGATATTTTTATGTTTTGGTTTGCAATATGAAAATTATATAAATAATTTGTGTATAGCCAACTTCAATATTGTAAAATTATTTCTGAATTTTAATACCATTTTTCTCAAAATAATTGTTATACAACCTCATATCATATTTATATGATTGAAATAAAAAACATTCTCTATCTAATGGACTAAAAATTTATATATCTTACTATTTAAAAATATATAATTTTATTCCATCGTTTGAGAACCACTGGTTTAATTTTCTGTTTGTTATTTCTATTAAATAGGGCCCTTTTCCTGGTCATTTTTTGTATATAACATTTTTTTCTAAAGTCATTAGTTCGCCCAAAAAAGTGCCGGTTGTTTTAAAGAAAACACCATGTATAACAATTTTACGATTACAACAAGGACAAGTTGAAGAAATTTTTTGAAATCTTTTTATTTCATTTAGACACATCGACGTTTCCAAAGAAAAATGTAAGTAAGCTTGTTCAATGATTCATTTCCTGCTAGCTACATGTGTGTACATTTATCTAATCGCAAATTAAATAACGATAAGCAGAGATAATATTAGTGGATCAGCTACATAAGAAGAGAACAATCAATTACCTGACACATGTGCTAACAATTGTGAGACTCGCAGCCAGCAGCCGACATCGAGTGAGCAGGGAGACTACCTTATTATCTACTCAGTACAAGATACAGGTAGGATTGTATTTATATTAAATTATTACGATTTATTACTAAATTATTTGCTATATGACATGAACGGATTCAGCGAAATTCAAGTCTGCTTATCAATACATTGCGAATAATTGTAATAAGAACTTCAACTGAAACATCTTCATGTTTCGGTTCACATTGGGCTGAAATATTTAAAATCAACGGGCAAATCAGAAGCGCTACTTGGTCGGGGGCGCCGCACAAATTGCACAGATTATATAATGGGACTTGTCAATAGGGCGTGGCCTGTTCAAGATGGCGGGAGTTGCTAGAAAATTCCAAATCGTCATTTGTATCACAAGTTAAAAAAAAACTGTTGTAAGAAACAATTGGCGATCCATGAAAATAAATGTTTGACAATTCAGTTCAACTTTTCCTCCCTGACATCTTCAATTCTATACCAAACTCGGTCGGAATTAATTATTTGTTTAGAACACTATTGACGATTGTCTAAAATAATTTTTTTGACAATTGAGTTCAAATTTAATGAATATTTATTAAATGTTACATTTCAAACAGTATTATCAAACATATAATTAGCAGCAGATACGGAAACAGTGCAAATAATACATTATATTTTAAATTAATTAACATAAGACATATTTTTCTACATTGGTTGTGTGCAGTGGCGGCTCGTGCGTTAAAGGAATGAAGAGGCAAATTTTGTACTCAAAAATATATTTAGTCAAAAAATTATAGAAAATACTAGCTCAGCTGCTATTATTTCATAATTTCATGTTCAGCAAGAACCATGAAAAAGGTATAGAATATTTCTTGCAAAGGTAGGATAGATTAGGAATTAAAGAAAACGTTTTTTGGATTCAATTTAAAAAAAAGAAAATAAATATACACTGCTATGTGATAAAAAAAAAACAAACAAAAAATAATTTTTGAAGCCTAAACTAACATAAATTTATAAAAGACGAAAGTTAAATAAATTCTTATGAAAAACAACGTACGCAAAGCTAAACGTTCTTAAAAATAAATGGAATGCGTCTATTTTACTGAACTGAATAATTATTTATTAAACGTTTATAAAATTTGTCATTTTTTTGTAATAGCTAAAAATCATTTTCAATTGAAATGATTGCAATATTATTAAATGGATTTGGATCCATTGAATTGCGCAAATAAGGTTTATACAAATACATTTATCTAATCGCAGACCTTATAACGATAAGCAGAGATATAAGTGCGAATTCATTACTACCTATAGACAGCAATCATTTAACATTAGTTTTAATTAAATATAAGCATATAATGTGCTATATACCCAGCGTTAGCAGTAGAAATCGCTTGCGATGAAAACCAATAGAGGTAGATTTTGAACGGATTATGTAAATTTATTTTTGCTCATCAATAAATTACGAAATAACACTGACAGACACGGGCTGGAAAAGTCAGACTTCCTTTATAGTTGACTGTAATCTTAATCATTATTGTCGGTACATATTCTGCAAACTTCTTGATTTGGTTCGTTCATATTAGGCCGCAACCTAATATCGGCCAGTAAAACATAATTGCTGCCTTGTCGGATGGGCATCTGACAGTTGATTGTTCATATCTGAAGAGTAAAGAGTTTATTAGGTTCAGCACCAAATAAATAAACATGCAGGAGAAGATGTTTTCGTTGCTGCAGTTTTTTGAATTAGTTGCATTTTATTAATAACATTAACGTTGTAAAATTTGGTAATGTTCCTTAAACGCCAGCAACAGACATTGAAAATTTGAAGAACTTTTCAGTTTGAATCTAACAAATATGTACTTCTTTACTTCTTTACAAATCAACGAATTTAATTAAATTTCTCATCGTATGATTGTTGAGAAGTGACTTGATAAGAACAAAAATGTTTTCTGTGGCTTTCTCGATTTAAAGAAAGAGTACGACAGAGCACCAGATGACAGCTCTGCTAATACTTGAAAAATGTGACTGATTGTTATATAATTTTAATCTGAAATTCATAGAATTCTTCCCATACCAGAAGTAGTTTCAATTGCTTGAACGATTTCATAAATAAGCTTTGCATATAAACGAGAGTTAAGTTGCCTTGACGCTTGCATTTAACAACGCAGAGTTGATGTTTTCTGAGGAATTTTACTTTGTCGTTTGTCTCCAAAAGCAACAAGCGGTTAAAGTTTACTTTTTTTTTATAATTCTTCACAATGGATACGAAGAAAAAGAAAAAGTACAATAATCTATGACAGGAATTTATTTTAATAAAATTAACTCAATTTTATTTTTTTATAAACATTTGTCAGAAAAATGTTGTATATAATTCGAGCACAAAGTATTTATATCGCTCTTACACGATTGCAACGCTCGCCTGCAGCTCACGTAACATTCGTGTGCGAGCGACAAAACATAACTTTGCGCTCTAAATACACAACTAACTATTTCACTTATAACATGAGTCAAAAAATTACATTTTTCAAGATTTAAATGAAAATAATAATTTTATTAATTTTTCTTTAACGTAATTCGTAAATAGTGACAGTAATAGAAAAATGTTTCAAACAACACAGGCTGACAGACAGACACACACAGACACCAGTGTGAAGCTATTAAATTGTTATTCTAGGAGACCTAAAACGTGCTCAGCCTCTGAAAACTCACTGCCGAATTTTTAGCATGATTCCCATAGATCTAATGATCATTACATCCCTGGGAAGGGGAATTATTTTTCACAGAGTGTAATTTGTAGATGGAGAAGGCCCTAGAACACCTTCCACTTATATTCTAGTTCTTGAAGCTAATTTGTATTAAGTTTTGTCCTGACTACAAGTGACTAGATTCTCTAACAAATAGTTGTGAATTATTTGATTGTCAAGTTACATTGTTTAAACATATGTAGTCACATGTATCTGTGTGATTTTGTACACTAAAACGCGGAATTAAAAGTGGCTAATCTAATCTATTCCATTTTTGTCGGAGTACTGTAATCTATTTTTATTTAGAATTAATTAATAAATACTTGACACAAATAAAATATGTTTACAATCACACAATGAATTTTGCTGCTTCAATGCACCAAGCTTAATTTGATTGATTAAATAATGATATTTATTTTTAAAATGTTCGTTACAGATCAACATACCGTTGTTCATCATGGCGAACTTTAACATATCAAACGACGGCTCAATTGGAGTTCTGAATAACGCTGGTGGAGACATTAACACAACTAATATAATCCATGTTATTAACACAATCAATGTTCCAAATCAGACACCTGAGGAATCACCAACAGGCCTCAGGTTCCAAGTGGCGGACCCCGTCGCGTCGTTCGGAGGTCGAGATGAGGAACTCGAATCCGTGCAACGCGCGTTCGAGGAACAGAAGAATATGAAGCCTTACAACCTGGTGGCCGTGTGCGGGTACGGCGGCATAGGGAAGACGGAATTTGCCAGGAAGTTTGTGGAAAACAATCGAACGAATTTTCACAATTTAATATGGATACATTCAGAATTTGAGTCTACCTTGTGTGACTCGTTTAACAAATTGAAAGAAGAACTCAAGGATAGCGGATACCCTTGTCCAGGTCACCAGGATGTCTACAAGCACTTGAACAACCCCGAGTGCTTGTTCGTATTCGATAATGCCGAAAATAAAAAGAGTATTTGTAAATATTTACCTCAACAACATAACAATTCTTTATTTTTAATAACATCGCAATATCGAACATGGAGTCCACATAAATCAATTGAATTGAATAAACTTGATCCGGCGAGTGCAATCAATATCATGAAAGTTATTCTCGGCACACACGACATAGAAATAAGCGAGAGCCAACTACAACAGCTTTTAAATACTTTGGAGCCGATTCCTTTGGTTCTACAAATTGGAGTTGGATTTGTATGTCAGGAAGTTCTGGGTTTGAAAAGTATAGACAAAGAATATAATATCGATGATATTATAGGGGAATTAAGTGCCGAGTGTGAACTTGTGACACTGGAATTCCCTCCTTTCGATCAAACTTTGTATGATAAATCTGTGTTAGTTGCTCTCCGTCGAACACTGGAAAAGTTCTGGAACAAAGAAGATAAGGTGTCAAAAGCAGCGAAGAATATGTTAGAAGTTGCAGCATATTTGAGTGCTGATGATATTGAAGAAAATACGTTGAAAAAATTGTTAAACATGAAAGACGAAAAATTATTCAATAAGTCTTTGACTATTTTAGTACAATTTTCATTGTTTCAAAAAACTTACAATATTAGAATGCACCGAACTGTACAAGAGTGTGTCCGGCATTTGTGTGCAAACAAATCGAAGTTAAATGAATGTTACCTGCAGTCTCTTCAACTACTATTAGATTGGTGTTTTTTCCAGCATCATCAATTAGTAATTATTCAACATGCGGAGAAAAACTTCGAAACTTTTAAATTGTTTTATGAAGGAAAAAAATGCAGAACGCTGTACAAGTTCTTGGCGGAACATATTTCCTGTAATATATTGCAACTATTTCTAGACAATACGGACATAATCAACGAGCCGGAATTTTTATATGAAGCAGTTGCAAAAGAACGAAACGACATAATTGAAAAGCTGCTGGAACACGGCACTGATTTCAATGTGATGAATAGCGACGGACTGGGTGTTCTCTATTACGCGTGTTGTTCGAATGAATTTTTAGAAGACACTTGGGAGATAATACAAGCACTTATCAAAGTTGGAGCAAATATAAACTTACAAAATTCTCAAGGAAATACTGTGCTTCATATTTTGTGTAATTCAGGAAAAAATTGTAGTGAACCAGACGTGGATTTATTTAAGCGGTTTGCTTTAATGGTTAAGGCGGGAGCAGATCCGATAATAAAGAACTCGGCTGGTAAAACAGCCGGAGACCTCGCACAAGAACACGGGCTGCCACGCACACGGCGACTCCTGGAGGAAGCAAAATCTGGATGTAAATGTATTCAGCATTTAACAGCCAGGTGCAAACTGTTTAATATTTTAGAGTCGTTACTGAACCTCAACATCTGCGACATCGAGGAACAGGACGAGTCCGGCAACACGGTGCTGCACGTGTTGGCCGGGCTCGATCCGCTACCTGCAGAAGATGAAGTAAATGAAATTAAGCTGCCTTATTTCACAGCAGATATAATACCGACGAATACAGATTTCGTTGCTGTGAAGAACAAGTCCGGCGAGACGGCAGCGGACGTGGCTACGAGAGCTAACCGAATGCAGTTAGCGGACATGTTTCAAGCAAGGGTTTCAGGTAATTTGAAACGAGAGTAAAGCTGCGTTCAGAACTATCCAATTTTGCGAGCGTAAAAAATGCTAATATCACAAACTATTCTGAACTTGATTTTAAATATATGAATCAATCAGGGCCGGCGAAGTAAATTTTGCTGAGGTATGGAGTGACCGGGGGGGGGGGGGGGGGGATAAAATCATTTATGATTCAAATGAAAAGGGTGCTACATCTTCAAACCTAATGCCATTGAATACAATTTTTTTTACTTTTTGAGGTATGGAATTCCATACCTAGACTTTTCTGAGGTATGGAGTGCTCCATATCATCCAGACAATGTTCGCCGGCCATGGAATCAATTAATATTTAACTATATACAATGAAGTGTAGGGTACACGCTTTGAAATATCTAACTTGTGCAAATACTCAATATGCAAAATATTCACTGATATTTGATTGTCATTGGTCGAAATTCAGAAAATACTGAAACGTGATTGGTTGAAATTTTTCGAGAGAAATATTCATATACCGGAAATTTTTTTTTTATCAGTATACACACGGTATATACAGAGATATGTCATTACCATAAGTTACAGTCAAAATGATTGACAGCAATGTATTAAAGCGTTTCTTTTATGATTATTTTATTCATTACAAATTTGACCAATCAGAATGTCTCATTTTCTATTGTTGTGCATTTTAGAAAAGTGAATAAACAGCAGCATGCTGTTTATTCGCGATTAAATTGAAGCTAGCTTTTATATGCAAATTTTGAACATTTTGATGGCATATTTAGCTGGATAATTAGTTGCAGAAGCAAGATACTTACATGTTCTTTACCTTTACTGGTATTCTATATTTTTAAACATGCTGAATTATTCAATTCAAGCTATTTTTATTTACAAAATTTTGACATTTATTTAACAAGTAAAAAGAAAAACAATCAATTTGCTATAGTTACACTATAACAACAAAATTTTATGGTCATTTTTGTTTATGAGTGTACCGATTTATTTATGTAAAAATGTGTCAAAATCAACGTTTTAGTATAATTTCTTCGGCAAAAATTTTATAATTTCGTGCTAAAAATTTAATCGATTAAATTTGATGCCTAGCTTATTTATAAAATTTTGCTTTTAAAAAAGTGTTATCGTACATAATAATGTAAGATAAAACCCGTCGACCTGCGGTCTGGGGATTTTTTCAAATTATTATGTACTCAAACACTTTTTAAGCAAAATTTTATGCATAAGCTAGACATGTCAAATTTAATCGATTAAATTCTTAGCACTCGTGATATAACTATTGAGTAAACATAGGGATAACTTACAATAATTAAAAATAATAATTTCTATCAATTTAATGCAATTTATTGTGTACTAAAGCAATTAAAACAAATTTTTTTTTTTGTTTAAACATACATTGTTTGTTTCATTATGATTAACTATTATTAATAATCAATGTAAATTATCCCTTTGTTTACTCTTAAAAAAAAAACGCGTTAATACATTGCTGTCAATAAAATTAACTGTATGGTAATGACAAATCCCTATATATACTGATAAAAAAAAAACCTCGGTATAATATCCCAAGTGCATGTTAAATTTTCGACAATTACATGCACGGGGGATATTCGAAGGACTATTTCCCGATTAAAATTTAGCCAAACGCTGTTTCTCTCATAAAAAATAATCATCATCAGAATCACATTGGTAATTTGCACTAGTATGAGGGAAATAGTCTTCAAAATATCCTCTTTTTTCTACGAATCAAAATAGGGCTTTCCAATTATTATATTTTGTGTATATTTCCAGGTCACACCATATACGACACAGATGTTTATCGCCAACAAATAGAACATTTCTCTTTTGTGAGCGATCACGACCTGGCACATGTAGACGACACGGATGTGAACGGGGGCACGCTGCTGCACGCGCTGTGCGGCCTGGACGCGCACGGACACCCGGACCTGGAGCTGGAGGTTGTGAAGCTCGTCGCTGGCCTCGTGATACTGGATTATGCTGATGTGCGCATCAGGGATGATGCCGGCGTGACTGCAGCCGATGTCGCGCGGAGCCGCGGCTGGTGCCTGCTCGCTGACTTCCTGGATGACGATGACGTTACGGTTTCCGGCTGGGAGCTACCGTTAATACTAAGAGCTAAGCTTATGTACCTGGCTGTTAAACATAGACAGTTTCATCTTATAAATTATACTTGGTGGAGATATTTCCGTTTATTAGATGCAGATTTCAATATTGTTCCAGTGAAGTCAGCCAGCAAGTTACTACGTGCGATGTGTGGTTGTGGAGACACGACAGTCACTGATGCCGATATAATCAGTGCGCTTAACGTCTTAGATATTTATAAACTAGTGGCTGAATACAAGGCAGATAAATATCAAAAAGCAATTGATGCTGCAAACGAATGCGGCCGGAACCAATTGGCTAATTGGTTGATAGCACATCAATCCAATCCGACTCATTAATTTATAATAATAATAATAATATACCGAGAAAAATTATTGACAGCAAATTATTAAAGCGTTTTCACTAGGAATCATGAAAAAAATCGTTGACAAGATTTTAGCAGAAATACATATTTTGACGTCCACTGAATCCGTTAAGACCAATTTCTCAATGATGTCTGTGTGTGAGGATGGATGGATGTCCGTGTGCACAATATCTCATGATCGAGACAAGATATTTAAACGAAACTTAGTATTTAAAGTTTCATGAAAATATGAAGAGCTGAGTTGATTTTGAAAGAAATTGATAAACCGGAAGAGAAAGTTTACTGGACACCAAAAATTCCATTTCCAAAGTGTCAAAAATACTTGGAATAAAAAATGTAATTTGTACTTTTCTTGTACATGCTTCTAATTTTGAGAGAAACTAAATTATATATTTATATATTTCAATAATTTTATTTACAATGGGAACAAAAATTAAAACATTTTAATATGTGTGAAATGTGGCAAATAATTGTAAAGTGTCCTGCGAAATATTATAAAAGAAATATTTGTGTTAGAAAGTTTTAAAGACTAGACATTATTTAATACCTTTTTTAAAATAAAATCATACTTACAATGAGAACAAAAAATTAAACATGTTTAACATCCATATATCAAATAATTGCCAAAATAAAGTCATACGCAAGGAAACGACCTCGACAACTAAATTACATATTCCTGATAAAAAGTAAAACGTCAGTGCCTTGATACATACATAACTACTATAGTTTCATTTACAATATAACAATAATTTATTATTGATGATATAGCTGATTATTATTATTATTATTATTTTTTTTGTATATAAATGTACATAGCTGTTCTTATTTAGGCAAAATATTGAATAATACGACATAACATTGTGGTAAACAATTATATCGGGAGTGTTTTTAATCAGTGCAAGAGCCGATATTTCCATCTACGAATAAAGTACCGAATAAATTATTTGCCGAATAAATGAAAAATGTCGCGTCGAAATCATGTCATTTTTTGATGCGTATTTTTTTATTTGTTCGACGAATAATTTATTCGGAAGTTTATTCGTAGATGGAAATATCGGCCCTAAGTGTACATAGGGTACGTGTCATTACCATTGTTACAGTTAAAGTGATTGGCAGCTAAAGATTTGGGCCTATTTTGAAATCATTGTAATAGTTTTGTGAAATAGAAATTAAAAATGTCAAGAGGTTATGTGGTAGCCACATCAGATTCTAAGGGCAATATCATTTTCAAATTTCATATTAAAACTTGATGTTGAAATTATGAGGTTCCATTCTATTAACCGGAAGTGGTTGTTTTCTGGAAGACATATCAGGTATTTTGAGCATATCTCAATAAATAATAATAATAATAAATAATAAATGAAAAGTTAACAGATTTGTAGAAATATTTACATAGATATAAAAGCAATTATAAAGTGTGCATTACAAGACAAAGTTTTCCTTTTCAAGTGATTTTAAAATGACATTTGAATATTTGATAGCTAATTGTAAAACAAGCACTTAGATGGTAATGTGGTAAAAGCAGCAATGTGCAGGGGTACGCCCATTTTTTTTTCAGGTAATTTTAAGAAAAAGTAATGCATATTTTTTTTTTTCGATTCATTTATTTCTCTTACATATGTCATTATTCGAGGGAGAAAACTTTTAAGTCACTTGAAAAGAAAGACTTGACCGTATAATGCACGATTAACAAGCTTTGTAAATGTGAATTCAAACGAAGATTGCATAGAATAATAAAAATATTGTGTAATGTTTGCAAATTTAATTCGCAAAGAAATTACTTTGTCCCCAGAAATCCTTTACCGCAATTTAAATGGCTTAAGATTACAATTTTTTATTATTGTAATCAGTATATTGTTGTAATCAGTTCTTTATTGTAATCACTAATAAATACACTGTTGTAATCAATGTATTATTGTAATCAGTGCATTGTTGTAATCAATTTAACTGGAGACTTTTCTCTGAAGTTCGAATATGATGTAGGGTAAATAAAATGAAAAGACACAGAGGTAATGAGTTTTTACTAAAATGTTTAATGATTGAACACGTTAGTAAAGATTAGTATCAGTTATGAATGGGTTTGCTATATAATATAATAATAAATGAAATTCTCGTGCAAATGTCTGTACACAACATGGTGGGATGATCTAACGAGCGCATCGCGCGTCGAGTTAACATGTCAATAAACATACAATACATAATACAACACGCGCATCACAATTTTGTACTTGCTAAACAGAACAGTTACATAAACCTCCAACAAACAACCTAACAAACATGGGATATATTAAAAGTATACATTTCCAGCTGTAACACAAAGCTACATATTGGTAAAAGGGACTAGCACATTATTTATCGTACGTATATGGGGGGCACTGGATACGTGCGGGCGCTGCCTCAGGGTCCATCCCGCGGGGGGAGGGGACGAGGAGCGGCCCGGGGCCTCGGCGGCACCACTTCAATTCTGCATGGGTGAGAGTTGAGGGTTCCGGATCGCGCTCATCTTGGGCTTGCAGCCGTCCAGCGCCAGCTGCTCGGCCAGCTGCTGGTTGCGCTTGTCCAGCTGCTGCACGCGGCGCTGCGCGGCGCCCAGCTGGCGCTGCACGGCGCCCAGCCGCTCCTCCAGCGACGCCGACTCCACGCACTTGACGCTGTAGCGCTCCGACAGCGCCAGGATCTCCTGCTTGATGTCGCGCATCTCTGCCTCGTGCTCCGGGTCGCGCGTCGCCTGCAGCCGCCGCAGGAAGTCCGCCTTGAACTTGGACACCTCACGGCGCACCTGACACACACACACACAACTTGAACAGCGAAAATCTCACTAGTCACATGAAGTAAATTAAATCAGCAAAAACTAGGGAATTTTGTAATTTTAGGCGGATTCTGTACAGCCGGGAATGTGGTAGTGGCGGAACGTGACGTCACGAGGCCGACTTTTAGCTAAATTGCAATAGACTTCTCTGTGTTTTTATACAATTTAAGTGTTAATTTACTATTTGTTGATATTATAAGTGATTATATTACTACAAAATGCCTCGAAAATGTTATGTACCAGCTTGTAAAAGCAATTATGTTAGTACTTCAGAAAATATACCAAGAAACAAAAACAACTTCACTATCATTATGATACACCAAACTTAAAATCGGATGCTGTAAGACTGAGATTGCGAGTATTTTTTACACTTTACAATTTACACAGTCGAAATCACATCCAGTTCAACGAGGTTTTATATTTAAATAACTAGGTATGTCTGGAAAACGAGTACGCAATGATTCCGGTTTTAAGTGTGATTTATCATAATAATATGTTTTTGTTTCTCCTTTATAGGTATAATTATAACTAGTTAATATGCAGTATTCAGTAATAACACACACAATTGAGGTTGTGGAAGGTGTCCAGTTTTTGTGTGGAATGCATTTTGTCCATTTATCAAAATAATCCTTGTTTGTTGTAAATTGAAATGTTGGTATATTTTCAGAAGTACTGGAATAATTGTCTTTACAAGCTGGTACACAACACTTTCGAGGCATTTTATATTAGTATAATGACTTATAATATCAATAAATAATAAATTAACAGCGATATTGCCGGCCTCATGACGTCACTCTCCCCACTAGAGTGCGTACACGTTAACTTCAAGCCACCAAGCCTAACAAACTGATAGCCTAGGTGGCTTGAAGTTAACGTGTACGCACTCTACCACATTCCCGCCTGTATAGAGTCCTCCGTGGTTGGTATCAACTGGCTGTCAATTTTGTGTTGGTTTTGTTGAACGTTTGAGTGTTTAGATGTTAAAGTTTAGAGCTAAATTGTTAATTGTAAGCTCAAATGTAAGTAATTATAATTATTAATTCGTTTTTTTTAACAATAAATTGTTGATAACATTCTCGACTTCTTTTATATGTGACGGAATATTCATATCGTACGATAAAATATCAACTAAATAAATGTCACTGAATTTTTCAAAGGTAACAAATGATTTCTTTTATATTTGCGAATAGAATTATACGAAATTTAAAATTTTTTTATGGAATATCATTTCTGTTTACGTTCAAGAAGGATTATGTAAAATTGCGTTGATCTAACTAACTAATCGTTTAACACCAAAACATTAAAATTTTCATTCCTCTTCAGACGTATTTTTTTAAATTGTATTACATAATTGTTTTTTATTTGAAAAATAATTTTGATATTTGTCAAATTGATTTAATTTTTGTTTATAATATTTATTATTTATTTCATTTCGTATAGATAGATCTTCGGTCTATTTTTTCCAAAAATTAATTTTAATCCTGTATTTAATAATGTAAAGCTGCTATCTCAAGTAAACAATTTGAATTTCTACTGACTGTACATATGTCGAATGTTAACATAACATTCGTAGTGATTTGCATAGTTACCTAATGACAGCTGTAATAATTATTTAGTTCCGCGTTGCCAAATGTACATTTCTTTTAGATAACTCGTGTGGCTTTAGCGTGTATATTTTGGAATTGTGTGTGTGTACTGACCTCATGCTCGTGCGCCTTGCGCATGGCGTCTAGGGCGGCGAGCGTGGCCTGCGTCTCCTCGGCGAGCGCCTGCTCCTTGTCGCGGCGCAGCTGGTCGCGCTCGCGCTTGTGCTTGTCCTGCAGCTCGGCGACGACGCGGCGGTGCGAGCTCTCCACCGCCGCCAGCCCCTTCTCGCACAGCGCGCGCAGCTGCTCGATCTCCGCCTGGTAGCGCGCGCGCAGGCTGTCGCCGGCCGCGTCGCCCGCCGCCGCCGCGCCGTCGCCCAGCGTCTCGCGGTACGCGGCCCGCAGCTGCGCCAGCTGCCGCGTGTACTCGCTGTCCAGCGTGCCCAGCCGCTGCTCCAGCTGGCGCGCGTGCTCGCGCAGCTGCGCCTGCGTCGACTCGTGGCACGCCACCGATGCTTCGTGCTCAACGCTCAGTCTGAAACACAACACACTGTATTATTATTGTATCTTCTTCCTATGACATGACAGGACCTCAAATGCAGTACGATCTATGCGACGACCTTCACTTACTATTATAACCAAAGCCACTACATTTAACGTTAACAAGTGGTCAGCCTTTAAATTAAATATCTGCTATTGCGATATTTTTTAACAACAAACACACTTACCGAACAGTTATATTAGCTTAGCTATATTACTGCATTGGATATTATTCGTTGAATAAATCATTCAACTTTACACAATGCTAAACAGACAACTTCGTTCAATGAAAATCATACAACCTTACAAAATAGTAAACACAGATCTTTTCGCAATGAAAAACACACAACCTTACACAATGATAAACACACAACTTCCCTTATTGGAAAACACGTAACTTTCCTCAGTAGTAAATACATAACTACCCCCATTAGTACCACAGTATAAGAATTCACACAGTAGCGACACTCCCAATATTTTCATGATCCCAGTATTTCAGTGGTGCGCAGCCGGGAAGATGGCCGCTTAGTGTTCGCTGATAGGCTATCTTAGTAACCATAGAAAAGAAAATATAATATGACTGTGTTAGTTATATCTGTCAAATATCAAACTGCAGTATTTCTGTCATGTTAAGTTCATAAAATGAGTGCAAAACACACAGGTAATAGTTATTTACTTTACAAGTGGGCAAAGTAAGGAATTACACATGAGAGAATTTTATCGGGTGGGTACTTCCACTTTGCTCACGTGTGAAGTATAACGTTTTATCCAACACTTCTTAATAAATGAAAAATTTATTAAAGAAATATTATTTGACAGTGACATATACTTTAAATTTTTAAATTAAAATGTCAATCGAAGTAGTTACCAAGGTGTTGTGTGTTATTATTATTGTTATAAATAAAAAATACTCACTAGTGGCTTTCCTCAAAATTATACCCACTAGTGGATAATCTGTTGCTTTGCTTGTTTAAAATCGCCATAGTTATACAGCATTTATTGAGAGGTGTTGGATAAACTTATTTGTACCATGAAAAATTGTAGGTACTTGTATAGTACAGGTGAAATAATATTTTTAGATTTTATCGCCGTATACTGCCAATATGGCCACTCAGCTCAAGGTCATCGGTCAATGCGACATAAACATGAAAGGGACCGACATCGAGTGTCGCTTCTGTGTGAATTATTATACTGTGTTGGAACACACAGCTTTCCACAGTGGTAAACACGCAACTTTCCTCAATGGTAAACACACAACTTCACTCAATAGAAAACACATAACTTCCCTCAATGGAAAACATACAACTTTTCTCAATGGTAAATACACAACTTCCATCAATGGTAAATATACAACTTCAATGACGAATTTTTTAGAAGCGAGAAACAAACAAAACAAACTTTCGCCATTGTATTGACAGAAGGGAGAAACTAAGTGACGAGCTTGCTTCGTCAATTGTGTGGTATCATATAAATTTTTTTTAAGAAAGCTAGTTTCATAAATAACGTAAGTGTTTTTTTGTATAGTTTACTGAATTTATGTATGAATTAAAATTTCCTGGTTGTGAGTAAAAAAATATAAATGTTATAATTATAAGTTTGATAGACATACCTATGCAGCGAGTCCTGCAGGTGTTGACACTGCGTGCAGGTCTGCGGGAGCTTCGCTAGCCTCTGCTGCAGCTCAGCACACCTAGCAGCAACATCAGGCCACGTGGTGGGCCCCTCCGCCACGGCGGTGCTGCCCTCCAGCCGAGCCACCTCCTGCTCGACCGCCTGCAGCCCCGGCACCGCCATCGCCCCAGCCTCGCCCAGACACCTCGTCCACACCGCCGCCCACTCAGCCTGCAGCACCGCCTCCACGTCGTCACCATCTTCCCCTTGAGGTAGGTCACCAGGTGTCAGCTCCACTTCTCCCGACAGAACCGCTATCCGAGCGTCCACCAGCGCTTTATGTGCGAGGATGTCTGCAAACTCAACCAGGAGGTGCTTCGCCCGGGGTTGAGGGCGCGAGGACACGGCGGCGTGGAGCTCGGTTGCAGCGAGGTCCAGCTCAGTTTTGAGACGAGTTTGCACTAGCTCCGTCCATAGCTCCAGGGCGGCGCGCTCTGCTGCGAACAAGCTGAAGAAGACTTCGCTGGTGTTGTTGGAATACATCTGTCCCATGCGGAGCATCACCGATGAGATTTCCTCCTGCACCAGCTCGGAGTTAACCGTGTCTTGCGCGGTCCTCCAGGCCTCTTTAACATCTTTATCAAAGTTAAATCCATAAGCCAGCTGCTCTAACTTATTCGACTTATACTGTTGAACCAACTCGTTAATATCTTTTTGTTTATTCCGCAAATACTCCAAAGTTTTCTTCCAATTTTGTTGTTTAAAATTAACCACCCGATTATTATTAGTGAGAAACCCAACTTGTATTAGTTTTCGAGTTAGTACGCGGGTTAAATGTTCCTCACTGACAGGCAGCGAGCCAGTTAACTTAGCGTGTAGCTGCTGCGCTAACTGTTCCGTTTCCAGAATTTCACGTCGAATTATCCGCGCGCTAAACCTGGAGTCTTCGCTATGAGCCGTGTTTAGCGCTTCGTGAATACGGCTGATTAGCACTGACTCATACGCGAGTTTTTCTGCAATGAGGTTGAGGCTGTTTTGAGGGGTGAGTTTGCCGGATTCCAGCAGCGCGCGACGTTTCTCTGAGAGGTCTGTGAGTTTTTTTGCGAGGAGTTTTTCAAATGATTTGACTATTGAACGGACTGACTCGCTTAGAACGTTCACTTCTGCTGGGTTCACGTTTAAAATATTGCTGAGTTCACTGAGAGGAGCTTTGAGATTTATACATTCGGTCAGTTTTTCTCTAGCTGCTTCAATTGTACTTTCCAGCGCGAATATTTTACTGTTTGGGTCAGTTTGAATCGATTCAGAACTTTCATCTTTAATCGAAATGTTTGCAACTTTAGTTTCCAACGAGCTAAGTCTGATCAGGACTTTCATCGGCTCAGAAGTGGTAGCACTGTCTAGAGATTTCCTTCGTAACCGGCGTTGATTTCGATCCTCAACCACTTTTTTATTTGGTTTAACTGTTCGTTTATTCAGCTCCAATATTTTCGCTTCTAGCTCAGTAATTTTATCTTCAACTTCTTTGTTAATCGAAAACGATTCTTTTCCTTTTAAACTCAGCGACCTCCGCTTCTCGCGCGAGTCTTGCAGTTTGGACTTCAAGTTGCGCACTTGTTTTTCTGAAGCTGTTAACTTAACAGTGAGGTCTTGGATTCTAGCAGCCATCATTGTGTTTTGAGCTTGGTTCTCTTCTTGTACCCGTTTCAAGTCTTGTTTTAAGGTTATGTTGGATAATTCCAAATCGTCGTATTTTAAATGTGAGTTGCGCAGTTCGCGTTTCATGGCTCGGATTTCTTGAACAGCTTTTTCAAATCTGCATCGGAGGTTGTTGTACTCGTCCATCAAATGTTCTTTGGTGATGTTGCTAAAGTCCAGGTCTAAGTCGATGTTTGTTAAATCGCTCAAAGAGCCGAAATTTGTGGTGTTGAGTTCTTGTAGTTTTTTGTATAAAAAATCGTTTTCCTCGATGCCGCGTCGAAGGCGCTCATTCACACAGTTGAGTTCTTCTTGCAGTGAGGTATTCGCGTGTTGTTTCGATTGGTAATCCTGATTTAACTGTTCGTATTTCTCGAGTGTTTCATTGAGGAAGTCATCTTTCTCTTTGAGTTTGTTCTGCCAGTGTAACTTATCGCTGGTGACTGATAACAGTTGTCGTTCCGTGCGCTGCAGCGTGGCGTGCAGCCGCTGCAGTTCATCAGCAGCGATGAGCTCATCGGTGGACACGGAGTCGAGGGTGGAGGCGCGGGAGGAGGGCGTGGAGCGCGGGGTGGAGCGGCTGCGGGCGCGTTCCTTCACGCGGGACATGGGCGTGCGGGCGAGCGGCGGCGATGAGGGCGGCCATTCGCCGCTCTCGCGCCGCCCGCCCTCGCTGGCCGTGCGGTACTCCTCGTCGGAGGAGAGCAGCAGCAGGGAGCGCGGCGTGCATGGGGGCGCGGGGCTGGGGCGCGGCGGCAGCTCGTCCAGGCCGGCGGCGCGACGCACCGCGCACAGCCAGTTGCTGCGGATGCCTGAGGTGACGGCGCTCAGTGTGTGCACCGCGTCGTTCCATAACTGCAACAAATACATAATGTTAGATAATTTTTGTTCAATAATCTGAACAGATTTATATATCTGGAATGATATTTACGCGTCATTAAATTGTCACAATTGAACAGATTTATACTCTGATACCTGATCACGGATCAGATATGAAATAGAACTGAAATCAGAAATTTTACTGACGTATGATTCAATTTCTTTAAACACATTTTTGTTTTGATTCCTGATATCTGATGAGTTAAATTTTACTTACACATAATTCAATTTATCTAAACAAATTTTTGTTCAGGTATTTGAACAGATTTATATTTGAATATCGGATCAGATATTTTAAAGCTGTCACAAGTTAAATTTAAAACATATTTTTTATAAAATTATCGGACTAATATTACAATAGTTCAGGTGGGCAGTAATTAATTACAAGTAATTAAATTACAAAATGACCAATTTTATGACTTTTTGATGATTGAGATGTTATCATTTTCTAAACAAATGAAAGATTATTTTCATTTACAGGCCTTACTTTAAAAGACGCTGTAGATTATCAGGTTATGTCTTTGAGAAATTATTAATCAGTTCGAATAACCACAAAATTTGTCAAAACTTTTCGTTTTTTGTTTTAGACATATATGTATAATTTAATAATAATAATTTTGTTCCTACATTTTGCCTTTGATTAATATTTTACTTTTTTATAGTGTAAAGTTGTAAAATAAAAAAAAGGTATTAAAAATAAGGTTTTTTTTTCTTATTTTCATAAAAAGTAAAAAGTAATTGTAATTAGTAATTATTTAATGTAATTTAATTATATTTTTTGCATGTAATTGAGCTAATTAATTAATTACATTTTGATCGTAAAGTAATGTGATTTGATGATTGTAATTTAATTAACATTGAGAAAGTAGGTAATTATTAAAAAGTAATTAATTATATTTTTTCAGTAATTTGTCCATCTCTGCAATATCTGAACACATAACAAATAATAAATCTTACATCGATTCATATTATAGTTTAGATTATGTCCAATTTCTTATCAGATTTTAAAACAATTTTTGTTTATACTTCTGGGCAGATTAATAGTTCAATATTTGATCAGATATAATACCTAATTTTAAATCTGACATTCAACGTATGATTCAATTTATCAAACAAATTTTTGTTCGGAAATCTGAACAAATGTATAGTTCAATATTTGATCAGATATAATATCGAAATGTAAATCTGAAATTTTACTTAACTATCTGAGCATATTTAAAATTGATATATGATCAGATATGATACCGAAATGTAAATTTGAAATTAGACTTACGCATAATTCAATTTCAGACATCTGAACAGATTCATAGTTCGATTTTAGATTTAAGATTTAATATTTTAAAGAAAAGTGCAAAATTTGTACATAATGGTTGGTACCACGAATCGTCAAAATTTGAATTTTTTTTATTGTGAATAGAAGTAACAAAGAAATATATTTATCTACCATTTTTATTTAAAGAATTTTGTATAACTGATTTTGATTCATATATTTCTTATCAGGTTTGAACAGATATCAAACTGTAAATTTGTACAAATACAAAATCCGATATTTGATCGAACATTAAATTAAAAATTTTACGTACGTATGATTCAATTTATCTAAACAAATTTATAACTATACTGATTTATAGTCCGAGTTTTTATCAAATATGTATTTTAAAGGGGAATGCAAAATTCACAGGTTACATTTTCATTTTATGTTATAATGTTTTTACGAAATAATCGGGCTGGTATTACATTTACAATAGCTATAAAATTATAAATCTGTCTTTGATTCATACTATAATTTAGATTATGTCAAATGTCTCATCCGATTTGAATAAATAATTAAAACTCACCCGAATCTGAAATCCGTAGTTCCTCTGCACCTGCGCCTCGGTAACGCTCTTCACCTGCCCCAGACTAACCACCATTTCCGGCGCAGCGCCCGTCTCCTCGCCCCGGGGGTCCCGATAAGCAGTCAGGGCTCCGCCACACAACACAAACCACAGCTTGGTCCACGCCGCGTCCCCGTGCTGCAGCATGAGCCACCCCTTCTTCAAGTGCAGCAGCGTCTCGGCCGGGAGCTCCACGCGCAGGTCCGCCGCTGCTGCCGGCGCCCCCGCGGGGCCCACCAGCGCCTGCGGAGCGTCGGTGTCGCTGTCGCGGGTGGGCGGCGGCTGCGAGGCGCTGGTGGGCGACGTGGCGGACCTGGGGCGCGTCAGCACCTCGGCGATGTCTTTCAGGGTTTCTAGGCGCTTGGTGGAGGTCTCGTAGTCGGGGATGAGGCCGTCCACGCAGTCTGAGCCCGGGATGCTGGTGCTGGTGCTGGTGGATGTGATGGGGTGTGTGGTGTGGTTGTTGGTGATGGTGGTGGTGTTGGTGTTGTTGGCAGCGTGTTGTTGACGCGTGCGCGTGCGCGCTGCTGCCTTCTCCTCGCTGTTTAGTTTGTCCCGGGTTGGAGGCGAAGCCGAGCTTGCTGGCTGGTCTCGGTAACCTACAAAAACATAAGAAATATTATTATATTATCTGAAAAAGGTTTATTTTTCGAATTGCCATCACTTTTTTCAGCCACATCCAATTTGACAGCTGACTTCAGTTTTGTACTCAGTTTAGTTTGCCTTTTACCATCAATAACTACGTTTGCAAATTGTGCAAATTTATTTCCAAAATTTTATTCAGCAATGAGGCTCATTTTTTGTTAAGTGGCCATTACTGAGACGGCGTTACATAAACAAAAATTATATTTTAATTAAGTTTCAGGCTGTTGAAATAATTGATTACTGACATTTGCGCTCCTCAATACAATGGCATCAATGTGGAAGGGTGGTTGTTTCAACAAGGCGACGCTACATGTCACACAACGTGCATCTCAATCGATTTATTGAGGTATACAGTCGACAAGAGCATAATATCATGTTATGAACCTTTGGATTGGCCTACGAGATCTTGCGACACCTTAGGATTAATTTCTGCGTCAACGCCGATAAACCAGAGATCAATAATCAAAAATTGGACTTCTAGATTACGCTTTATTTTCCCGAAATTATATTCAAACACTAATGGCTGAAAATAATCTTTCTTAATTTAATTTTAAAGCTCTATACCGTGTGTCTGTCTAAAAGGTGTACATAGAAGATTAACATGGGAAATCAATTTTTTGCGTGCTGTTGCTTGGTGTTCTACTGGACAACAATGATTGTAGTACCATTCGAAAGATATCATTTTTCTGAATCAAACGATGTAACAGACATTACAATTTAGTACAAAATTTGGCTCAGTAAATTAATTTTAAAGTTTAGAAAATTCTCCGATTCGCTAAATTTTCATCGAAAATAAATGTAGTCACCTATGACTTTTTTGTTTTGATTTATTTGAAGCTATTTATTTAACTTTAAAAATTAATTTACGGATCCAAATTACAACTAAATTGTAATGTATTTTACATCGTTTGATTCAGAAAAATGATATCTTTCGATTCGTACTACAATCATTGTTGTCCGATAGAACATTGAGTAACAGCACGCAAAAAACTGATTTCTCATGTTAATCTCCTATGTACACCTTTAAAATAGACACACGGTATATTAAAAAAAAAAAAAAACAGCCGGAGAGCATTCACGGTTGGGTCTACCTGATTCGTGATCTGTTTTACAATATAATAAAAGTTAGAATTTCTGAATCAAGCAAATTGACCAAACCTTCCCGTAATTCTGACGTTGGACTATGTGAAATTCACCCATGCTTTTCTATCATCTTTGCTGACATATATGATCCAATTTGTTTGAATAGAAAAATTTTCCAAGATTTGTCCACAAATTCTTATTTATGCACCAACAAATAACCAGCCGTCTAAACAACATCTTACAACTATATTATTTATTGAGGTGTATTCAAAATAAACTACCACTTCCGATTGAAGGATTGTTAACCAAAATCTAATCAGTTCGTTATTTAAACATACAAGTTCTAAATATAAAATTTGAAAAAACCCGTAATATGAACATTTAAAATTTAAATTTGAAAGTTGACATTTATAGTTTCATTCAATTTTGTATTTACATGTTGAATATTTTGACCAGTCACCAAATATCTCAAGTACATCATCGGTCTGTATTATTTTACCGAAAATTAAACTAAACAAAATATAGATAACAAAAATCAGTTAATAAAATAAAGCGAAAAAAGTAAATAATAATTATTACAGATCTAACAGCTACTAATCTGATTATTTCAACACATTCATAGCATACTTTCTATGAGTAATTATTTAATAATAAGAACATGAATAGTTTCCGTACTGATCATTTTAGGACTATAATCTACTATTTCCCGCTGTCAGTATTGAAAATATGAATGTGCATGTGTTGTGCTTTTGTATGTACAAAGTTTATAACAAACTGAATGATTGTTTACCAATTACTAAGTTACTAACCCTGAAGAAGGTTTAAGTATAAACTAAAACGTTTGTTATGCAAGATGAATAATGCTGAGATTTTGAGTATTTTTTACACTTTATAATGAATTCAATTTAAAAATATAAAGTTGCATATCAATCCGGTAGAAAAACACATTTTGTCGATACGTGGGCATTTTAATGTCAAATAAACTTTGTTTACAAAAGAATTTTAAAAATAATCAATCATAAAACGTGAGGATATATGTAATATATTTTTAGAAATATACAAAATTTAAATTAAATTATACATTTCTAAGTAAAACAGTGGAAGTCATGTTCAAGGGTTTCTCAGCTATTAAGACGCAGCACGTGAGCTGGTGTGGGTTTGCGGCTTTGCAACTGTGCGGGGTTTCTTAGAAACCCTTCACACTCTCACACACATGTATTAAACAGAAAACACACACTTGTGTTTATGATAGCTTCTGTACAGGATTAGATCATACACTCGCTCTTGTATTTACAAAAAGGAATGTCTCTATCTATTATAGTTGAGGTTTATTGGAAATATGATGTCGTGTTTGTTATTTTTATAAATGTAACAGGAAAAATATGCGTTCAAATTTACACA
Organism: Poecilus cupreus; assembly: GCA_963942605.1. Lineage (NCBI taxonomy): Eukaryota > Metazoa > Arthropoda > Insecta > Coleoptera > Carabidae > Poecilus > Poecilus cupreus. Next base: position 18,742,790 of record OZ012719.1, read on the forward strand.
GAATTTAATAATGATGTGTATGGGTTATTAATTTGACCGCAATATTAAACAATGCAGATTAATATTGTGGTTTGAATCTCAAACAGTTTATTTTAAATTAATCACCATTCTAAATAGATTACTAACACTAACACTTGGCAGGGTGTGACACTCCGCTCTGGGCTCTTACTTTCCCATGCGTAAATTCAAAATGGAAGTAAAAAATCATAAAAACGTTTACTGAAATAAATGTTTGTTTGGAAATGTGTCCATATGTTCAGTAATTCACAAAAAAAAAAAAATTTAGAGTAGCAAAACTTCATTATATTTCATGACAATTCGAGGAAATAGTTATTTTGGTAACAATTGCAAAAATAGAAGTAGAAATTAATTTGACACACAAAACAATATACTCAATTTATTTGGTTTTTTCAAGCACTCACTCACTGACGAGCTGTCCACAAATATTATACACTCCAAATTCTAAAACTATCTATCATATGAACATATTTTATAAACTATGTGAGTTAAAATGTAATTGTAAATTTTCATTGTTGTAATCAAATGTTTTCTTTGTTTTAATCAAATTTAATTATGTCGTTATTCATTGCTGTAATCTAATGTTTTTATTTATCGTAATCTATTTTTACATTGTTATAATCAATCATTTTCATTGTTGTAATCAGTCGTTTTGATTGTTATAATCAATCTTTTTCAAATTTCTGATTTGTTTTACAAGACGCAATTTAATGGTCAATAAATGGGCTAACTTTTCTTAACAATAAATTGCCAAAAATAAAAATATTGTGGTTTATTTAACCCAAGTTAATATTTAACATTTCAGAAAGCAGATTTAGATTTATTTATTAGTGTTGTATTATAATTTGGAAAAATTTTGATATAATATTGTAATGACAAAATGGCGAATTTGAGAGTATTTCCAACCTCAGATAAACTACAAAATAAATTTATCAGTGGACTAAATAAAAAGTATCGCATCAAAATTATATGATTATTATTATACGAGTATCTGTTATCTTTTGATGTGATGTTTTATTTTTTATGCAATATAAAATATTTTTTTGGCGATCGTCCTGAAAATGAGCTGTTGTTTCTGATCGCTGTTTAGACCGGAGTTTCCTTCTTTACCGAGCTAGCTCGGAAAATTCCTTCTTTTCCGAGTTAGCTCGGAAAATTGACTATGAGAGATCGGAAAGCAATGTTTCCATAGTGATCAGTTTTTATTTATTTATTTTTCATTCATGTGTCAAATATTGCAATAAAATGTAAGAATTATTTTGTGTCTTCACTGGGTCTACGGCTCGCTCTGGAACATGCATGCTCACCCAGCAAAGTATCACTTTCAGGTCTTGTTACGTCAATTACTAGTTCGTTTTGTTTAATTTCCCATGGCCTTATTGCACGCATTCTGAAATTCTCAATAATTTTGTATTTACACTTTTGTTCTAAAGTGAACAGGAAAAAAGTTGCAGTAATATAAAAAAAAAATTGTATTGAAATTCCTATATTCTGCATCTAGTATAATTTTTCAATGACTTTTACAAAATTATATTGATTATTCAACGCAATGGTAAATAACCCAATAAGAGGTTTACACGTCATTTATTTTGACCAATCAAAGCAATATATCAGCGAATATACGGGTCTCAACAGTACATCCTGTTATCATGACAATTTTTAAAATAAATAATTCTTTTAAACGTCAATGTCATTTCTTATTGCAAAATGTGTGATAATTTTCATTTTGGAAGTGGTTCCATTAATACAATTCATGAAAATTGTGTATTTTGTTGAATAATCTATCCAAATACTACTCGAGGTAAATATTTCTTGTGTTAACTTGTAAATTATTACAAATTTCGCTCATCAAAAATTTCTTGAATACTCCACCTTCAGTGGCATTACCCTTGAATACTTTTTATCAGCAATAGTAATAAAAATTAAAATGTCGCCGAACAAAAAATTCCAATTAATTAGCGACCATACGGAACTGAATGTCATAGAATACCGAATTCTGGTCGTATTCGTACACTTACGAATGAAGTAAAACCTCGGTATGCGCGCGTTGCGAAAGAAAGGTTAAATATAATGATCAGTTGCATCACAAGCTGCTCGGGCAGCGCACGCTATGATGGATGAGCCGCGATGTGATTTTTTAATATCCAACGCTAATAAACATTTCGCCGCGCGCCGCGGTATTCATTATTTCTTGCGAAATTTTCATTTTACAAACCATTTGCATACTCGTTTGCGATCAATTTTACGTCTTGTTTTTCATCAAATATTATTATCCGCGCTAATAAAAATTCTTATTAAAATGGTTTTTTAATTAGTGGAATTTGTTTTATTACTATTGTTTTTAGAAAACAAATTAAATTACTGTACTGGAAATTGTACATTCAGGGACAACATTTTACTGATGTAATACACTTCAATCATGATGTACTATTGAAAAACAATTTTATCCAACACCTCAATAAATGCTCTATAACTATGGCGATTTTAAACAAGGAAAGTAACAGATTACCCACTAGTGGGTATAATTTTGAGAAAAGTCACTAGTGACAATTTTTTAATTTATAACAATAAAAATAACACACAACACTTTGGTAACTACTTCGATTGACAATTTAGTTTAGAAAATTTAAAGCATATGTCACTGTCAAATAATATTTCTGTAATAAATTTTGCATTTATTAAGAGATGTTGGATAAAATGTTATATTTCACACGTGGGCAAAGTGAAATTACCCACTCGATAAAATTATCACACTCAGCCTTCGGCTTCGTGTGCTAAAATTTATCTCGTGGGTAATTCCTTACTTTGCCCACTTGTAAAGTAAATAACTAATACCTGTGTGTTTTGCACTCATTTTATGAACTTAACATGACAGAAATACTGTAGCTTGAATTAAGATAAGCACCTTTTGGGGTCTCTAGAATACGAATAAAAATTTCAAATTTAGATTTTAGATGTTCATGTTACGAGCTGATTATATTTAGAAGCAATTAAATCAACCGGAAGTTGTTATTTACTCAAGGCCTATCCGATACTTTTGCATATCTCAATAAATATTTGTCAAACTAGAGAGGAAAACGCTTCCTTTTCCCACTAGTGCTCGTGAGGTAGTTCGAGCGAGAGTAGAAAAAAGAGCTTTCTTCTCAACATATTTTTCACGACAAGTATCTAAAAACGATTTGCTCGGACCTAAAATACACTTTGACAACACAACTGACACGTTAAAAGTTAGGTTATCAGAAGCAAAAGCGGTGTAGCAGTGTTGCCAATGAACCAATCTTAAATATAAATTAACGTTGTCAAATTGTAATTTAATTTAGAAAAATATAAGACATAATTGTAAGACAATTTAAACTAAATATTTTTAATTAAATAAGGCATTTTTTACAACATATTTTTTTGTAAATAACATTCATGTTGGTAAGACTTCTATATTTTTGTCACTAGTGAGGAAAAACACATTTTCGAAGAAGAACAATGGGGTTTCGTAGCATATCGTGAAAAAAATAATTTTCTAAATAATAAAATAGAACATTTATGTGACTACAATTATTTTCAATTTCTACTGTTTGCAATCCACCAATATCCTTACAATGACGTCACAACATTAAAAAAAAATCATTGTGCCTTAATGAATAACAAATAAGTGTTTTTAAAAGTGTAAATATTCTTCAATTTAGTTATAGTTTCATTAAAAATTACTTATTTATGTATCAAGGCACTGAAGTTCAATTTTTTATCACGAATATGGAATTTATTTGGCGAGGAAAATAAACCATGTGTGATAAAAAGAAACTTCAGTGCAGAGGTACATATTAAGTTTTATTTGAAACCGAAAATTCAAAAAAACTGTAAAAAAATTACAATATAGGTGAAGTTTATACATCTGTCAGTTGTCAATTGAAACTGACAGTCAGTGTTGCCAGCCTCGAACATTGAAGTTATCGTAAATAACACTCAAAATTATGTGTTTTGTCTTCAATTTCGTCATCGGCATTAATTAGTTAATTCTTCTATCAAATTTTGTTTCATGTTACGTCCAAATTTACTATAGTACGTCAATATATCTGCCAAAATTATCCCAATTGTACAATAATTATTAAACGGTTGCCAACACTGGGTTGCTCAAAATCGTCGTATAATGGGTTACTTTAGTGACGATTTCTGAGCTTTTAATAACGATTTTTGAGCACTTTAGTGCCGATTTCAAATAAAAAAAATTTTAATTGTTGAAGGACTTAGTAGATATGCAATTGCAGATCTTGTCAGATAACAGATAAAATATTTTTGTAGGTTTCAAGGATAAATGGAACGACATATTAATATGGAATGTAACAATTGTTTCAGAAAAAAACCGACTTCATTGTAGTGATTGGCACTTGTTTCATGTGTACAGAGAGACAAGTGAATAATGACAGCCGGTGGCCTTACATGTTTCCGCTTTGTCACTGTTTAATTGTCACACGCGGCTATATTCGTACGGAATCGTATTCCAACGTAGAAAGTTGATCTGTTGATTGATATCGTTTTCGGTTGAATTATTTTCGTGGTAATTATTTTCAGTGCCTAGTTGTACTTTGTACACCTGTATGTTGTTCTGAGGAATGCGGTTGTGTGTGTGTGTGTGACAAGCGGAAGTCTTGTGTTATGTGCTGTGATGTAATTGTAATTAATTAACGTTATTACACATTATACGCTCTTCTTGTTGCGCATTTACATAAAGGAGTATGTGCGCTCAAGCCGATCAAGTGTTTTATGTCAGTTTTTACTTTTAACAAAAAATATATTGCAATTCGAATAATTTTATGTTCTGTATTTATATTTGTAATCATATTCTTACCAAATTATTTTAGTTAAATTTTTAAGTATTTGCAAAAAATATTAGTTAAAAAAATCTGCTATGGACACTACACAACTTTCATATACTCATACATATAGAGCAAATGTAAAGTCTGCAACTGATTTCAAAGAAATTCTGAAACATGTCAATTTTTACTCTTATACAAAGTAATCCTAAAAAAAGCAGACGAGTTTTTTGCGGAAATACATATTTTGAGGTCCACTGAATCCGTTAAGATCAATTTCTCAATGATGTCTGTGTGTGAGGATGGATGGATGTTCGTGTGCACAATATCTCATGAACGAGACAATTTATAATTTATAAGTTTTATGAAAATATGAAGAGCTAAGTTGATTTTTGTTGAACCACCTGATGCTACGGTCACCTAGCATTGATGTTTTTATGTTTTAATAAAAATAAATACTTCATATTTTTATGAATGTCTTGTAACTGTCATATCAGAATAGAATGTTTAATTACCAAGTGGTAATTGCATTTATTATTTATTTAACTCGCTCAATCTCGATCTCCACGAAGGTGCATTCTGTCAATTTTGAATGAAATTGAAAAACTGGACACACAAAACAATAAATTCCACTTTTTTTTTAAAAATAGAATCAGCTGTGAAAACAAATTTCAAATGAAAAATGTTAGCAAAAATATTGGAATATAGAATGTTATTTGCACTTTTCTTGTACATGTTTCTAATTTTGAGAAAAACTAAATTATATATTTAATAATATATTTCAATAATCTTAGTTACAATGGAAACAAAAACTAAAACATTTTTAACATCTATGTGTCAAATGCTTTAGAGTGTCAAAAATATGTGTCGTGTGAAATATTATAAAAGCAATATTTGTATTATTAGTTGGAAAGATTTAAAGAATACACATTAGTTAATATTTTAAATTAAAATCGTAGTTGAGAACACAATTAAACAGGTATAACATCTATATGTCAAATAATTGTTAAAATAGTTATACGCAAGGAATTAGTCATACATGTTCAGTTGGTTTTATATGTATAAGAAAGTAGTGTGGTGCCCACACCAGAATTTCATTTTAATGAAATATATTTTAGTATAATTGTCTTTTGTTTTTGATCAATGGCTACTTTTTATTTTATTATTAAATCTGTTATTTTTGTTTTAAAACTTTAAAAACAATTAACTCGACAATTTCAAAACAAAATATTAACTTTTGTAACATTATTTGGTTTTAGAATTTCATGCTCTATCGTTTGTACTAATTAATTTTTTTTTTAAATAAGGTTTCTGTTTAAAAAATATTTCGCTAACACAAAAACAAAAGGCAAGGTAACAATAACAATAAAAATTGACATAAAAAACATTTTCGTGCACAGAAATTTCATATTTGGAATAAATTGTATTTATTGTTGTGTGTCAAAGTAAATTCGACTTTTTTCTCTTTCGTATACGAAGTAATAAAGTATTTGAAAGTAGATGTAAAAAGCTGACCTGTGCTCCGGCAGCTGCTGGAGCTGCTGCTGGTGCTGATGGAGCCGGTGGAGATGGTCGTGGTGCTCGGCACCGCGGGTGGTAACGACGGCGACGGCGCCGTGTCCTGGGTCCAGCGCGCGGCCGGCCGCAGCGCGCTGTCCGAGTGACAGCTGTTGTAGCGGGGCCGGATGGGGTTCGGTGTTCCGCCTACAGACAAAATTATATTATGTGCCCGATACATCACTTCTCGCAGATAATAAACGGTACAAAATACTGCAAAATGTTTCAAATAAATGTTGTGGCTAATATTATTATACATTTTTTTGAATATAACGAATTACTGAGTTATATCAAAAAAGCTGATGGGTCTTCAAATAAACTAATTAACACATGGAAAATATAAATTTACATTGATACCTTCATCAAATTTTGATTTATTTAACCATAATACTACAAATGCGTGTTGATTTGTAAATTCTCAATATTATTTACATTTAAACAATTTGTAAAATTTCTAGGTGAGGGGAAGTTGGCACTTTCCAAACTAATGCAAAAAGTATTTATTTTCAATTTCCCATTTCCAAGTGTAGCACTTAGCTCAAAGTAGATCTCAGTATTTTAATTTTACCTAACCTTATGACGTTATGAAACGTCACTTTTTACACAACCGATATTCAATTAAAACAAATGCCGTGTAGATCAAATATTGACAATAAATAATTTGGAAGGTACAAGAATGAAATTATAGAATTAGATAAAATATTGTACGTAATTCGTTATGAAAAGCGATATTGTTTAACTCGTCGTTACCAGAGCGCGTTCCAGAATTACTATATTTCAGTATTGCATTTTAAAATTTTGAACAACTCTTGTATTTTATTTACACTTTTACTGCAAAATGAATAGGTACAAATTCCACATCGTGTACAACATTGAATGTTCACTTACTTCTAGGCAGAACCTGAGTCTGGTGTATCGTGGTGGTCTGTCCTCCAGGAAACGTTGCGTTCCTCTTGTGTCGACCCTGCAACAAACATAAAACATAAACGTACCGTTACTGCACCACATCATCATCCACACATCACGCAAGCGACCCAAATACACACCAACCAATGTCCATCATCACGCGCTAACTTTAGCTTAACTTAGCGCCGGCACATTCCCAACAAGACGTCTCTCGTAAACCTTACAAGTTATGCACAAATGCAGACAGAATATTCCGGTAGCGAGTATAAACTCTGTACTTTACTACAAGGTTATGTTTATGGCCCGGTGAAATGGGGTTGGATTACACTGGCGAAGAAGTGTTGTATATTTTGAGGCCATGGAAATTATGAAGCTAATAAATGTCGAAGGAATTTGGTGGAAATATTTTAGTGGTTTTGGGACACGAATGTTAATACCGAGAGCTTTTTTTATCTGTATACTTACCTAGGGATGTGTCATCACCACAAAAATGTATTAAAGTATTAAACTAACAAAAATGTTCCCGCCAAGTATAAATGAGTGACTTGCGCAATCGATGCAGTGGAGTCTTTCACCATTTTTTAAAAATTTATTTTATGAAACTTTATCTAAATTGAAGACTATCTACACTTTTAAAAAGTCTTAATTGTTATTCATTAAGCCAGAATGATTTTTAAAAAAATGTTGTGACGTCATAGTAGATGTGTTGCTGGATCTAAAACAGTACAGATGGTAAATAATTGTAGTTAAAATTTTTTTTTACTTATTTTATTATTATTACAATAAAATAGAACATTTGTTGGTTACCGGGTGGTATTAGAACAACACAAATAAAACTTTGTTGTATATTTGGAACAATTTGGGTACAAGCACTGCTGTTTGCAACAATTCAGAATACTAACTTGCTTAAATTACACTCGTCTTGCTTATATAGGGTAGGAAAGTGGTTAGGGAGTGGGAGAGCATCTAGTTCCCGGGGGAATGTTAACGAACTTTTGTAAGGGTTAGGTAAAAAGGTAACAATAAGTTGCACTAAATCAGCTAAGTGTCAAGGATGTAGATGAATTATTGCGTAGGAGATGGACGGACTTTTATAAGGGTTAGGCAAAAAGGGTTTGGGTAAGGAGTGTTTTACTGCGTAAAGCAGGTGCTGCCGCTAAATGCTAACAATAAGGTGTACTAAATCAGCATGGGATCTAACACATTTATGTAACAAAAATTATTTAAATCTCTACTGTTTTAGATCCAGCAACACCTCTACTATGACGTCACAATATTTAAAAAAATCATTGTGGCTTAATGAATAACAATTAAGACTTTTTAAAAGTGTAGATAGTCTTCAATATAGATAAAGTTTCACAAAAAAAATAAAATAAAAAAAAATGGTGAAAGACCCTATTGTGGAATATAACATATAGGAGCTAACAAACTTTCAAGCGATTAAAAGTGCGGCTGAACCTGAAAAATCCTGAAAAATGTTTCTATTTTTAGCCGAAATGAAATCCGCGATTTTGCAAGTATTCTATACAGTATACACGAAATTAAATTTTTTGCTATTACCCGTTTTAACAAATCTTGCAATGACAAAACTACTATACTATCTATTTCAAATATATATACAGAAATGTTTAAAATTTTTTGCATATAATAAAATTGACTCTAATTCATTTATTTACTGAGATATGCTCAAAAACATGATAAACTTTCAAATAAATACCATTTCCGTTTTGGATTGTTCTCAAAATGTTTGAAATCTTAAATGGGAACCATATGACAATAACTATTTTTCTGATTACAGCCATTTATCGCGAATCGGAAAAAGTTTCATACAAAACCTAATTAGTTTTAGCCGTATTATCCGAATGTACAATAAAAACTGGCAGTTCCCATTAAAGTTTTTTAAGTGAACCCCCGTTCTACCGCCAAGAGGTGGCGGTAGGGGATTGTCATTGGTGACATAAGATAGGTATTTGAAAAATATTAAACACCTGCTTTTTTATTTGATTTGTATTTTTCACACCCATAATGGGTAAAAGGCGTGCTATATTTATTTATTTTTTTAATATCAAAAATAGAGCATTGACCCCATATTCCACATTTCAAGGTTTAAGTTTGAATTACAAATTTATATGAATTCGCTATTCATTTTAAACTATAATAATTTTTTGTCCTAATAGTAGTGTCTACAAAACTACAAAAGTGCGGGAGATAACTTTATAGGAATTCAAGTAAACTAGCACTTCCTGTTGATGTGAACATCTAATGATAGTTAAATAAAATGCTCACCTTGTTCCTGGTGTAGACGGCGAGGACGCTGGTCCAGGCGCGGGCGTCGTCGCGGGCCATGGCCTTGACGAAGGTGACGCGGTCCGGCGCCGTGATGGCCAGGCTGAACGCGTGCCCCGTCACCTCCTCGGCGCCCGCCACCTCCAGCACGCTGGTCATGTCGATGCTGGCCTGCGGCACCGTGTCCGGCTGCAACCACACAACACAACACTAAGTATAACACACCAGAGAACAAAACTGCGAATATCGCCTATTATTATATCATTGTTTACTTCGAAAGTTGATTTTCAACCCTCAACTGATTCACACCCACAATCTTAACAACATTCTTCTCATTTCATACTCACCATACATCAATGTATTCACGTATACCCACACACTCATCTCATTTCCACAGTAGTTATACGTCGTTCATGCTTCTTCATCCACGCCCCAACATTCAGAACCATACATCAACACACACCATTATAAACACTGAATCGAGCATCTCTAGATACATTCACGTTTGGAGCAAATGTACCCAGAGCACCCAATACCTTGCACCCTGCAGACACTCGCCTTTCAATCTCCCGGTCAATACGTCCATCCCTCCAAAACATACTACCCAAATATACAAATTCCAGTCTAACACCATTCACTGAAACATTACAATCACCAATTCAGTCTTCTCAAACATCAGTACTTTACATTTATCCGCATTCAATATCAGATTTAAGTCTTTTTATACTTCATTTATGATAATACAAAATAAAGTAATTCGTAACAACAAAGACAGGTGTCCCAATGATTGTACGTCTCTCTCGGCCTATATTTTAATCCTCAATTGGTGTTACAATATACAGTCTGTATAGAAAATTAATAAGAAAATATAAAAAAATAACATTCAAGGATTCTGAAATAAAATGTTTCATGAATTATTTTTCACGGCTGGGCGAGAAACTCGGTTCCTATGATACCAAAATTATAAAAACAGCCAATTTCATATCTACGCGAGATTTGTGCACGTTCTTTTCCATCGTGAAGGAAAGTGCTCAAATAATGTGAATAATAAACAAAATTAAACAAATCAAAGGTAACTGTCATAAATTATATTACAATTCAAATAATTTTGAAATACATAAAAACCATCATAAATATTGGGGTCGTGAAAAAAATAGTGTATACACCGCAGGAGAGAAGTGTATTTGCCCTTGTCGTATTGTAGCTCCCTTCAAATTCATCCATTTCTCTCCCTTAATGTATAATATGCAATTATGTATGTGAAAAGACAGTGCAACATGTTTTTGCATAGCAACCGCTCAACAAACGCATAACAACCATTCTACAAACCAATGTTAAACTATAAATGATGGCCCTACAACATCTATCTGTTTCAAGCTCATTTTTCGCTTTCATAAAAGCCTATAAGTACGCGTTCCTGTATTACTGTATTTCAATGAATGTATACAGTAAGCATATGTGTGTGTGTGTCCGTGTAGGAGTGCGTGATGTCACGCAGACAGCGTGGCGCGGCGCGTGACGGAATGCAGCTGATGATAAACAAAAGTGACAACCTAGCATGGCTATAATACACTTTGCATACTAAATATGAACATTCAGCAATGTTAGGTTAGAATCTCATGCTGAATCAAGTTAGCAAAAGTTACATTTATCATCAGAATGTTAAACGATACGGATTAAATACTTCACGATTGATTTATTTATAGTGCTGGGTCATTTTGGCAGTGAGTGTACTCATGTGCAAAAAATGCAGGACGCGTACCAACCAAATCCCATTAAAGAACCAATTTAAAGTAATAAAAGTGAAAGTAGAGTCCGACAAACCAATCAATACTCAATCGATCGATCGTTTATCACCTGCATCAACGTTTACACGTTACTATTAATTATTATTTTATAATACGAACATGCGTATTGTTCGCTTACGACATATACATTTTCGAGATTTGTAACATTCGTCATTCGAAATATATTCAACATTCGATATTTGTAATTTCGATAAATGTACAAACTCTGAATTTAATTTTCAATATTTGTGTATTCGAGAAATGAGTTTTCGTGATTTGTATTTTCGAGAACTGCATATGTTCCCACGAAACGTCATTATTAGTTGCTATTTTAGCCACTAACTCTGGGCGCTATTGTACAATATTTGAAATTTACAGCTTGTCAAATATTATATTATAATACAATTTTACAGAGCATGACATTTAAAAAGTACCACAAAGTTTTATTTAATAAATTGTCCTAAGGAATTCCGACAACGAAAAAAAATTAATCTGGCAAAATATTTATCAGAAAGAAATGGAGGGTTATACAGAAGCAAATTTTCGTGCTGCCATCTATTGATGTTTTCATTGAACTACGATGAAATTCACGTGGGAAAATACAAACAAAACGCTGTCAAAAACACAGTTCTTATAATGATGCTAAATATGAAAAATAAAGTGTGTGTATGGTTTGTGCAATAGTGACTTCCGTTATTACTATAAAGAATATATGGCCAGTGTTAAATTTATTAAGTTTCCTAAATAATAAACTTCAAAAATAAAAACATAACCTTGTTAAAACACGTTTGTGTTATGAACTTCCATCTCAACTTTTACCTCATCTTTTTCTTTCTTGCCTGTGACGTCAAAATCATAACCCTCCATTGCTGTAAGTAGATACGTGTTCTCACATAGTAGACGAAATAATTACCTAAATTTCATATTTTTATAAGAATTTCAAAAGACAAATAAAGTAAAACGAACCCTATGAAACACCACTAACCCTACCTTACTAGCAGTGTCATTTTTTGGGTTCAAATTTTAATCTAACCCCGTTTGTGAAATGGATCTGGAGTTTTGATATTTCACGGTGCTAAAACATCCACAACACAACATCCTCTGCAGTATTTGCTATTCGTAAAATCAGACATTTTTACTGATTATAACTTTTGTAAGAATATAATTATTAATCGAGTTATTTCATTGTTATTGCCACTGAATCAAAGTATTATAAAAATACATCTAAATTTACGGAGTGGTAAAAATGTTTTAAAAATGAAATTCATAAGAAATGCTGTTTAATTAATTTAGTTATTTCTGTTACAACCTGTAGTATATTTAGACAGATAATGCAGGCGGTCTGTATACAGGCAGTGAAACGATACACACTACATTATGGTACAGATGTAGTTGTAGACAATGTCAGAAATGTGCCCGCGGCGCGTATTGGTTCACGTTCACATGCAGTTACAACAGAACTGTTCGTACACCGTACACACCACATTACATATTCATTATTAGCGTTTCTCTTTCACAAGCGGTGCGCGGGCGCATGCGCGGTACGTGTGCAGCCACACACGATGCCACCGCACTTCCGCTATTTACATTTCTACAAATTATATACAATACAGTCACAAAATGACAAATAATTATATTATATCTACACCCAAAAACATTGTACTAGATATAATACAAGTTTACAAAATATTATTCATTATTAAGATATTTCAGTTTTAAAGATAGCTATTTTGCCAATTCTATTCTATTCTAAATTCTTTGTACTGCCTTTATTATTGAAACGTCAAATTGCTGAAGTGTCAAATGGTTGGCAATTAATTTGAAGATTTTTATTTCGTTTTGAATTGAAATAATACTAATAACACTTGTTTGAGAATTCACGCGATAATGAAATCACGTGGTTTGATCGACACCACCAAATTAAATGGCACTTTGATTAACACAGATTAACACAAGTTAACAGTAATAGTGAAAATAAAATTACAATTTATTTGTTTATTCCTAGAATAAATGGTATTCATGTATATTTAATTATTTACCAATTACCAAGAAAAGTTATTTTATTTTCATTAAAATTATTTTCTAATTTACAAAATAAAACATTTATATATGACTACAATGATTTGCAATACCTACTGTTGAGATCCATAATAACACTGATCATAATATTAAAAAAAAAATCTATTGTAGGCAACACACCACCAGAACTTTCTTATCAAACAATGCAGGAACACAGACAACAATTATCAAGAAACGCTTATACCTTTAAAAAAAAAAAACTATTTTGCACGACTGGGAGAGAAGCTAGGTTTCTATGATACCCAGGCAATTTTCATATCTACGGGAGATTTATGCACTTTCTCTCCCATCGTAAGGGAAAGTGATCAGCTAATATGAAAAATTAACAAAATTAAACAAATTAAAGGTAACTACCATAAATTATATTACAAATCAAATAATTTTTACTTACACCGAAGAAAAAAACTTTTTTTCTTTGTTGAATTGTAGCTCCCTTCAATATACTTCGTGAGAAAAAATTATACACTTCTCTCCCTTAAAGTATAATATACAATTTAATTATGACATGTCAAAAAATGATTTTTTTTTAAAAGTACAAGTTAGCAGATTTTTTAAAAAATGTTGAAATACAATTTTATATATAATAAAAAACGTATTGTAATCCATAAATGGTGACAGTAAGAGAAACATGTTTCAAACAACAATAATTGTAGATAATATTTGAAACATTATTCTAATGACAAAAATGTATCCATAATTTACTGAGATATTTCAAAATAACTTGATAGGGCTTCAAGTAAACTACCACTTTCGGTTATTGGATTGTCATCAAAAACTAATCAGTTCTTCCAATGCGGATACAATTATTGATATATTAAATAACAAAATCTTCAGTTTAGTAATTTTTGAGAAACCGTTACCCCAAAGATCCACAAACACAGACATCATATTATCTTATTCTATGGACCATAAAACCTGCTATTCACTAAAAACTCACTACCGAATTTTTAGCATGATTCCTATACTTCCTTTATAGGTATATGGCAGGAGGTAAAACGTTTGATTACAACAATCTAAAATTTGATTACAACAACGAAAATGTGGATGAACTGAAAATTCAATAAAGAGTTTTAGCATGATTCCTATACCTTCCGTACAAGATGTGGCAGGAGGTAAAAATCATTGCGGCTTAATAGGTAACAATACGACTTTTTAAAACTGTAGATAATCTTAAATTTAGATAAAGTTACATAAAAAAAAATAGTGAACGACTGAATTGTATCAAAATTGTACGATTGATTTGAGGAGTTCTCAAGTGTGTAGTAGTGACAAAGTAGAAAACATGAAGACGTGCATCTTGTCTGTGTTTCATCATAGCCGGTCGCACTCTCCCACGACCACGGCTCATATTCAAAAGTCAAATGAATCCGATGGTATTTAGATAATGCAAGAAGCTGAAATGTGATGGACGGTCTGCTGTGCTCGTACGCTGTACGGATGTGTGAATGCGTATGGGAATATGGAAATGTTGCGGCCATTGTTCGCCAATTAATTAGTCGGCTTGTTTTGTTTGATGTTGTGAAAAGTGAGAAACAAGTTACGAGCCCAGAATCATATCACTTGGCCCACTTAAAATCATGCAAAAAATTGTTTAATACATCATATTTATATGTTTAATTTTATCATTTTATCTCCTGCACATACATATATGTAGATTTTGGAACAATTCATCAACAGTAAGTGCTAAATTATTTAAAGGCCTGCAGGGGTTTTGGGCATATTTTAGTAAATAAATGCGATAGAGTATATTTCATTGAAATCAAAAAGATATTCCTACAATCTTTATTTGAAGCATCTTTCTATATTTTGTTATTATCAGATTCAAAAATAGTGTTTGTGGTACCAGTCAATCAATGCCTTTAGGGCAAATTTTAGTTCTAAAATTCCTTAAAATATTCTGTAAAATAACAGGATTTAAGATACAAATAAATTCAGTACAACAATGTTCCTTTGTAAGATCAGAACAATTTTTTTAAAAGTTATTCTACAAGTCTTAATTAGGCCAAATAATATAATTCTAGACTCGTAGAAAATCAAATTTGTCACTACAGCAAAAGTGTACATACAACAGTTGTTTAGAATTTAAAAATGCATGCAATAAGGCCCAATTGGTTATTTAATTATTAGTATTTCACGATATATCAATCAAATTCAAATTAATATTTATTAGAAAAATTGTAACACAACCATGGCAAATTAAACAAAATCAACAAATATTAGATTTTCCAGAAAATAGATTTATTTATTATAGTGTTGTATTATTTTCTGGAGGGAAGAGGAAAAGGTGTTCTAATCTCAGAAAAAGTTGACTTTTTTAGAGGGTATTAGCGAAATAATTCATATTAATATTTAACCAATAAATTGATAAAATTATAATTTTTGATATCTGACTTCATGAAGACAACAAACATTGCTGTTTTACACCAGAAATATTTGGAGGGCATTGGGGGAGGACTCGTAACCCCCCCCCCCCCCACTTATCTACGCCACTGGCAGATTTTTTTTTGTTAAATAAAAATAAAAAATTTATATATCATCACGCCTTTTGCCCATTGTGGGTGTGGCACTCTACTTACGCAGACCTTAATAAGTGATATATCATAGTCCCCAAAGATATTAGTAGAGATAGAGGAGGAACCACAGGGGTACATTTAAATTGGCAACTGTCAGCTATGGGATTCGAACTGAGGATCTCATAATCCACAATCCGACGCGTTACCACGGAGCTATTTAAATAAATAAATAACCCTAAATAGATATTTACGATGTGTTAAAAGTGACATTTTATGAATAAGTGGGGAAGTTTATGAAACGAGGCGTAGCCGAGTGAAACAACCACACAAACTAAATAAATAATACAGACATCCAGTACACACACATACTTACAGACAGACATCATGGCGAAAATAGTAAAATCGTATTGTATGGATTCTAAAACGTGCTTATTCATTGAAAACTCACTACTCAATTTTTTGACAAAAAACAATACCTCCCGTACTAGAGGTAGGCGGGAGGTAAATATAGCATTGAAATTCTTATACTCTACATTTCAATTGGCCCATAAAACAATTTTTTTATAATTTTTTTTATGAAACTTTATTAGATTCTATGACGATCAGTGAAATCCCGATGTGAGAATTCATATATTACTCGAGATATGATTTTTTAAAATTTGTGTGACGTGACTGGTACTGCTCCAGTGGCACTAAAACAACGATTATATATTTTTTAATGAAAAAATAATATTTACATATTATAAGTCTTAATTTACAACTATTAAACTTAATATGAATAAAAATAAAATTCCTTTTGTAACTTTAGAGTATTTTATTTGATATTCGAGTAAACATCATACGAAAGTTTGAGAACAGTGGCGCTGATAGTAAGGTAACCTAACCTCAACACACAATTTTATTCAATACTTTATCAACACAGCACAAGAAAACACTAAAATTATCAAACCAGTAATAGAAGCCCAACAAATATAATCTTAAATACCAACAAACAAAATAAATGATATGACAATTCGTAGTTCAATTTTAGCCCACAATACGCGTTGGGCGTAGCGGTAGATGCGCGATTTGCAATTTTCATATTTCTGGCCAACCGCACAATGCAAATACCTGTGACGTCAAAATATGTTCAATTCGTTATATCGCTTTACTGCAAAATATTTAAAAGAAAAAAAATACTTGACTACTAATTATTCCGTAAGTGTTACACAATTTTGATATAAGTTTGTCATATTTCGTTCATGGTTTATACGCCCATTGTACGCTCGGTATAATTACGTGAGGTAAACATAGAGTTTTACAGTATTTGATTTTCTAATTAATTGTATTATTATTTAGATTTAAATAAATTTTTAAAACTAATGTTAGCTTCACATCGTTTGGTTCACCTTAAGTATTGCAAATAATCTCCATTTTCCCATGTCTGAGTGTGACCTCCATATACAGGGTTTGCAATGAAACATGGAACATAGTAGTTTAGTACAAAAATGAAAAGTTGTTAAAATTTTCTAAACCATTTTTATTTAATGCTCAGAATATTTATAACGACATTTTTGTAAAAAAAAATAGACATGGAAATAAAAACCTTAATACTCTCCATCAAATAACATCCCCCCAAAAAGATAGTATCGTATGTATGCGTGGGTCGTTAACCTTTCAAAGTGAAGTTTTCTCAGGCGCAGTTAGCTATGCCTATACGTTTTTTGTTTCCCGTCAATAAATGAAAATCACTTTCTCCGCGAATTAAAATCAACGAACTCTCCACAGCCAAGAGTCTAGATGATGTCTAAAATCTCAGTCAACTCTGTGAAGACCTTTGCTGTTTGCTACATGTTTTATCAACAAAAGTGAAACTGTTGGACAGTGTTAGACCTCGCGTGAGATTGATTTGTCCAAATAGTGCGTCGTGAAGAGAGCAGCGAACACGTGTGCGCTGAGAAAGAGTTGTTATGAGATGGAATCGCTGCGGACGGCTTGTCTGCAGCGGTTTGCTTTTGATGAGTTTGCTAGATTTAATTATAACATGTTGTATTTAAATGCATGGGAAGCCAACAATATTTTAGTTGGTTTTGGTTCACAAAATGTCAAAAACTATACGTTCTGTTAGGGAGAGAGGTATAGGAATCATGCTAAATATTCGATAGTGAGTTTTCAATGGATAGCAGTTTATTTCACATAACATGATTTATAGAATAACATATAAGCTAATGGTGTCTTATATATTTATTAAAAATTTTATTAAACTATATTTCAATTGAAGACTATCTACACTTTTAAACAGTTTTAATTGTTATTCATTAAGCCACATGATTTTTTTTAAATGTTGTGACGTCATAGTAGAGGTGTTGGTGCATCTCAAACAGTTGGGATTGTAAATAATTGTAGTCACATAAATGTTCTTGTTTAGAAAATTATTTAAATGGAATTAAAATAACTTTTCATGGTTAAATGAATAAAATATACATGAATTCCATTTATTTTTGGAAGAAACATGAATAAACTGTAAGATTATTTTAGTCAAATGTTTGATTACTACTAACCTATATCATTCAACAAGTCTTTAATTTCGTTGAGTCGACCTCGAGTAATATTTATTAGACAGAAATAAATAATATATTTTATCCAACACCTCTCAATAAATGCTCTATAACTATGGTGATTTTAAACAATAAAAGTAACAGATTACCCACTAGTGGGTATAATTTTGAGAAAAGTCACTAGTGAGTAATTTTTATTTATAACAATAATAATAACACACAACACCTTGGTAACTACTTCGATTGACATTTTAATTTAGATAATTTAAAGCATATGTCACTGTCAAATAATATTTCTTTAATAAATTTTGCATTTATTAAGAGGTGTTGGATAAAACGTTATACTCCACACGTGGGCAAAGTGGAATTACTCACTCGATATAATTATCACACCCCACCTTCGGCTTCGTGTGCTAAAAATTTTCTCATGGGAAATTCCTTACTTTGCCCACTTGTAAAGTAAATAACTATTGTATGTGTTTAAAATATACGAATTCAAAGTGAAACATAAAACCTTCAAATCAGTAGCCAACTATTTTGACTCTTCAACAATCTGACAGCTCAATTATAAGAGAAGTACAAATAATTTCGAATAGGATAGATATGCGCTATAATACTTTGACGTCATTGTAGAGATCTTTAAAACTCAAATATCTTAAAAATTAAGAATATTTTTGAAACTTCTGTTATATACGATGTTTTTTGGGTCTAGTCATAATATAAATGACTAATTTTCTATTTTGTGACTCGAGTAAACGACCCCATTAATAGCGGATGTATGTACATTGATATCATTTCCAGTTTACTAATAATTAATATCATATGAAATTTCAAGTGGAACAAACAATTTTTTTTACAAATTTTGAAGTACCTTAAAGTTTCATAAATGTGTAAAATAATTCATATGTTATATTATTAAAAAATAAAATGGCGAGCACTTGAATTATCCTTAATCAGAGAAAGAATAGTAAACCATGACGCTGCCTTGAAATTAAACTGTCGACGATGTGGATATTCTTGATGATCAAGTTCTGTAACTTATACGATTATTTGTTAAACTCCGAATATACACGTCTAGCATATCAAGTTTTTTCTAAGGGCCAATATTTCCAATCTGTGATTAATTAGAACTAGAGTATAAATTTATCAGTGGAATAAACAAAAATTATCGCATCAAAAGATAACAGCTAGAATAATAATCATCATTTAAGCTATGATTTTGATGCAATATTTTTTGTTTATTCCACTGATAAATTTATTCTCCATTTTAGTTAAGGTTTTAAATAGGGTAAATAGCTCCGTGGTAACGTGTCGGACTGTGGATCGTGCGATCCTTAGTTCGAATCCAACAGCTGACAGTTGCCATTTTAAATTTACCCCTGTGGTTCCTCCTCCACTAACATCTTTAGGGGCTGTAACTTGACGGCTGGTAAACGTATTTCATACGAAAAAATATATCACTTACCGAGATCTGCGTAAGCAGAGTGCCACACCCACAATGGGTAAAAGGCGTGATGATATATTTATTTTATTTTTATTTATTTAAATACTGGTTCCAAAAGAGATAAATTAATTTGAATTAATTAATGAAGAACTACACTGAAACTTGCTAATAAAAAGGTAATAACAATTAGTACTGATTGTGGACAAATGACATTTACCGTGTAACCATTGTTTGGTTAATTGTATTATTTAAATTAAATATTTTATTATTTCCAGCAAGCGTCATGGCTTACTTTCCTTTTTACAATAAAGAATAATTAATGTGTTCGCAATTTTATTTTTTAATAATGTAACATGTATTATTTACTACTATAAAACAAATTTGACGTATTTTTCAAATTTGTAAATAAAATATAGTATATTCCATTGGAAATTTCAAAGTTGATATTAATTACTAGTAAACCGGAAATGATATCATGAATGTACATCCGCTATCAATAAACTAATATGTTGTTATATAAATCATGTTATGTGAAATAAACTGCTATGTTGATAAATAAGCGAAATATTTGCTATATCCATTGGAAAATAACAGCTTGTATGTCAATCTCTGGAGTTACGATTTTTCAAAAAACTGCTTTACATTTTTATCATCTCAGGAAGAATTGATTAGTTTTTGGTGATAATCCAAAAACCGAAACAAGTAATTTGAAACCTTATCAGGTTATTTTAAAATGTCTCAGTAAATTATAGTTTTATGGCAATGTTTGTTATTAAAATAATATATCAAATGTTATTATCTACAATTTATGATTGAAACATTTTTATATTCCTAACACTATTTATGGGAAAAAATGCACAATGCATCAAAATTTTCTGAGATTGGGATAATTAAAAGAAATTGAGAAGTTGCCAATATTAAATATGGTTACCAGTGACTCCAAAAATGTTATTGATACAATTTAAGTTTCCAACACCTTCAGCATCAAATTGTGCTTTTCTGAAAGGTTGTACAAAAATAAACAATAAACTTACAATGTACAGATGTCAAATGCAATAAATCCCACATTAGCAAACCGTAGCCCTCGCCTTCGGTTCAGATTAAAAACTTTTTGCTCGCGTGGAATATGTGCCATTCCATTACTTGTAGAATATACTATTTACGTAGTAAGTTAATTAAGTTTTTTAATGTATCATATAAGTTTAGTGCAACGTTAAGGTAACAAGAAGTTTTGCAATTTTTAATAAAACCAATTTTTACAAGTGTGAAGTGTTTAGAGTGTCATGATTGAAAAGCTCCCATTTCATCCGCTCTCAATTTAACCACGACTGGTTTCTCTCCTTTCTTTTAATAAAGTTTCCTTCTTTTTATTATCCATATCTATTGAATTACCTCCCATTTTGCTACAATTTGGAAGAAAAATTAGATATAATGAAATGGTTTATGGTAATAGTTATTTATATATCAAGGCACTGAAGTTTAACTTTTTATCACGAATATGGAATTTATTTGACGAGGAAAATAAACCATGTGAGTGATAAAAAGGAACTTCAGTGCCGAGCTGCATATTCAATTTTATTTGAAATCTAACATTAGAATAAAACCGTTAAAATAAATATTATATAAGTTAAGTTTATAGAGCTATCAGTTGTCAAATTGACTCTCAGTGTTGCCAACCTCAAACATTGAAGTTATCGTAAATAACACTCAAAATGATGTTTTGTCCTCAATTTCGTCATCGGAATTATTTAGTTAATTCTTCTTGCACATATAGTTTCATTTTACGTATAAATTTACTACAATACGACGTCATATATCTGTCAAAATTTTCCTACTTGTACAATAATTATTTTACGGTTGCCGTCACTGAGTTGCTCAAAATCGTAGTAAAAAGGATTACTTTAGTGACGATTTCTGAGCTTTAATGACGATTTTTGAGCACATTTAAAATAAAAATAATATAATAATTTGTAGTTGCATATCTGTAGTAGTCGACTTCATCAACTTCGACATTAGTGAGTGTTGCGGAATCCTTGATCAGCGTTCCACTGGTGCAGCAGGTCTGCGCGCTGCCCGTATAAGGCCTGCGATTGCATTCTGATGTATCTGCATACAGAGTTGTGTGTGTGTGTGTGTGTGTGTGTGTGTGTACAGAGGTGAATCTAACATCTGCAGATTTAAAGATGTGGACTTACGTAAATGGAATTCTGCATGTGCATAGCATGCAGTGCGCTGTGATGCAACTGGACAAGTGAAACACTTCCTGATTTGGTGCACTTATTTATTCAATCTTTAGTTTGGTTATTTTCTTCATAGGGTGTCACGTACGATTAGTTTATATCTGTTTAAAACTCCGATGTGAAAAATTGGATTGTGTTGATAAATAAAAAAATCTGTTGTGGGCTGCACAATACCTCCCGCCATAGATTTATTATCAAACAATACAAGAACATGGACCACCACTATCAAGAAACGCTCATCCAGTCGAAACATTTACTTCTCAATTATGATACATGTAAAAAATAGACAATTTTCAAACGATGTTTTGTTATTTCAAAAAGCACAGGTTAGCAGATTTAAACGAAAATGTCAAAATATAATTTTCTTTAACGTGTTGTAATTCATAAATGGAAACACTAAAAGAAACATGTTCAAACAATAATAATAAATAATGATATTTCAAGTATTATTCTAATAAAAAAAGTTGTCATTTAACAATGATAAATAAACAAAACTAGGTAAAAGTTCTATAAAATACTTATTAAAATAACGACTTTTGCTGCCTTCTTCAGATAAAATATAAAACGACATCATCGCGAAACTATTAATTTATTGTTTTATATTTTATTTGAAGAAGGCAGCACTTTGCTGTAGAAACGTCGTTAGTTAAATATAGTTATTTGTCAAACTAGAGAGGAAAGTACTTCTTTGGAAGAAGAGCTTTCCTCTCGTGTTAGACACAACATTTTTTTCATGGCATGTTTCTAAAAACGATTTGCTCGGACCTAAAATACACTTTTAGAACACAACTGACAAACTGACACGTTAAAAGTTAGGTTATCAGACACAAGGCGGTGTAGCAGTGTTGCCAATGAACCAATCTTAAATATCTTTAATAAGTTGTCAAATTGTGATTTAATAAGAAAAAAAATATGAGACATAACTGTAAGATAATTTGAAGTATGTATATCACTAAAATAAAGATTTTCAATTATTGATAACACTTCTATATTTTCCTCTCTAGAGATGAAAAACACATTTTCCTCACTATTTCGGGAGAAGAACGGTAGGGTTTTTTATCGTATTATGAGTTCTGAAAATCATACAATCGAAATGCGAGAAATTGAATTGTGTTCTAAAACATATAATTTAAAGTGTATCATTTTTGCAGCCCGTTATCTGTTCAAATATCTAGATGAATTTTTGATGAGGGTTGTGTGTGGATAAAATGTTTAAAATATTTGACGTGTCCAGCACAAAACCTCCCGCCTCTCTTAAACGGTACAAAATAGTATTTGATTTATTTAGAAAAATACCTTCTTATTTGTTTATTTTCTATTTATATTTGAGAAATTTAATTTTCTTTCGTATATTTATTTAATTTTTTAACATATTTTTAAAAAGAAAACAGCTTCACAATCACAATGACATGTGTCACATTTCGTAAAAAATTAAAAAAAATTAAGTGTTCCATGGTGTACAAAGAATGCAAGATTTATGAAATTATTGTTTTATTAAATCTAATGAAAATTAATAAAATTATTGTAATCAAAACAGATGTAAAATGAAATATTCTACAATTTTCAATAAACATAATTATTGATAAAAAATTAATTTTAAGTGTGTTTTTCATGGAAAATTGTTAAGGGCTTCTAGTGAACTGCTACTTTCGATTGACCAATTTTATCCAAAATCTAATCAGCTCTTCATATAAATATAAGAAGCAAAAATACACAAATACTAACACACGCACATACATACATACAGACATCTTGGCGAAAATAGTAAAACGTGCTTATTCATTGAAAACTCACTACCCAATTTTTTGACAAAAAACAATACTTCCCTTACCTAGAGCCTCGAAGTATGCAGAAGGTAAAAATCAAACAGTTACTATGATATCAGATATCTGTCCAATGTTTAAACAAATGTTTGGCGAAAAATTAAACAATTAAAATTAATAATTCAAACTGTAATATAATAATTACATTCATTCAGAAATATGTTCAAATCTCTTATGGAAGAAATTGAATTGTGTTTATAAACCTGACATAATTTTCATCCGAAAAATTACACAACCTAAATAGGGTCAGGTTTGCTGTCCAATATCTGTTTAAAGATCTGCACAAATCTCTGTTTGGAGAAAATTAGGTAGTGTTTGAATAACTTAAAGTCAAATCTTATATACTGTACAATGCACAAATAAATTTACATGATTGAAATATCTGAACAAATTTCAGATACAAATACACAGTCCGCTCTCACAACGTCAATCCACTATACGTGTGGACACAGCACACCACACTGTGCTGATAATGAGATCGCGTTACGTATGATGGTCAGAGAATACGATCCGCATAGTTGAGCTGGCTCAAACCGCAACCACAGGAATGCATCTCAATGTCCAGTGCTACCAACAACCACGCTGGTTGCTAGCACTGCCCGGACCACAACTGTCCGAACGAACAACAACACACATTTGCAATTTTATTGTAAAGTTAATTAATTATGTATTAATAGCGAAGAAAGCGATGGATCGTTCGATATGATTAAAGCTGGAATTTCTAAAATTTCATCGACTTGAAAGCAAAAGTATTTTTATTTTTCGAGTTTCTTTAAACTAGATGTGATATGATTAGTTGGTTGGTTAATGTATGCATTAGAAAGTACTTTTACTATTAATGCCTTTTGCTAATACAAATATTTCATATATTTCGTTAAAAACTTGTAATTTATGTTATTTCGTTTGCAGCGAATTCAAATTTTTAAGCATTTATTATAGAAAGTAACACCAGCATCGACTATCCACTTTTGTAACGATAAACACATTGGTTGATACCACAAGCTCTGGTTTTGGGTGTTTTAAGAGAAATGTTTAGCCTCGGTTTTAGCGCTGTACAATGTTGTAAAATTATTGTATAACGCGTCGAATAAAAGCTACAGAGAAATATATTATCTACCACTTTTATTTGATGTATTTCTTTTAAAATATAATTTTAGAATATTGTATAACAAGTCAAAAACATTAAAAAAAGAGCTCCGTAGTACCAGCCAATATATTTAAATTGCGCGGTTACTAATATTGAATTATTTCATTAAATTTTCCCAAGTGATAGAACTCGTCGAAAATTAGTTATTTTATGTATCAAGGCACTGAAGTTTAATTTTTTATCACGAAAATAAACCATGTGACTGATAAAAAGGAACTTCAGTGCCGAGGTCAGTTATCAAATGGAACTGACATCCAGTGTTGCCAACCTCGAACATTGAAGTTATCCTAAATAACACTCAATATATGTGGTTTTGTCCTCAATTTCTTCATCGGAATTAATTATTTAATTATTTTTGCACATATTGTTTCATTTTACGTATAAATTTACTATAATACGTCATGTATCTGTCAAAAGTATCCTTCTTGTAAAATAATTATTTTACGGTTGCCAACACTGCGTTGCTCAAAATCATCGTATAATGGGTTTAGTGACGATTTCTGAGCTTTAATGACGATTTTCGAACACTTTAGTGCCGATTTCAAATAAAACAATATTTCTTAATAACTTTTTCTTTTAAACCGCCTGGACTATATTTGTATTGCTACAAAAATAAACACGAGTCGAAGACGAGTAGTGATTTTCAAATTTTGATTATACTTGAAATTATGCACCGTGCATCACCAATCAACTTTCGATTATAATGGAAATTTAATTGGTAGATACGTCAAAAATTCACACTTCTGATTGGTTCAAAAATGTAAAATACGATTTTCATAAATACTTGTTTTTTTTTTAAAGAAAAACATTTATCTGTCTTATAGTAAAGTATCACTTCTTCGTTATCAAATTTTTCTTTAGGGTGTACAAATGTAAAATGCAAAATTATATAATTTTGTGTTCAATTATTCTTGAGAAAATTCGTCTGAACGAAACTCTGCACGTGTATCCATCCATCCATACATATGCACACACACACACATAGACATTCTCGTAAATATAGTTAAAAATGGGTTCTAAGAATACTAAATCTTGTCATTGAATAATATTCCGACACTGAATGTCTTTCAAGATTTCTATACCTTTCTTTTGTCGGGAGATAAAAGTTATAAAGAAATATTGTAGTTTTCGATTAATTCTATCAGTGATTAAATTAAATGTACTAATTTCTGTTACCCCCTATGTAATAATATGTACTTACATGTTCATCGACAGAGTAGTTGAGCTCGCCATCATCGTACAGCACGAACCAGCGGCGTTGCCATCGCTGAAACAAAACACATCACATTCAATATCATTTGTTTATAATCATGCAGAAGTTTATAACCTAATAAATCGTAAGAGTAGTGGCAACAACATACTAAATCAGTACCTTGTTGCAAACCAGGCCGAAACCATTTATTTGAAGCAAAATAATATTTTTATAAATAAAGATTTCAAATTGAAAATACAATAATCTAATGTGGGCTATACATAATACTTGAGAGGATTGTGTGAGTATAAGAGACGTGAATTTTTTGGTATATGGTGAGTGTAAAATTGAGAAGAATATTGTTAATAAAGTGCGAGTGAGTTAAATGAGGTGGTTTGTCCCTCTTAAGCGAATATTTATTGAATGATACTAATACATGTGGGTGAGATTGAAGGTGAATGTGTGGTTGTTTGAGGAATAAGTGGTTAGGTATGATTGATGGTTTGTTGCGTGGAACAATGATTCCAAAAGTGGTCAGAATAGAAATGTAGTACAGATTTTAAAGCAACCAATCAGTTTTTCTGGCAAACAAATAACTTTAGAGACAAAATAAATACCCAGGCTTATACAGAAAGGAGGGGAATATAATAATTATTGTGGATGTGGCGGAGGAGAATGAAAGTTATATTTTTTTTAAATAGAAAGGGTACTTTTTACCTCCCGCCTACCTCTAGGTAAGGGAGGTATTGTTTTTGGTCAAAAAATTGAGTAGTGAGTTTTCAATGAATAAGCACGTTTTAGAGTCCCTACAATACGATTTTACTATTTTCACGATGATGTCTGTATGTATGTGTGTGTGTAGTCTGTGGCAATTTTTTCGTCTCGCATAACTCAAATACTATAATACCGAAAAATACAATTTTGTGAATTTTTGCTTCTTATATTTAAATGAAGAGCTGATTAGATTTTGGATCAAATTGGTCAACCGGAAGTAGCAGTTTACTTGAAGCCTTTAACAGTTTTTCGTGAAAAACACGGTTAAATTTTATTTTTCAACAATTTATGTTAATTTGAAAGTTGAAGAATATTTAATTTTACATCTGTTTCGATTACACTAATTTTATAAATTTTCATTAGTTTTGGAGATAAATATAAAAAAATTAAAATTTTATTAATTTTTATGTCTTGCATTCCATGTATACCATGGTAACACATACAAATTTTCAATTTTTTACGAAATGTGACACATGTCATTGTGATTGAGAAGCTGTTTTCTTAGTGAAATATTTGTTAAAAAATTAAATAAATATACGAAAGAAAATTAAATTTCTCAAACATAAATAGAAAATAACCAAATAAGAAGGTATGTTTCTCTATCATCAAATAATATTTTGTACTGTTTAAGAATTGTGTTGGGCGGGAGGTTATGTGCTGGCTACATCAGATTTTTTTATTGGAATGGATAGCCCGACGTATTCCCATTTCAACGATATAACATGTTCCTTTACCTAAAATTAAAATTTAGGTTACAAAGTTTAAAGAAACATTAACATATGAAAAATGGAACTTAAGGTAGGCCGTTGAACAAAAGGAGTTATTGTTTTTTTATTGACACTTTTGTCAACAATGGCTTTACCATCGACAACAATTGTTGACAAATTGACAGGAGTATCAACAATAAAAACAATAACTTGTTTTGTTTAACGGCCTACCTAAAGTTTATTTTTCATATTAAAAATGTTAATGTTTCTTTGAACTTTGTGACCTTAAATTTAATTTTAGGTATAGGAACATGTTATATCGTTGAAAAGGGAATACTTCGGACTATCCATTCCAGTAAAAAACTGTACCTCTTTCCAATTAAAAAAATATAACTTTTATTGTTTCATTCCTCTCTGACACATCTCACTAATAATTTTATTTTACTAACTTTACAATAATGTTCCTTTCCTTTCTGTATAAGCTTGTTTATTTATTTTTTGTCTAAAGTTATTAGTTTGCCAGAAATTTTGATTGGTTGCTTTTAAAAACTCATCCTGTATAATGTATGTATGTACCCTGTATAAGTGCGAGAGGTAATAATGGGTTTACTTATTTTATAAGTTGTTTACAAAGTTGAAGTCAGTCACAAATCCCATTGTACAACGATTTAACCTTGACCTGCAAGTTTCAATGTTATCTAGAGCACTAGTAACCATATGGTTAGTGCTGTATATGTATACCATAAGTTTCGCAATGTGAAGTTGGACGCGACACTGGAATGTTATCAGTGTACGCAGTACAGGTGTACAAGCACTTGTGATCCGTCAAGGGAAACACACAACTGCAGAAGTTGAACGTGTGCAGGTCACAGGGCACGCAGCACGCGTGGACGCACTGGTATCACGCAAGATCTCGCTCACTTTACAACGAAAAGTTTGTTGTGTCAAATACGAGGGTTGCCCATAAAATACAGAACGAAAACTTAGTAGATTATTACACTTTGTCCGCGATGTGTCATTAGTTTGCGAACTTATAATTAACAGTTATATGCATAACCTGTCTTTGTCACATACACACTTCTTCAATCTAATATGGCCATTTCTTTTCTGCTAATTGAAAAGAAAAAGAATAGATGATCACTTCACGGACGGAAATGTTAAACTTCACTCTGTCATTTTATTATTAATTTTAGGTTATATTTTGAACGAAACTACCATAGATTTAATAATATACATATGAATGGAGCGTTGACTATGCTTTTAATACAGTAATGTGTAACCAACATAAGAGAGAGATAGTCATAACTAAAACGACGCAGTGGGAGAAGAACAGTATATTTTCATGCCACCCGTCACGTGGTGTAATTTTAGATATAACTATCTCTCTATTTTGTTGACATTAAACTGTTGTACGTAAAAATAAGAAAATGTTTCCCACAAATTCATGTAGTTTCATTAGAATGAATATTTTCTCGTTTTATAGTTAATATCCATTTCTTGTTTAAATCTACATTTTTCGAAAAACTGTAATACATATGTATATATACAGCGTTCTAACTTAAAGTGACGTATTTACCTGTCAAATGGAACACCGTCTTTTCTAGCCTGTTTTTTTACAATTATATGCACAACAGGATTTTACCATATTTGATATATTTAAATATGACATAAATACTTGACAAAATTATAAATTAAGGACAAAAGTCTATCAAAACAGTATTCTACTCACACGTCAAACGTCAAACCAAGTTCTTGTTATTTTGCCACCCGTCACGTGACAGGTGTACTTTCATCTTTCTATCTCTATCACGCTGTGTTGGTCACAGACTATCTTTGTCTAGATTCTTCTCATACATTTTACTAGTTCTATAGTAACTACTGTTTCATATTAAATAGTAATAATAATAAAACATTCAAAAAGAAATCATAAGAAGATATCTACAGTATCGTAAACCACCAAAGAGTTTTATATTATTGTAACCTCAAGCTCGAACTGTTAAACTCCAACATCCAAATAATGTCAGATCGTTGCTTCTAAAACAATGCTCTTCATTTTAAATTATTAAATTAATCCATTGTTATGAATACTTAATGTTGAAGTAATTTATAATGATGCCAGTATGAAAAAATACTATTTAACTTTTTTCTTTAACAAATAATCGTAATTATAAAGTATGCTATTAACTTGTTCATTGTGATTGTTTGAGAATCTGTATGACGTCATAAAATATCCTCCACCATTAAAATCTTAACCCATACGAATATTTTTGATGACGTAGCAGCCACCACATCGCGGACAAAGTATAAGTATGAAAATATCACAATCCTTATTTTTCTGATTGCTGTATTTCCTTATAATTCGTATAACAAAGTAGCTCAGCTGCAATGCACTATAAATAACAACAAGCTATACTATAGTGTCTAATAGAACATCGGTTCGCAGAACGACTTCCTGGTTGTGGCGCTGGCTGATGACAGCTTGAGGCTCGGTAATGAACCGGAACTGAGGCGCGCCGTGTGATTTGTGTCGCGGAAGTGGCCGCCGAACCAACCGTGAACCAAACCAAAAACATGTGTGTGTGACTAACATGATAACTCAAAAATGTTAATTATTTGGAAGGTCCATTTTACGGTTTGTCAAAACTACTAAACTGAAAATTTTGATATATTGTATATATCAATTGTATTCCCTTTGGAAGAGCTGATTAGTTTTTGGTGATAATCTAATAACCGGAAGTGGTAGTTTATTTGAAGCCCTGTAAAGTTATTTTAAAATATCTCAGTAAATTATGATTTAATGAAAATTTTGTTATTAGAATAATGTTTCAAATATTATTGTCTACAATTATTGTTTGAAATATTTTCCTCTTACTGTCACCATTTAAGAATTACAACACGTTAAAGAAAAATTATATTTTGATAATTTCGTTTAAATCTGCTAACCTGTGTTGTTTGAAAAAACAAAACATCGGTTGCAAAATGTTATTTTTGGACCTGTCATAATTTTTTGATAGGATGAGTGTTTCTTGATAGTGGTGGCCCGTGTTCCTGCATTGTTCGATAAGAAATCTACGGCGGCCGGTATTGCGCTGCCAACAACAAATTTTTAGTGGTAGATTTTAAGCATTGCATCGAGACTAATGCAGTAACTCAAAAAAAAAAAAATAGGCATCGTTATAGTATATTCTACAACAAGTAATGGAATGGCACATATTCCACGCGAGCAAAAAGTTTGTAGTCCTAGCCGAAGGCGAGGGCTACGGTTTGCGAGTGTGGGATATGCCATTCCGTTACATGTTGTAGACTATACTTTCTATAACAAGATTTTGGGAATTATACAAAAAATACAAATACGAAACTGTTGAAAAGGTCAAACTCAAATAAATCAAATTAAAACAAACAGACGTAACCATAGTAATTGAATTAAGATACTTCATATATCGCGCTAATATGCGGCTCTGAATTGTCGAAAATATTCCATGCGCAGCGTATGAAATGTTAGTGATTCCATTACAATTTTTAGTTGTGGAATGCCTAGTTTTCAAAACAGTGTTATAGAAACTTTTTTTGCAGTCACTGCATTTTTTCCTTTTATACGTATAAGGTGTAGTTTTCACCCACTCACGAGGGTGATTTTCAATGGATAATAGTGTTAAAACTCTGTGTTTATGCCTTATATATTTGAATGTTTATATTTAATTCGATTTATTGCGATTTAAAACTGTCCGTAGAGCATTTTAACCTGTTGAGGTTTTATAGCATAGGGTTGATTTTGGGGGAGTACGATTTTTTTGACTTCGTATTCGGATTCAGCGTCAAAAATTACATAGAAATGTCTTGATAGAAGTTCCAACAAAAAAAAAACATTTTTATAATGATGTGATATGTGATATTAGCTAAAAAAATTTAAAACTGTTTTCTATTTTGTACCGTTTAGAAATTATAATTTTCTGGAGTTTATGTGGTTATAAAAATATCAACATAATAATAATTACTCTCAACTAAACTAAACACTACATTGCCACAATTAACCACAATTGTTTATATTTGTAATGGTTTAAGAACAGCCTGAAATATTACCACAAACATAATATAATTTCGAAGAACAATGACTCATTAATCACATGTGTAATTTGGTTGTTTTTTTGTTACCGTTTTCACCACATGGACCACATTTCTAATTTGATAGTGGATTATCTATATTTGGAGCTAAATTTAATTCGAGTCAGACAAGATTAACATCAATTTTCAATAAGAAATTAAGTTTTCTACGATTACAAGATATCGTAGACGAGTTGAATACAATGAACGCGTATTGCAAGGCTCCCAAAAAGTACTTATTTCTGATGTGGAGAGATAAAAAAATAAATTTTTGACAAAGACTGAGTATGGGCGGCTACAAAAACAAGCGGCCCGAATTTAGAAGAAAATAAGAAACAGTGTTGGGCGTGTCTGATGATGTCTGGCGCGGCCAACTTCAGACCGCTGCGGTAGGCTTGTAATTTAGGGTTTTTTGTGGACGTTAAGCACCTGGACCGCACAATTCTCATATTTGTGGAAAAGCACTCTTCTCATGCGACTTTCGCGTTTTCTCATTAACGGGAGAAAAAATTATATACTACTTTTAAAGGGAACAAAATAGAGAAAAAAGTTTCAAATAAAAATTGTAATATTATACTACATCTTTTTGAATGAAATAAAGTTACTCTAATTCCAGTATTAGCTGAGATATCCTCAAAATACAATTGACATATACGAGTCCAAAAAAACTGTTGTGTCCAGCACATAACCTCCCGCCCAATTTTTAAACAGTACAAAATAGTATTTGCTGATACAGGAAAATACCTTCTTATTTATTTATTTTCTATTTATATTTAAGAAATTTAATTTTCTGAAAAGGTGACAGCTAGAATAATAATTATTTTGACACGATATTTTTTGTTTATTCCACTGATAAATTTATTTTCTACTTTATCTGCGGTTGGCAATACCGGCCCTAAGAAAACTACTTCTCAATGACATGTGTCACATCATGTGGACAGCACAATATTTCCCGCCATAGTTTTCTTATCGAACAATGCACGGATCACGGATCAACACTATCAAGAAACGCTCATCCCTTCAAAATATGTAGTTTTCACTTATGGCACATGTCAAAAATAGACATTTTTCAAGAGTTGTTATTTCAAAAAGCACAAGTTAGCAGATTAAAACGAAAATGTCAAAATATTATTTTCTTTAACGTGTTGTAATTCGTAAATGGTGATAGTAAGAAAAAAAATGTTTCCAACAATAATTGTAGATAATAATATTTGAAACATTATTCTAATAACAAAAATTGTCATTTTGACCATAATTTACTGAGTTATTTAAAAATAACTTGATAGGGCTTCAAGTAAACTACCACTTCTGGTTATTGGATTATCACCAAAAACTAATCAGCTCTTCCAAAGGGGATACAATTATTGATATATACAAAATATCAAAATTTTCAGTTTAGTAGTTTTTGAGAAACCGTAACTCCAGAGATCCACACAGACTGACACACACACAGACACATAGACATCATCACGAAACTATACAAATTGTTTTCTAGGTATCCTAAAACGTGTTCATCCATTGAAAACTCATTACCGAATTTTTAACATGATTTCTATACCATCTTTACAAAATGTGGCGGGAGATAAAAAGTTACATTTTTTCAGTAAAATATATAGTTCAGAAAGGTAATTTATTGTTTAATGTCTTTCTATGAACCTAAACAAATATTCAATAGGTAAAATCCCAAGAAAATTACATCCGGTTATGTAAAAGTAGTATTTCCGTTTTTGGGATTTCCCAGACCCTAGTGTGCCGTTTGTATAATTGTGAAACAAACAGTGCGACCGTCTAGGGTTAACTATTTTTATTCTTTCGTTTAGGAACACTGTACAATCTTTTAGTTAAACTTTCATACAGGATCACTACAAATTTCTCGTTTCTAGTTTTCTTTTTTTCAATTTTTTAAATATCAACAACTCCTTTTGTTCCCCTGATTATTTTTTGACGTTTCTCTAAACCAATGAAATACTTTATTGTATGTCACGTGTCTGCGTTTTAACCAATCCTGCAGCATTATTATACTGAGAATAATGCTCTTGTGATTATTCCCGGCAATATTCTCTGTAGCTTTTTTGTTTTTGTTGACAGATGTCAGATAGTTATCATCAACACAAGTAAAAATGACCAAAAAAGATAGATTTCGTGGCGTGCATAATGATGAAATCAAAAAATAATCTAATTAAATACAACTCGAGAGTACAATAAATTAGAAAATAATTCTCCAGTATCTTTCTCAAACTTGTCGCCATTTGGCAATAGCCAGTCAAGCCCTACGGGCTTTCGTGTCTATTGCCTGGCAACAAGTTTTCGAAAGATCTGTCAAATTATTTTCAATTTATTCTCACTCTCTTGTTATATTATTACTGACAACTTCTCTCATTTTTCAAATTTCCAAATTTTGAACAACCCGTTTTCTCATTATTCTATAATAGTTTGATTATTTTCTACTGTCAGTAATGCTGGTGCCCCGGTCTCGCAAAGTTCTCGCAGAAAAACTCTCGTTGAGCGCCAGCAGAGGTCATCTACACATACACACATGTCCATGATGGCTGTGTGTGTGCTGGTGTTTTTATTGTTTTACGGTTAGGTAAATGACGATGTCATTAACGAAATCAGAGCACGGCGAGACCAACAGCCACGCCTTGACGCACGGCGCGGGTCACCCGGCGCAGCGTGCCACAGATAAATTCATAAATAGATCGTCATGTCGATCTGCGCTGGTTCAAATTACATATTTGCATGTTCAAGTTACGAGCTGGTTAGATTCTGCTGGCAATATAGTAACTGGAAGTCATAGGTTACTTGAAGGGCTAGCAGATTATTCAACGATATCATAAGAGTAACTAATTAAATTGAATAAATTTTGTTATAATCAAAAAGATATAAAATTTAAATACAATTTTTATTTGAAACTTTTTCTATATTTTGTCTGATGCGGCAGGCTATAAGTTTCTCATTTTATCTTTGGGGGCTATGATTTGACAGTTGGTAACCGCACTTCATACGCAACAGTATATTACAATACGAGTGAAGAAACTATGAATTTCGTCCATGCATGTGTCATATAAGTGAGCGAATTCGTTTGTTTACTCGTGTTGTACGCGCCCCCCATCCTTGTGCTCCACATACTCAATGTTAGGTTAGATTCAATTTGGTAATGACAGATGAGTGAGTGGCAGTAATGAGCGAAAGAACTTTCACTCACTCATATGTCATAACCTACCTGTTGCCATAGGAATGAGTTGAGTGGACAAAACAGAAGGGTTTGAGCTCTGTATCGAAGTTAGAAACAACAAACTAGAGAGGAAAGCGCTTCTTTTCCCCCTCGAGTTCGAAGGGCGCTCATGAGGCATTTCGAACGAGAGTGGAAGAAGAGCTTTCCTCTCGTGTTAGACACAACATTTTTTCATGACATGTTTCTAAAAACGATTTGCTCGGACCTAAAATACACTTTGAGAACTCAACTGACAGACTGACACGTTAAAAGTTAGGTTATCAGACACAAGGCGGTGTAGCTGTGTTGCCAATGAACCAATCTTAAATAAGTTGTCAAATTGTGATTTAATACAAATAAATAAATAAATATATCATCACGCCTTTTACCCATTATGGGTGTGGCACTCTGCTTACGTAGATCTTGGTAAGTGATATATATTTTTTCGTATGAAGTGCGGTTACCAGCCGTCAAATCATAGTCCTCAAAGATGTTAGTGGAGGAGGAACCACAGGGGTAAATGTAAATTGGCAACTGTCAGCTTTTTTCACTACTATATTTCAATGGTTATAAATAATAACATAACACAAACAGAAATATATTAAATAAATTAATAAAAATTGTTATCAGGTACGGCACTGGGTAGCACTAACCACAGCACTAGTACGCCACTGCCTCGTCCATCTTGTTTTTATTGTTCTTGTTCCGAGTTGATGTTGTGACAGTTACAACTAAGAGTTAATTAATAATAATTTGCTGGAGTGAAGCTTGGTACTGTTAGGTACCTGGGAGGTAGTGACGCTGAGTGCTCACCATTCGCTCCTCCTCACACCACATCATCATTACGTGAGGAATTGAGCCATTGTTGAGGTTTTTCTGCGCGCGCCTGCAGCATCAAGTAATTGGTTTTTAATTAATTTACAGAATTAGTGCGTGTTTGTTAGTATTAGCGATGTTATACAAGGGACTAGTAAATATACATGACCTGTATCAGCTTAACAGTCGAAGAATTGATTTCTATTTCACATGAATGTTGGGGCAGGAGATTCAGAGCAGAAAATGTCGGTCGCCGACACCTGCGCTCACCTGTATTACTCTCGTTCACGTACACAGCTACAGTGTGTACGAGTATTTAACTTATGAAGGAAGGAAGTGCAGAAAAAACTGATATGTTTCAAATATTTTTCCATTGACGTCTGTGTCCATATGTACAACAAATAATTCAAAAACGACAAATGATGAAGTAACAAAATTTCATAATTATAAGATGTTTTATTTTTTAACAAATTTTCTACGAAATTCTAGGAGATTTTAGTAAATGTGTTGGTACTTGATAAACTTGATGTATGTAAAAAAAAACGAAAATATTTTTGCACTTAGCAATTTATTGACAAATAGTAATTTACATTACAAGCAAGGTAAAACAGTTTTTACTGCTGAATGGAGGAAATGACCGGCGAGCCTGTCACCTCCTTGAAGCAGTAAAGCAGTTACCTTGCGTGTATTGTACAACATTTTACTTGTTACTCATTTGTAAATCAATTTAGAATTATAACCAAGTCCTGTCAGTTACACAACTGTTCTATCAAAAATTATTTTAAATGATTTCGCATAAGCCCTGTAAGCACTACTGTGGCAACGTGCATTGTTTACTAACTCGTACAATTTTTACAATGTAGCTGTCAATTAGTAACTTGTAAAGATTCATTTTCAAAAGTAATAGAGGGCTTGGCTGAATGAAGTTTACAAGTAATTATTTCACTCATTACAAATTTCACCAATCAGAATGTCTTATTTTCCACTGTTGTGCATTTTAGATAAGTGATTAAACAGCAGCATGCTGTTTATTCGCGATTAAATTGAAGCTAGCTTTTATATGCAAATTTTGAACATTTTGAAGGCATATTTAGCCGGATAATTAGTTGCAGAAGCAAGATACTTACATGTTCTTTACCTTTACTGGTATTCTATGACTTTGAACATGCTGAATTATTCAATTCAAGCTATTTTTATTTACAAATTTTTGACTTTTATTTGACAATTAAAACGAAAAACATACAATTTGCTATAGTTACAATATAACAACAAAATTATATGGTGCCTTTTGCTTATGTGTGTACCGATTTATTTATGTGAAAATGTATTAAAATCAACGTTTTAGTATAATTTCTTCGGCAAGTATTAAGATTTATGCTATGAATTCATGAAATAATCTTGACATATACCCCTCGTGCTAAAGAATTGAATCGATTAAATTTGATGTCTAGCTTATTTATAAAATTTTGCTTTTAAAAAAGTGTTTGAGTACATAATAATTTGAAAAAATCCCGAGACCGCAGGTCGAGGGGTTTTATCTTAAATTTTAAGCAAAATTTTATGCATAAGCTACACATGTCAAATTTAATAGATTAAATTCTTAGCACTCGTGATATAACTATTGAGTAACAAGTATTTAACCAATTTATTAACAAATAAATTGCATCGTGTAAAACAGGCATTATATTTAATAATATATTTTGAATAATGACGTAATAAATATTGATTAAACCCTATCTATTATGGTATCAAATTAAAGGTCTCAGAGAGGAGAATTAAATTAAAAAAATTAAAAATTATTATGAATGGTCCTCAATTGTTTGTTTTTAAATAATTAATTGGATCTTGCTGAGTTGATGTGGAAAGTCTCATCAGAGCCGATTTGCTTTAAAATATAAAAAATTATATTTAAGCGGTCGTCAATTGTTTTTATAATAGAAACATATATTGTATAATAATTTCTGTATTAATATGTATAAAATAGTTATTTATGATAAAATAAATAAATAAATATATCATCACGTCTTTTACCCATTATGGGTGTGGTACTCTGCTTACGCAGATCTCGGTAAGTGATATATTTTTACGTATGAAGTGCGGTTACCAGCCGTGAAATCATAGCCCCTAAAGATGTTAGTGGAGGGGAAACGACAGGGGCAAATTTAAATTGGAAACTGTCAACTGTGGGATTCGAACTGAGTATCTCACGATCCACAGTCCGACGCGATACCACGGAGCTATTTACCCCATTTATGATATAAGTGTTAAATGTAACATTTTAGAAGTAAATGGGAATGTTTGTAAAACGAGGCGAAGCCGAGTGAAACAACTCTACGAACGAAATAAATCACTTTTAACACGTATATCATACAAAATTTTATCTACGATCTTACTACTGCATCAGTAAATACTAAAAAATGTAGAATGCTATTTCATCAATTTCAATTAAATTAAAAATAATATTTATTAAAAATATTGTAATGTAACCATAGAAAAATATAACACTTCAATTTTTTTATAACAGTGTTGCATTAATTTCTGTATAAATTTCGTAGAAGATTGTAATAAATGGCGAATTTGAAAGTTCATTTTATTCTGCAAAGGTTATGTTTGTGATGTTTCAACACATAACCTCTCACAAGTTTTATACTGAAATATACTAAAAAAACCTAATAGGTCTTTAAGTAAACTAGCGTTTCCGGTTGATAGGTTGCTACCAATAACCTATGAATGTTAAATTTCATATTTAGGGAGTGTCAAGTTACAAGTTTGGTACCAATCCAGTAACCCAGTATATTTTGTACCGTTTCCAAATTAAAATTTGCGAGGGGTTATTTGTTGGCCACACCAAGTTAATTTTAATTCGGCGCTAGTGTGCGAAAATTCGCGCTGCGTTTTTGTTTGTTGTGGTAGTGTGTAATGCTTCAGTGGGTGAATTAACCTAGATCTACATTTAATATTCGTCATTAATTTCATTAGAAACACAAACAGCGCGGACAAAAAACGACAGTTTCTTACGTCGCCGAACAAATCAACTCGTCGGCATCCTGCAACAACTCTATTACAATTACAAAGTCCATTAAAATAATGCGCCGTGGATCATTGAAATTTGACTTAGTGTAACTGATTTTAAACGCTAATATAAGAGAAACGCGACTGCTGGAAAATCTACTTCAATGATCCATTACCGTTAATTGGTTTAGTTTCACATACTTATTTCATTAGAGAGAAAGTGTCAATTACACAGCATGTGTACAACATATTATAGTTGTCACATACCTGATGTGACCAACACATAACTGCCGGCCTGAATAGGGTCCTTTACTACAGTCACGAAATGGCAAATACTATATCATTTATGACTAAACACAATAATACAAGTTTACAAATAGTACATTACGTACCGTGAACTGTAAGTGATAGTTTTTAGGTCGAGAATGTAGTTTGGGATGTCGAGACCCGTAGGGTCGAGATTTCATAAACATTCGAGGCCTAAAAATCACTTACAGTTCGAGGTTAGTAAGTTATTTTTTGCAATACCTTCGTAAATATAAGAAAAGGAAAAATAGGTATCAAATTAACAGCTGTCAGATTGAGGTTAAAAATAAAATTTGAATGATATATATTTACTTACCGTCCACCATGAAAGGTATGTTTCACTTACCATCCACCGTGGACGGTAAGTAAATGATGTAACCATGAAAACCAATTGTCCAATAAAAGTTCCACTTACTGTGTTCAAATTTGGTATTAATGGGTAATTTACAGTACAGGTATTGCAAAAATATTATTAATTATTAAGATATTTGGGTTTTAAAAATCCTTTATAATGACGTCGAAGTATTATGGCGCATATCTATTCTATTCTAAATTCTTTGTACTTCTTCGTTATTGAGCTGTCAGATTGTCTATGTGGCAAAATGATTGGCAACTAATTTGAAGAATTTTGTTTTACTTTAAATTCGTAAGTAAATTTTACATACATACATTTCTAACTAATAAAAATATTACTTTAGGTCGACTCTACAAAATTAAAGGCTTGTTGAATGACATAGGTTAGCAAAATGTATCAGTGCTAATCAAAAATTTAACTAAAATAATCTTACAGTTTATTTATATTAGTAAAACAGGAGACACCTCTTTTTATGATATATTTCTCTTTACTTATTTTATTCTGTCAAATGTATTTCTTACAAAACGAAAAATTCTTTATCAACAACTTGTTTACACATATGTCAATATTCTATTATTTTTCGTAGCATACTTATTTTTAATATAAATAAATCATTGTACTATCAATTTATGTTTCTTCTTGGAATAAATGGAATTCATATACATTTTAATTATATACCATGAAAAGTTATTATAATTCCATTTAAATAATTTTCTAAACAATAAAATTGAATATTTATGTGACTACAATTATTTACAATCCCTACTGTTTTAGATCCACCAACACCTCTACAATGACGTCACAATATTTTTAAGAAATCATTGTGGCTTAATGAATAACAATTAAGACTTTTTAAAAGTGTAAATAGTCTTCAATTTAGACAAAGTTTCATTATTTTTTTTAAACCATTATTTAGTTTCTGTTTAAAAATTTTTTTTTTTTGTTATAATTTTAACGTAAACAGTTATGGGCTTCTAGATGGCGCGCTGATCACAATTTACAAAAGGTACATGTCAAATTAATTTCTTTCACATGTCAAGAAACTACACTGTTCTTCTCCCGAAATAGTGAGGAAAAGGTGTTTTTCCTCTCTAGAG
This sequence comes from Poecilus cupreus, assembly GCA_963942605.1. NCBI lineage: Eukaryota > Metazoa > Arthropoda > Insecta > Coleoptera > Carabidae > Poecilus > Poecilus cupreus. Next base: position 18,783,506 of record OZ012719.1, read on the forward strand.
AGAAATATTACAAATATAAATGTTATTTACAAAAAAATATATTGTAAAAATTATGAATAAATGTCTAATTTGATTGAAAATCTTTATTTTAGTGATATACATACTTTAAATTATCTTACAATTATGTGTTACATTTTTATGTTTCTAGATTAAATAACAATTTAACAACTTAAATTTACATTTTAGATTGGTTTATTGGCAACACTGTTGCGTCTGAGAACCTAACTTTTAATTGGCGGATAATTAAATTTGCAATAAGTTTTTGATGAATTTCAACTCAAAATAAATAATGCTGTAGTCGTTGAATTAAATCTATTTCAATGTGTCTCCTACTAACAAATAATACCTATATTTATATAATTTCCCGCTGTCGTGGAGCATGACCATTATAGGGCACGGTGTCGCCGAGCTGTGTGGGTGAACGGATGTGTGCACGTGTGTGTGCGCTATTTCGCTAATGCGGGTGATTTACGGTTTGGCACGTGCAGCTCGAGCCCCGGCAACACTTTCACAACATCCGGTGCGCAGCGGAACACACGACACGACACGACACGACCTGTTTCCGCTGCTCTGCTCTGACCTCGTACACATCATCGGCATTCAACCGAACTCAATTGAAATGTGAGTGTGATGTGACTGTACCGCGGACATGCGACCCCGGTTGGAATGTGTGACTTGTCGATGATGTCAAACGATTAATGTTGTAATAAGTACTTAATTGTGACTAATACAATACTCATATATTTAAATGGAAAATACTTAAACTTATCAAATATTATTGCAAAAATACCTTTAAAATATTATTTATGCAATAGTAAAGATTACATAGAATTTACAGTCGATTTTATTAATATAATAATTTTTAATAAAACAGCCAATATTTTGCCACTAACGGTGGCTTCATCAGGACACAAGTATTTTATTTATTATTGAAGTTTCCCTATTCATCCAGCATTGAAATCTCTACTTTCTGTAATATGTTTTATATTTGGTATCACTGATCCGTTACACAATAAAAAATCTGATGTGTCCAGCACATAACCTCCCGCTCAATACTACTTTTAAACGATACAAAATAGTACTTGATGATACAGAAACATACCTTCTTATTTATTTAATTTTGATTTATATTTGAGAAATTTAATTTTATTTCCTATTTTTATTTAATTTTTTGACATATATTTCAATAATAAAACAGCTTTACAATCAAAATGACATGTGTCACATTTCGCAAAAAATTGAAAATTTTTAATTTCAGTGTTTCCATAGTGTACAAGGAGTGCAAGATTTATGAAATATAACTTCTATATATTTTATTATCTTTAAATCCAATGAAAATTAATAAAATTATGTAATCTAAACAGATGTAAAATTAAATATTTTACAACTTTCAAAATAACATAAATTGTTGAAAAAAGAAATTTAACCGTGTTTTTCGCGAAAAACTGTTAAAGGCTTCAACAAACACAATACCTCCCTTACCTAAAGACAGGCGGGAGATAAAAATTTATAGTCAAAATTGAAAAAATTTTAAAAAAATTTTTAGTCCCAAACGATCCACCGTTAATTTATGATAATTTAAAAAGTTTCAAATTTGTTAGCACATAATAAATTATTTTTGTTTATTTCGTAACTGAATATATTTGTGAATATAGTAATTATTAACATTTATATTTATGTGCTTTTGACTAAATATTTTAGTAATTATATTGAAACAGAACATTAAATCATAGTTAATATAACAAATTAAGTTGTTACTAAGGATACAAATTTTCTTTAACAATTTCAAATTCATAATTTGGCTAAATTTATTTGTTAAACGTGTTAATTTAACGCAACATATTTGTCAATATTAACTAATAGTTATTTATATACCAAGGCCGCGAAATTACTCTTTAGCGTACCGAGAGAAAAATTGTTTTTCAATTTCATTGATATTGCGCACAGGGACATTCATCCATCCATCCTCACACACAGACATCATAGAAAAATTGTTTTTAACGGATTCAGTGGACGTCAAAATATGTATTTACGCAAAAATCTCGTCAGCGATTTTTGTCATGATTTTAATACTTCCTTATACTTTGTATAAAAAAGTAAAAATTGAGAAAAACGATACGTGACGTAGTTTTGGCAGGAGAAAGATGAACTTATTTAAAGAGAAGGATATACGTAATGTTATATATTTTGTGTTAGATAAGTTTTTATACTTTTATACAATGATATAAATAATTTTCAATTCTGGAAAATATACATATTCTTATTGGAAATTTATACATGATATCAATTGTATGTAATTTTTTTCTATAATATACAGGTTATATCACCTACCAGACGGAAGTTTAAAACCTGTTCTGACAATTTGACGTCACATCCGAGATGTCACTTGTAATATGTTTAATTTTAAATTGAAAATACCATAGCATTATAAAATTATATTTATTTGTTTAAATTAATATTGTGTACGCCTCTCATGAACGCATATCGATATATCGAAATATACAGGTGATCGTAGTTAATAAATTGATTGTTCCGGTGGTTGCACATGACCTTGGCCTTGACCTTAGCCAATCAAACCCAGTTTTTGTATCGTGAATTTTCCGCAGTGCCTGGTATCACCCTCAATCGATATATAGACACAACATAGTAACAAACAAACGTTTTTGAAGCTATTTTCTGTTATAGGTACGTATAATCCTATAGCTTCAGTGTCATATCGATGTCAATAAGTGCGCATTGCGTTGCGTTGCATGATTGTGTTACATCGCATCTTTCACTGACTTGAATCACGCGATTCTATGCGCCGTGTCCTTCATATTCTACACGATATACGTACAGCATCGGATGATGTCCATGATTATCTGCACGCGCACGACACACAACTACATGGCGAATTTACTAGAATAAGTATAAATTGCACATTCGACTCAATTATTGGCAAATAGCATTTTTGAACAGCTTTCTATGTATAAAATAGTTATTTATGATATGTGTTAAAAGTGACATTTTATGAAAAGTGGGGAAGTTTTTAAAACGAGGCGAAGCCGAGTGAAACAACCCCACGAACGAAATAAATACATACATACATACATATATACATACATACATACATACATACATACAAACATACAGACATCATCGCGAAAATAGTAAAATCGTATTGTAGGGACCCTAAAACGTGCTTATTCATTGAAAACTCACTACCCATTTTTCTGACCAAAAACAATACCTCCCTTACCTAGAGGTAGGCGGGAGGTAAATATGTAGAATGATATTTTGACAAGTAGAGTTATATTTGTTGATTTATTGATACAAAACCTTAGCACTTAGCAACATGTTAAAAGTAACAATATAATCACTTTTTACACGTTGCTCTGTTATTTTTAACACTAGTGTTAAAAAGTGACACTTTTAACTTGCCAAGCAACCATTAAATAGCTCACTTATAACAACGGTCGCAGATAAAAGAATTAATTAATTTCCATTACGGTTCTAATTTGAATGAAGCCACACATGTCAGGAAAACGTTTCAGTTTGATATACTGTAGGTACATATTTCAGGAATAAATTTAAAGTTCATTCTTATAGAAATGTGGCGTGTAGGGGTTTCAATGTTATTTTTTTTATATTGTTGTATATCTTCATAACTGTTTACTTTACAGCAAAAGTGTAACTACAAAAGTTGTTCAGAATTTAAAAATGCTTGCAAAAAGGCTACCTAAATATAAGTTTTTCACAATATATCAATCAAACTGAACTTAATATTTATTAGAAAAGTGGTTTCATAGCCATTCAATAAAACGAAATTATTTGACAGTTCGTAATACACTTTTAGATTTATTTATAACATAAATGAACTCTCAAATTCTCTATATTCTCAAGTTATCAGAATTCATAATATAAATTATATAGAACTAAACACAGGTTTTGTATTATTTATTTCGCCAATATATCATTACAATCTTCTACGAAATTTCTACAGAAATAATACAACACTGCAATAAATAAATCTAAATCTGTTTTCTGAAACGTCAAATATTTTTCGCTTTTGTTTAATTTTCCATGGCCGTATTACAACTTTTCTTATAAATATTAATTACAATTTGATTGATATATTGGGAAATGTTGATATTTAGATAACTTTATTATATAGTATAGTAGTAGTATTATAGAATAATTTGTTTGTTTTTAGGTTTGTAATTCAAGTTTGATATAACAGTCTATGAAGTAAAATTTATAAATTTTGTAAAGTTCAACTTTAGCTTCAATTCGATTCATTATTATAAAAACAATTTACGATCGCTCAAAAGCAACTTCTGATATTTAAGTTCGTCTTCTTTCTTATACCTTCAATTTGATAACAAATTCTATGTAGTTTAATAAATATTTATTATATATCATTGCATGAAATATATAATTAATTTTCTTAAAATTGGAAACACGATAAACTGACAAATAACATTTTATTTTGCTTTATTTGAATGTTTTGCGTGTCAAGTAAATGTCCACTTCCGGTTTTGCCATTGTTACCAAAATCAATTCAGTTCTTCGCATTATCCTGAAACTTTTGATATTCTATATTTTTTCGTTCCTGAGTTATATGTATTTTCGTGAAAATCTCATAGATGATTCTTTTCATGATTGGTATACTTCCTTCATGAAACTAAAAAAATAAAGATTATGAATGAGCGCGTCTGCATTTGCATTGATTGTGTGTTTGGTCGCGGGTAATGAGCGTGAAGCGTGCGCCGGGACTCGGGACACGCGGACGTACCGTAACGTTAACGCGGACGTAGCACAAGTGCACGCATCCAACCACTGCCGCATTCCACTACGTACTGTGTATTGTACAACTTGCACCTGACTCAAACTCACCATAAGAACCAGTGTTCAGGCTAGTTTACACTCTGTGCAACCACACATTTAACATGACAAATTCATGAGAATTCAAAAGCGTTTTACATTCTGATGCACGTTCAATACACTTAGGCTATATTATAGGGTAAGAATAAAAAGCTGACCAACGCTGACCGTTGACGGATGCTGACCGAAGTGTAAAGCTTATGCTTGCCTACTATACTAATTAATATCCATAAACTTATGACGACCAACAAAAAAAATATGCTATATTATCCAGATAAACACTTTATATTATTTTACCAATTTTAACTCTAATAGTTTTAAAAGGAAAATAGCTGACCAATGCTGACATAGGCTGACTATTAGAATTAAAATCGGTAAAATAATATAATAATGTGTATCTGGATAATATAGCATATTTCTTTGTTGGTCGCTCTAAGTTCATGCATATTAATTTTCATAGGAGCCCAGTGTAAGCTCTACACTACAGTCAGCATCCGTCAGAGGTCAGCGTTGGTCAGCTTTTCATTCTTACCCTATATTATACACGAGATTTTTACCTTCCCCACTATAGAAGAATCGAAAGACGTATCATAGTGTTATCAACGCTATTATTTGAAACACTTTTATCTTAATGTCACCATTTGCGAATTACAACACGTTAAAGAAAAATCTGGTGTGGGCACCACACTACTTTCTTATAAATAAATAAAACCAACTGAACTCGTATGACTTGTTCCTTGCGTATGACTTTATTTTGACAATTATTTGATATATAGATGTTAAACCTGTTTAATTTTTGTTCTCATTGTAACTATGAATTTATTTTAAAATATAAATTAATTAATATCTAGCCTTCAAGACTTTCTAACTAATAATACAAATATTACTTTTATAATATTTCACACGATACTTATTTTTGACACTTCACAATTATTTAACATATAGATATTAAAAATGTTTTAGTTTTTGTTCCCATTGTAACTAAGATTATAGAAATACATTCTTAAATATATAATTTAGTTTATCTCAAAATTAAAAGCATGTAAAAGAAAAGTGCAATTAACATTTTATATTCCAAATCTTTCATTTGAAACTTTTTCTCACAACTGAATCTATTTTTGAAATAAATGGAATTTAGTGTTTTTCTAGTAAACTTCCTCTTCCGGTTTTTCAATTTCATTCAAAATCAACTCAGCTCTTCATTTTTTCATGAAACTTATAAATTCCAAGTTTCGTTTACATATGTTGTCTCGTTCATGAGATATTGCGCATACGAACATCCATCCATCTATCCTCACACACACAGACATCATTGAGAAATTGGTTTTAACGGATTCAGTGGACATCAAAATATGTATTTCTGCAAAAATCTCGTCAGCGATTTTTTTCGTGATTCCAATACTTCCTTATACTTTGTATAAGAAAGTAAAAATTATATTTTGACATTTTCGTTTAAATCTACAAACCTATGCTTTTTTTATAAAAACAAAACAACGGTTGAAAAATGGAAACATGTTATTTTTTGTCATATGTCATAATTGAAAACTCAATATTTTGAAGGGATGAGCGTTTCTTGATAGTGGTGGTCCATGTTTCTGCATTATTCGATAAGAAATCTATGGTGGGAGGTATTGTGCTGTGCACAACATATTTTTTGCATATTTTATATCATCAGAAAGTTGTATATGCGGCAAGTTATATGCTGGCCACATCACATTTTTCTCGTGTCACTTTTCATAGTGAAACTCCACTTTTCTTTCATTTTCACTAAATATATACATAACTCTCTTATTTCGTACATACAAAACAGAAAACACAGCTTTAGCGGTACGTGCATTGAATAGCATGTGTTGTGACCAGCGCATTCCATAATGAAATCGATATAAAAGTGCACGTGCATGTGCAGTCGCGTCCCGTGCCTGACACACGTGTACTTGCGTAGCTAAACGATTGCAAAACATTCAATTTAAAAGTTCAAAAATACTGTACTTTTAAATTATCAAATAGTATTTGTGTCACATCTCGTAATTGAAATATGAGAGTATTTTAATTCATTTCGTTTTGCTCGTCTCGCAGCTGCGGTGGTCCTCGGCTCAGACTCATTAATGTCCAGTTAAAGTTTTTCCTTCAGATAAAATAGCACGCATCAGTTAACGGAGGAAAAACGTCCAGCGCAGGCGATAAGCTATGTGTTTCTATGATTTCAGTGCTAATTACTTACACGTTCATAAATTTATAGTTTTTTTGGTTAAAACGTTCATTGCTTCAATCAGTGAAGCCGTCACCTGAAGTCTACAGCATTCTGTAAACTCTCCTCGCAAGCAATGGGTTTACAGTTTTGTGGTAATTTCTTCTTCTCTCGTCAATTAAGGAGCACAATAGTATATATTGTACAACAAGCATGGTATGGTACTTATTTCTTACAAGTATGAAATGGAAATTCCATGCGAGTTGTACACTATACTTTTTGTACGACCACGATTATATTTCCTAGTTCATTTATATTTAATAATAAATTTGTCCCGCTTTCACCATTCCAATATTTGACAATTCTAAATAAGTATCCTAGCAATGGTATCTGTACTGCTGTACTGAAATGAAGTAACCTGTATTGAAATACTCACAAAATAAATAAATTTCTCATGAATCTTGCAATGTACCTCATATCCCTAGCAACAACAAACATACAATGAGCAGATTTTTTCGTTGTTGTAGAAAAATAATTCATTAACACTATATATTAGTTTTCCATAAATATGAAATATGTTAAAAATTTCTAAACATTTGGTTTTGTTTCACAAATTTTAACTATATCACTTTATTGTACAATTTCAGCAGTTATGCCATCATCAACAGTTAAAAATGAAATAAATAAACAAAAATTATAAAACAGCATATTCTAGGGCAAATAGAAATGCTGGGATAAGGTAGAGTATTTCAAACTTACATGCTCAATATATGTATCACATTTACTTCTAATAACACAATATACTATTGTTATGTATTTGTATTAAACAGAGTTCAATTTTTTCGGTTTTTATCATTTTTTCTCCCGCGGCACACAAAGAAAATATTATGAAAAATAGTTAGGTTGTAATTTAATAATTTGACAGTTAAATATAAAAAAAATATACAAAAATAACAAAACAGCATATACTAAAACAACTAGAAACGCTGAATAAGACAATTAAAATATTTACTTTTCCGACGACCGCTACAAAAAGTACATAAATTCACACGCTCACTATTACTGAAAGTTGATCATTGCATATCACTAACAATGCTGTGTGATATGAACTCTCGTTAGCCAATCAGATGCGTCTACAACTGTGTGATATGAATTTATCACACGCTGTGATAACTGAGCGAGCTAACCTAATAATTTGCATTTAAAAGTTTGATCCTTGCAGATAATTTGTTGAAGTTACACAGATTAATAAGATTGGAACCTGATTTAACAAACTTTAACATAATTTTTGGTGAATTTTGATAGCAAAGATGTTAACATATTTCAATATTTTAATGTAAATTTTATATTGCTTCTTTTTCTTTACTTAATTGTAGTCGTTGGAAAAGTATTGTGTACAATACGTACTGAAAGGATATTTCACACTAGTTATACAATTATTTTCTTTCTAGAGAGGAAAATATGTGTTACCAATATGAATGTTATTTACAAAAATATATTGTACAAATTATACTAAATTCCTAATTTTATTGAAAATCCTTATTTGTAGTGATTTTTTTTACTTAATTATGGTCGTCGGAAAAGAAAAGAAAAGTTAAAAGGGTATTTTACATTCGTGTAATGAAACCACTCGCCTTTTGTTCGTGGTTCAAACTTCACACTTGTGTGAAATATCTAACTTTCAGCATTAGTTATACAATTACTATAAGTTTTCTTTGCTAACCCAGCATTGAAATCTCCACTTTCTGTAATATTAAAATATAAGTAATGACGTTGATGAGTACTGTGATATTGTCAATATTTTAATTACCAATAACATTAAATTTTCTAGAAAAAACTGATATCCAACACATAACTTCCCGTAAATTTTATTTTTTAAACGATAAAAGATATAGAAAATATTTCAAATAAATATTATAGTCTATATTATTCTACATTTTTTAAAATATAACTCAATTAAGTTTGTTGTTCATTTTAATAATAACATTTCACACGTACTAATAGTTGATTACTTTACAAGTGGGCAAAGCAAGGAATTACCCACGAAAGAAAATTTAGCCGAAGGCTGAGTGTGATAATTTTATTGAGTGTTGTTATAAATAAAAAATTCCTCACTAGTGACTTTTCTCAAAATTATACCCACTAGTGGGTAATGTGTTACTTTTCTTGTTTAAAATCGCCATAGTTATAGAGCATTTATTGAGGTGTTGGATAAACCAAATTATACTGTGAGTTGCCAATTTAAATTAACCCCTGCGGTTCCCCCTCCACTAACAGCTTTGGGGTTTGTGACTTGACGGTTGGTAACCGCATTTTATACGCAAAAATATATCACCTACCGAGATCTGCGTAAGCAGAGTGCCACACCCACAATGATGATATATTTATGTTTACTGCTAATTTAGGTTTCATGTTGTAAATGCAGTGTCACGTTTATAGTGCAGTGTACAGTGTGCAGGTGTCAGTCAGAATACAGTGCGCAGGGGGAATGTGGTGTGACTGAGAGTGAGTGGTATTTAAGCGCCGCGCCGCGTCGCTGCTGCCGGCTTCACCACATAACAGCACTCGGATTCCTCCGCCACAACACAACACAACACCGTTACCACGCAGAACTCACCTTGACCGTGTCCTTCACACACACACTACATGCGCACACTTCAAATGGCCATTTCGGCACCAAACTATTTCACATATTTTATATAAGATGACATTCAAAAGCACCCCGTCAGCTAACATCTTTCAATGATTGTTGGACAAACACATCAAACACGAAGACTTGGCTGTCAACAAATAACTTTCCGCCCAAACAACTTTTAAATGTTTAATCACAGTATGAGAATTCTTATAAACACTGTGGTTTAATTCTCCATGATGACACTGTTACAATTTTCCTAATAAATATTAATTTTAATTTGAATGGTATATTGTGAAATACTAACATTTACTTATCAAAATGCGCATTTCCATTTGTACATGTATTTTTACATTATCCCCTTGGAGAGATCTGATTTGTTTTTAGTGATAAAACAATGACCGGAAGTAGAATGTTTACTTAAAGCCCCATCAAGTTATTTTGAAATATCTCAGAAAATGATGGTTTAATGACAATTTTTATTATTAAATATTAAAGAACGAATTTCTTAATTGTCATTTTATTTTGTGAGAAGGAAATTTGAGTGACGCGCAGCGAAGTGAGCCAGCCCTTCAAACAAAATGAACAACAATATGATACGAGTTCTTTATAATATTTTTATATTTTGTGCTTTTTTTAAATAAAAATCTGTTTCAAAATTCAGGGAATTTTTTGTTAGTTGGTGACACTGATATGACGTTTGAAAATTCCACAATTAATATTATTTCTATTATCTTTTCTTCTTCTTACTATTCTTAAATTCTTCTACTACTTAACTTCTACTTTTAAATTCAAAATTATACCAAAATAATATTCTTACAATTTATATTTATTTATTTAGCGAAGTGTCACATTTGAATGGGGTAAATAGCTCCGTGGTAACGTATAGGACTGCAGATCGTGAGATCCTCAATTCGAATCTCACTGCCAACAATTGTCAATTTAAATTTACCCATGTACTTCCCCCTCCAATAACTTTGGGGGCTATGACTCGACGGCTGGTAACCGTATTTCATACGCAAAAAATATATCACCTACCGAGATCTGCGTAAGCAGAGTGCCACACCCATAATGGGTAAAAGGCCTGATAATATGATATTTGATTTATTTGTCACATTTGATATGTTTTCACATATGACTTTTCAGTAAGTTACCAACCTTGAAAATATAAATTGCACAGCTTTATTATAAAAGTGGATTAAGCTGTTATGAAACTCTTTTGGGTGTCGTAACAGCTTTGTTATAAAAACAAAATATAAGAATTCTTTTTCAGAATAAATTTTATATTTATTGAAGTGAATAGGAAAAAATTTACAGTAATATTAAAAAAAATAGCATCCCTATATTCCACATTTCAGTTTTACACTCGATATGCAAGGAAAGTAAATAATAATTTGGTGACTTTAGTTGAATTCACAGCTCTATTTCGCATACGCAGTACGGGTAACACGACACGCGCGGTGTACAGGGTATTGTTAGTCATATTGTGGTGTATAAATATCCAGCGTGTCAGGTGACAAGTCCACCGAGCTGAACAATACAGTGCGCCGCAAAAAATATGCGCTGTTTGTCATAACGCACGGCACTGGACAGGGGCGCACTCACACGTACCAGCTGCCCGATTCATTTCAAATTCAATCATTGTACCATCGCGGTATTTCAAGTCGACGTGATTTGAACCCGCGCACTCTTAGGTCACCATCGTTTATTTGTTCATATACAGAATGTTTCATAACTTCGAGTACATACGGTAATGGTATATGTTGTTTGACATACATACTGATTACAAATCTAAAATTATTTTTTTTTAACCAAAACATTTTTGTAGTACTGTACTGGATTCGCTTTCCTATTAAACACAAACAATGAAGTAGGTAATCAACAATTTAAATTACATAATACTAATAAAACAAACACACAAAATATAATTATTTTTAATGAAACGATAATTATTACCCAGTGGCAGTGACAACGACAAATTTTGGACTGGGAAACATGGAAAATAATTTTGCGATTAAAAAAAAAAATTTCTTTTTGATTCGTAATCAGCATATCAAATAACATATACCATTAACGTATGTACCTGAAGTTATGAAACACCCTGTATAATCACATCCGTACCAAAAATAAAAAGTCCAGTGTCTGCTAATGATTCCATTTATGACTGATGAAACTGTATAAAATTTCTCTTGAAATACATCCATCTTTTTCCTACCAAAACTACGTCACGTATCTCTTCTCCTAATTGAACATAATTAATTTCTCGTAAAGTCTAAATAATTCAAACGTGTATTTTATTTTCTTTTTGAAAATCATTTAAATTAGTTTGGGGACGTGACGATGATTTGTACAGTACTGAATGTGGCCCTGCACAAGGCCGAGCAGCCGAGCAGCGCAAGGCCGGGGTCAGCCGCGGGTCACCGTCACTGCCCAGTGGTCCGCGCCGCGCTGCTTGACACACCAACACAACACAACACAACACCGACAACAACACGTCTGGTATTTGTTCACTTTCATACGTACTGTTCAAATATTTTCGGTAAACCGAAATGCATCCTTGACAAAGGGTACACACTGTAGCAAAACGGGAGCTGACTGAATTGATAGGGATAACAAAATGAAGAATTTTATTAAAGGAAAAGGGGAAAACAGTCGGGGTTAAATTGAGAGCAGATGAAATGGGAGCTTTTCAAACATGACACTCAAAACATATAACATTTGTAAAAACGGAATTTTATTGAAACAGTACAAAACTTACTTATAACTCGAAGTGAATATATTTTAATTTTTGCATATCTTTAAATAAAAGCAATTTTCTGGACGAATTACATTCATTAGAGTTAATTAATGCTAATTACTAATTGCATATATTGCATATTTGGGCATTCTTATGCACATATTTTTACAAAAGTTGCATATTTCAATATTTTCAAGACTTTGTGTAGTGATGAACAATCTGAAATTTCTGATAATGCACGTTGATAATTCCCAAATATTGGAGAAGACCGCAATAAATAGAAGAATGCAACGGAAAAAGCAATAACCAATAAAATGAGCAAATACACAAACCAATAAATTCTAATATTTCTAAGGAAGGTAGGTATATTAGAACACACGAATGTTGGTCAAAGTGGGTACAATGAATATAAGACCGAGAAATCTCACCTGGATATATCTTTTATTTATGTTTCACGTTTTTTATGTAAATATGTCAAAATTTTATAATATCAAGCAGTAAAATGGAATTTATTTGTCAAGGAAAATATACCATGTGAATGATAAAAAGGAACTTCAAATTAGAAAAAACTTTAAAAAAATTATTATGTAGGTTAAGTTTATACATCTGTCAGTTGTCAATTGAAACTGACACTCAGTGTTGCCAACCTCGAACAGTGAAGTTATCGTAAATAACACTCAAAATTATGGGTGCTATTCACAGGTCTAACAGTTAAATCTTAAAATGCCCTAGTTAGTAGCCCTTAGTATAGAGGTGTGTTTTGTCCTCAATTTCTTCGTTGAAATTAATTAGTTAATTCTTCTTTCGCATATTGTTTTATTTTACGTATAAACTTACTACAATACCTCATATATCTATCAAAATTATCCTAGTTGTACAATAATTATTTAACGGTTGCCAGCACTGCGTTGTTCAAAATCATCGTATAAGGGGTTACTTTAGTGACGATTTCTGAGCTTTTAATGACGATTTTTTAAGTCTTTAATGCCGATTTCAAATAAACTTTTTTTTTATTGTTTTGAAAACTCTACATACAGGGTATAAGACATTTTCATATTTCACTGAAACTGATATCATCGGTTCGATTCCGATCTAATTGAGTTTTTTCGACTATCCCTGAGCAAACTATTATTGGTGCGCCACTGGAATATCTTTGACAGACTGATTTATTATTCTCTTGCATTCCCAAATGAAATATAGAACTCTACTTTCCTCAATTTTCCTTTGACAAATACATCATACACTGAGATCTGCCCTGAGCAGAGTGCCACACCCCGACATAGCTTTGTATTACAATTACGTAGACATAAATTGTCGCACACTAACGAGCAACAACAAACAAGACATCTGTTGTTTGTTTGTTTGTTTGTTGTTTGTCAAGCGCCGCAACCGGACATCAAATTCTTGACACTTCATTACCGCTGAATTTATTCGCCTTCCGTAAATATTTATTTCACCTAACCTGCCGACTAATTAATTATAATTTATGAGCAGCGCTAAGATTTATAATTCTATTTTCACGCGAAACCTGAAACGCGACACATGCGACGAATATTTTACATTTTAAACTTTTTGCTACTTGGAATCATTTTGTATGTGTTCAGATTCAGTTTTTCTTTTATGAATCGTATTTACAATCTGTTGCTATGAATTTAAATTTGTGGTTTGTGGATTTCGAATGGTACAAGCATTATTTATGCTGAAATTGTGTCAGGTTTTATTTATAATCATTGAAGACTAATAAAATAAATGTTCCATGTGTCTCATAAAAATGTTTGCTTAATTGGGAAGTGTTGGTCCGTATGTTCTATGCTAATTTATTATTTAAATATATTTATGGCGAAACACTGTTTTTAATTTAGTGTCATATCTGTTTATGGTTATATTTTGATAAATTAATTAATAACAATGTGTACAATTCATTAAAAAGTTGCTTTTTCACTAAGAAAAATTTAGACGAATGTGTTGTGAATTATTGTTATTATTACGAGTACTTCTACGAATTTTAATTAAAAACAACGTATACAAATTGAAATTGATTTTTGCCTCCCACTGAGTGTAGAATAATTGAAATATAGCGTATAAAGATTTCAATGCGATTCACTTTACAATTTCACAATAAATTAATCGGTCCTGGGACATTAAACAATAATGAAAATATTTGTCATTTCATAAAACAGCTTTAATAGTATATTATTCAATGAGCATGTAATGTATACCATTACTAATGAGAATGAAGTTTGCATCACGAACGAATGCGAGTGATGTAAATCATTCGAATGAGTAATAGCCATTACATGTGAGTACTTTATCCACAACATTCCGTCAAATATTTGTTTTGAAATGCTTTGACAAATACAAAAAACTATTTGTTTATCAACATAGACAAATTGTAACAACCATCACTAGGCTACGTACAGTTGTAATAAAATTTTAAAGTGATTTGACATTTAGCAGAAAATTTTCAAACCAATGCAGCTACAGTTTCAATCTAAAAATAAAAGTATAAAAAATGAGAAAATTAATGTCTTTCAATTTTTATGTGGAAAAAATTACTTAAATTTTGATTTTACTCTTTTGACAGGTAAGATTTGAATTTGACATAACGAATGAATTATATTAATTCTTTGAAATGTCAATATTATTTCATTAGCAACAAGAACAATAGTTATTTATGTATTAAGTGAATAAAGACATATTTTAACCACAAGCGGAATGTTTAGCTCACGAGGCGTTAGCCGAGTGGTTAATTTGTCTTTATTTACGTGATGCATACAATATCTTTTCCAACACCTTCCTTTAAAATGCTTTTTAAATAAAATTAAAATGACATTTAACTAAAAATTTGACATATTTTGTTACCAACGCTTACTTGTATATACATTTTGTCATTACTGTAACAACGTGTTACTTTATTCATCATTACTATTAAATTATTGTTTTAGTATCGAGAATTCAATGAATAAAATACCGCTTTACAAGTAGGTGTTGGAAAAATAATATTATGCAATCGAATTGTCAATATTATTCAATTAGATACAGTAATTAAGATTAATTGATAAAAAAATATTTAATTATGGCTATATTATTTGACAATTGTTGATTAAAAAAAAATACAACACTGTAACAAATAAATTAAAATCTGTTTTATTCTTCTTCTCCTGAAATAGTGAGGAAAATGCGCTTTTCCTTTCTAGAGAGGAAAATATAGAAGTGTTACCAATATGAATGTTATATACAAAATGTATTGTAAAAATTATAAATATATGCCTAATTTTATTGAAAATCCTTATTTGTAGTGATTAACATACTTTAAATTATCTTACAATATTTTTCGTTTTCCAAATTAAATCACAATTTGACAACTTTAATTTAGATTTAAGATTGGGTCATTGGTAACACTGTTACACCGCCTTGTGTTTGATAATCCAACTTTTACGTGTCAGTTTGTGTTGTCCAAGTGTATTTAATAGTGGTATTCTGAGCGTTTCCATAACTTCTATAAGTGTGATCTTAAGGACTTATAGATCTTAAATATTAGAGTGGTATTCTGAGCACATCTATAGCTTATAGGTTTATCTTAAATATCTTAAGTTATCTTAAAAAGTTACGGTTACTGTTCAGTTTGTCATAACTTGTTATAGAAATAATAAATAGCTTGCGAATGCATAATAATATGCAAATTTTAAAATTTGCGTATTTATTATAGGAAGATGAATATGAACTGTAAGTAATATTTACGTTATATAATTAAAATTTATTGACATTTGTTAATATTTGAGGTTACCAATGCTAAATTTTTAGTAATCACATGCGAATTATAAGAAAAAATATAAGGGATGCAATGAACTCATTTGAATTGCAAGATAAGCATTTAGTTTGCCAGTTAATTGTTCCCATTTTAGCACTAAATAATTTCACCTAGTGTGAGGTTTATGTTATTTGATCTAAAGGCGTATTGTATTGTAAATATGCCACATATTGCTCTTTCATCGTATTTTTTGTTCGTTTTCTTTTGCTGTAAAATAATTTTATCATTTTATTATAATGTGAATCGACAGAAATATACAAAATGACAAATAATAATAAATTAAAATAATTTTATATTTTTATTATAATCTGAATCAACAGAAATATATAAAATGACAAATAATAATAATTGTATCTTAGCTCATTTTGATTTGTAATCAACACAAACCACACAAACAATTTTGACATATATCGTTCTGTCAACTTTTGATAACTGTCAATTGACAATGAATCAGTGTACTTAACCCCAGAAAAATAAATACTGTTTATTTGCATTTAAGAGTTTAGAAAACTTGTATTTTTATTTATTTTAATAGTATTAATACGTTTTTAATAAAAAATATCGTTAAATAATATAGCTGTAAATAAAATATTATCCGTGTTTTTTAAGTATTAAACGTAGATACTTGTTTTATTTTCCAAAGAGTGGCAGTCTTGGTTTTAAGATATCTTAAAGTCGTAGTTATAGAAATCATAAGTTATAGACTTGCGTTCAGAATACCGATTTATGAAAATCTATTAGACTTCAACTTATAGTGGTATTCTGAGCGTTTCCATAACTTCTATAAATGTTATCTTAAGGACTTATAGATCTTAAATATTAGAGTGGTATTCTGAGCGCATCTATAGCTTATAGGTTTATCTTAAATATCTTAAGATATTTTAAAAAGTTACGGTTACTGTTCAGTTTGTCATAACTTGTCATAGAAATAATAAATAGCTTGCAAATGGAGAAAAATATGCAAATTTTACAATTTGCGCATTTATTATTGGAAGATGAATATGAACAGTAAGTAATATTTATGTTATATAATTAAAATTTATTGACATTTGTTAATATTAGAGATACCCAATCCTATATTTTTAGTAATCACATGCGAATCATAAGAAAAAATATAATATGTAGATGCAATGAACCCATTTGAATTGCAAGATAAGCATTTAGTTTGCCAGTTAATTGTTCCCATTTTAGCACTAAATAATTTTCACTTAGTGTGAGGCTTATGGTATTTGATTTAAGGCGTAATCTCCTTCCCATGTATTGTAAATATGCCATATATTGCTCTTTCATCGTATTTTTTGTTCGTTTTCTTTTGCTGTAAAATATACAAAGTGACAATAATAAATTTAAATAATAAAATAATTTTAAATTTTTATTATAATCTGAATCAACAGAAATATATAAAATGACAAATAATAATAATATCTTAGTTCATTTTTTAATTGTAATCAACACAAACCACACAAAGAATTTTGACATATATCGTTCTGTCAACTTTTGATAACTGTCAATTGACAATGAATCAGTGTAGTTAACCCCAGAAAAATAAATACTGTTCATTTGCATTTAAGAATTTAGAAAACTTTTATTTTTATTTATTTAATAGTATTAATTCGTTTTTAATAAAAAATATCGTTAAATAATATAGCTGTAAATAAAATTTTATCCGTGTTTTATAAGTATTAAACGTAGATACATATTTTATTTTTCAAAGAGTGGCAGTCTTGGTTTTAAGATATCTTAAAGTCGTAGTTATAGAAATCAGAAGTTATAGATTTGCGTTCAGAATACCGATTTATGAAAATCTATTAGACTTTAACTTATAGATTTCTCTTAAGCTATAGATCTTAAAAGTTATAGATTTTTAAGATAATGCCCAGAATCCCACTATTATAGATTTCTCTTAAGCTATAGATCTTAAAAGTTATAGATTTTTAAGATAATGCTCAGAATCCCACTATAAAGTACGAGCAAATCATGAAAAAAATGTTGTACCTAACACGAGAAAAAAAAGCCCTTCTTCCACTCTCGCTCGAATTGCCTTCGAACTCGAGTGAGAAAAAGAAGCGGTTTCCTCTCTAGTTTGACAAACACTATCGTTTTTGTTTAATTTTCCATGACCGTGTTAAAATTTTTCTAAAATATATTAATTTTAAATTGATTGATACATCGTGAAATACTAATATTTAGGTAACCAAATGTACTTTGTTCTTTGTTGCATGCATTTTTAAATTCTGAACAACTTTTGAATTTACACTTTTGCTGTAAAGTGAATAGGTAGCATTGAAATTCTTATACGCAACATTTCAATTCTAACTAAAGTTATTATTATATCATGACATAATATTTTATATCTCAAACATAGAATCGAACTGACAAACTCATAATATGCACCACACCCCATAAACACACACATAAAATAATAAATGCTAATAAAAACACCAGCTTATTATTACAAACAATTATCAACTTCCTTCTAACGTATGCACACGATACATTATGCGCACACAACCTAACATTAGCATCTTCACCTCTGGTACATTTCCCTCATTGTGCTGTTCTTGTACGCAATCAGATATCTTCTGTGAGAAGCCAGCGGCTTCTTCCACATCTGAAGACATGATATGGACCATCATTCTATTGTATGAAGATATTCGCGATCCATTGCGCTATCATTGTATGAGGTTCACATCATATCACTTTACATCTTCATGATGTGAGTTCAAAGATATTGTAGGACATTACTGACGTAGCAAATATTTTGCGGAACTTTTACTCAAATGAGTTTGTGTAAAATATGCCGCGCTTGCAATAAAAGTATGCGGTCAGCATAACATTGCGTTGCACTATATATAAATAACTTTCTATTTTACGTTCGTAGACGCTTCAATAAAAAATAGATTATCTACCAGGAAAATATTCGTTAGTAATGTTTTCACACATTGTACTAGAACAAACATCGCACAAAAACTAAATGTAAAGTGTTTTGACAGGAGATCATTTGTGGAATCATCAATCATATTTGGAAATTTTCAATAATAATTATAGAGACGAGAATACTCGCGCACACGTTAAGGTTAAATTTGAAACGAAATATTTTAGACGTATTCGTCTGGTTTAAATAATGTACCGTGTGTAGAATTTCAATGCTGTTCACTTAAACACAAAACACAATATATTCAATTTATAGTTTCATAATCATTGATGACATCCCAAGATATTATTCATTTCAAATTTTGAAACCTATTTTCAAATGAACATACTTTATAAACGATATGACAGTTAGAATGTAATTGTACTTTTTCATTGTTGGAATCAATCTCTTTTCATTGTTGCAATCAAGTTTTACATTGTTGTAATCAGTCGTTTTTCATTATTGTTATCAAATGTTGTTCTTTGTTGTAATCAATTTTTTACTTTCTTATACAAAGTATAAGGAAATACAAAAAGGACAAGAAGGTACTGGAGTTATAAAAAAAATCGCTAACGAGATTTTTGCGGAAATGCATATTTTGACGTCCACTGAATCCGTTAAAAGCAATTTCTGTGCGTGAAGATGAATGAATGGATGGATGGATGTCCGTGTTTAAACTTTATAAATTCCATAAAAATATTAAGAGCATGTATATAGGGTGAGTTTTACTGCCTAACTAATAACTTTAGAGAAAAAAATAAATACACAAACTTATGCAGCAAGAAGGGACACATAAGAACTATAAGATTGGTAAAATTAAATTATTTAGGGGGAACGTTATATTTTCTTAAATAAAAAGGTGGTTTTTTTTATTGGAATGGATAGCCCAAATATTCCCATTTGTACCTATATCTAAAATTAATATTAAGGTCACAAACTTCAAAGAAACATTAATATTTTAATATGGAAAATAATACTTTAGGTAGGTCGTTGAACAAAACAAATTATTGTTTTTATTATTAATACTCCTATTATTAATTTACCAACAATTATTGTTGTCGATGTAAAGCCATTGTTGACAATAACTTGTTTTTTCAACGGTCTACCTAAAGTTTTATTTTCCATATTAAAAATGTTACAGGCAGATTCAAAAAAGGAATTAGCATTAAATCCAATTTTTTTATCATCTGTTACTTTGTTTCTAAATTAATTATATTATCAAAATATCAACCAATTTTGTTAATAACCTTCGTTAAAATAATTATGTTTTAAGAATGGAAAATAAAGTTATGAGTAATAGTAAAAATGGACTTTTATGAATTTGCCTGTTGTTTCTTTGAAATTTGTGATTTTAATTTTAATTTGAGGTATAAAAATATGTCATATCATTAAAAAGGGAATATTTCGGAGTATCCATTCCAATGAAAAAATACCCTTTTCCATTTAAGAATAGTATATTCTACAACAAGTAATGGAATGGCACATATTCCACGCGAGCAAAAAGTTTGTAGTCCGAGCCGAAGGCGAGGTCTACGGTTTGCGAGTGTGGGATAAGCCATTCCGTTACATGTTGTAGACTATACTTTCTATAACAAGATTTTGGAAATTATACAAAAAATATAAATACAAAACTGTTGAAAACGTCAAACTCAAAAAAATAAATTAAAACAAACAGACGTAACCATAGTAACTGAATCAAGATACTTCATACATCGCGGCTCTGATTCGTCAAAAATATTCCATACGCGGCGTATGGAATGTTAGTGATTCCATAACAATGTTTAGTTGTAGAATGTGTACTTTCCAAAACAGTGTTATAGAAAACAATTTCTTTCATTCTCTTCCACTACATCCCCCTAATAATTTTATTTTACCAATCGTACAATTATGTCCCCTTCCTTGCTGTATACACTTGTGTATTTATTTTCCCCTAAAGTTATTAGTTAGCCAGCTAAACTGATAGGTTGCTTTAAAAAAATTCATTCTTTAGTTTTGCTGTTACATATTACGTCAGTTTTGTTCTCAGCCTATTTATTTTATCATATATTTGTTCATAAATCTAAATAAAATGTTAGGTTGAAATAGCATTGTGGTCAGATATTACATCATTTTCTTCAGATCAAATATCTGTTCAGATTATATATTTTTGCTATTATTTATTATTTCAATTTTGTTCATACTTTATTTCAAGTATTTAATTCAGATATTTACACAGATCTAGATTTACTTTTAAATATTTTATTCACAAGTGTGTAGTGTGTGCAGACATTTGAAAATGTAGTAGTAAGTAGTCTATAGTAACAGATAGATAACATGTGTAACTACTGTTTAGTCCGATGAAACATATCCCCGTGTGCAGATTCCACACTGACCACAACACAACGCAACCGCATCCACCAGCCTCTCATGATGGCCCTCGTTGCGTGCACGTAATTACTAACATGTGCTGTACGTGTGTGTGTGTGTGAGTGTGTGCTGAAATAAGAGAACGTCGAGCTGCAGGTTCGTTCAACTCATTTGCACGGACTCGTGAGGTGACGAGAATACTACATCAGAGCTAGAGGTGCTACACACACACAAAACAACAAATTTACTTTTTAAATGTTCACAAAATATCTACTCTGCACACATACGGCTTTATAACACATAGATAAAATATAAAATAGATGTTTCAGTGCAATGTTATAACAACAATCCAACAATGATTATTCAAATATAAGTAGATACATTCACACGACATTCACAAACTTAAGAGACCTCAAGTAGTTGTATTGTATAACTAGTACTGAAAGTTAGATATTTCACATTACGTGTTGTACACGATGCTTTTCCAACGAACACATATAAGTAAAAAGAAAAACAATATTTAATTAAGATAATAGTTATTTATGTATCAAGCGGTATCAAGGCACTCAAGTTTAACTTTTTATCACAAATATGGAATTTATTTGCCGAGGAAAATTAACCATAAATCAAGGTCCAACCTTTTGAATTCGTGGAAATTCAGCAAATTAACTGTAAGTGTCAAACTATTAAATACCAATTTTTAGGTTAGTTCGCTCAGTTATCGCAGCGTGCGATAAAATCATATCACATAGTTGCGTACGCATCTGATTGGCTAACGAGCTTTCATAATCTAACAACATTGCTAGTGATGTGCACTGACCAACTTTCAGTAATAGTTTAGCAAATGAATTTATGTACATTTCGTTATGGTCGTCTGAAAAAATATATATCATACCCGATAATATAAATTTCTCCTTCAGAAAGCTTCAATTTGATACCAAACTCGAAAAAATGCTAAATAAATATTATAAAAACAATTGACAATCGTTCAAAAATAATTCTTTTCGTAGTAAAATTTTAAGACTTTTTGACAAAGTTCTGTAAAAACAATTCATTTTAATTTGTTTATATTTATGACATTTGAGTTGAAATCTTCTCTTTGAGACCTTTAATTTGATACTCAACTCAATAGAGTGTTTTAATGTATATTAATTACATGTCACTATATCAAACATGATTATTTTTTCTACAACCACTGGAAATCTGCTCATTATATGTTTGTTGTTGCTAGGGATATGAGGTACATTGCAAGCATCGTGCGAAATAAATTTGTTTTGTGAGTATTTCAATACAGATCAGTTCATTTAAGTACAGGTGCCATTGCTACGATACTTATTTAGAATTGTCAAGTATTGAATGGTGAAAACGGGACAAATTTATTATTAAAATTAAATTAATTTTGAAATAATATCGTTGTCGTGGAAAAAGTATAGTGTACAACTCGCATGGAATGTCCATTTCCAACTCGTATGATTTGCACCATTCGCCTTCGGCTCATGCTACAAACTTTCATACTCGTAGGAAATGAGTACCATTCCATGCTCGTTGTACAATGAATATACTATTTCATCACTAAACCGGAAGCAAATACGAGAAAATTTCAACTAATATGTCATTTTCCAAATAATATTATATATTACATTTAAAGTTTTGTGTCAAGTAAACTTCTATTTCCGGTTTTGCAATTGTTACAGCAATAAACTTTTTTTCGTATTGTCATGAAACTTATAATATTATTACTCTATCTTTTCGTTTGTAAGTTATTGCAGTCGAAATAGATAAGAAGTTTTTATGATTTCTATAATTTCTTACAGGAGTAAAAAACTAAAATGTTCAGTACAAAATTAGTTTTGATTACAAACAGCGAAACATTGAATACGTTGGGTTGAAATGCGTGCAAGGTACAGGTGTACTACACACACAGACACACACACACACACAGTACGCGGGACAACTCTCACTTTCCAGTGTCGGCGGCGGTGGCGGGCAATTTCAACTTCCGGTCGCCGCTTAATGCGTATATACCACTCACAATATACATACTTGTCACACAGTTTCACCCAGTACACGTAAACAATTTATAACAACTACAATCATTTATTGAACAAAATTATTATAAACAAATTTGCTAATCATTTCGTTCTTCGTTTTTTAGATCTATTGGTCATCGGCGTCAGATTTCACTTTTCATTGACCTGTCAAAATGTCAACTGAATCATCAATTCAAATTTTGAAAATTCAAGTCTAAGGTCAACGACGTGGCCAAAAACAATTTAAATTAGAAAATGAATATTTTAACATGACACATCAACAAATTAAATATAAAAACCTATAATGAAATATGTAAAAATAGAAACTAACTGTTATATTAAAATAATAATTATTAAAAACAAGTTTGACTGTATGAGTTTCATGGTTCATTCAATCAAGAAATCTTATCAATTATAATTAATTATGCAATTATACGGAAAAAGAAACTACACAAATGCGAAATTAGCCATGTTGAAATTTCACTCAATAATAATTATAAATCAATTAGTAGAAAAATTATAGAAAGTATGGTACCACGTACAGTATCTGAATTTGAATGTTAATTAATTGAAATAATTCAGTTTTTTCACGACATGCCAGGAAACAGCATCGTTTTTCTCCCGAAATAGAAGTGTTACCAATATGAAGGTTGTTTACAAATAATATATTATAAATCCTTATTTTAGTGCTATACATACTTTAAATTATCTTACAAATATGTCTCATATTTTCCTTTTTCTAGATTAAATCACAGTTTGACAACTTGAATTTATAATTAAGATTGGTTCATTGGCAACACTGGTACACAGTCTTGCTTCTGATAACCTAACTTTTAACGTGTATTTAACAGTTGTGTTGTCAAGTTTATTTTAGGTCCGAGCAAATCGATTTTAGAAACATATCGTGAAAAAAATGTTTTGGCTAACAGGCGAAGAAAGAAACTTCGAGCTCGAGTTAAAAAAAAAGCGCTTTCCTCTCTAGTTAGATAAATAACTATTTTGATCAAAATTGGAAATAGAATACAATAATACAGCAATCACGAACAAAAAATAAAAAAATAGAGTAATGAAACTTCACAACTATTAGTTTCATGGCAATGTGAACACCCGAGATAATTTTGATAACAAGTACAAAATTGGAAGTAATTGATATGACAGTTAAAATGTAGTTGTAAATTTCCATTGTTGTAATCAGTCGTTTTTCATTGTTGTAATCAAATTTTACATTGTTGTAATCAGTTGTTTTTTATTATTGTAATCAAACGTTTTTC
Source organism: Poecilus cupreus (assembly GCA_963942605.1). Taxonomy (NCBI): domain Eukaryota; kingdom Metazoa; phylum Arthropoda; class Insecta; order Coleoptera; family Carabidae; genus Poecilus; species Poecilus cupreus. The sequence continues at coordinate 18,808,298 of OZ012719.1, forward strand.
TATATAGTAATAAAGTTTTATATTGTTATAATCAATCTTGACTCGTAAGTCGTAATCCATTTTATATCTTTTATAAGTAGTATAAGGAAGTAGAGCATTCATGAAAAGCAAGTTTTTCATGGAACTACATGTGCACGAGTGTTCCTATGTCCTATAAATCACGTACGCTAAAAGATAGAGCGACGAAACTATAAGTTGCGTTGACAATGCGACAAACACAACAACAATCAGTTCATTTTATTTCGAATATGAAATCAGCTGCGAAAAAAGTGTGGACTCGGTATCATCACGCCTTTTACCCATAAAGGGTGTGGCACTTTGCGCAGATGGGTCACTTTATTCGCGGCTTCAATTCAATACTTCTCTTAAGGCCTGTGTCCACGGAGATAGAAATCGGTCCGAGATCTCGATTATAGTTCTATATCATAAATAGTGAACTTGTATGGCAACAGATGTCAGGTTAGTTGAAATTATGAAGTTAGCATCAGTTAATTCTACCAATACTAAAAACTAATCAAATATAACTCAAGATATTATCCTGACATAAGTAAATTAAATTTGTTTATACGAGAAATAAATTATAAATATATTTCATGTTTCAGACACTGTTCGAAATTACTAATTTTCAGATTTGATTGAAATTTTTTCAGCTTTTCAAACATTAAACGTCAAAATTCTAATTTGGTAACATCTATATGAAGTTAGCAACTAGTATGAAAAAATCTGATGTTGCCAGCACATAACCTCCCGCCCAATACTTCTTTTAAACGGTACAAAATAGTGTTTTATGATACAGAAACATACCTTCTTATTTGTTTATTTTCTATTTATATTTAAGAATTTTAATTTTCTTTCGTATATTTATTTAATTTTTGACATATATTGCACTAAGAAAACAGCTTCACAATCACAATGATATGTGTCACATTTCGCAAAAAATTTAAAATTTTTAAGTGTTTCCATGGTGTACTAAGAATGCAAGATTTGTGCAATCTAATTTCTTTATATTTAATTATCTCTAAATCTAATGAAAATTAATAAAATTAGTGTAAACAAAACACATGTAAAATTAAATATTCTACAACTTTCAAAATAACATAAATTGTTGAAAATGGAAATTTAACCGTGTTTTTCACGAAAAACTGTTAAGGGCTTCAAGTAAACTACTACTTCCGGTTGACCAATTTGTCCAAAATCTAATCAGCTCTTCATTTAAATATAAGAAGCAATAATTCACAAAATTGTATTTTTTGGTATTATAGTATTTGAGTTATGCGAGACGAAAAAATTGCCACAGACTACACACACACATACATACATACATACATACATACATACATACATACATACATACATACATACATACATACATACATACATACATACATACATACATACATACATACATACATACATACATACAGACATCATCGCGAAAATAGTAAAATCGTATTGTAGGGACCCTAAAACGTGCTTATTCATTGAAAACTCACTACCCAATTTTTTGACCAAAAACAATACCTCCCTTACCTAGAGGTAGGCGGGAGGTAAAAATCGGATAGAACGCGTTTTTTCATCATAGTTTTCTATTGGATTTTTTTGTCCAAGTTGGTAGTGTCCACGATCCGAGAACTCGGACCGATTTCTATCACCGTGGACAGACCATTACAAATTACGATGAATATTATTCTCTCTGTTTTCTGTTCATACTTGCAAGTACGAATTGCTTGCATTGTGTATGGTCGACTGGTACAAAATGAGTTGGAATGTTGCGGCACTTTCTACACGCTCGTATCGAATGACTGATTATTGCACAACGTGCCACGGTCCGATCGGTTTCCCGCTAAGTAATAGGAAGGGTCAAATGCCCTGAACCCGCCACCACGATGCTGCTCTTGACCCTGTTTCCATAACCAACAAACTGCCAAATCCATTCTGAATGCATGACTAATGCAGACAAATTGTGTCTAGCTATGTTTAAACAATTTCAATTAGCGGTTACATTCAAGTTGAGAAGTTTACAAATACCTCGAGCGCTCTTCACTCAACTTTCATCAATTTAACTAATGGATAAAAGTTAACGGCCAACGAGAAATTCATCTGTCAATATCAACACTATTAACCTGAAATCTGCAAAATGAAATTTCATTTGTATGTTTGTTTGTATGCCCGCGATTATCTAGAAAATGACGGATCCGACTGAGACAAAAACATTTATAAATCATTATATGTAACTTTGAATCTCACAAATTAAATTTAGAAAAAAAAAACTCATAAATGAAATACAAGTATTTACCTATACCTATAAGGATGAAAAGGTATTTTCCACAGGTCGTAATAATAGTGAATTGTAGTGTGTAGTACACAAAACAATATATTCGGAATAATTCAGTTATGTTTATGGAATTTATATTTTGTTGGTAATCTGTAAACTGTTTCCGGACAAGACCATGCATTCATTCAATAATAATATTTCAAATTATATTCGTTTTATGATAAATGTGTAAATTATTATTTACTACAAATAACTTTATAAAAACTGAAAGAGAAATACAAAAAATTCAAATGAGTTTTTAAATTAATACCCAGGCACTCACTGACAACCTACCCATAAATATTATTTATCCCAAATTCTGATAACCTCTATCCAAATGAACAATTTTTATAAAGATATGACAGTTAAAATATAATTGTAAACTTTCATTGTTGTAATAAAACTATTTTCATAGATGTAATCAAATTTTACATTATTGTAATCAAGTTTTACATTGTTGTAATCAATCTTTTTACCTCCCGCTTCATACATGTAAGGGAGGTGTAGGAAGCGTGCTTAAAAATTCGGTAGTGAGTTTTCAGTTTATAGCACATTTTAGGGTCCCTAGAATACGATTTTAATAGTTTCGCAATGATGTTTGTGTATTTATTTGTCTGTTTCTCAAAAACTACTACATTGAAAATTTTGATATTTTGTATATGTATAGTTTATCAACTGTATCCCTTTGGGACAACAGATTAAGTTTTGGTGATAATCCAATAACCGGAAGTGGTAGTTTACTTGAAGCCCTATCAAGTTATTTTAATATGTCTCAGTAAATTATAATTTAATGATAATTTTGATTTTAGAATAATGTTTTAAATATTATTATTTACAATTGTTGATGGAAAAATATTTCTCTTATTGTGACCATTTATAAGTTACAACACGTTAAAGAAAAAACATATTTTGAATATTTCGTTTAATCTGTTAATTTTGAAAATAAAAAACCCAACAATGCTTGAAAAATATCATTTTTCCACAATAGTTTAATTTTGATGTTTGTGCACTCAAAAGAATAAATAAGTAAGCAATTTATCACTAGAGAAAAAAAGATGCTTTTATCACAATTGAGAAATAGTTATTTGTCAAACTAGAGAGGAAAGCGTTTCTTTCTCCCCCTCGAGTTCGAAGTTTGCCTCATGAGCGCAATGAGTCAGGCATTTCGAACAAGAGTGGAAGAAGAGCTTTCCTCTCGTGTTGGACACAACATTTTCTTCACAACATGTTTCTAAAAACGATTTGCTCGGACCTAAAATATACTTTGAGAACACGATTTACAAACTGACACTTTAAAGTTAGGTTATTAGACACAAGGCGGTGCAGCAGTGTTGTCAATGAACCAAACTTAAATATCTTTAATAAGTTGTCAAATTTGTAATTAAATAAAAAAAAAGAAAAATATAAGACATAATTGTAATACAATTTAAAGTATGTATATCACTAAAATAAGGATTTTCAATAAAATTAGGAATTTATTTATAATTTTTATAATAAATTTTTTGTAAATAACATTTATATTGGTAACACTTCTATATTTTCCTCTCTAGAGAGGAACAACACATTTTCCTCACTATTTCGGGAGAACAACGGTGGGGTTTCTAACCATGTCGTGAAAAAAATATTTTTATTCACTCTTGTTTTAACAATTGTCAAGAGATGGCGCCAAAAATTCTGTTGCGTAATTTGATTTTAAACTTTTGCAACATTAAAATAATTGCGTTGTTGAATTTACGACTTCATAAAATATATAACATGTAATGTGACATTTCAATTCACGAAAAAAATTTGAATTGTTAGTTGACAAGTTGAAAACTATTGGGGAAATTCATGATAATACCGATTATGTGTTGGTACTGAATCTATCTCAAAATGTCATTGACGTTATTTAACCTGTCCGGTTTCGCTTAAAACTGTTACTGTGTGTTGTTGCGCTAATTTGCTACAAATTATTGTTCTGTTGAGTTTAATTCAAATAAATAAATATTTAGTGTTTGATGTTTTGTATTTTTATTATGAATAAAATCAGATTTTCCACTCGTGAGCAAACGTGCATTTAATCATTCATCCAGTTGGCGCTCATGATTAAATGCATTATTTTACTCACTAGTATTAAAAATAGCTATTGTTGGCATGTGTCATAATTGAAAAGTAAATGTTTTGAAGGGATGAGCGTTTCTTGATAGCGGTGGTTCGTGTTCCTGCATTGTTTGATAAGAAATCTATGGCGGGAGGTATTGTGTTACGTTATTTTAGATCGTTACCGTATTTTGTACCGTTTCAAAGTAAGCGGGATGTTATGAGTATCAGTTTATTTAAGATATGTACATAAATTTTCACAGGTTATTATATTTATATGCATAATAAAGTTGTACGTTTACAACACCAGGTCTTCTTAGTTATTCAACAAACTATTACTTTTACTATGACAACAAGTCCATTTCAGATATAGTTTATTATTATTTTATGAATATTTACTTATGTAATTGTGTATACAAATAGATAACAAAAGATTTATGATTTATAAAAGTAAAGTATTTAGTTATGTGCTCATGTTATGACAGCAGGCAACAGTAGTAGCTGGTGTCAATTAAAAAGTTAATTTTTCGCTTTTTACCGATGAATTAGTAGAAACCGTTTTTGCATTTACCGCAGCAAAATTCCATAAAACAAGGAAGAGAAAACACAAAAACTGCATTAAAAATAATGAGCCAATCATTTGAATAAAGCACCATGAAATTAAATATTGCACTAAATTAATAACGAATTTCACGAGTGCTTTTTAATTAAAGCAAATCACGACATGTTGGAAAAATATGTCAAACAGTTAGTAGATTAATTAGGAATAATAACGATTCGGTGAACTCATCTAACGAACTTGATTAATTGCTGTGTGTAATTAGTGGCTCACTAGCTAATGATAACGCTAGGCGGTGTCTCTGCGTTGTGTTGTGTTTTGTTTCTGGCTGCCGGTTTAATTGGCGGAATTAAAATGAAATTAGCGAATCTGCATAATTGCTGAATTATATCAATCGATTGTTTTAATGACGTTTTAATGATAATGATGATGTATGTTGATGATTTATAAAGAAATTACTGTCATTGTTATAAATTAGATTGCTCATTTTTTAGCATTTCTGCCAACTCTTTAATTAACGAGAGAACATATTTTTATAATAATTTGATACAAAAGCAATTGCAATGAAATAAATCGATTAATAAATGTAATTACAAAAGTTACAATCTGTAAAAATGTGTGAAGCCAATTCGGACAATAGTATATTGTGCAACAAGTGCAGAAAGTTATCTATTTCACACGAGTTGTGAGTGTTTTATCACGAGACAAAGTCGAGTGCTGAAATCACTCGAGCGTGAAATAAGTAATTCCGCACGAGTTGCCCTACAGGCAGAGCATGGCAGTGTACATTCCAGCATTACTACATTTCAGTGGGTAGAACACACCTTGATCATATAGCGAATATTGCAGATTATTTCCCTCATTACAAATTTGACCAATCAGAATGTCTCTTTTTCCATTGTTGACCACTATAAATAAGTGATTAAAAAGCAGCATGCTGTTTAATTACGATTAAATTGAAGCTAGCTTTTATATGCAAATTTGGAACATTTTGAAGGCATATTTAGCCGGATAATTAAGTTACAGAAGCAAGATACTTACATGTTCTTTACCTTTACTGGTAATTCTATGTCTTTAATCATGATGAATTACTCAATTCAAGCTAATTTTATTTACAAAATTTTGTCTTTTATTTGACAAGTAAAAAGAAAAACAACCAATTTACTATAGTTACACTGGAGCAACAAAATTTTATAGTGCAATTTGTTTATGTGTGTACTGATTTATTTATGTGAAAATGTGTCAAAATCAACGTTTTTTTACAATTTCTTTGGCAAGTATTAAAGTTTATGCTATGAATTCTTGAAATAATCTTGACATATACCCCTCGTGCTAAAGAATTTAATCGATTAAATTTGACATGTCTAGTTTATGCAAAAAATTTTGCTTAAAAAGTGTTTGAGTACATAATAATTTGAAAAAATACCGAGACCGCAGGCCGAGAGATTTTATCTTAAATTATTATGTACGATTAAATTCTTAGCACTCGTGATATAACTATTGAATATTTGTCAGTACTTTTGTTATCACAGCAAATACATAATGCTATTATGTTTTCAATTAATAATTTAACGATTTCAGAAAAAATATAATGTTTATCTCGGCACTAAAGTATATTTTTTATTACTCATATGGTTTATTCTCCTCGGCTATCGCCTTGGAGAATAAATACCATATTCGTAATAAAAACATATACTTTATATACAGGGGAAAAGCGTTAAATTATTAATTAAAAAACATAAATAAATAGCTAGCTGTTGCGACGAGGATGGTTGTACAAAAGTACTTGCAAAATGTCAACATTATTATTTAAATGTTCTTTGGCGTGATCTGCATTAAATCCAATAAATTATTTTTTAAAATAAATAATAAATAAATTCACCAATAGTAATTCAAATTGACAAATGAGTCTGTAAAGTTAAATTTTGACATAAGACTCTGCTACTATTTTAGCTAACTTCCCGGGATGATATCGTGTACTTTTGTATCGATTTCTGAAAAATAAATTTAACCCTCTATTGCATGAATTTTTTTTTTAAATAAAGACAAAAAAATTATTTTTTACAAAAGAAATATTCATATATTTAAAATAAATGTGTTACATAAATTTTTTTTCTTAAAATAAAAAAAATTTTTTTATAGTTTTGTTCACTATTGGGAACATTATGAACAAATTCAACTTACAATAGAACTTTGGTCTATTGGGTCGTCTTTGCGTACTATACAAAATTGTTTAATAAACAACCTCTTCTAGGAAAACATCAGATAAAAAAAATTGAAAATTTTGTAAAGGTGTATTTAGCTGTAATATATCAGCAGGTAATAAACTGCTTCCTTCAAGTTTAACAGTTTCTATCTCAGTTTCTGTAATTATCCTTTTTCCACTTCAAATTTTTTTTTTATGTTGGTCACATTGGGAGGAATGGACCTAATTGGCAATTGACAAAGTATATATAATGTTCCCAAATGTTACAACATCATGGCCATGAATGTAAACTGCATAAGAAAAGAAAAGAAAAATTTTTAATTTTATGTACAATAAGCAATAGAGGGTTAAATCAATTAAATTATTATTAAAAATAAATAATAAATAAATTCACCAATAGTAATTGAAATTTGTCAAATGAGTGTGTAAAGTTAAATTTTGACATAAAACTTTGCTACTATTTTAGCTAACTTCGCGGTATGATATCGTGTACTTTTGTATCGATTTCTGAAAAATAAATTTAACAGTGTATTGTTCAATTATTAGAAATAGTTATTTCAACTCATGTATTATAATTTTTAAGTTAAAATGTAATGTAATAATAGATATAGTTAATAATTAATAAATATTGTAGTTCTCGACGTTTTATTTATTAAACAGAAATAACTTAAACTTTAACATAAAATTCATCAATCAAGCAACCCTTCACCTGCAGTCATCTGTTCTCCATTATCCAATGATATTCATACCATTAAATACCAATTAAGTAATAGCGGCCACCTACGATTGTCCGTCGTTAGTGAAAAACCACAATCACCTGTCGGAAACATCCCAGCATCGCTGACAAATGCACATCGGCGTGCCGGCACATCCGCGCACCAACAAAAACGCATCGGTATAAATCACGGCTAATTAAAAACGCACTCCAAGCAAGATGTTCTAGAAATTTAGAAATCTGAGCATCAACTTGTACCGCGCATCGTTTTTAATTTGTGCGACGTTTTCATATAAATTTAAATTAATTAGACTGTTGCTAGTTGGAAATGGTACAAATTAAACGTGATTGGTGGAGGTACCAGCAGCTAGTGGTTCGGTTAGTCTAGCTCGAATTCATCAGGTTCATTAGTGAACTGATTTATACGTCAAATCTGTTCAAGCTGAATATTCATACTTTTCAATTAATTACTTAGCACAGTATAACTAATAAACCTGTACGTTTTAAAACTTTTACTTTCGTAGTATAAAGAAGCATAGCAATCATGAAGAATGTTGGAAATATTTTAAATGCATCTCGGGAATTATGTAAAATAAAGAATATGAATCGTAAAATTCACTTAATACAAAACATAATATATTCAATTTATTTGGTTTAATAATCATTGACGACATCCACAGATATTATTCATTCTCAATTTTGAAACCTTCCAAATGAACAAACTTAGCAATCGATATGACAGTTAGAATGTAATGTACATTTTCATTGTTGTAAATCAATCCTTTTTCATTGCAGCAATCAAATTTTACATTGTTGTCATCAGTCGTTTTTCATTATTGTTATTAAACGTTTTTCTTTGTTGTAATCAATTTATTATTTTGTTATACAAAGTATAAGGAAGTATTGGAATCACGAAAAAAATCGTTGATGAGATTTTTTCGGAAATACATATTTTGATGTCCACTGAATCAATTGCTCAATGATGTCTGTGTGTGAGATTGGATGGAAGTCCATCCATGTGCATAATATATACAAGACAAAATATGGAAACGAAACTTGAAATTTATAAGTTTCATGAAAATATGAAGAGCTGAGTTAATTTTGAATGAAATTGACAAACTGGACACACAAAACAATAAATTGCATTTATTTTAAAAACAGCAAAAAGTTTAAAATGAAATATGTTAGCAAAAATATTTGAAATATAAAATGTAATTTGCACTTTTCTTGTACATACTTCTAATTTTGAGAAAAACTTAATTATATATTTAATAATATATTTCAATAATCTTAGTTACAATGGAAACAAAAACTAAAACATTTTTAACATCTATGTGTCAAATACTTTAGAGTGTCAAAAATATGTGTCGTGTGAAATATTATAAAAGCAATATTTGTAATATTAGTTGGAAAGATTACACTGAGAACAAAAACTATAACATTATTAATATCTGTATGTCAAATAATTGTGAAGAGACAAAAATATGTAATTAGTTAGAATGTTTCAAAGACTAAATATAATCATAGTTACAATGAGAACAAAATATTAAATATATATATTAAAATAAAATAATATACAAAGAACAAGTCATACGTGTTCAGTTGGTTTTATTTGTATAAGAATGTAATGTGGTGCCCACACCAGATTTTTATATTATTGTAATCAATCTTTTTTCATTGTTGCAATCAAACTTTACAATGTTGTAATCAGTCGTTTTTCATTGTTGTGTGTGTATTTTCGTCCACGATAAGTTTAAAGCTTAATGAATCGATCAATATGAAATTTCAAACTCAGATTTTTGATATTTAAATTTCGAGCTGAGTAAAGTTTCAGAAAGCCTATTAGGTTTTTTAGGCAGATCTCCATAAATATTTGAGTTGATTAAATTATGCCAAAATCAAAACGATGTAAAATTATATAAGCTACGATTTTGATTTCGAGTGCTTTTCGCTAGTTTGCACCATTTAAAAGCTACTTGGACGAGATGTGTTGTGCGGCACCTGCAGCACAGGATTGCGACATCGACACCGACACCGACAGAGCTGCAGGTGGCGCGGTACACCGAGTGAAAGTCACAGCTTGACCCCGATCACATTCACACAACACCACACATCTGCAACATCGACTCTCATTGCGCTCATCTACACTTGGATAAATGTCTTCCCATGCTGCACATGTATACACTATTTATATTTTTAGGAGATTTACTTTGGCTCTTTAATGTGTTAACAATTACTTAACACATAATTGACATACAGGTTGTAATATAAATAAGTAGGTACATTAAATTTAACCAGTGATAGAACTCGACGGGATCAACAACATTTATTATTTATTAATAACTTTTTAACCTAAATCTTCTACATTTATTTTCAAGATTTGTTACAAATCATTTGATTATCTGCCAATGTATGGCTGCTGCCAAATGCCAAAATTGATAGAATTGAAATTAGGTTCGTTAGTGCAGTTACTGCGGATTACATGTGTTAAAAATTGTAAACAATTATATTAATGTATCAAGGCACTGTAGTTTAACTTTTTATCAAGAATATGGAATTTATTTGCCGAGGAAAAGAAACCATGTTAGTGATAAAAAGGTACATATTCAATTTTATTTCAAATCTAAAATTAAAATAAAAAATTATTATATAGGTTAAGTTTATACATCTGTCACTCAGTGTTGCCAACATCGAACAATGAAGTTAACGTACATAACACGATTCAAAGATATAATAAAGTAGTATTATTATATTTTTTATAACATTCAAAATTATGTGCTTTGTCCTTAATTTCGTCATCGGAATTAATTAGTTAGCACATTTTGTGTCACATTACGTATAAAGTTATTACAGTACGTCAATATATCTCCAAAATTATTTTGCTTGAATAATAATTATCTTACGGTTGCCAACACTGCATTGCACAAAATCGTCGTATAATGGGTTACTTTAGTAACGATTTCTGAGCTTTTAATGACGATTTTTGAGTGCTGATTTAAAATAATGGTTATTTATAAATCAAGGTACCAAAGTTTAACTTTTTATCACGAATATGTAATTTATTTAACGAGGAAAATAAAACAAGTGAATGATAAAAAGGAACTTCAGTGCCGAGGTGCGTATGAAGTTTTATTTTAAATCTAAAATTCAAAAAAACTAAAAAAATTACAATATAGGTCAAGTTTATACATCTGTCAGTTGTCAATTGAAACTGACAGTCAGTGTTGCCAACCTCGAGAAGTGAAGTTATCGTAAATAACACTCAAAATTATGTGTTTTTTGTCTTCAATTTCGTCATCGGAATCAGGTACATATTATTAGTGATTTTACGTTATTATGTCATATATTTGTCAAAATTATTCTACTTTTACAATAATTATTTTACGGTTGCCAACACTGCGTTGCTCAAAATCAAAATCGTCGTATAATGGGTTACATTACTGACGATTTAAAATAAATACAATTTTTTAAATAAAATATGTCTTTAGTTTGAGTTTGAGATGTTATTTTTTGTTTCTGAAGAGTAAGAATTATTATTATTATTAAATCTTGACAAAAGTGTGATCGTAGAAAAAGTATAGTTTGTAACTCGTGCAGAATTATTTATTTCACGCTCGTGTGAAATGGATAACTTTCTGCGCTTATTGCGCAATAAACTATTGTTCTTTGCAATTTATTAAAAAGATAACTTGGCCAAATTATTGACCAATGAATTGTTATATGTAAAACAAGAATTTTATTAAAATTAATTTAAAATATAAGTGACATTTAAATTAATTATTTCATTGTTATTGCTACTGAATAAAATTATTATGAAAATACCGAAACTACATGTTTATATATGGGGTGGTAAAAATGCTTTAAAAATTGGGATTAAAAGGAAAAGTTGTATAGCAGACACAAGTTTTGTAAATCTAATTTTTTTTTTATGAAATTTGTTGTTGATTGCAAGAATCGCAAACATATAATTCATAAAATATTTGAATATGTTTAAGATATAAATCATTTGTATTTACAATAGCCTGCAATAAACATTGAACCAAGTGATCAACAGCTCATAATACTATGTTAATTACATCGCAGCTATAGTAAACAAGCAGCGCGTACGCGCGAAGGACAAACCGCGCTCCAGTTTACGAATGAATTCCTTCCACCCACGAGCACCGTTCGACGAACTATAATTCATTCACAACACACAATCACTGTGAGACTGTTTACTGTGTGTTTACGTTATCACAGCCGTAAATTTGTTTTCAACTTGTATTGATATCAAAGCAAAAACCAATTACTAATATGATATGTTGCTATAGAGGTAAGTCTAGTCCAGTGGTAGGTTGTTGACACGCATGATGTGCGAAACACACTTTCACTTATGTACAACAGGTGAACAGTATTGAAAACCTGTCTAACAATCATTTGTACCAAAATAAATAGCATTATTATAATAAATGAAACTAGTATGTATTGTATGTATTTTTGTAGCCAAAGACTACAAGTTTCATCATAATTAACAAATTTTGTGTTTTGGAAAACATGTTTTAAAACATTACACACACATTACAATGAAAAACGACTGATTACAACATTGAAGCGTTTGATTACAACAATGAAAAAATATTGATTACAATAATATAAAAATCTGGTGTGGGCACCACACTACTTTCTTATGCAAATAAAACCAACGTATGACTTGTTCCTTGCGTATGACTATTTTGACAATTATTCGACCATATAGATATTAAACCTGTTCAATTTTTTTCTTATTTTAACTATGATTTTATTTTAAAATAGGTATTAATTAATACCTTGTATTTAAAACTTTCTGACAAAAAAAAAAAAAATATCATCACGTCTTTTACCCATTGTGGGTGTGGCACTCTGCTTACGTAGATCTCGGTAGGTGATACATTTTTGCGTATGAAGTGCGGTTACCAGCCGTCAAATCATAGCCCCCAAAGATGTTAGTGGAGGAGGAACCACAAGGGTAAATTTAAATTGCCAACTGTCAGCTGTGGGATTCGAACTGAGGATCTCATGATCCACAGTCCGATGCGTTACCACGGAGCTATTTATCCCATTAATAATACAAATACTCCTTTTTTATTTAGCCCTGTATAAATATAACCTCATTGTTTCAATTTTTTCAATGAAATATAGAACCCAAAATTCACGATAGTGAATTATAATTCATAATTCGCTCTTCTCGACCAATCACAGAGCCAGAAATCCATAATTCACTTGTATTTTAAAGACGTGATGTGGATCATCAAGCAACGGTCGTCTGACATTTGACATGTAGTCAGTTGTCATTGTGCATTTTTATATTGCCGTTGTTTAACAAATTTCGATCATTTTCAAAAGTGATCTCCAATTTTACAGGAGTAGAAAATGTATAGTATTATATTCGTGATTATGGTCATTATTCATTCGGATGATCTGCATCACTCACCTACGGCTCATGATGCAAACTTCATCTTCGTGAATAGTAACTATCATAATCACTCATATAATAATATTTCAACGAGACATATTTTTGACACTTCACATATATTCAACATACAAATGTTAAAAATGTTTTAGTTTTTGTTCCAATTGTAATTAAGATTATTGAAATATATTATTAAATATATAATTTAGGTTTTCTTAAAATTAAAAGCATGTACAAGAAAAGACAAATAACATTTTATAATCTAAATATTTTTGCTAACATCTTTAATTTGATACATTTCTCACAACTGATTCTATTTATGAAAAAATAGAATTTATTGTTTTGTGTGTCCAGTAAACATCATCTTCTGGTTTATCAATTTCATTTAAAATCAACTCAGCTCTTCATATTTTCATGAAACTTATAAATTCCAAGTTTCGTTTACATATCTTGTCTCGTTTATAAGATATTGCGCACACGGACATTCATCCATCCAGACATCATTGAGAAATTGGTCTTAACCGGTTTAGTGGACGTCAAAATATATATTTCCGTTAAAATCTCGTTAAAGATTTTTTTCATGTTTATAATTTCTAGAAGAAAGTAATTAATTACAACAAAGCAAGCAAAATGTTTGATTACAATAATGTAAAATTTGATTGCTATAATGAAATAGGATTGATTCCAACAATGAAAATTTCCATACTTCTTATACTTTGTATAAGAGAGTAAAAGATTGATTACAACAAAAAAAAACGTTTGATTACAATAGAAACAAGAAAGTTCTCCCTCGCCACATCCCCCTATAATAATTTTATTTTACCGGTCGTAAAATTATGTTCCCCTCTTTGCTGTATAAGCTTGTGTATTTAATTTTTCTCTAAAGTTATTGGTTAGTCAGCAAAACTGTTTGCTTGCTTTAAAAAACTCATCCTGTATATTTTGTGCCCTTTAAAAGTTATTTAACTGGGAGATTATCTGTTGTATATTAAATTATTTTATTTTACAAATTCTCAGCGTGTTAGTTGTCCCGGTATTTTTGACTCCGATGGTACATTGTACGCGCGCTAGTTATATTTGACTTATTTGAGTAACATAAATGAATGTGTATTTGACGTATTGTTCCGATTAGAATAACGCGTAATTAATGTAAGTCACAGTTGTCAAGGCCGCGTATCAGTTATCGATTTTTCCAGCGCATGTAGTTTTCACGGACTGTTTTAGTAAACATCTTTATCGAAGCTATAAAACAGTTAATCAGTTGCAACCATTATCGCGTTTTGGTTTCGCCCGACTCGTACACACCTGCGTGTGTGTGTGTCGCATGAAACGAGTTATGTATATGGATCAAGTCTCGATCGTGATAATAACAATCCCCAAAATGGCCTTGTCTTCGCGGCTCAAGGTGACTGCACCAGATGCCAGATGCAATCGGTGCGAATTCATTCACTCGCCGAACCATTTGACAACTTGAAATATTTTATACGCGCATTGGACATTTTTTTGGCAAGTAGAGCAAGGTTACTAATTTTGTAAGACTTAACTGGGTACTTGAGATGTAAAACATTTAAATAAATTTAAATATTTTTGTAATGAACCATGTTTTGAGTTTAATGGTTTGTGACAAAATTCTGACAACCTAAATGTCAAGTTAAATCTCAAATAAAACTAAGTGATAAGCAAAGCTCTGCAACTGTATTACACAGGGAATTCATAATGTACGGAAAAGATTGGAAATGTAGTTAAGGGGCCCAAAATAATGTTTTGGCAAAACTTACTACAAAAAAGTTACCGCACAGTAAAGCACTTCTTACAAACTACAGAAGTTTATGTTTTAAATAGAAACTGGGAATACTTCAAAGTTAGTTAAAAAAAAATTACAAAAGTTATTGCTATTAAAATTTTTATTTTTTTGCTAAAAAATTGCTGTCCACATGGTTGAGAGACACTTAAAAACAGAAACACAACTGGAAAAATAGTTTCCGTTGAATACCAATTAAATGTTTTCTTTAAACGTCAAAGTATAATAAAATATAGTTAAGTGCAAAATTGTGAATACTTTCAGTAACGAGGAATATGTAAACATAATTATGGTTTATGGAATTGGTTTATTAATTAAACAGATTTCTACAATTCACTGCTTTTGCCGTTATTTTTTGTTGGGTGCAAAATTTAAAATTAAAATGATTTGTAACAAACACATTTCTATGAACGAAAAAATAATGATTATTTTCAGTGGTATTCAATAAGTGCGAGTTAATTTAAAAGAACTTTAATTTGCTGTAACTTTTTGGTTATTAAGTTCTTGTCAAAGGTTTATTTAAATAATATCTGGTGTGGCCATCACACTACTTTCTTATGCAAATAAAACCAACTGAACACGTATGCCTTGTTCCATGTGTATGACTTTATTTTGACAATTATTTGACATACAGATGTTAAATCTGTTTAATTTTTTATTCTCATTGTAAATATGATTTTATTTTAAAATAGGTATTAATTAATATCTAGTTTGTAAAACT
The DNA here is from genome assembly GCA_963942605.1 of Poecilus cupreus. NCBI lineage: Eukaryota > Metazoa > Arthropoda > Insecta > Coleoptera > Carabidae > Poecilus > Poecilus cupreus. The sequence continues at coordinate 18,824,121 of OZ012719.1, forward strand.
TTTAAACTAATAATACAAATATTATCTACTTTTATAATATTTCAAACGACAAATATTTGACGCATAGATGTTAAAAATGTTTTAGTTTTTGTTCCCATTGTAATATATTATTATAATATATATAATTTAGTGTCAAATTTCTTAGCATGTACAAAAAACGTGTAAATAACATTTTATATTCCAAATATTTTTGTTAACATTTTTCATTTGAAACTTTTTTCACAGCTGATTCTATTTTCGAAAAAAGTGAAATTTATTGTTTTGTATTTCCAGAAAACTTCCTCTTCCGGTTCAAAATCAACTAAATTCTTTATATTTTTATAAAACTTATAAATTTTGTTTACATATCTTGTCTCGTTTGTGAGATATTGCGCACACGGACATCCATCCATTCATCCATCTCCACACACAGACATCATTGAGAAATTGGTGTTAACGGATTCAGTGGACGTCAAAATATATATTTCGGAAAAAATCTCGTCAGCGATTTTTTTATGATTCCAATACTTCCCCTCATACTTTGTAGAAAGTAAAAAATTGATTACAACAAAGAAAAACGTTTGATTACAATAATGAAAAACGGCTGATTTCAACAATGTAACATTTGATTGCTACAATGAAAAAGGATTAATTCCAACAATGAAAATTTACAATTACATTCTAGTTGTCATTTCAGTTATTACAAAGTATGTGTGAAAGATGGATTCAAAATTTGGAATGAATAATATTTGTCGATGTAGTCAGTGATTATTAAACCAAATAAATTGAAAACACAATGCTTTTGTGCTAAGTAAACACAGACATCACTTCCTTATACTTTGTATAAGAAATATACTTTGTATAAGAAAGTGAAAAGCATTATTTTGGGCCCATCTAGCTACATTTGTAATATTTTCCGTATGTTATGATTTATGAAACATCCTGTATAATTAGCTATTTATTTAATTACAATCCAATTTTCTGACATAAATAAGCGATAAAGTAAATACACAATCGTACAGTACAGTCAACGTTGATAATATTAATAACATGCAAGTTATGTTATCACGTGACCTTGGGCGATATTTAGTAATTAAACAAAAAGCAGCTGGACGCGATATGCGCACACACCTGTACATAACATCACCATAATCCATTTAACGACATACTAGTGTTTCTCTTAACAGTAGATAGTATAATAGGTATATAGTCAATTAGTTATGCACCACTTACAGCTGAGAATTTTAATTTATTTATTGTTTATACATGCAAATTACTTTGTGTATATTTCTATGGTACACATAATATTTATTTAAACCAATTCATTGTACAAGAAAATGTATCAAAGGTAAAGTAACTTCGTGCAGTCTTTTATGAAGCATATGAAATGTAGACAATATGTAGTGGATTTCTTACCTTGGTCCTGTTGAGGGGTATGGAGAAATCCCAGCCGGGCGCAACGAATAGGTACCCGCTTTTTGCCACTTTGCGCATCGCCTGGAACCAACAAAACAACATTACTATCAAAATTCACTTCAAAATTAAATATTGCATTTTATGAATACTCTATGTACGTCGGCCATTTTTATTGTAGTCTGAATGTAATTAAATATGCAAAGTTGTCAGAAGTATTGCACAAAAATTTCATGTAAAATTTTTCAAGTCATTCACAGCTTTAAAAAAAAAATTATGATGGTTTAAAGTTTAGTGTTCTTATGGAAAACTCATATTTGGAGGATAAAAATGTCAAAAAACATATAACAAATAATGATAATATTCCAAATTATGAATGTATCGGTAGCTGGAACTTTCATTAACATAATGTCATATACCTTTTTTCTTTTTTTTAGTAAGTTTGAGTAAAATTATAAATATGGATACTGATTTTAATGTTAAAAGGCATTTAGTTATTAAGATACGATTTTTTGAAATTGGCATTCCATTTCAAATTTTTTGCTTCTTGACGTCATCTTGTAATTCTACGAAACACACTCTTGCGGAGAGCGAGGAACTACACCAACTGTCAAATAGACTGTTATCTGTCATTGTTATTTACTGAGAGGTTTTTACAAACATAGTTTATTGACATTACCTGGGCAAAGTAATATAACAAATATACTAAACATACGTTTAATTTGAAAATTGTTGTTAACTGCAACATATGACTTGAGATGACAGGTGTGATAATGAGACTACCGACATTACCGACAAGCGACAAGATATAGTACAACAAAGCATTTTTATTTTAACACATCCTAAACTCTTTGACTAAAAACGTTATAATTAACGAATACCTTAATTTATCGGACTGTTAATTTTAATAATAATAAGTAATTATTACAACCCTGAAAAGCAAATTATTATTTGTTATCAACACCTCTTTTGCCTTGCCATGCTGTACATTCTATTACAAGATGACGTCACGATTTTTGCAACTGCTAAACTTCATAAAGGAAATTATGAATGAAAAGTTAAAAAATTATAAGAAATATTGAATAATATGAAACTGAAATGATCTAAATTTTTATAATTTGTAAAAAAACCACATTGTGTAACAAGAAAATAAAAATTAATGAAACAAACTACACGAATGTCTACAAATCCAGTGGGAAGCGTGGCAACGTCGCATTGCAAATCAAAGTCCGCGCGAAAATTCGAATGTGTCGGACAAATTAATCTCGTGAAAAAAATAATATATGCATCGCAGAAAAGAAGTGTATTTTTTCTACGGCTCTGGCTTCAATTTATACTTCTATATATAACATACTATTAAACAGTACAAAATATGAAAAATGTTTCAAATAATACTATACGTTTTCTACTCCTGTAAATCCGGTAATCACTTTTGAACATGATGGAAATTCGTTGAAAACATACGTTGAAAAACGTCCACATAAAAATACACAACGACAACGGACTACATGTAATATAATGTTCATCTCCTGTGGTTCGATGACGTCACCCGCTCAGCGATATTTATTTGTTTGTCGGTGTGGTACGAGTGCGTGGGTGGGAACTAATAAATTATTATTATTTTTTATTGTACGAGTACAACAAAACTTTATCCGCGAGTGATTTATGATTCATTATATTTTGCCAATGACCTTCAAATTCAATTACAAAGTTGTTATTTTTTAATGATTCACATAATTAATTTTGTTTACTGTTGAGAGTACAATAATATTTTTGAATAAATCACACGTTTGACATCATAGATTTGAATATTTTTAGCACCTGTTCATACATTTCAAATAAAATGAATGATTATTTGTTTGTGTAGAAAATCTAGTCAGTTATTGTTATTGTCATGAAACATATTATAAAGTTTTGTTATTATAGTGAATCTTGGCAAATGATACATTTGTTGACGGGTTACACTTCGCCGATGAGTTCCATACATAATATCACGCTATGTCCCACATAGTGGGGTAGTACGAACCCAAAAACACAGTCAACCAACAATCAATCTCCTCTAAACATTTCTATCTTAACACACAACTTTCGCCTCGTCTACATTCATACATGCTCGTTTATTCTTCACACTCGGAATCATTCGTCCACGCAATCGTTCACCCTCAAAAACACCCGCATATATTATTTTCACCAACCTTTCATTCGACATTAGCTCAACATGTCCAAACCACCTCAACTGACTCACTCCCACTTTCTTAACAACGTTCTTCTCATTCTCACACTCTCGAATCACTCTCCTCTCAAATATCTCATTTCCATAGCAGTTATACGTAGTTCATGCTTCTTCATCCACACCCAACATTCAGAACCATACATCAATGTAGACACTAACACATCATTATACAGGGTGTTTCATAACTTCGAATACATACGTTAATGGTATATGTTGTTTGATATGCTGATTATGAATCTAAAAGAATTTTTTAAAAAAATCGAATAATTAAGGGTTGTTTACCTAAAACATTTTTTGTAGTACTGCACTGGATTCGCTTTCCTATTAAACACAAACAATGAAGTAGGTAATCAACAATTTAAATTACATAATACTAATAAAATAAACGAACAAAATTTAATTATTGTTAATGAAATTAACATAATCATCCACCCAGTGGCAGTGGCAACGAAAAATTTTGGACTGGGAAACATGGAAAATAATTTTGCGATTTAAAAAAAATTCTTTTTGATTCGTAATCAGCATATCAAACAACATATACCATTAACGTATGTACCTGAAGTTATGAAACAGCCTGTATATACTCAATCGATCATCTCTAGATACATTCACGTTTCGAGCAAATGTACCCAGAGCACCCAATACCTTGCACCCTGCAGACACCCGCCTTTCAATCTCCCGGTCAATACGTCCATGCCTCGAGAACATACTACCCAAACATTCCAATCAACCACCAATTCATTCTTCTCAAACACCAACAATTTCTATTTATCGACATTCAATATCAGATAAGAACGAAACGCATCCGTAGTTATCGATTGATTGGATTGGCCGGTTTCTGTGCCTTAATAACTTAATTATTATTCAGAGACTAATATTTTATGAAACATTGACAATGTTATTGTCTTTACATTTTGATATATTATTTGATACGTAGATAGTTGTATCTTCTAGACATAATATTGTTGAAATGAGTCACCGCCATGTGTACTTCGCACACGTGTGTGTGTGTATGATTGACAGGTGGCGGGTCGATGGCCCGTTATGCGACCCGACGCGTTAGCGCCAACACCGATCGTATGAAATCAAACCAACTCAACCCATCTCATCTCGTGCACGTTAGTCTCATTTAACATCGAATTTCTGATCAAGGAGGGTTATACAGAAGCAAATTTTCGTGCTGCCATCTATTGATGTTTTCATTGAACTACGATGAAATTCACGTGGCCGAAACACAAACAAAATGACAGTTCTTAAAATGATGCTAAATAATAAAAATAAAGTGTGTGTATGGTTTGTGTAATCATGACTCCTGTTATTACTATAAAGAATATATGGCCAGTGTTAAATTTATTAAGTTTCCTAAATAATGAACTTCAAAAATAAAAACATAACCTTGTAAAAACACCATCTCAAACGTCAAAACATGGATGAACTTCCATCTCAACTTTTACCTCGTCTTTCTCTTTCTTGTCTGTGACGTCATCATAACCCTCTGTTAAATGTCATGCGGATAAACTAATACGTCACATTGTTATGTGTCACACGAAATAAGATAATTTGTAATAAATTTATTTCAATAATATCACAAAAAAATGTAAAATATATCAACAAAAAAATTCTGATTTTTTGACACAAGCATGTTACACAATAGTATATTGTAAAACTAGTGTTACAATTAGGTATTGTAACAGGTGTTTTTCATACTATTTTTCATATTTTACGTTCACAAAATGAAATAAAATAAAAATAAATAGGTACCTTTTCTGGTAATATTAACAAAACAAAGTGCTTTACAGTTTGACAAATTTTGTTATTACTTCAATAAAAAAGCTGTTGTGGGCAGCACAATACCTCCCACCATATATTTCTTGTCGAACAATGCAGAAACACCGACCACAGCTAATAAGAAACGCTCATCCCTTCAAAACATTATGATACATGTCAAAAAATGAAATTCTTTAACATTTATTTGTTTTTTCAAAAAACAGGTTGGCATATATAAACGAAAATATCCAAATATAAGTTTTCTCAGTAAACGGCCACTTCCGGATATTTGATTATCACCAAAAACTAATCAGCTCTTTCAAAGGGGACACAATTGATATACAGGATGGTCCATCGGTCTGTCTTTTTTATTTTATGTGATTATTAAAAATATTACAGATATTCTTTTCAGACAAAATTTATTTTACATTAAAATGTCCATGTATCTACAGTATAAGTTTTTCTACCGGGTGTTTCATTTTATCGCAATGATATGCAACTTTATATTTTTAAATGGATCATCCTATATATTTTTGCAAAATTTGAAAGACCTATTGTTTCTCTTTAAAATAGTTCTTATTCATTACAGTCCTAAAACAATCAGTACAGAAACTATTCACGTTTTTATTAATGAAGAATCACACACAGACAGTATGCCATGAAATTAAAAACAATAAATAAATTTATGAAAAATGTTCGAAATGAACATTAGTTCAACAAACTAAAGAAAATATAACGAAAAAAAGGTGTTAAATTAAGTGAGAACAGTAAATTATAATTATTAAAGATCTGACAGCAATTAATCTGATTGTTTAAATATTTACATATTATTTTATGGCATATTTTCTGTGCGATTTTTGAATCATAAGAACATGAATAGTTTCTGTACTATTTATAATAATCGCATGAAATAAAAAATACAGACCGATGGACCACCCTGTATATAAAATATTAAAATTTTCAGTTTAGCAGTTTTTTAGAAACCGTGACTTCAGAGATCCACACAGACAGACACACACACAGACATCATCGCGAAACTATTTAAATCGTATTCTAGGGAAACTAAAACTTGCTCATCCACTGAAAACTCACTACCGATTCCTATACCTCCCTTACAAAATGTGACGGGAGGTAAAAACTGATTTTCCATGTCACATCCGCTACATTTTTGCTTTCAATCAAGCTAATATTTTTGAGATAAAAGTTTTTTTATAATAAATAAATATTAGTGAACAACTTGTTCATATGACAAATTTGATCAAATTGGTTTTTAGAACGAAACAGCACGGTACGAATCACACAGATGATTTATTAGCGGAAATGAGTGCGAGCCCACTTCACCGGGGCTGCACTATACATGCGGGGTGCATGACCCACTTCCTGCAGCCAGAGATGTGAGCCGACTTGACATGATTTGCTATAATAACATCGTAGTCTAAATATACGTATCGAGCATCTATCCATTACACATCACATTCATACCACATCGAATTCCAAATACGTATGAGTCATGTTACAACACAGCTAATTACTTCACATTTTTCCACATTTTTACGTAAAGCAGACACCGTGAAATGTCCCACACTCTACTTTCCGCGCAACACCTGATGCCCGCGTTACGACACGACGTCTGCTGCGCGACAATTAAAACCAGAGCACTGTGATGACACACGATGAGGTAATGTGAATTGTATTGTTTGTTTGTTGGTTGCTGTCGATGGTTGGTTGATGACTTGCGTTGCAGTTGATTGAGAAATGTGCGAAAGAAATGAACGTGTACTCGTCGTATGTGAAGTATAAGTGTGAACATTCAAGCTTGTTCTTTGCTTTCTATGAGAACTGTTACACTCAAATACTATACACACACTACATACCTTATATACTATATACATACACTTCACTTATTATAGTTGCAAGTATAAAGTTTGTTATACATTTCAATCATTCGATCTCACTGTATTTGCAATAAAAATAAATAAATATACGCAAATACATGCAAAGATAATGCTGTAATAGCATCTAAACGTACTAATAAACAAACTGCTGCATTTATTTCAATACAATTCACTTTTATTTTCACCAATTTTATGTAAAATTAACACAACAAACACTGAAAGCGTCCATTTTAGCTTAAACGTCAAAAACTAAATGCAAACAAATGCGCCCTCTATATTTAAACCAGTGAAGTATATTTTATGGCAACGCCCTCTCTCTGCTTCAGCTGTGTTCCGAGTTAACCTATTATGAATTAGAACGAATACTTACTGCATAGCGTTCATCACACCTACAATACAATAAATTTGTGTCCATCATAATCCCGCTTTGCAATTTTAAACGATACAAAATAGTATTATTTTTTCCGCAGCAATCGTTTAATTTTGATGTGGTTTTCTCACTCAAAAGAGTAAGCAAATAAGCAATTTAATTAATAGTTTTTTGCTCACTCTTGTTTTAAAAATTGTCAATAGACGGCGCCAAAAACTGTGTTCCATAATTTTATTTTAAACTACTTTGCAATATTAAATAATTACGTTGTTAAATTTACGACTTCATAAAATGTATAATTTGTATATGTTACATTTTATTCACGAAAAAATTTAAAATTGTTTGTTGACAAGTTAGAGACTGTTGGGGAAATTCATGCGTATAACGATTATGTGTTGGTACTAAATCTATCACAATATGTCATTCTCCAATGTCGATCATGTTATATAACCTCTCCGGCTTCGCTTAAAACGGTTGCCGTGTATTGTTTTATTCTTGTTGCGCTCATTTATTACAAATTATTATTTAGGTGAGTTCGATATTAATGGAAAATAAATAAATATTTTGTGTTTAATATTTTGTATTTTGATTGTGGAAAAAAATCAGATTCTACATATTTAATCACTCGTCCAGTTGGGGCCCAACTTTTGGACTCCTGATTAAATACATAACTTTCCTCACTAGTATTAAAAATAGTTATTACCCTGTTTTTGAAATGTCAAATAATTTTAGTTTTTGTCTAATTGCATATATTTCTAAATTCTGACATCTTTTGTATTTACAAATTTGTTGTATAGTGAATAGATAAAAATTTATAGCAACAAAAATAGTATTTCAATTCCTATACCCTACATTTTAGGTATATACAATTAGTAATTAAGTCGTTAATATAAGTAGGTAGTCGTTTGAAACATGTTTAACTAGATTAAAAACGCGATTTAAATTTTAAAATTAGCACAGTTTACAAGTGAAACGTCCAGTGCACCTGTTCAAGTGACCCCTGACCTGACCTGGTGACCCGCGGCGCCGCCGCCCCTGTCCCTTAACAATATCTCTTCAGTCTAGTCTTAATTCAGCCGGTCGCTGTGTACAGATCCATCGTATTTTCTATTCTTTACTATCATTCATTTTGATTGGTTGTCTGTGTAAATTGTTAGCGGGAGTGTACTGGACCAATGAATGAACCAGTAATGAATGATATCTGATGAGTTGCAATTTATTTTGATCTTGAAAAACTTGCACTTTTATTGGTACAAAATCAATCAATTAAAATAATATTATTTGATAGTATAGCATATGGAAAAGTTAATCAACTCGGAACAAATAATGACGATATTTCAACATTTGTTGATTTAGAAAAAAAGTTATTAAGAAATATTGTTGTTCTCGATGAATTTTATCACTGATTAAATATAATATACTTATTTATGTTACATCCAGTATATTTCATATAAATAACAAACATATATACCGGGTGTCTACTTTCTTTATAGGACATAGAAAACCAACGTTGAAATTTTCTTTATTTTGGACCAAAAGTTTTAATACAAAAATATTCAGTACAGAAACTACATGAAATGAATCTAAAATTGATGTAATATAAACTCGAGGAAAAAAAACGCAGCACTTGAAAAAGCTCAATAAAAGGCTAAATTTCATAATTTGGTTGCATTTAGTTGAAATTAGATGATTCTTTGAGTTTTAGAAACTTTGAAATGTTGTCTTTAATGTGATGTTAGTTAATATGATATCAACCCCCTCCCTCCCCCATATAAAAAAAACCTATTCCTGATGTCAAAAAATGTTCAACTTTGCCAGATCGTACGCAATGCCAAAAAAATCGTAGATAAAATTGGCAAACAGGGCAATAAAGTTCAAACATTTTCCTTTAAGTTTCTGTTGCGTTTTTTTCCTCGAGTGTATTTCTGTGATGAGATAGACGTAAAATAAAATGTATAATTATGATCTGTTTCCAGCGTGTTATGGTAAACAAAACATACAAATAGTCGTATTGTCTGAGTTTGCTACTGGCTTCATGGCCGATTCAGATTTGGTTCTGGTGTGTGTGTGTGTGTGTGTATCCGGTAGCGTGTAGCTCGGTGCAGGTCACTGGCGCAGGTGAATCCGAGCGGACTGCAGCGCGAAACCAGAACGGAAGCGCGCCTCTGATCGGTGATTAAGAGAGGCGCGCCGCATCTCATACCACCAGGCACCGGGCCTTGCACAAATCTGATGCTTTACCAACATACTACCTCCCGTCGCACACATTTTATACACATGTATCAGTTTATGAAATGCAAACACGTCATATAATTGAAATATTTAAATTGTTTTATTTCTTCAAAAAGCACAGATCAGCTAATGAAATACGAATAAAGTGCCGAATAAATAAAAAATGTCGCATCGAAATCATAGCTCAAATGATATTAATTGTTCTAGCTGTCATTTTGTATGCGTATTTTTTATTTATTCGGAAGTTTATTCATAGATGCAAACATCGGCCCGTAGAGGGATTTAATAATATTGTAGGATATTTCATTTTCGCTGTTCGTATGCTTCTCGTGAAACCATTATTGTTGTAATCACGCATTTAACCCAATACCAAATGTATTTGTACAACCTGAAAAATATGCTTTAATCAAATATAATTATTACTTTTTTCACGCTGTTATTGTCGCTATACAAGTCGAAATTAATACGTCATCTATGTACGCACTGTATTTTTAGGTAAACAATCATTTTTCGATAGATATTAAGATTTACTGTCTAAATGGGATCACAATATTTTTACGTAAATCCGCACCTAACAACTTCCACGTACCAAAAATAATAGTAATTTATGTAACAAGTACGCAAAATAGAGTTTTAGCGGATGAATCGATGTTAATATCAGATGAGTCCGCTAAAACTCAATTTGCGTATGTGTTACAATATTTTTTAGTTCAAGCTGTCCAAATTAATATAATAGGTACGTAAGAAATTATTGCAAGTAAATACTAAAACAATTATGTACATATTTTGTAGTAGGTAGGCGATGGTGTAAGCATGGAAACCCATTTTAAGTAATATGAATGAATAAATAAACTAAATCCGTTGCTAGGTGACCTTTAAAGGACTAGTTCGCTAAAACGGCATTTTGTGGTGTGTAAATAGTTCGCAAACTATTTTGGAGAGCGTGTACTAAAAAAAAAATTAAATATAATTTTTTGACGACTGCTAATTAAGATAACAAAATATGCAATATTCTACTAATTATTTGAACATATTACATTACATACATAACATCACGCTATACCTCACCCAGTGAGGTAGCATGAACCCAGAAACACAGTCAACCAACAATCAATCTCTTCCTAACATTTTCACCACTTTTACCTCGTCCACTTATATAGTTAAGAGTTAAATAGAAAAAAAAATTAACACGTATTGAAATAAACTAACTTCATTTTGTACTTCATAAATCAATTGCTAACTTCAGACTTCAAGCCGTGACTAAAACGTTCGAAACTAAAACTAAAATTCCTTTCCGAATTTTTAGCATGATTTCTGTCGGATGCGACGTGAGGTAAAAACAGTAAACGAACGAACATATTGCAAATAAATAACACAGATTGATTTTCTTTGCATCATAGTTTATTCATACATCAATGCGCCGTATATAATAAAGTCTAGTCTATGTCTATAACCTACAAATTCGAATAGATATATTGTGTAAAAAACCCAAATTGACACACGATGTGCGTAGGAACACATTGAGTTTTACTGTAAAATTTGTACATAACATACACTATTCACTATTCAAATTTATAACCGTACATGAGAGCTAGAGGCAGGACACGGACACACACACACACTCACGTCGTGCCGTGAGTTGCACATAACCAGCAAGTATGTCCGCATTCGCCAAAAATGGCAAGCTGCTTGTTATGTCAGATAACATCTGAGCTCGCGGTGAACCTCTGCACACCACAGCTCGCTGCTGTAGTTAAGGTCTTTAATATTACTTTGGGATAGTTATAGTTTAGTAAGACGAACGGAAAATGGAACGCATTTTTATTAATTATTACTAATAACGATAAAATAATTTCAAGACAATTCATCAAATAAATATTTGATAAAAATACAATTCAGGAGAAATATACGAGCTCAAAATCATATCATGTGGCCTAGTTAAAATCATACAAAGGAAAATTGTTTAATTCACCATATTTATATCTTAAATTTATCAATTTTACCTCCCGCAAATACATATATGTATGTAAGCTCGTATAAATTATAATTCGTTACTGTTTCTATTGACTTGTTTATGTTGTACACTTGTTTTCCTGACAAATAATTACATACAGAAATACAAAACGTTGAGTTTAAAAAAATATATATTTGTACACACTTCAAAATCGTCCAGAAACTGTTTGATTTTAGGCCTAGGCCAGTAAAAACTAGGAACTTTTTTAACATTAGGGTTGGCATTAAATGGCTGTAAATGTAAGCATAATTCAATTTTCATTTGCAGTACACAACCGATAAATAAGTATCAACTAAATAAATGTCATCGAAATGTTCAAAGATAACAAATTAATTTTTTACATTTATAAATCTGGATGTTTATTTATCTCTGTTTATTGTAAAGTGTAAAATTTACATTTTATATTTATATATGTTTCGTATCCTTATTTACGAATGATCTGATGTTACTAACATAAAAAAATCTTAGTATTTTTCTTATTGTAGAAATAAATCATAATTTTTATTAAATAAATTTATGACAAAATCATCACGCAAAATAATGTGTATCACACGTCCAGAAACTGTTTTACGAATCCTCGTAATTTGTACTCACAAAAGTGCAGTTCCTGAACTAGTGATACCAATAACTATTTTTATTTGAAATCGGCACTGAAGTACTCAAAAATCGTCATTAAAAGTTCAGAAATCGTCATTAAAGTAACCCATTATACAAAGATTTTGAACAACGCAGTGTTGTCAACTGTAAAATAATTATTGTATAAATAGGATAAGTTTGACAGATATATGATGTATTATAGGATAAAAAATATGAGCAAGAGAATTAACTAATTCATTCCAATGAAGAAATGGAGGACAAAACACCTAATTTTGAGTGTTATTTACGATAACTTCAACGTTTGAGGTTGGCATCAATGAGTGTCATATCCTATATAGACAACTGACAGATGAATAAACTTAACATATATAATAATTTTTGTATAGTTATTTCTAATTTTAGATTTTAAATAAAATTGAATATGTACCTCGGCACTGAAATTCCTTTTTATCACTCACATGGTTTATTTTCCTCGGCAAATAAATAACATATTCGTGATAAAAAATTAAACTACAGTGCCTTGATACATAACTATTTTCTTTGAGAAAACGTGTCGGACTGTGAATCGCAAGATCCTCAGTTCGAACCCCACTGCTGACACTTGCCCTTGTGGTTTCCCCTCCACTAACATCTTTGGGGGCTATGATTTAACGGCGGGTAACCGCACTTAATACGCAAAAATATATCACCTACCGAGATCTGCGTAAAAAGAGTGCCACACCTATAATGGATAAAAGGTGTGATGATATATTTATTTGTATTTCTTTTATGAATGGATGAATTGCAATTTATGTGAACATCACAAACGACCATGCTCTTCAGTGGGATTCGAACCCACGTCCTATGGTGTACTAGGCTAGCGATATAGCCACTACACCACCGAGATCGGCAAAAACAACTATTTAATTTATTTACAATGATCTACTTGTTTAAACTCAGTTATTAGTTAACAAATGCATCAGCGTTATTTGCTCTGAACTACTGGTGTCTTGCTACATTTTCTAGCAGTGTTGTATCAGCTGATTCGTCCACATTCCACTTGTACGACCAACCCTGAGTCACGTGAGCACGTGCGCGGTGCACGTGTACTGCGCGCACGCGTGGAACACAAACAGGTGTAGGGTACCGTTACTGTATCTTTGTGTCCTGTACACTTACATAGCGCAATGTTGTTCGCTGATAACACACAACACTATATGTACATGTGCTAATTTATTAAGTATTACACACACTGCGAAGGTAAGGAAGAAAACTAGTACAAGTACAATACACTAGCTGTCAGCTTGGTTTCACGTCTCTGTGCTATGATGTTAGCGGAGTTTTATATTAACAAATAAAAGATTAAAAATCTAGATCAACATGGAACTACAGGAAGTAGAAGATTTAAAAGAAGCGGGAATTAAAAACTTGCAAAGTAAAACGAAAGATAGGAAAATGTGGACAAACTGAACTACAAATATTTAATGGAAAACACATGGAGATTGATTCATTCCAACAAAAAAATTGGATGGCGTTATCCCACAGAGGTGTCAAGTCACTATATAGTGCGTCCCATTTAAAGTCAAACATACGCGTCGAAAGAACGAATCCTTTAATTAAAAAATTCTGTATTCTTCATTTATTTTCATGTTCTTTATGGTCCAACAACCTCCATCCATCAAAATCTCATGGATTTTTTACAGTGACTTGTACATTGCAATGTCAGATGAAGAACATATTTTCGTTGGGTTCGTTCACTCCCATGAATATTGTTTTGCAAATTCAAATTTGAATAAATTATTTCTTACAATTATTCTTATCGAAAAACAAAACAATTATCACAGTGAGGTCTTTGAACATTCTAGTATTTATATATGTGGATGAAAAGGATAACTATACCAATTTAACTATAAAAAAAAAATTCGTTGAAGTCTAATTAGTCAAAAATTCAAAACTTTGATACTGGGTCTCTCATTCCCATGAACGACTACAGTAATGCAAATAATTCGTATATTTATAAATATGATCATTTATAACATACCTACTAAATTTATTTTCCATTTGAACTTAGTTTTTAGAAACAAATAAAAGTATACCAAAAAAACACAGTTTTTGGTATATTTTTATTTGTTTCTCAAAAACTGTAAATTCAAATGAAAAATAATCTTAGTATGCTATGGACGATCATATTTATAAATATACAAATTATTTGCATTACTGTAGTCGTTCATGGGAATGTGTGGCATATATTTTACTACTTTGAAAATTATGTTCATGTATAATTTGTAAACAAAATTAGCTTTTTAAAATTGATTACAAAACTTTGGACTTTTATCTACAAATGTAGGTATAAAACATTATATGTTTCATTTATTATAATAATGATATATTGTTTCAAAAAAGTCATGTTCATGTTGCGCTAAACGGAAGTTTCCTGATTAGTAGGGTAGTTTGAACATGTATTTTTTTTCCAATTGAATAGATATTTGTTAACCTGTAAATTTAGCAATTTATTTTTTTACTGATAACTTTGTAATATGACATAATACGAGATTCTGGTTTCCACTTTATTATGACACTTTTTGTTGCTTATTGCTATTGAAGACGAGCAACAAAGTATAATTCCTCAGAAAGCATCAACATTGCGTTGACAAAGGCAAGCGTCAAAAGCAATTTTCTATAACAGTCATCGGACAAAATATGTGTATTAAAATAAGGACGCTCTTCGCCTGGGTAACGTTTCGGTGCGGACTGTACATGCACCCATATCATCAACTAGCCCACTTAGATATAAAACCTGTGATGTTGACGCTATGTGATGTGATGTGGTACAGTACACACATTAGCAATTACTACGGGCCGGCTCTCATCACGGTACTTATACATTATGCACGCATCACAGCACAGCACAGCACCGACTGGAGGCTGGACGGGCCTACAACCAAAAACGTCTACACACACACACACACATACCCGCCGCTGTCAGGCCCGTACTTATACGAGTACGCGTCACCCAAAAACATTATTTAAAAAAAACTGGATATTAATGTAATTTGTAAAAAATTTATGCTTCTTTGTGATTTGAAATTACAGATTTCTGAAATTTGAATTAAGTTGCCATGAATATAACAGTTGTTAATAATTAGTATTTATAGCGGTTCGAAAATAATCGAATATACAGTTGAAAGGACAACACCAAGGAAGATATTAGAAGAAGTTCCACTTGCGTCATGACCTTGGTTCGTGACTGCAGCGCCGCGTAGCGATCTGGATGGTGTAACTTATATCTCTGGACAATTTAAGAACACCAACCAAATTTCATAAACGTAGTACATACAAAGAAAGACCAATGTTACTGTGATGAATGCAATTACAAATTATTTTCATTTCTATTTAAATATCTATAGCATATATAAAAAAGTAAATATATGTGTAAATGAAATAGTTGACCCCAATTAATTAATTGAACATTAATAAAATTATAAAAAGTTATATTTTGAAGTTATACTTGTGGTTTTGAGCGTACACAGTTAGCTGTTTTTGAAAAATAATAATGGTGAGCTATGTAAAAAAAAATAGTATGTAATAAAAAGTTGTCAAAAGATATAATTTTCAAGTTTTAATTTTTGTAAAAAGAATCTGCTGAGGTGATTTGTGTACGGGTAGTGTTCTAATTTACCTCCATTCCAGAAACATTTGGGGAACGTGACAGGAGTGTTTTGCGTTGTGCGGAGGTGAATGGATTTTTTGATGGTGAAAAAGGCTGTTCGCGCGGCCAGTGTATTTCGGCGGAATAAACTTTGACATTTTGAATTTTTCGATTGTGGATACGTTAAAAAAGGCGTCGTACAACTCTTCGTAAAGCGATCAACAAGATAACAAATCAGTTGGATACTCTATTAATTGCGGAAAATAAAAATTTGAACGAAATAGAAAAAATATTTGAAATGTCACAAGAGAAGAGATTTTCGAAAAACTACTTGAATCTGCAGCATATGTACCTGTAAACATGTATTTTAAATATTATTTTATACAATATATATTGTTATTTACAATTCCGTGTTTTATTTTCCAATCACTTTAAAGAATATGAAAACATTTAAAAATTTAAAGTAGGCGCGCTTGCCGCGCATTAGCATCAGCGCCGCGTAGCGACCTGGATGGCGTTAATCTGACGGTTCGATCTTTCTCATGTATAAGTGAAGCTTCCTCTATTATCTTCCTTGGACAACACATCGAATCCGCAAGTGTATATTCAGATGATTTTCCAAGCTCGAGTTGTATGAGACTCAACGAATCAGCCAACTATATTAAACAAATTATTTATTTATGTCAAAAATATTAATTGTTTGTTTACATATGATTACATGTGAATCATTTGTTTGCGAGCGAAACACAACTTGGCAACACAAATAACCGATATTATACAGCGTAACTAAGAAACCTCAGCTATCTGATTGGTCTATTTTCCTATGAGTTGTATAGTCGCAGGTAATATAACAAATGATATGATTATTCTCAGTAATAATATAACAAGAGAGTGAGAATAAATTAAAAATAATTTCACAGATCTTTCGAAAACTTGTTACGGTCTTTCGTGGCTATTGCCAAATGGCGACAAGTTTGAGAAAGATACTGGAGACTTATTTTCTAATTTATCGAACTCTCGAGTTGTATTTAATTAGATTATTTTTTGATTTCATCATCAGGCACGTCACTAAATTTATCTTTTTTGCTCATTTTTACCTCCCGCCTACCTCTAGGTAAGGGAGGTATTGTTTTTGGTCAAAAAATTGGGTAGTGAGTTTTCAATGAATAAGCACGTTTTAGGGTCCCTACAATACGATTTTACTATTTTCGCGATGATGTCTGTATGTATGTATGTATGTATGTATGTATGTATGTGTGTGTGTGTGTGTAGTCTGTGGCAATTTTTTCGTCTCGCATAACTCAAATACTATAATACTAAAAAATACAATTTTGTGAATTATTGCTTCTTATATTTAAATGAAGAGCTGATTAGATTTTGGATAAAATTGGTCAACCGGAAGTAGCAGTTTACTTGAAGCCCTTAACAGTTTTTCGTGAAAAACACGGTTAAATTTCCTTTTTCAACAATTTATGTTATTTTGAAAGTTGAAGAATATTTAATTCTACATTTGTTTTGATTACACTAATTTTATTAATTTTCATTAGATTTAGAGATAATAAAATATAAAGAAATTAGATTTCACAAATCTTGCATTCCTAGTACACCATGAAAACATTTAAAAATTTTCAATTTTTTACAAAATGTGACACATGTCATTGTGATTGTGAAGGTGTTTTCTTAGTGAAATATATGTCAAAAAATTAAATAAATATACGAAAGAAAATTAAAATTCTCAAATATAAATGGAAAATAAATAAGAAGGTATGTTTCTGTATCATCAAATACTATTTTGGACCGTTTAAAAGTAGTATTGGGCGGGAGGTTATGTGCTGGCCACATCATATTTTTACTTGTGTTGATGATAACTATCTGACATTTGAAATCTGTCAACAAAAACAAAAAAGCTACAGAGAAAATTGCCGGGAATAATCACAAGAGCATTATTCTCAGTATAATAATGACAGGATTGGTTAAAACGCAGACACGTGACATACAATAAAGCATTTCATTGGTTTAAAGAAACGTTAAAAAATTACCATTGGAATAAACAAAAAATTTCGCATCAAAAAATGTCGTAAGCATCATTTAAGCTATGATTTTGATGCGATATTTTTTGTTTATTCTATTGATACATTTATTCTCTGGGTAACTAAGTTTGAAAATACCGGCCCTAAAACAAATAAACAGCGTTATGTATTTGTAAAACGTCAGCTAGCTATTGCGACGGGGATAAATGTGATAACAAAATTACTAGCAAAGGGTGAAATTTGGATATAATTTTCATTGTTTCTTAAGTATTCTTAGATGTGTTCTGCATTAAATCCGATAAATTATTATCAAAGTTAAATAATAAATAAATTCACCCATAATATTATAGAATAATTTGTTTGTTATTTAAGGTTTGTAATTCAAGTTTGATATAAGAGTCTGTGTAGTCAAATTTTTACATTACAAGTCTTTAAAGTTTAACTATTTTGGCTAACTTCGCGTAGTAATATCGTGTACTTTAGTATAGTTTTCGGAAAAAATATCTTATCATTACACTTTAGAGTTACTGTAAATGAAAAAAATCTGATGTGGCCAGCACATAACCTCCCGCCCAATACTACTCTTAAACGGTACAAAATAGTATTTGATGATACAGAAACATACCTTCTTATTTGTTTATTTTCTATTTATATTTGAGAATTTTAATTTTCTTTCGTATATTTATTTAATTTTTTGACATATATTTCACTAAGAAAACAGCTTCACAATCACAATGACATGTGTCACATTTCGTAAAAAATTGAAAATTTTCCATGGTGTACTAGGAATGCAAGATTTGTGAAATCTAATTTCTTTATATTTTATTATCTCTAAATGTAATAAAAATTATTAAAATTAGTGTAATCAAAACTAATGTAGAATTAAATATTCTTCAACTTTCAAAATAACATAAATTGTTGATAAAGGAAATTTAACCGTGTTTTTCACGAAAAACTGTTAAGGGCTTCAAGTAAACTGCTACTTCCGGTCGACCAATTTTATCCAAAATCTAATCAGCTCTTCATTTAAATATAAGAAGCAATAATTCACAAAATTGTATTTTTTGGTATTATAGTATTTGAGTTATGCGAGACGAAAAAATTGCCACAGACTACACACACACACACACACATACATACATACAGACATACATACATACATACAGACATCATCGCGAAAATAGTAAAATCGTATTTTAGGGACCCTAAAACGTGCTTATTCATTAAAAACTCACTACCCAATTTTCTGACCAAAAACAATACCTCCCTTACCTAGAGGTAGGCGGGAGGTAAAAAAAATCGTCACACACAGATACACAAACGTCATTCTAAAATGAGTGAAATCGTATTTTAGGGACCTCAGTACATGATTATCCGTTGAAAACTCACTACGGAAAATTTAAACTCGCTACAATATCTTTCTTACTTACTTACACGGGAAATAAAAAATCTGCAGTTGCAGATGTTCATGTGTGTAACTATTAAATGCGCGGTTTAAGAATCACCATGACTTATTAGTTAAAAACAATTTCCAGGTGTATTTAAATCGAAATAAATTTCTATTATAAATATTTATATGTTGTAAGTTTTTCCATTCTACCCAATTACCAGCATTATTAGTACAGTAATTTACGAGGCAATTTCCTACACCGTAATTATTTAGCGGCCTTGACTATTTATTAAGAATTTCATAAATTTATTTATAAGAATCTGCAGAGGTACAAAAACAATCACTATAAATTCCGAGTTGCGTGTTGTGCGCTCACAAAATATTCCACGAGCGGAGCCCAACAAATAAATCAATAGCACTGATCACAGCACTAATTACAAGCGGGGATCGTGTCTGGGGGGACCTTGCCTGTCACTGTGTGTTGATAATGTTTATTATTATAAATATTCACACACATCTTTCGTTAGAAATGTATTGAAGAATAATAATTTGGATGTCTATAAAACTATGGGTGGAAAAATTGTCCAAATGAATTCAGGATATTCCTATACTTCCTCTTATTATACAGGGTAAAATTCAAACCTTCGGAAAAGATTGAAAGTGTAGCTAAATATGTCTAATATAATACTTTTTCCTTAATAAACATTTGACAATAACAAAAAATCTGTTGTGTGCAGCACAATACCTCTCATCATAAATTTCTTTTCAAATAATGCAGAAACAGAGACCACCACTATCAAGAAAAGCGCATCCCTTCAATAATATTATATTATACATTATGGGAGAGAAGTGAATTAGTTATTTACATACCAAATGCGGGAACGCTCGGTTCCCGGATGAGTGTTTGCCATAGAACGAATCCGGGAACCGAGTTCACGCAAGAGGTTTGTACAATATTTTTTGTACGAAAAGTATAAAACTAATAACAGTCTGGACAAAGAAATGAAGTTCTTCAAGGAATTATTTTGATAATTGTCAAAGTTGCACTATAAGTATAAACACCCAAATTAATTTGTCTAATATATTAGAAAACAATTAAAATATTTATAATATTTACCGTATTCACTTGTAAATTTATTCTATTTCTTATTTATATTGACTTAACTAACATTACATTTGTAGGTTATGTATTTTACAGCTGTCATATCGTTTTGGTTTAACATTGATAACCAAATGCACTAAATTTCATTCTTATTCCGTCATTGTTTATATTAATATTATGTAAAGGGATGTGTGAAATACTATATTTTTTTATTATAAATATAATTTATTAATAAACGCTTGAGAAATAGAAATGTTTTCGTTGAAATTTCCCGGTTGTCTATCTGGTGGAGACCTGGGAAATGGACATTTCGGATGTTGCTTAGGCAACGCTAAACAACACATTTCAATGTATGAGTACAATAGTTATTTACTTTACAAGTGGGCAAAGTAAGGAATTACCCACGAGAGAAATTTTAGCTCACGAAGCCGAAGGCTGAGTGAGATAATTTTATCTAGTGGGTAATTCCACTTTGCCCACGTGTGAAGTATAACGTTTTATCCAACACTTCTTCATAAATGAAAAATTTATTAAAGAAATATTATTTGACAGTGACATATGCTTTAAATTTTTAAATTAAAATGTCAATCGAAGTAGTTACCAAGGTGTTGTGTGTTATTACTATTGTTATAAATAAAAAAATACTCACTAGTGGCTTTCCTCAAAATTATACCCACTAGTGGATAATCTGTTACTTTGCTTGTTTAAAATCGCCATAGTAATATAGCATTTATTGAGAGGTGTTGGATAAAAAAATTTTTCCCGCGGTGTAAATTGAAACAAAATTATTTGAATTGTAATATAATTTATGATAGTTATCTTTGATTTGTTTAATATTGTTCATTTTTCACATTATTTGAGCATTTTCCCTCACGACGGGAGAGAAATTGCACAAATCTTCCGTAGAAATGAAATTGACTGTTCCTGTCATGATTTTGGTATCATAGAAACAAACTAGTTTCTCTCCCGGTCGTGAAAAAAAAATTACATTTTTCTAAAAGCACAGGTTTTCATATTTAAACGAAAATGTTAAAATATAATTCAACTTTAACGTGTAATTCGTAAATAGTACCAGTAAGAGAAAAATGTTTCAAACAATTGTAACATTATTTTAATAACAAAAATTGTCATTAAATCATAATTTACTGAGATATTTCGAAATAACTTGATAGGGCTTCAAGTAAACTACCACTTCCGGTTGTTAGATTATAATCAAAAACTATTCAGCTCTTTCCAAAGGGGTACAATTGATAAATATAAAATTCGTATAAAATAAAAATATCAAAATTTTTTAGAGATTCACTCGAACCAACAGGCATCGTCGCGAAACTATTAAAATCGTTTTCTAGGGACCCTAAAATGAAATCTCGCTACCGAATTTTCAGTATGATTCCTAGTTGCCCTGTATATAAGAAAGTAATAATGGCGTAGTGTCTGCGACAGTAGCTGCGACGCCCAAAACACGTAGGTATGTGATTTCGAAGGTGGCCTTGGTTTCAAGAAAACACATTCTAATTAATTTTTTATTGGTTTCCACACAAATTAAAATTATCCGTGGAAAATAAGGAATTTTTACTTGGAACATATGTTCACAAATAACTCAATACATTGCGGCCAACACATAACTTCCTGCTTAAATAAATGTTAAATATTACGATATACAAAAAAGGCGGCAGTTTTGCTTATTGATGTAGACAATTAATAAAAATTAGCCTTATCGCTCAATAAAATTTATAAAATTTTGCACAATTTGCAATCGTAGTCATAGTTCTTAGCGAAAAATGCAGGAACACAGACCACCACTATCAAGAAACGCTCATCTCTTCAAACAATTATGACAAATGTTAAAAAATGACATTTTTCAACCGTTGTTTTGTTTTTTCAAAAAGCACAGGTTAGCAGATTTAAACAAAAATATCAAAATATAATTTCTATAACACTGTTTTGGAAACTACACATTCTGCAAATAAAAACTGTATTGGAACAACTATCATTCAATACGCCGCATGGAATAATTTCGACGAATCAGAGCCGCGATATATGATGTATCTTGATTTAGTTACTATAGTTACTGTTGGTAATTGAAAACTTAAAAATATAAGATAGTTACCTGTGACCAATAACAATATAATAATAATAATAATAATTTTTATTGGCAATAATTCAGCCGAGGCTGTTCTCCCATATAACCTTTACAATATGTACATTTCAAGCGTGGACAATACAAAATGATCAATTTTACACAATTATAAGTAAGACACCTTTTTACAGAAAAGTAAGTTAAGTTACAAACAATCAAAATGATTATGATAAACTTTACAAATTTTTAAGTTTTAAATTACAAAGATAATGAATAAATATATATGTATATACAGAAATAGAGTGAAATCAAAGATGTTAATTAAGCGAAATGACATTTTTAATCAGTGATTTTTTTAAGTTTTTAGCAAAAGCAGTTGGCGTTTGTGATAATAATGGTATTGGAATTACATTAAGAATAACCGGTACCAGATGACTAAATGATTTTTTGAACAGAGCAGTTGTATGTGATGGAATATGATACTGTGAATTATTTCTTAAGTTGCACTGATGATGTTGGGTTCTGATTGATAATTTGTTAAAAAGATAAGAAGGATATAGTGTAATTTAATAAAGATTATTGACAGACAATTTTTATGATATGTCATCTTTTGTATTTGTAATCGTCACAAGTATTCTCAATATATAATTAAACTGTCCTGCGTTTTCTTGTCTCTGCAACATACTTCAACAGTTCTGTTTGTTTTAATTTGATTTATTTTAGCTTGACGTTTTCAACAATTTTATCTTTGTATTTTTTTGTATAATTTCCAAAATCTTGTTATAGAAAGTATAGTCTACATCATGTAACGGAATGGCCTATCCCACACTCGCAAACCGTAAATATTTTGCTCGCGTGAAATATGTGCCATTCTAATACTTGTAGAATATACTATTTTCTTTAACGTGTTGTAATTCGTAAATGGTGACAGTAAAAGGAAAATGTTTCAAACAATAATTGTAGATAATAATATTTGAAACATTAATAATAAAATTTTCATTAAAGCATAATTTACTGAGATATTTCAAAATAACTTCAAGCTTCAAATAAACTACCACTTCCGGTTATTGGATTATCACCAAAAACTAATCAGCTCTTCCAAAGAGGATACAATTGATATATACAAAATATCAAAATTTTCAGTTCACTAGGTTTTGAGAAACCGTAACACAGACTGACAGACATCATCACGAAACTATTAAAATCGTATTCTAGGATCCTGAAAACTCACTACTAAATTTTTAACATGATCCTATACCTGCTTTAAGTAACATTGAAATCTCTATACTCCACATTTGAATTCTACACGCTGTATATGTAAAGTATTGACATGAATAGTCCTACCTCAGCTGCAATCGTTTCCCTATCCATATCTCCGTGGTGTTTCACACAGCCGTCATTTCGTCGCACCGCACTTAACCAACACAACACTGCAGTACTTTCGCGTGAAGTCAGCAGCACGTTCACTACGGCTAGCTTCGCAGTGGAGCTGACTTTATGGACAGAACAGTTAGGTATGCCGGCTGCCAAGTGCTGCCTTGACTTTCCTATGAACTGCGCCAGTGGCGTGCGCCGCAAATCAAATACTCGCTCTCAATTATTTATAATAACTAATAATTTTATGGAATTTATAATTTAAAATTTATTGCAAGTCTTGCCATAGATGTGACGTCAAATTGGTCGAGTTTAATTAATATTACAAGTACATACAATGGGGTTATTTACTAGAGTCACAAAATGGCAAATAAGTCATTTATAGTATGACTAGATCTAAAAACATCGTACTAGAAGTTTTAAAAATATTATTAATTAAATATTCAAATATTTGAGTTTTAAATACCTCTACAATGACTCCAAAGTATTACAGCGCATATCTATCCTATTCTAAATTCTTTGGACTTCTCTTATTATTGAGCTGTCAGATTGTCGAAGTGTCAAAATGGTTTACAACTAATTCGAAGGTTTTTTGTTTTTAAATATATTATTTATTTCTAAGTAATAAATATTACTTTAAGGTCGACTCAACGAAATTAAAGACTTGTTGAATTACATAGGTTAGTAAAATGTATCAGTGCTAATCAAACATTTGACTAAAATAATCTTACAGTTTATTCATATTTGTTCCAGAAATAAATGGAATTTATGTACATTTTAATTATTTACCACAAAAAGTAATTTTAATTCCATTTACATAATTTTGCGATCAATAAATGAGAACATTTACGGCACATAATTAGATATCAAACAGTAGGCACTACTGTTTGAGATCTAACAACACCTTAACAATGACGTCACAACATTTAAGAAAAATCATTGTGACATTAGTGAAAGAGCACATTGATATGATGCATAAATTTTGAAAAAACTATAGTGTTCAGGATTCAAATATTATAAAAACAATTGACGATCGCTTAAAATTATTGTTTTATATTCTTGTACAGTTCTTCTTTGTGATATAAATTAATTTGAAAAAAAAACTTGACAACATTTAATTCACTACTGTAAGAAACAGTTGACGATCGCGCAGAAGTAAATATTAGATATTTTAATTTAATTCTCTTTCAAACAACTTTATTTTGATAACATACAATTGGCGATTGTAAAAATTCATTATTAACAATTGAGGTAAAATCTCCCTCTTTAGATCTTTAATTTGGTACAGAACTTGATAGAGTTTAAGCAATATTTATTTTGCACGATATACCACGAAACGCCACCATTGTTCTTCCAAAATATTGAGGAAAATGTGTTTTTCCTCTGTAGAGAGGCAAATATAGAAGTGTTACAAATATGAATGTTATTTACATAAAATATATTGTAAAAATTATAAATAAATTCCTAATTTTATTGAAAATCCTTATTTTAGTGATATACGTACTTTAAATTATTTTACAATTATGTCTTATATTTTTCTTTTCCTAGATTAAATCACAATTTGACAACTATAATTTAGATTTAAGATTGGTCCATTGGCAACACTGCTACATCGACTAGAGTCTGATAACCTGAATTTTAACATGTCAGTTGTGTTGTCAAAGAGTATTTAAGGTACGAGCAAATCGTTTTTAGAACAAGTGATAAAAATGTTGTGTTTAACACGAGAGAAAAACTCTAGTTTGACAAATAACTAGTGCATTATTATTAAAAATATAATTAGTTTTTCAAAACATCGGTATTTAATTTGAAACATTTTTTTGCTAATTTCAATGTTTTGTGTGTCAAGTAAACTTCCATTTCCAGTTTTGCAATTGTCACCAAAATCAACTCAGTTCTTCACGATGTCATGAAACTTATAATTATGAAGTTTTGTTACACCATCTTTACTCATTTTTGAGTTATAAAATGTAAGGACACACATCCATACTACCATTAAAACATAAATTTCTGTAAGAAGCTGCAATCGTTTTTTTTTTTTCATTTTTACTATACTTCTATGCATTCACTACATAATAAAAAGTTAAAATAAATGTTTGGTCACAGATTCCATTTGTACTTATATTAACTATGATAAATGTAATATTAATAAATAATAAATCAAGTTCAAAGCACTCGACACAAATATGTAAACTGTAGAAATGAAGGAATCCATCACGGTTCGCAAATTATAATCCTAGCATGTGCCAGTGTGCGTGCGTGTGATTTCTAATTGTAGAAAATCCATGTTTTAAACTCGAGTCTGTTTGATTGATCACTCCGGTGTAGGATCAGCGGCCGGTCGATGATCGAGGCAGGCGGTGATTTAGCGACCGTGTGTGTGTGTGTGGAAGAGAGACAGTAGCTAATTGCTAGTATTTGTTTACATGCTTTCAAAAGATTTGGATATTAATCTGTTTGCTTGAAGTCAGTACTATTAACACGAAAAAATGTTATATTTTTACATACAAACTTGTAATGAGGTCTTTCACCATTTATTTTTATTTATTTTTTTTATGAAATTCTATTTAAATTGAAGACAATCTACATTTTTAAAAAGTCTTAATTGTTATTCATTAAGTCACAATGATTTTTAAAAAATGTTGTGACGTCATTGAAGTGGTGTTGCTGGATTTCAAACAGTACAGATTATAATTGTAAATAATTGTAGTCATATATTTTTTTTACTTATTTTATTATTATTATTATTATTATATTAAAATAGAACATTTATGTGACAAAAATTATTTAAATCTGTACTGTTTGAGATCCACCAACATCTCTATAATTTATAAAAATTTACTATGGCGTTGAATAACCCATTTACATACAATTAGAATATTGCAAAAATGGGGTCATAAACCTTTTTTCATTTTATTTTTTTTCTGTAAGTTTGAGTAAAATTATAAATATAACTATAGATACTTATTTTAATGTTAAAAGGCATTTTAGTTATTAAGATACGATTTTTTAAAATTGGCATCCCATTTCAAATTTTTCGCTTCTTGACGTCATCTTGTAATTCTACGAAACACGCTCTTGCGGAGAGCGAGGAACTACATCAACTGTCAAATAGACTGTTATCAGTCATTGTTATTTACTGAGAAGTTTTTACAAATATAGTTTATTCACATTACCTGGGCAAAGTAATATAACAGGTATAATAAACATAAGTTTAATTTGAAAATCGTTGTTAACTGCAACATATGACTTGAGATGACAGGTGTGATAATGAGACTACCGACATTACCGGCAAGTGACAAGATATAGTACAACAAAGCATTTTTATTTTAACACATCCTAAACTCTTTTACTAAAAACGTCATAATTAACGTATATCTAATTTAATTTATCGGAGTATTCATTTTAATAATAATAAGTAATTATTACAACCCTGAAAAGCAAGCTTTTATTTGTTAGCAACACCTCTTTTGCCTTGCCATGCTGTACATTCTATTACAAGATGACGTCACGATTTTGCAACCGCGAAACTTCAGAAAGGAAATTATGAATGAAAAGTTGAAAAATTATAAGAAATATTGAATAATATGTGACTGAAATGATCTAAATTTTTATAATTAAGTGTATGAGCCCATTCCGTTCTTTCATAAAATGCAACCATTGTTTGGTCTGCAATTGCTGAACCCTCAAGAACAACTGACTGTGGGTAATGTCTACACATGCAGATCTACATGTTTCACAAAGTATTGTTCTCATTTATAAAATTCTTCCATTGTCTCCTACGCTCTACAATTGCAAATTTCACATAACACCTATTTGCATCTGTATTTTTTATTAAATACACAAACAATTTTTGAGAATTTCGATTGTAGATTAAAAAC
The DNA here is from genome assembly GCA_963942605.1 of Poecilus cupreus. NCBI lineage: Eukaryota > Metazoa > Arthropoda > Insecta > Coleoptera > Carabidae > Poecilus > Poecilus cupreus. The sequence goes on from OZ012719.1 coordinate 18,852,106, forward strand.
AATTTTTAAGCGAGCATCCACCATTAGTAAAGAGGAAGGCACATGACTTTTCAATAAATTTGAATTGACATTTTTGACATTTATTTTAACTTCCATACGTAGCAGAAAAATGATTATAATTAGAAACTAATAAAACAGAAATCAAATACAATAATTATCATAATTCACACTTCACAGCTAAGCACAAAAAAGAAATTGAAAAGTTAGTAACGTTACTAAATAGGCATTATCGTGCAACAATAGTCAATTTCTACAATTAGTTCCACGCTAGTAGCCGGCGAAACAATTGAAATAACTGACGTGACAAACACACAGACGCGGCGACAGGTATACCAACCCAACAACAAACAAACACGTGGACTTATGAACAGTCAACACTGATCGCTTTCTCTACAATTTTGTACAGTTAGTGCTGGACACAGCACGACATATTATGTGTATTAGAGTAGAACTGCACGCGTTGAATTTGTCTCATTAATTGCTGGCTTGATCCTGACTTTTTCTGCAATTTTATATCACTATATGACTTAATTGTTAGGTTTCTCATTAATTGTTTAATTACACAAAGAAAGTATTTAAAAAAATAAATATTAAATTAAAATTCTTTAACTTCACAACCTGTTATTTGACCGCACGCGAAACGTACATTAATCTGAACAGACTTCTGAAACGATAACTGTATTTGAATCAATAAGTACCACGTTCAATAATGGATGAATTATGTAATAATACAGGGTGTCCATCGGTCTGTATTTTTTATTATATGGGATTATTTTAAATATTACCAAAAAAATTTGAAACAAATCTTACATTAAAATGTCAACGTATCTGTAGCATAAGTTTTTCTACCAGGTGTTCCATTTTCGCTCAATGATATGCAACTTTATATTTTTAAATAGAACAGCCTATATATTTTTGCAAAATTTTACAGCTTTATTTTTCTTTAAAATAGTTCTTATTCATTATGGCTGGTTTATACTGGATTTAATTTACAGATTCAGATTTAGAAATTTAGATTTGAAATTTGTGATTTACATGATTTATTAAATTTGAAATCTGCCAATCAAGATTATGCTTCAACTTTTTGACATATGTTTTAAACAACAACAAAATAAAGTTAATGTGTCATACTGTCATATGTGATGTTCTTCAATCAGAGACATTAAATTAAAATCATATTTAACACTCTCCGCATCCATGTTACAACAATATTTTATGATGATCACAAATAAATCAGTTTGATTTACAACTTTGACACATTCACTGTTGTCAATAGTTATTTGTGTATCAAGTGCGGATAGAGCATTGTTTGTTGCACGCGGCGAGTGCACCGAACAAGCTCTTTCCGACGAGATACACACAATATTTTTTCTACAATCGTTGAACAATGTCAAGCTGTAGAAAAAAATTAATTTTCAAAATTATCTTTGGTCACGCCTATAACAATTCAGTAAAATTGTAGTTACCCATGTCACCGTAATCATGACAACGTTTATGAACAAAATAAACATTTTCAAAGAAATCATAATTTGACACATGGAGTACATTTGACATATGGAGTCTACAGAGTGAATACGTTTATGGTGATTAAGTTGAAGTGTATGTACGTATATGCCAACTGTATTTGCAATAGCAAGGTTATTACCAGAAAAATCCAATGCATCATTTACTTCTTTTTTCTACGACCACTACTGAAAGTATGTCATTACAGAACAAACTACAATCATTGTAAGTGCGTTGTTACGAATAGTGTTACGTAATGTTCTTTCAAGTGTTACGTAATGTTCATTACGTAACACTTGAAAATGAAATTTAAGTTGGCATTACTGACTGTCACATTACCAATATAATTAAAATTTGATGCATCAAATCTTATATTTAAATGTTATGGATTCAAAGGCTAACTGATAAAATTTTATAACTAAATTCATATTTTGCTGGGTTTATTATAAATTATGACACCAATAAATATTTCAATAATATATGTAGAGGGGACTATGTTTCGTCATGTATCCCTACGCTCTATAATTGTCGTTTATTTTTGTTTGACATTTAGGTTATGTGTGTGATTATTACATGTAAACTGGTAATATTTTATAGTCTCCCATCTGCATCTATAGTTTATAATCTGTGTTTTATTGTGAGGTAAATATATACTACTAAATATTATTATCCTTTACTTATATTTATTAATATTTTAAGTAAGAAATGTCAAGCGACAGTGATATTTCAATTGGAACACCACTGGAGATACAAGCTAAAGCTAAAAGTGCAACAAATAATCTTTTGGTGACAAAATCTCGAGAACGATACGAATTTGTGTATCAAAAATTCATGGATTAGAGAAAACAATAAAGCATAATAAATTTCTAACTATTTGAATATTGTTTTTAATTTAGAAATAGTATATTGAATGGTCGTAGAAAAAGTATAGTACAAAACTCGAGATGTAAAGCAATTACGCCCTCGTGAAATTACAAACTCGCCGCTACGCGGCTCGTGTGTCAATTTTTTCACTCGTGCGTAAATTGCTTCTTACTTCTCTCGTTATGTAATATACTATTACCTAATTTATTTTTGTTTTGTTTTTGTCGCGCTAGTGCGACAATATGTCACTTTGTCGCCCTAGAGCGACAATTTTGAACATTTCCTAACCAAAAATGGAATAACAATGTCGATATTGTGCAACGATTGTAGAAAAAATTATTTGTTGTTTTCCAGTAAAGTTGATTGGTTGGATTTGGAAATTTAGATTTAGAATATAAAATATGGTGATATTTTAAATGTAAATTATAAATCTATAAATTTGTAAATTTAGCATAAACCAATAAAGGTATTTCTATGTATTTGATATTTTTAAAATTACATTTCTAAATCTAAATTCTAAATTAAATCCAGTATAAACCAGCCATTAGAGTCCAAAAATGATTAGTTCAGAAACTATTCATGTTATTATTTTTAAAGAATCCTACAGAGAAAGGATGCCATGAATGTGTTTAAACAATCATATTTGTTGCTGTCAAATTTTTAATAATTATTATTTGCTTTTTCACCTAGTTTATCAGCTTTTTTGTTATATTTTATTTAGTTTGTTGAATTGATTGATTTTTTATAAATGAATTTTCATATGGCACACTTTCCGTGTGTGATTCATCTGTAATGAAAACATAAATAGTTTCTGTACTTTTTTAAAAAGAAACAAATGTTCTTTAAAATTTGGCAAAAATATATAGGATGTTTCATTTAAAAATACAAAGTTACACATTATTGCACAAAAAGCTAAAAAAAATTGGGATTTAGTATAAAATGTTGTTAAGAAACATTGTTGAATTTGACGAGTTTTATCACTCGTTCAATTTAAACTACTTGCATGAAATTAATTTACAAATTAAGTAATGACATAACAATTCATTCACGAGACAAATCTCTGCTAAAACATGACAGTCATCACAATTATTCATTACACAAATATGGCCAACAACAACACGAACATCAACAGTGCGCACAAAACCGGAATAAATAAATAAATTGAATAAAATGTTGAATGTGAAAAAACCGTTAGCTGATGCAGCCGCGTACACACTCATGGTTCGACATCATTCCGATAATGATATGGTCGCGGCCGCCTCGGATTTTATACGGCGCCTGTTTTTTATCAGATCGCAGCGATTAGTCTGCTGCTCTGCGGACACAGGTTCGGCCCCAAATATACGCTGTACGATGTACAGTAATACTTCTTCAAACACGATTCACTACATAACACAAAATAATGTGAAAATTATTTAACATATCTATTAAACATTTTTTGGACAATATATTTTACGATGATCACTACGAAAAGTATATAAATTCATACGCTAAACTATTACTGAAAGTTGATCATTGTATATCACCGGCAATGCTGTGTGATATGAAAGCTCGTTAGCCAATCAGGTGCGTTTGCAACTGTGTGATATGAATTTATCACACACTGCGATAGTTGAGCGAACTAACCTAAAAATTTATATTTAAATGTTTGACAGTTGCAGATAATTTGCTGAATTTACACGGATTAAGAAGGTTGGACCCTGATTTATCAGATTTTAACATAAGTTTTGGTAAATTCAGCAATAATATTATCATAATCTGTTTTAATATTTTTATGTAAATTTTAGAATTATTTTTTACTTAATTGTGGTTGTCGAAAAAGTATCGTGTATAACACGTACTGAAAGGGTATTTCAGTACTAGTTACACCATATACTATTTTCAACCATTTTTTTTTTTGTATCAAAAAGCACAGGTTATCAGATTTAAACAAAAATGTCAAAATATAATTTTTTTAACGTGTTGTAATTTATACATAAATGGTGACAGTAAGAGAAAAATGTTTCAGACAATAATTGTAGATAATCATATTTGAAACATTATTCTAAAACAAAAATTGTCATTAAACTATAATAAAATAGCTTGATAGGGCTTCAAGTAAATTACCACTTCCGGTTAAAGGATTATCAGCAAAAACTAATCAGTACTTCCCAAGTTGATATATACTCGTACAAAATATCAAAATTTTCAGTTTAGTAGTTTTTGAGAAACTTCAGAGATCCATAAAAACAGACAGACAGACAGACACACACAGACATCTTCGCAAAACTATTAAAATAATATTCTAGGAACCTTAAAACGTGCTCATCCACGGAAAACTCACTACAGAGTTTCTTGCATGATTCCTATACCTCCCTTACAGGATGTGGCAGAAAATAAAAACAATTGACGATTTTCCAAAATAATACTTGAGTTTAATTCTCAGTAATAATATAACAAGAGGGTGAGAATAAATTGAAAATAATTTGACAGATCTTTCGAAAACTTGTTGCCAGGCAAAAGCCACGAAAGCCCGTAGAGCTTGAGTGGCTATTGCCAAAAGATACTGGAGAATTATTTTCTAATTTATCGAACTCTCAAGTTGTATTTAATTAGATTATTTTTTGATTTCATCATCAGATATAGCACTAAATGTATCATCTTTGCTCATTTTTACTTGTATTGATGATATCTATCTGACATCTGACATCTGTCAACAAAAACAAAAAAGCTACAGAGAAAATTGCCGAGAATAATCACAAGAGCATTATTCTCAGTACAATAATGACAGGATTGGTTAAAACGCAGACACGTGACATACAAAAAAGCATTTCATTGGTTTAGAGAAACGTCACCCGCGAAACTTTATAAAGGAAATTATGAATGAAAGTTAAAAAATCTGGTGTGGGCACCACGCTACTTTCTTATACAAATAAAACCAACTGAACATGTATGACTTGTTCCCTGCGTATGATTTTATTTTGACATTTATTTGGTATATAGTTGTTAAACTGTGTAATTTTTGTTCTCATTGTAACTATGAATATATTTTAAAAAAGAAATCAATTAATATATAGTCTTCAAAACTATGTAACTAATATTACGAATATTACTTTTATAATATTTCACACGACACATATTTTTGACACTTTATTATTTGACACAATTATTTGACACGTTTGACACATAGATGTTAAAAATGTTTTAGTTTTTGTTCCCATTGTAATTAAGATTATTGAAATATATTCAGTAATAATATAACAAGAGGGTGAGAATAAATTGAAAATAATTTGACATCTTTCGAAAACTTGTTGCCAAATGGCGACAAGTTTGAGAAAGATACTGGAGAATTATTTTCTAATTTATCGAACTCTCGAGTTATATTTAATTAGATTATTTTTTGATTTCATCATCAGGCACGTCACTAAATCTATCTTTTTGACTCATTTTACCTTGTGTTGATGATAACTATCTAACATCTGACATCTGTCAACAAAAACAAAAAAGCTACAGAGAAAATTGCCGGGAATAATCACAAGAGCATTATTCTCAGTATAATAATGACAGGATTGGTTAAAACGCAGACACGTGACATACAATAAAGCATTTGAATGGTTTGAATAAACGTCAAAAAATAATCCATGAAACCTTTAATATGTAGGTACCAAACATGATAGGATTTAAATAATATTTATAACAAAAAACAAATGACAATCGTTCAAAATAACATTTTGACACTTGAATTAAAATCTCGTCCATTAAACTTTTAATTTAATGCCAAAAATATTAGGATTTACATATAAAATTTTCATTAAACCACAATTTATTCAGATATTTGAAAATAATTTGATAGGGCTTCAAGTAAACTACCACTTCCGGTTATTGGATTATCGGCAAAAACTAATCAGCTCTTCCAAAGGAAAATCAATTATTGATACATACAAAATATCAAAATTTTCAGTTTAATAATTTTTGAGAAACTCTAGAGATCCACAGAGACTGACAGACACACACACACAGACATCATCACAAAACTATTAATATCATATTGCAGGAACCCTAAACGTGCTCATCCACTGAAAACTCACTACCGAATTTTTAGCATGATTCCTATACCTCCCTTACAGGATATGGAGCGAGGTAAAAGTACCATTGAAATCTATAAACGCTACAAATCAATTCTTTATTCAGTATACAAAATTTATCTACAATCTAGATATTTGTAACATAAAACCAGTCAATCCTAATTATTTAATATTTATTACAAACGTTTAAAACGAAATTAGAAACAAAATGCCCTAAACGCAACTAATTTGTAATTTGTAACTAAATACTTCCAATTAGCAACAGTTAGATAAAATCAGTTAATATCTAACTTTCCTGTCAACAATTTGTTAAAAGACAGTTCGCTGCCAATGTATACCTTTCACGGTGTCGTATAGAATCTTCCTTAAAACCTGTCATGTATTTCACCGATAATAAAAACCTAATGGTGTGTGAGCGACAGCCGCGCATTCGGAATTCGATGTTTCAGCGGTAGAACAATTTCCAGATGTTTATCATCGCCCACGACCAGCCAAAAGGAAAGGCCGTTATTCACACGAAAATTTTAACATATTTCCGGAGATTTATTGCAATGGTTGTGTTTGTTATTTTGTGAAATGCAAATTATACGTCGTCGAATGGTATTTTGGTTTGAGGGCAGTTCTATGGTAATGCGTTTTATGTCTGTATTAGGAGACAGCGTGCGTTTGTTTGGTCCAGTTTGACTGGACTGAATTCATGCCCATATTTGATGATACAGCGAAAGAACCAAACTCTAATGAAGTGATAAAAATTCTTTAATTTGCATTTGAATACTAATTTAATAAAGTGCTACCATGACTGCTTTATAGTTTAACAAAATATGATTTGCACGACACATAACTTCTCACAAATTTTTATTACTTTCTTATACAAAGTATGAAGAAGTATTGTAATCATAAACAAAAATACATATATTGACGTCCACTGAATCCGTTAAGACCAATTTCTCAATGATGTCTGTGTGTGAAGATGGATGGATGGATGTCCGTATGCGCAATATCTCACAAACGAGATAAAACTTGGAATTTATAAGTTTCAAGTAAATATGAAGGGTTGAGTTGATTTTGAATGAAATTGAAAAACCAGAAGACGAAGTTCACTGGACACACCAAACTTTAAATTACATTATTTCAAAAATAGAATCAGCTGTGAGAAAAAGTTTCAAATGAAAGATGTTAGCAAAAATATTTGGAATATAAAATGTTATTTATACTTTTCTTGTACATGCTTCTAATTTTGAGAAAAACTAAATTATATGTTTAAGAATATATTTCAATAATCTTAGTTACACTGGGAACAAAAACTAAAACATTTTTAATATCTATGGTCGGTACCACGAGCCCTATTTAAGAGCAGTGTTTTAGACCCGGTTTTAACGATGTACAATGTTCTAAAATTATTTTATAAAATAATGTTTCAAATAAACGAGGTAAATAATATATTTCTCTGTAATTTCTATTCGAAACATTAAAAAATCTGATGTGGCCAGCACATAACCTCCCGCCCAATACTAATCTTAAACGATACAAAATAGTACTTGATACAGAAACATACCTTCTTATTTGTTAATTTTCTATTTATATTTGAGAATTTTAATTTTCTTGCGTATATTTATTTAATTTTTTGACATATAATTCACTAAGGAAACAGCTTCACAAACACAATGACATGTGTCACATTTCGTAAAAAATTGAAAATTTATAAATGTTTCCACGGTGTACTAGGAATGCAAGATTTGTAAAATCTAATTTCTTTATATTTTATTATCTCTAAATCTAATGAAAATTAATAAAATTAGTGTAATCAAAATACATGTAAAATTAAATATTCTTCAACTTTAAAAATAACATAAATAGTTGAAAAATGAAATTTAACCGTGTTTTGACGAAAAACTGTTAAAGGCTTCAAGTAAACTGCTACTTCCGGTTGACCAATTTCATCCAAAATCTAATCAGCTCTTCATTTAAATATAAGAAGCAATAATTCACAAAATTGTATTTTTTGGTATTATAGTATTTGAGTTATGCGAGACGAAAAAATTGCCACAGACTACACATACACACACACACATACATACATACATACATACATACATACACACACACACATACATACATACAGACATCATCGCGAAAATAGTAAAATCGTATTGTAGGGACCCTAAATCGTGCTTATTCATTGAAAACTCACTACCCAATTTTTTGACCAAAAACAATACCTCCCTTACCTAGAGGTAGGCGGGAGGTAAAAATAATAATTTTAGAACATTGTATAGCGAAGATAAAACACTCAAAAACAGAGCTTGTGGTACCAGCCAATGTTTCATTTTACGCACAAAACTATTGTACATCGTACAGCTACCGAAATGATTCTATATGTATAATAATTATTGTATGATTGTGAACAGTGCGCTGTTCAAAATTATAGTATAATTGATTACTTGAATATCGATTTTGGCTGATTTCAAATAAATGTTTTCATACAATAAATAATTGTGCAGGTTGGTGTCCTCCGGTCCTCCAATGTTACAAGAGTGACCAAATGAGGCGCTGGCCTTGCACCTCGTGCGTAGGCCGCGTAGTTTTAATTAACTGTGTCAATATGTTAATTTCTCCCAACTGTTGTGTGCGACACTCGCCACTATTAACGGTGTCCGCTAATTTGCACTGCCCACTTCGCGAAACACTCTTTGTACTGCACGATCAAATAATTACAAATATACGAGCTGGCCTATATTAATTTACCATCTAGAATAACTCGAGTTACTCGAGATGTATTATAATAATTTTTATTTGAAATCGCCATCAAAGTGATCAAAAATCGTCATTGAAAGCTTAGAAATCGTCACTAAAGTAATTTTGAACAACATAAAATAATTATTGTACAAGTAGGATAATTTTGACAGATACATGACGTATTGTATTAAACTTGAACGTAAAATGAAACAATATGTGCAAGAAGAATTAACTAATTAATTCCGATGAAGAAATTGAGGACAAAACACATATATTGAGTGTTATTTACGATAACTTCAATGTTTGAAGTTGGCAACACTGAGACAGATGTATAAACTTAACCTATATTATATTTTTTACCGTTTTTTCTCATTTTAAATTTCAAATAAAATTGAATATGTACCGCGGCACTGAAGTTCCTTTTCATCACTCACATGGTTTATTTTCCTCGGCAAATAAATTCCATTTTTAAATAATCATTTATGTTTACTAATAAAGTAGAATAGTATATCTTACAACAAGTAATGGGATGTGCCATTCCATTACATGTTGTAGAATTTACTTTCTATAACATGACTTTGGAAATTATACAAAAAATGTTGCTTATTTAACAAATAACTATTGAAAACATCAAATTCAAATAAATAAAATTAAAACAAACAGACGTAACCATAGCAGCCGAACATATTTCGCACTAATATGCGGCTCTGATTCGTCGAAATTATTCCATACGCCGCGTATGGAATGATAGTTGTTCCAATACAATTTTTAGTTGTGGAATGCGTTATAGAATAGTATATTGTGCAACAAGTGCAGAAACTTATTTATTTCACGCAAGTAGTGAGAGTTTTATGTATACAAATTATTATATAGAACAGAAAATTTTTATATTTTGTATTTGTTAATTGTATCACATTTGGAAGAGCTGATTAGTTTTTGGTGATATCCAATAACCGGAAATGGTAGTTTGCTTGAAGCCCTATCAAGTTATTTTAAAATATTTAATGACAATTTTTGTTATAAGAATAATGTTTTAAATATTATTGTCTACAATTTCTGTTTAAAACATTTTCCTTTTACTGTTACCATTTACGAGTTAAAACACGTTAAAGAAAATTATATTTTAAAACAACAACGTTTGAAAATGTCATTTTTTAACATGTGCCATAATTTTTTGAAGGGATGAGCGTTTCTTGATAACAGAGCTCCGTTTTTCTGCATTGTTCAACATAAAAGTCTGTGAAGTAAAATTTTGACATAAGAGTTTGTAAAGTTTAGCTACTATTTTAGCTAACTTCGCCTAGTAATATCGTGTACGTTAGTATCGATTTCGGAAAAAAATAATTATATTTAAAGTAAATGTTTGCAAGTAAATGAGTGGTGTTTCAGTATGGACAAACAAATGAATAAGTGGCGGCACGCGGTGGACGCATGTGCAACGCCGGGGTCACTGCATGTCTGGCCCTAATTATAAACCAACCCAGCGTCGCGACGTCTCCACACACACACATCCGCCCGGTCGACGCTGCACTCTACTTGCATTCAACTATGCTACTTACACGACGTATGTAAGTTATTAAAACAGACAGCATTGTGAAAATGTTAAACGTTGCTCATGTCTTCATTCATAGCTAGTGTTTTAATGTGTAATGCTAATACGACGCATGAACGCATAATGCATAAGAATGTTTGATAAGTGCCAATATCCAAAACTCCAACAACGGTCAGAGCTAATGACTAACACATATGAGTAATGCATAACTACTAAAGTTTTCTAACTACACTGATGCATTAATAGTTATTTACTTTACAAGTGGGCAAAGTAAGGAATTACCTACGAGAGAAATTTTAGTACACGAAGCCGAAGGCTGAGTGAGATAATTTTATCGAGTGGGTAATTCCACTTTGCCCACGTGTGAAGTATAACGTTTTATCCAACACGTCTTAATAAATCAAAAATTTATTAAAGAAATATTATTTGACAGTGACATATGCTTTAAATTTTTAAATTAAAATGTCAATCGAAGTAGTTGTCAAGGTGTTGTGTGTTATTATTATTGTTATAAATAAAAAAAATACTCACTAGTGGCTTTCCTCAAAATTATACCCACTAGTGGGTAATCTGTTACTTTGCTTGTTTAAAATCGCCATAGTTATGGAGCATTTATTGAGAGGTGTTGGGTAAATAGGATTTTATTTTATGAAACTTGTCAAAATGAATATGCAAGAGCATATTGGGATCACACACTAAAAAAAAGTTCTGTTTTTTTTACAAATTATAAAAATTTATTTTATTTTAGTCACATATTCTATATTTCTTATAATTTTTACTTTCTTATACAAAGTATAAGGAAGTATTGGAATCACGAAAAAAATCGCTGACGAGATTTTTGCGGAAATACATATTTTGACGTCCACTGAATCCGTTAAGACCAATTTCTCTATGATGTCTGTGTGTGAGGATGGATGGATGGATGTCCGTGTGCGCAATATCTCATGAACGAGACAAGATATGTAAACGAAACTTGGAATTTATAAGTTTCATGAAAATATGAAGAGCTGAGTTGATTTTGACCGAAAATGAAAAACCGGACACACAAAACAATAAATTTCATTTATTTCAAAAATAGAATCAGCTGTAAGAAAAAGTTTAAAATGAAAGATGTTAGCAAAAATGTTTGGAATATAAAATGTGATTTGCACTTTACTTGTACATGCTTCTAATTTTGAGAAAAACTAAATTATATATTTAAGAATATATTTCAATAATCTTAGTTACAATGGGAACAAAAACTAAAACATTTTTAACATTTATGTGTCAAACGTGTCAAATAATTGTGAAGTGTCAAAAATATGTGTTGTGTGAAATATTATAGAAGTAATATTTGTAATATTAGTTAGAAAGTTTTGAAGACTGGATATTAATTGATTTCATTTTTAAAATAAATTCATAGTTAAAATGAGACGCAAGGAACTAATCTTACTTGATCAGTTGGTTTTATTTGTATAAGAAAGTAGCGTGGTGCCCACATCAGATTTTTTAACTTTCATTCATAATTTCCTTTATAAAGTTTCGTAGTTGCAAAATCGTGACGTCATCTTGTAATAGAATGTACAGCATGGCAAAGCAAAAGAGGTGTTGATAACAAATAATAATTTGCTTTTCAGGATTGTAATAATTAATTATTATTATTAAAATGAACACTCCGATAAATTAAATTAGGTATTCGTTATTTATAACGTTTTTAGTCAAAGAGTTTAGGACGTGTTAAAATAACTATGCTTTGATGTACTATATTTTGTCGCTTGTCGGTAATGTCGGTAGTCTCATTATCACACCTGTCATCTCAAGTCATATGTTGCAGTTAACGATTTTCAAATTAAACGTGTATTTATTATATTTGTTATTTTATTTTGCTCAGATAATGTGAATAAACTATGTTTGTAAAAACCTCTCAGTAAATAACAATAACAGATGACAGTCAATCTGACAGTAGGTGTAGTTCCTCGCTTTACGCAAGAGCGTGTTCTGTAGAATTACAAGATGACGTAGGTGCTGACGTCACAAGCGAAAAATTTGAAATGGGATACCAATTTTTTAAAAATCGCAACTTAATAAATAGATGTCTTATAATATTAAAATCAGTATTTATATTTATAATAAAAATAGCATTGAAATTCCTATAGGCCACATTTTAATTGTACAACCTGTATATTTTATAAATAAAGTGTTTCAGATATTTCCGTATAGATGTCACAGCATTCGTCACACTGTGCTTATCAAATAAATAGCATGGCAGAAAATAGAGCATAACGCATTAGCACAGCATATTAAAATAGTGTGTTCTATATTATAATTATGCATGAACACAATAGCTGTGATTGCAGCTTATCTTAATCGAAATGTTTCATTTTCACAATAATTTGGTCGCAGACCCCTGGTATTCACAAATGAAGTATCGACCTTCGGTTCCAGCAGCGTTCAACTACGCAATGGTCCATTGGTCCGCTAGTATGTCCGTGTGTGTGTGTGTGTGTGTGTGTGTTGGACGTTTTTTGGGACAAGGCCTCGCATTGTTTCAAATGACTGATCAAACCACGAAATCTTGATCTGAATCTTGAGAATGTTACTTAGCACTTACGTTCTGATTATTGTACCCTGACAAACCTACCTAATAACCAATAAAAAAAAGTAAAATTGCGAAGTTATTACGCGATATTCCGCAACATTAAAATTTTGCTTACAATGAGGTATGTGATCAAAAATTCAAAAGTAAATTTGCATTAGGCGATAGTTCGTTCCCTATGAATTTTAGATTAAAAGTATACAATATAAAATATGTTCAGCAAAAAAAAACTGCACCAAATGAGCCTAAATTTATTGATGTAATACATTTCTATAACACTGTTTTAGAAACTACACATTCTACAAACTAAAATCTGTATTGGAACAACTATCATTGCTTACGCCGCGTATGGAATAAATTCGTTTCTATAACACTGTTTTGGAAACTGGGCATTCCACTACTAAAAATTGTTATGGAATCACTAACATTCCATACGCGGCGTATGGAATATTTTCGACGAATCAGAACCGCTTATTAGCTCGACATATGAAGTATCTTAATTCTGTTACTATGGTTAGGTCTGTTTGTTTTAATTTGATTTATTTGAGTTTGACGTTTTCAACAGTTTTATATTTGTATTTTTGTATAATTTCCAAAACCTTTTTATAGAAAGTATAGTCTACAACAGGGGTGGGCAACCTTTTTTATAACACGGGCCAGAATAAGATTTACGTTTCGTACGGGGGCCGCCGTAGTTATAATTTTTTTATAAGTTGCTGCGTTACGACTTTGTATGTTATGGTATGTGTTTAATTTAAACAAGACGAATTATATCGAAAATTTATCTTCTTTTTATTATGTTGGGTACTAACCTAATTAAAAATTTTTGTTTTTGAAAATATTTATTTCTTCTAAAGATCTCGCGGGCCGGATTGGAACATCACGCGGGCCGGAGTTGGCCCGCGGGCCGGAGGTTGCCCACCGCTGGTCTACAACATGTAACGGAATGGCCTATCCCACACTCGCAAACCGTAGTCCTCGCCTTTGGCTCGGACTACAAACTTTTTGCTCGCGTGGAATATGTGCCATTCCATTACTTGTTGTAGAATATACTATTTTCTCTTTCGTAAAAGTCTACAAGAGCGCGTTTCAATATTACTATATTTCAGTGCTTATATAGTATATGTATATATAATCTATTTTTGAAACGTTCAATTATTGATTTTTCTAATTATTTTACATTAAAAAAGTTAAATAGTTTATTACAAAGGATGAATTTCTGCATTTTTTGACAATATTTAATCATAGCACTTTACTGTACCTGGAACCGGAAAAATGACAGAAATGTTTAATGATATTCTTTTTTTTAATCATTAGCGACGTGAAATAACAATAAATTATTTAATACATTTTTGTCGAGCACTATTTTGATCATAAAAACATTTCACTATATCTAATTTTTCTTCCAAATTATACATTTTTACCTCCCGCCTACCTCTAGGTAAGGGAGGTATTGTTTTTAGTCAAAAAATTGGGTAGTGAGTTTTCAATGAATAAGCACGTTTTAGGGTCCCTACAATACGTTTTTACTATTTTCACGATGATGTCTGTATGTTTGTATGTGTGTGTGTGTGTGTGTAGTCTGTGACAATTTTTTCGTCTCGCATAACTCAAATACTATAATAGCAAAAAATACAATTTTGTGAATTATTGCTTCTTATATTTAAATGAAGAGCTGATTAGATTTTGGATAAAATTGGTCAACCGGAAGTAGCAGTTTACTTGAAGCCCTTAACATTTTTTCGTGAAAAACACGGTTAATTTCCTTTTTCAACATTTTATGTTATTTTGAAAGTTGAAGAATATTAAATTTTACATGTGTTTTGATTACACTAATTTTATTAATTTTCATTAGATTTAGAGATAATAAAATATAAAGAAATTAGATTTTACAAATCTTGCATTCCTAGTACACTATGGAAACATTTAAAAATTTTCAATTTGTTACGAAATGTGACACATGTCGTTGTGATTGTGAAGCTGTTTTCTTAGTGAAATATATGTCAAAAAATTATATAAATACATGAAATAAAATAAAATTTCTGAAATATAAATAGAAAATAAACAAATAAGAAAGTATGTTTCTGTATCATTAAATACTATTTTGTACCGTTTTTAAGAGTAGTATTTTATATTTAGGGCACTTGCAATTAAACGCTGATTACAGCAGATGACAGATAAAAACAATAACTAATAAATTGGTACATTTTGATAATTTCAAGAAAATTATCAATAAATATTTCCGTTATTTTCCGGTACCAGGTAGAGTAAAAGTATAAATATTAGTGTCAGAAAATGCATAAATTCTTCTTCTACAATAAACTATTTAACTTGTTTGATATAAAATAATTAGAGAAGCCAATAATTTTGAACATTTCAAAAATAGCATCAGTGAGAAAATGTTGAAAACAGATAAATTTCTACCAAACGTAAGAAATAAAATTAAAAACCTAGAACAGTTATTCCAAAACAGAGTGTAAATGCTGGCGCGCTAGAATTTTTATTTAGATTTGAAATATTTGAATAATAAGTGCAGATCTTTGCTGTGCTCTTATTCGAGCGTGAACTGGTTACCAATCCGTGGATCCGGTTACTTTAATGTCAATGTTTAAGTTTTCATTAGTGTCAAATTAATTGATACGTCCACTCAGAATGGATGTACGCTTCGACATACATTAGACACCACACGCCAGGCCCGTACTCGATTTAATTCCTGTACAATTATAAATTACAGTTTCCGGTTTAGTTTTTGCTATCAAAATGTATTTAAGTTGAAAAATTTTATTACACAGAAAATAGCACAGGTGTATGAAAACTGTATTGGTCTGTATTGTATTTGTAGAAAAAATCCTGGGCACGGCACTGGTGACTGCAGTGGATTTCATCAAACCTAACCTAAATATGACTGAAAGTTTTACTGCTTTTACGTAAGAATAAATTCATTTCGATTAATGAAATTCCAACGGTACAAATAACGTTATAATATTAAAAGTGTTACTAAATATTTCATTTTGTTTTTTAAATAAAATAGTAAATAATTTTTTATTTTTAAATAAATATGATTATTTCACTCATTACAAATTTGACCAATCAGAATGTCTCATTTTCCATTGTTGTGCATTTTAGATAAGTGAATAAACAGCAGCATGCTGTTTATTCGCGAGTAAATTGAAGCTAGCTTTTATATGTAAATTTAGAACATTTTGAAGGCATATTTAGCCGGATAATTAGTTGCAGAAGCAAGATACTTACATGTTCTTTACCTTTACTGGTATTCTATATATTTAAACATGCTGAATTATTCAATTCAAGCTATTTTTATTTACAATTTTTTGATTTTTATTTGACAAGTAAAAAGAAAAACAATCAATTTGCTATAGTTACACTATAACAACAAACTTTTATGGTCCTTTTTGTTTATGAGTGTACCGATTTATTTATGTAAAAATGTGTCAAAATCAACGTTTTAGTATAATTTCTTCGGCAAGTATTAAAGTTTATGCTATGAATTCGTGAAATAATCTTGACATATACCCCTCGTGCTAAAAAATTTAATCGATTAAATTTGATGTCTAGCTTATTTATAAAATATTGCTTTTAAAAAAGTGTTATCGTACATAATAATTTAAGATAAAACCCCTCGACCTGCGGTCTCGGGATTTTTTCAAATTATTATGTACTCAAACACTTTTTAAGCAAAATTTTTCAATAAGCTACACATGTCAAATTTAATCGATTAAATTCTTAGCACTCGTGATATAACTATTGAATATTGGACATTAAAAATTGAATTGTTTACGTTCTTAATTCACTTTTATTTGTGAAAGATATGAAAAGCGTTTTTTGAAAATAGGTCGCTGTACTTATGGTTCCTGTATTTGCCACCAATTTTGAGAAAATTAAAATTATGTATAATAAATTATAAATTTACTAAATATTTATAGTGCTATTTCTCGTTTCAATTATTCTATCGATTGCGAAATGATCACGGAAATACATGTCTATGTGAATGGATGGATGTGTGTCCATACGTTCTATAACTCACGAACGACAAAAGATAGAGCAACATAACAATTGCTTCATGACAATACGAAGAACTGAGTTTGGTGACAATTGCAAAACCGGAAGTGGAAATTTACCAATACAATTTATTTCGAACATGAAGTCAGCTGAAGAAAAATATTTTAAATAAAATATATTTTAAACATTATTTGCAATATATGTTATTTGCATTTTTCTCGTATTCCGATTTTAAGAAGAAAGAAGTGAACTTTATCACCCTGTATGTCACACTAAGCCACGATTTTTTTCACGTGTGTTACAAGTTGTCAAACTCTGACATTTTTTGTCATTCTGAACATTTTTATTTCACAGGGGTTTTATGGGGGTTAGATTCCAATTTACGACTCATTCCTTCACATAGCCTTAAAGAAAACATTCGAAACTTTCTCGGAGTCAAAGTTTCATCCATTTTCGTCGAAACTGAACAAAGTTACAGCGGTTTGAAAATTCGCGTTTTTTCGTGCATTTTCAAATGGCGCGTTTTTTTTTTTTGTTGCATAGTGGATAATTTATTTGATGAGGAAAATAAACCATATGAGTAATAGAAAAGATTTTCAGTACCGCGGTACATACATAATTTTATTTGCAATATAACAATAAAAACAACTTGCTCCTTGATGAGGATTTTAAACAAGAAAAGTAACGGATTACCCACTAGTGGATATAATTTTGATAAAAGTCCCTAGCGAGTAATTTTCTATTTAAAACAACAATAGGTTTGGTCCAAGTGGTCATTTCTGACAAGTTTGTGACAAATTTCAGTGCGCCTGTGAAAAATGTTAACAAGTTAACTTTGAAACATAAGCTTCATTTCTTTTTTGTGGCGAAAAATGTATGAATTTCTTTATTTATATTTATATTTAAGGTTAGGTGTCAAAACAAAAAATGAGTATGCACATGCGCTTCACTCCATTCGCCGTTCCAGTCTATGTTTCAAACTTAACTTGTTTACATTTTTCGCAGGCGCACTGAAATTTGTCACAAACATGTCAGAAATGACCACTTGGAACAAACCTAATAATAACACAAAACACCTTTAACACTATTAACAAATTTGGCATTTATTAAAAGATGTTGGATAAAACGTTATACTTCAAACGTGGGCAAAGTGGAATTACCTACTCGATAAAATTATCAACACCAACAATTATACACAGAAATTATTGTAAACAACACTCAAAATTATGTGTTTTGTTCTCAACTTCTTCATTAGAAATTAATTAGTTAATTCTTCTTGCACAAATTGTTTCATTTTACGTATATATTTACTATTGTACATTCTACACTGCGTTGCTTAAAATCATAGTATAATGGATTACTTTAGTGTCTATTTCTGAGCTTTTAATGATGCTTTGGGCATTTATTAGTACTGATTTTAAATAATAATTATTTATATATCAAGGCACTGAAGTTCAATTTTATCACGAATATGGAATTTATTTGCCGAGGAAAACAAACCATGTGAGTGATAAAAAGGAACTTCAGTGCCGAGGTACATATTAAGTTTTATTTAAAATCTAAAATTCGAAAAAACTGTAAAAAAAATACTTATATAGGTTAAGTTTATAAATCTGTCAGTTGTCAATTGCAACTGACAGTCAGTGTTGCCAACCTCGAGAGGTGAAGTTATCGTAAATAACATACAAAATTATGTGTTTTATTCTCAATTTCGTCATCGGAATTAATTAGTTAATTCTTCTTGCAAATTTTGTTTCATGTTATGTCCAAATTTACTATAGTACGTCAATATATCTGATAAAATTATCCTAATTGTACAATAATTATTTAACGGTTGCCAACCCTGGGTTACCCAAAATCGTCGTATAATGGGTTACTTTAGTGACGATTTTTGAGCACTTTAATGCCGATTTCAAATAAATGTCATTTGTTGAAATGTGTCATAATTGAAAAGTAAACTAGTTTGAAGGGATGAGCGTTTCTTGATAGGTGATTATGAATTTGGAAGAATCAAGCAGAACATCTGATACACCTGAATCGTTATGTTTCATCTGTGTATAGAATTACAAGAAAGAGAAATAATACCGTATTTCTCCCAAGTCGCAGTCACCTAGTTGCAAGTTTCGGTGATGCCGTTATGCACAACCATTTCAAGCTGACACAGTTCTACCAACACATCATTAAAACCAATTTGTTAATTCGGTTAGTTGGCTACACACGTGTTGATTGTTTTATTATCATAACTTGTCGTATAGTAGACTAATTTAATATGTAGCGTGCAGTGCGTGGCGGCTGGTTTTCATTTGGAAGTGAAAACGGTACATCATGCGTAAAGATATTTGTGTTACATTGAGTCTGGATGTTTGTCTGTATTTTGAGGCCGGGCGCATGAAAAAATTGCGCCGGTATTTGCATAATGCGCCGTTATTTTGAGTGTGCTAACTTGTGTTTGTATTAATGAAGTATTATAATTCATTGTATTAAAATTAAACGATGCAGGTGTGAATTTAGTGGGGTAGACAAAGAAACGGTATGAATATTTTATGATAGCACATTACCTTCTGATGCCGTAAACTTTTTATGAAATTATGCACCAATCTATCACATTATAAAAAATTTGTTGTTTTATTTTTTTAATAAACTGTAATGGACAGCACAGTACCTCCCGCTATAGATTTCTTATCAAACAATACAGGAACACGAACCACCACTATCAAGAAACGCTCATCCCTTCAAACAATTTATTTTTCAATTATGATAGATGTAAAAAATGACATTTTCCAAACGGTGTTTTGCTTTTCTTCAACGAAAATATCAAAATATAATATTTTTTTAACGTGCTGTAATTCGTAAATGGTGACAGTAAGAGAAAAATGTTTCAAACAATAATGGGGTATGTGACCAATTTTTTTTTCTGACATTACATGATACTAGATACAAAAATAAAATACCCGTATTTTTTTAAATCAATTAATTGTTTATAGTTAACGAGCAATCAATTTTTAAATATTTGGAGAGGGGATTGGACGTCACTGTGTCTTCTGAATAGATTGCGGCGGTAGGCATGGTGCTAGAAAAAGACCGAGATACTGTAAAGGAAAGAAATAGATATATATCAGCGGGTCATGCGTACGGCCACAGTGACGTCGCATATCCCTTCTCCAAAACACAAAATTGCTAATAACTTTACTATTACAAAATAATGTACAGTTTTTATTGTTGTATTAAGAAACTACAATGAAGAACATTCATATTCTATGGTTTATACATTGAAATTCGATTATGGTCACATACCCCATTGTAGATAATAATATTTGAAACATTATTCTAATAACAAAATTTTCATTAAACTATAATTTACTAAGATATTTAAAAATAACTTGAAAGGGCTTCAAGTAAACTACCACTTTCGGTCACTGGATTATCACTAAATAATCAACCCTTACTAAGTAGATTTACAAATTAATGTAAAATACAAAATATAAAATTCAGCAGTACTTTGAAATCCAGATATACAAACAATCATTTTTGCGAAAATATGAAAACTCATTAATCAAATTTGTAATGTGACGAGAGGAAAAAATAGTTCACACTTTTTTCGTCTTACAAAATGATTAC
The DNA here is from genome assembly GCA_963942605.1 of Poecilus cupreus. Taxonomy (NCBI): domain Eukaryota; kingdom Metazoa; phylum Arthropoda; class Insecta; order Coleoptera; family Carabidae; genus Poecilus; species Poecilus cupreus. The sequence continues at coordinate 18,873,038 of OZ012719.1, forward strand.
AAAATTTTCATTGTTGTAATCACAATTTTCCATTGTTATAATCACAATTTTTCATTGTTGTAATCACATTTTTTTTTGTTGTAAATACAATTTTTTATTGTTGTAATAGTTATTTGTCAAACTAGAGAGGAAAGCGCTTTTTTCCCACTCGAGCTCGTGAGGCAATTCGTGCGAGAGTGGAAAAAGGGCTTTCTTCTCGTGTTAGACACAACATTTTTTTCACCACATGTTTCTAAAAACGATTTACTCCAACCTAAAATACACTTTGACTACACAACTGACACAAAGTTGGGTTCATGGAGTTCATTTTCTTCACTATTTCAGGAGAGGAACGATGCGGATTCATGGCATGTCGTGAAAAAACACAATTTTTAATTGTTGTAATCATGTAATCACAAATTTCTTTGTTGTAATCAAATCAAAAAGTTTAATAGGATATGATTCAATAAGCATGTAATAATGTATTACTCATGAAAATGAAGTTTGCATGCCAAGCGAATGCGAGTGATGTGTAAATCATTCGAATGAGTAATAGCCATTACATGCGAGTAGAATACTATACTTTATCCACAACATTTCCTCAAATATTTATTTTGATTGTAATTATAAGTTACGTAGAATTTTTGCTCTGACAAATATAAATAGATAATTGTTAAACTAGAGAGGAAAGCGCTTCTTTTTCCCACTCGTGCTCGAAGTGTGTTAATGAGGCAATTCGAGCGAGAGTGGAAGAAGAGCTTTCCTCTCGTATTAGACACAACATTCTTTTCACGACATGTTTCTACTCGTAAAAACGATTTGCTCGGACTTAAAATATACTTTGAGTACACAACTGATTCGTTAAAAGTTAGGTTAGGTTATCAGATGCAAGGCGGTGTAACAGTGTTGCCAATGAACCAATCTTAAATCTAAATTAAAGCTGTCAAATTGTGATTTAATCGAGAAAAAGAAAAATATTATTTAAAGTACGTATATCACTAAAATAAGAATTTTCAGAAAAATTAGGAATTTATTTATAATTTTTATATTATTTGTTTTTGAAAATAACATACATATTGGTAACACTTCTATTTTTCTTCTCTAGAAAGAAAAACCACATTTTCTTCACCAATTCAAGAGCAGAACGGGGTTTAATGGCATGTCCTGAAAAAAATACATTCTTATACTTTCCATTATGCTTTTTTTAGACGACAAAATTTATTATTGTGTGTAATACGATATGAATTAGAATTTTTTGACAATTTTTTTTTTTGAAATTTTAGAGAATTTTAGTCATTGTCTCAACCAATGAAACTAGTTTATGTTTTGGTTAATTTATTATTTTTGTACGTATAACTTAAACCAAAAGAATTAGTGGCATAGGTGACAGCTGATATCGTGTTGGTACTTCTGAAACTGTTACAAGAAATTGACAGCAAATTTGTGGTATGTAAAACGAACTACAATATTTTTGAGTTCTTTTCAATTTGTCGACCAATAACAGCTATTACAGAATGAAGCGGATATTTTTTGAAGCTCACATTTGAAATGAAATGAAATAGTTTGTGTCCAATAATCTTTCAGTAATATTCTGTAATCAGAAGCCATGTTCAGATATTTGTTGCGACATAAAATAACTCTATTTATATTCGAGCATTCGAGGCCACATTGTACAAAATAACAATATGGAAAATAGAAACCAGCAAATGCTGGGATCGCATCGCGCTCCGCTAAATAAATAATGCACACACAGCGCAGCAGAATGCAAGGCCGCGATGCCCCAGATGCGCCGCCGCTGCTCATCCGGACAAATTAGTGATGTGAATCATTGGGAAGCTGCATCCAATATCGTAATCCTAGAGAAAGGTGAAGGATGGCTGTGGACACGAATAGCAGGGCCGTGGACACGCACGCGAGAAATGTGTTTACAAATGGAAACATTGTTTACTGGGTCCAACAACAGTTATTTGTCAAAATAGAGAGGAAAGCACTTCTTTTTCCCGCTCGAGTTCGAAATTTGCCTCAAGAGCGAGTGAGGCATTTCGAACGAGAGTGGAAGAAGAGCTTTCCTCTCGTGTTAAACACAAAGACTGCTAGTAAGAACAATCGATTAAGAGTGATTAACAAGCAGTTGACTAACTTTATTTTACGCTGTTAAGCGTTCCTAAATTATTTTAGAGATATAAGCTTCGAATGCAAGACATACAGAATTAAATATTCTACCACTTCTATTTCAAATATTTTTCTCAATAATCATGTAAGAAGGTTTGACAGCTGAAAAACACAGATAGTCAACTGCTAGTTAGTCGCCCTTAATCAACGTTCTTACTGGAGATCAACATTTTTTTCACGACATATTTCTAAAAATAATTTGCACGGACTTAAAATACACTTTGAAACACAACTGACAGACTGACACGTTAAAAGTTAGGTTATCAGACACAAAGCGGTTTAGCAGTGTTGCCAATGAACCAATCTTATATATCTATAATAAGTTGTCAAAATGTGATTTAATAAGAAAAAGAAACATATAAGACATAATTGTAAGATAATTTAAACAAAGTATGTATATCACTAAAATACGAATTTTCAATAAAATTAAGAGTTATTTATAATTTTTATAGTATATATTTTTTGTAAATAACATTCATATTGGTAACACTTCTATATTTTCCTCTCTAGAGTGGAACAACACATTTTCCTCACTATTTCGGGAGAAGAACGGTGGGGTTTCCTACCATGTCGTGAAAAAAATAATAACTTTGTTTTTCAGAAATCGATACTAAAGTACACGATATTACTTCGCAAAATTAGTCAAAATAGTAGCTAAAACTAAATTTTACAAACTCTTATATCAAAATTTAACTTTACAGACTCTTATGTCAAACTTGAATTATAAACCTAAAATAACAAACACATTATTCTATAATATTATTGGTGAATTTATGTATTGTTTAACTCTGATAATAACTTATCGGATTTAATACAGATCACATGCAGAACACATCTAAGAACATAAAAAATAATGAAAACTACAACAAAATTTTTTTATATAAATCAATATCGTTTTGAATTAAAACTAATCCTATTCAAACTAATTCGTCCCCATAATAAGTCGAAGTTGTATACTGTGCTATGTTCCTTCAAAACTAAATTAATTTTCATACAAGAATATTTATTAAACCAACAAAAGTTTTCAATGAGAACGACATCGAATTGGCACTACTCAAATCAATTTTACTTAAATATGAGGAACCTGTTTGTTTCAAAAATATTTATTTATGTATCAAGGCACTGAAGTTCAATTTTTATCACGAAAATAAACTATGTGAGTGATAAAAAGGAACTTCAGTGCCGAGGTACATATTCATTTTTATTTGAAATCTAAACCTAGAAAAAACTGTAAAAAAATTACAATATAGGTTAAGTTTATACATCTGTCAGTTGTCAATTGAAACTGACAGTCAGTGTTGCCAACCTCGAACATTGAAGTTATCGTTAATAACACTCAAAATTATGTGTTTTATTCGCAATATCGTCATCGGAATTAATTAGTTAATTCTTCTCGCACATTTTGTTTCATGTTACCTCCAAATTTACTATAGTACGTTAATATATCTGCCAATATTATCCTAATTGTACAATAATTATTTAACGGTTGCCAACACTGGGTTGCACAAAATCGTCGTATAATGGGTGACTTTAGTGACGATTTTTGAGCTTGTAATGACGATTTTTGAATACTTTAGCAAATGTGTACATCCAAAAACTGCCCGTCAACCGGAAATGGGAATTGAATAATTGAAGGCTTGTATATTGTATACGTAAGGTATTTTGAGTATCTTTCAGTAAATAATTGAGTTAGAGTAAAAGATGTAACATAGTACTCGTATAAGTTAAAATTTTTATTTGCTTTTTTTCGAGTTTATAAATTATTTGAAACATGAACCATTTGTGAAAGTGGTGGAATGTTTAGAGGAGATTGATTGTTGGTTAATTGTGTTAGAGGGTTTGTGCTACCCCACTATGTGGGATATAGCGTGACGTTAGGTATGTATGTATGTTTGTTTTAAGTTCCATTTCGTGAGCAAGCATTGAAATCACCATTGTGTGTTTGAAATATAACATGATTCCAGTATCACCGGTGATTATGATATGAGCACGTGTTGTTGCTGGGTCCATGGGCGGCGGAGACAATAGCGCACAAGGGCACCGGACCCACCCAACACAACACACCACACCAAACATACAAATCACGCGCTTATGCTAATCTTCACATTTGCGTAGGACAAGTTACTTTTAACGTATGCATTCAGTTAAGGACGTACTTTAAAACAGTGCTTTTCAAACACTCAATAAACTAATCTTCTTTATACCCAATTCAAAAATCTGATGTGACAACACATAACTTCCCGCTTAAACAACTTTTAAACTGTACGAAATAAAATAAATTGTTATGGGCAGCACAATACCTCCCGCCATAGATTTCTTATTGAACAATGCAGGAACACGGACCACCGCTATCAAGAAACACTTATCCCTTCAAAACATTCTGACACATGTCAAAAAATAATGTTGTTCTGTTTTTGTCAAAAAAACAGGTTAGCAGATTAAAGGCCGATATTTCCATCTACGAATAAACTTTCGAATAAGTTATTCGTTGAATAAATGAAAAAATACACATCAAAAAATGACAGCTAGAACAATAAGTATCATTTGAGCTATGATTTCGATGCAATATTTTTCATTTATTCGGCGAATTATTTATTTGGTACTTTATTCGTAGATGGAAATATTAGCCCTTAAACAAATATATTAAAATATAATTTTTCTTTAATGTGTTGTAAGTCGTAAATGGTGACAGTAAGAGGAAAATGTATCAAACAATAATTGTACATAATAATATTTGAAACATTATTCTAATAACAACACTTTCATTAAACCATAATTTACTGAGATATTTTTAAATAACATCATAAGTCTTTATGTACACTACCACTTCCAGTTATTGGATTATCACCAAAAACTAATCAGCTCTTCCAAAGGTGATACAATTAATAAATACAAAGTATCAAAATTTTCAGTTTAGTAGTTTTTGAGAAGCCGTAACTCCAGAGATCCACACAGCCTGATAGACACACACACACACAGACATCATCGTGAAATTAAAATCGTGTTCTAGGGACATAAAAACGTACTCATCCACTGAAAACTCACTACCCAATTTTTAACATGATTTCTATACCTTCCTTACAGGATGTGGCGGGAGATAATAAACAATATAAAATTTAGAAAAAAATATTATAACAGATTATATGTACATCATTGCTATCAGAATTTACCAAAAATTATATTAAATCATAAATAAATCACGGTTCAATCTTCTTAATCCGTGTAAATTCAGCAAATTATCTGCAACTGTCAAACTTTGAAATAAAATTTTTTAGGTTAGTTCGCTCAGTTATCGCAGCGTGTTATAAAATCATATCACACAGTTGCGAACATATCTGATTGGCTAACGAGCTTTCATATCACACAGCATTGCTAGTGATGTGCAATGACCAACTTTCAATAATAGTTTAGCGTGTGAATTTATGTACCTTTTGTAATGGTCGGAAAATATATTTTTTGTTTAACGTGTTGAAATTCGTAAATGGAGACAGAAAGAGAAAAATGTTTCAAACAACAATTGTATCGTTTCAAACATCATTCTAACATAAAAAATTATCATTAAACCATAATTTATTGAGATATTTCAAAATAACTTGACAAGGCTTCAAGTAAACTAGCACTTCCAGTTATTAGATTATCTCCAAAAACTAATCAACTCTTCTTAAGGGGATTCAATTGATATAAATATATAAAATACCACACAGACAGACAGACATCATCGCGAAACTATTAAAATCGTATTGTAGGGACCCTAAACGTACTCATCTACTAAAAATTCACTACCCAATTTTTAGCATGCTTCCTATACCTCCCTTACAGGATGTGGCGGGAGGTAAAAATAAATATTGAAAATTATATCTATGTATGTCTTGAATGAAATGATTGAAATCGTTGGCAATGATAAGATCTATAGCCTTGGACGCCGCCAAACACTTTCAAAATGTCCGCAAACACACAAACAACTACACTCACACTAACACATGGAGACACAAATTTGCATTTCCTGCGATTAGTGCGATTTATTCTTCGGATTTATTAAAATTAAAATACCTGAGAGATGAGACACTGCGCACTGAACACAATTCAAATTCGCAGAAAATAATTAGTATCGATGCTTCTGAGATTCGTTTTTGATTTCGCGAAGTTCAAATAGAAATCACGATCCACCTGTCTTCGTGGAAATCAACCGGAAATTTCCATGATTCACTTCAATTATAAAAACTAATTAAATATGGAGATTTAATTGAAAATATTTTTAAAAGTTAATGGCTGGTACCACGAGCTCTGTTTTTGGGTATTTTAAGACATACGAGAAGTGTTTTAGACTAGGTTTTTACGCTGTACAAAGTTCTAAAATTATTTTATAGAAAAATACTTCAAACAAAAGTGTTAGACACAACATTTTTTCACATGTTTCTAAAACGAATTGCTTAGACACTTTGACAATACATCTCACACGTCAAAAGTTAAGTCGCCGAATACTAGAATTTAGAAAAGTTAGGTTATCAGACGCAAGGAGGTGTACCAGTGTTGCCAATGAACCAATCTTAAATCTAAATTAGTTGTCAAATTTGATTTAATCTAGAAAAAGAAAAATATGACATATAACTTTAAGATAACATAAAGTATGTATATGAGTAAAATAAAGATTATCAATAAAATTAGGAATTTATTTATAAATTTTACAATATATTTTTTGTAAATAAAATTCATATTGGTATCACTTCTATATTTTCTTCTTACGAGAGAAAATAGTTATTTGTCAAACTAGAGAGGAAAGCGTATCTTTTTCCCCCTCGAGTTCGTAGTTTGCCTCATGAGCGCAGCGAGTGAGGCATTTCGAACGAGAGTGGAAGAAGAGCTTTCCTCTCGTGTTAGACACAACATTTTTTTCACAACATGTTTCTAAAAACGATTTGTTCGGACCTAAAATACACTTTGAGAACACAAGTGACAGACTGACAAGTTAAAAGTTAGGTTATCAGACACAAGGTGGTGCAGCAGTGTTGCCAATGAACTAATCTTAAATATCTTTAATAAGTTGTCAAATTTGTGATTAAATAAGAAAAAGAAAAATATAAGACATAATTGTAAGACAATTTAAAGTATGTATATCACCAAAATAAGGATTTTCAATAAAAATAGGAATTTATTTATAATTTTTATAATATATTTTTTGTAAATAACATTTATATTGGTAGCACTTCTATATTTTCCTCTCTAGAGAGGAACAACACATTTTCCTCACTATTTCGGGAGAGGAATGGTGGGGTTTCGTACCATGTCGTGAAAAAATACATTTTTTCACGACATGCTAGGAAACCCTAATAGTGGGAAAATGTGTTTTCTACAACACTGTTTTGGAAATCACACATTCTACAACTAAAAATTGTTATGGAATCACTAACATTCCATACGTCGCGTATGGAATATTTTCGACGAATCAGACCCGCGATATATGAAGCATCTTAATTCAGTTACTATGGTTACGTCTTTGTTTTAATTTAATTTTTAGAGTTTGACGTTTTCAACAGTTTTGTATTTGTATTTTTTGTATTATTTCCAAAAGCTTGTTATAGAAAGTATAGTCTACAACATGTAACGTAATGGCATATCCCACACTCGCAAACCGTAGCCCTCGTGTGAAATATATGCAATTCCATTACTTGTTGTAGAATATACTATTTTTTTCTAGTGAGGAAAATATAGAAGTGTTGCCAATATGAATGGTATTTACACAAAATATATTGTACAAATTATATACAAATGAGTAATTTTATTGAAAATCCTTATTTTAGTGATATAAATATTTTAAATTATCTTACATTTTTCTTTTTCTAGATTAAATCACAATTTGACAACTTTAATTTAAATTTAATATTGGTACATTGGCAACACTGTTACCCTGCCTTGCATCTGATAACCTAACTTTTAACGTGTCAGTTGTGTTCTCAAAGTGTATTTTAGATCCAAGCAAATCGTTTTTAGAAACATGTAAAAAAAATGTTATGTCTAACACGAGAGGAAAGCCCTTTTTCCACTCTCTTGCGAATTGAAACCTCGAGCTCAAATGAGAAAAGAAGCACTTTCCTCTCTAGTTTGACAAATAACTATATTCTATAATTTCTATTGGAAACATTTTTTAATAAAGTAATTTTAGTTTAGTTTAGTTGTACAGCACTAACAACACTCTTAAAACACAGAAAAACAGATCTCGTACCAGGCAATCAGTATTGTAAAAGAAAGTATAATACTCCTTGGTTGCACTCTAGCACTCGGTGCTGCGATGGCACTGACGAAGGGACTCCTCCCCAAGTCGTGGGTCTGAACGCCTCGGCTATAACGGTATCGACGCTATGGTGTTGACAGCTGTTTGCACTATCCTGGTACATGTATGTGTGCATGCTATTCTATTGTTATGCAAATGATATTCAAATTATTCGTATTGTTTATATGAATTAGTTTCCATTTGATTTCTACTTGGTGCTGGATTCATTCAAGCGGGTTTTTAAATTAATACCCAAGCAATCTACACTCACCGTACACATCTCCACAGATATTCATTACAAATTCTGATAACCTCCATACAAATAAACATATTTGTAAATATGACAATTAAAATGTAAGTGTACATTTTCATTGTTGTAATCAAATGTTTTTCTTTATTGTAATCAATCAATTTCATTGTTGTAATCAATCATTTTTCATTGTTGTAATCAAATTTTATATTATTGTAATCAGTTTTTCATTGTTGCAATCAAGCTTTTTTATTGTTGTAATAGTTGAATAGGACAATAAGCACATGAAACGTAATTGAAAATGATTTTCTGCTTGTGAAATCGAACATACTTCAGTTCGTATAACTTTTTCTTGTGAACACCGCGAATCAAATAAAAAGCAGAGAAAACTGCGCACGTGGTTTTCACCGTGACGTAAGTAATCGGTTTTCCAGTACACTTAAAGTGAAATCAGAAATCGAACATCTGATCAATCGGCTTGCATGCTACATGGAACATGGGCAATCTATTTTCTAAAATCGCCTTATAAAATCATCAAACAGCAGTTTCTCATTTGCCATTTCTATATACAGACGCATAAAAATTAGTATTTCATCGGTTTCATACCTAACATAGACAACTGGAACTGGAAATAATAATCAACAGCGCAGTTATATTGCTTTTCAATATAAAATATATTTATAAACGAGAACATTTGAAATGGTGGAAAATTGTGTTGAACCTAAAACTTTCTGGACACTGATATTTATGTTTTTAGTTTCGGTTCTTCAACTTATCTGTCTCAAAAATTTATATTGTGATATAAGCACATGATATTACCTGAGAATTATCGGAAAATTTTTGTACTCAATTTATTTGCACTTTACATTCCGTCATTTTTACTTTCTTATACAAAGTATAAAGGTAGTATTGGAATCATGAACAAAATCACTGACAATATTTTTGCGGGAAAACATATTTTGACGTTCACTTCTCAGTGATGTATGTGTGTGAGGATGGATGGATGAATGGATGGAAGTCCGTGTGCGCAATATCACATGAACGAAACAAGATATGTAAACAAAACTTGGAATTTATAAATTTCATGAAAATGTGAAGAGCTGAGTTGATTTTGACTGAAATTGAAAAACTGGAAAAGGAAGTTTACTGGACACACAAAACATTAAATTACATTATTTCAAAAATAGAATAAGCTGTGAGAAAAAGTTTCAAATGAAAGATGTTAGCAAAAATATTTGGAATATAAAATGTTATTTGCACTTTTCTTGTACATGCTTCTAATTTTAAGAAAAAATAAATTATATATGTATTTCAATAATCTTAGCTACAATAAGATCAAAAACTAAAACTTTTTAACATCTATTTGTAAAATAATTGTGAACTGGCAAAAATATCGGTCGTTTGATGTACTATAAAAGCAATATTAGTATTATTAGTTTTAAAGACCACATTTTACTTAATACCTATTTTAAAATAAAATCATAAATTTAAAGAAGTTTAACATCTATTATGACAAATAAATTGTCAAAATAAAGTCATACGCGAGGAATAAATCATACGTACTCAGTTGGTTTTATATGTATAAAAATCTGGTGTGGGCACCACACTACTTTCTTATACAAATAAAACCAACGGAACATGAATGACTTGTTCCTTGCGTATGACTTTATTTTGACAATTATTTAATATATAGATGTTAAACCTGTTCAATTTTTTGTTCTCATTTAACTATGAATTTATTTTAAAATAGAAATCAATTAATATCTAGTCTTCAAAACTTTCTAACTAATATTACAAATATTACTTTTATAATATTTCACACGACACATATTTTTAACACTTCACAATTATTTGACACGTTTGACACATAGATATTAACAATATTTTAGTTTTTGTTCCCATTGTAACTAAGATTATTAAAATATATTCTTAAATACATAATTTATTTTTTCTTCAAACGTCATAAAAGTACGTTGTTATGTATTTGTATCAACAAGCAGAAGTTCAATATTGTCGCCGCCGGCGTAAAAGTGTTTCCTTGGCAACACATTTACGCCGGCGGCGGACAAAGTAAAATATTATGAAAAATAGTTAGGTTGTAATTCAATAATTTGACAGTTAGAAATGAAACAAATAAACAAAAATAACAAAACAGCATATTCTACGGCAACTTGAAATGCTAGATAAGGTAGAATATTTTTTGAAGTTTTGAGCATTTTATAATATTTATAATTTTATTTTCTATGTTTGAAGAAAAAATAGCATGTGTTATTCGGAGTAAATATGTCTTTGGATGCTTCGCATGTAATTGTTCGACTCGCTTCGCTCGACGTTCAAACTTACATGCTCAGCACCCAAAGTATCACATTTACTCCTAATAACACAATATACTATTATTCAGTTGTAACTAGGGCAACAAAATAGAATGCAAATAAACAACCATAGGAAAAATTTAAAAAGATTACAAATTTTAAAAGAAATGTCAACAAATAATATTAACATCCATTTAAGAAATCAACCGAGCACTTGAAGGTACTACTCCTCAAAATACTAAAAAAATAAACATAAACAAAAAATATGTCACATTCCGTACATTTTTGTACAATTTTTATATTGTTATAATTATAATCAAAATACCTATTTATGACACATACTTGCTGCAATAAAATAAAAATTGTTATGGGTTGGGTCGTTCCCAGACAAACAAGAATTATTTATATAAAACACAAGTTTATTGCATTATTTATACAACAGTCATTGCATTCTGTCTAACCACTGTTACCAACCTTAACATTAGCATTACTAGTTGCAGTCGCTCATTACAAATTATAATTGTACTTGGTGTGTTGGTATAATTGTGTACACGTTTTGCACGTGGAAAATATTTTTATCTTGAGTTTTTATTACATTTATAAAGCCATAAATTATACAACTCGAGTGATATCTGATCAAACAGACGCGCACGTATTTTATGAATTATAAAATGAAATAAATACATTTTACATTTCCAGTGAGAATAGAAGCACTGTTCATAACTAACACCTGTGTGCTGATGGATATTTTTTGTGAGATATTTAGCATATTTAAGCATGACGTATGCATGATGTGTTGAGCATCACCTACACGTCATGCGAGGCGGTGGCGGTGGTAGGGGGAGCGAGGGGCGGTGTGCGGACGCAGAGGATTGTCAAGGTCGCATTTTTAACTTGGTGATGGCTCGCCTCGCTTATCTGGCACCCATTATTGCACTAGGTTAGGTGTTTGGTTACTACTTCTAGTCAAAATACTATACACACACAATAATTTGAAATGAGTAGCACATAACATTTCTCAAACATTTTATTATAATCCGACAAATCGTCAAAAGCCAGCGTCACAAATCATCAGTCATACTAACATCGTTAGTTTTTGAAATAATAACATTATAACCTACCACTTCCGGTTGATGGCTACCCATCAAAATCTAATCATCTCTTAATTTTTCATAAGAATCTCAACCCCATAATTTCCAGAAAAATTTAATTTCTAAACGATACAAAATATATAACATCGTTTTGGAAACTGGGCATTCCACTACTAAAAATTGTAATGGAATCACTAACATTCCATACGCGGCGTATGGAATATTTTCGACGAATCAGAACCGCTTATTAGCGCGACATATGAAGTATCTTGATTCAGTTACTATGGTTACGTCTGTTTGTTTTGATTTGATTTATTTGAGTTTGACTTTTTCAACAGTTTTATATTTGTATTTTTGTATAATTTCCAAAACCTTTTTGTAGAAAGTATAGTCTACAACATGTAACGTAATGACATATCCCACGCTCGCAAACCGTAGCCCTCGCCTTCGGCTCGGGCTACAAACTTTTTACTGGCGTGGAATATGTGCCATTCCATTACTTGTTGTAGAATATACTATTCAGCAGTAATAATACAACAAGAGAGTGAGAATAAATTGAAAATAATTTTCGAAAACTTGTTGCCAGGCAATAGCCACGAAAGCCCTCAAATGGCAACAAGTTTGATAAAGACACTGGAGAATTATTTTCAAATGTAATTACACAAGAGCATTTTACTTTGCCCGATAAACTGATTTTATTTTTTAAACAGTTTTCGAGTCAATTTGCTGTCAGGTGACAAGGTTAACTTGTCAAACTGAAATTTATCCGAAGAAAATACAATGCTCGAGTGTAATTCGGCGAGATACTTTAACGACATTATTTATGAAAAGGTTTATTTAAAAGTGCAATTGATGAAAATACAATTATTATACATCATATTTTTGACATATAATGCAAGTGAGATTAATGTAGTTAGTATTTTGATCTGGGTGCTATGAGGAAAGGTAAATAATTTTTTTTTTATGGCTTACCTTATATTGGAGTTAAATTATCTAATTTATCAAACTCTCAAGTTATATTTAATTAGATTATTTATTATTTATTCATCAGGCACGCCACTAAATATATATTTATTACTCATTTTTTACTTGTGTGGATAACTATCTGATCAATCAACATTTGTCAACAAAAACAAAAAACCTACAGAGATTATTCTCGGCAATAATCACAAGAGCTTTATTCTCAGTAATAATATAACAAGAGAGTGAGAATAAATTGAAAATAATTTGACAGATCTTTCGAAAACTTGTTGCCAAATGGCGACAAGTTTGAGAAAAATACTGGAGAATTATTTTCTAAATTATCGAATTAGATTATTTTTTGATTTCATCATCAGGCACAGCACTAAATCTATCTTTTTTGCTCATTTTTACTTGTATTGATGATAACTATTTGACATCTGTCAACAAAAACAAAAAAGCTACAGAGAATATTGCCGGGAATAATCACAAGAGCATTATTCTCAGTATAATAAGGACAGGATTGGTTAAAACGCAGACACGTGACATACAATAAAGCATTTCATTGGTTTAAATAAACGTCAAAAGATAATCAGTATAATAACAGGATTGGTTAAAACGCAGACACATGACATACGATGGAAGTATTTTATTGCTTTTAAGAAACGTCAAAAAATAATCAGTACAACAGTGTTTGAGAATTCGTAATTTCAGAAATCCATACATACACAAAGACATCACCACGAAAGTATGAAAATTCAGTACCGAATTTTTAGTATGATTCCTATACCTCCCTTACATGATCTGACAGGAGGTAAAATAGTTTTTCTGGCTTTAAAAAATGTCATTATTGTAATCACAATATTTCATTATTGCAATCAAATAAAAAAGTTTAAAATATATTTTATCGCCAATAATTTCTAATCAAACTGCTGGAAGAAATTATCAGGGAATATTATCTTTAAAGGTAAATAAACTAATCCAGTAAATTACTACATTTATAGGTACATGTAATCGCAATAAATTTGCAATCTCGAATTATTTTCACAATATTTTATAGTACACGAAACACAATCATTCCCTAACAGCTGTATCGAAATGTGCAGTAAGCACTAAGTTTCATACACTAATCAGGATTTATTAAGTAATTAATTCTTTTGAAATTTGCAACAGTAGGTAGAGTACACGATTCTTGCTAATTATTGATTCGCATTTTATGAGAACGAATTAATTACTAATTAAGCCGTAAAGTTTATTATTTCATATGAATTAAGCGATTGAAATTTTAAAATGCACAATCAGAATTTATCGACAATGCAATAGGTTATTAATTAAGTACACAAGATGAAGAGTTTAGCAGATTTGTGTAGTACATTTCGTAGCGTTTTGTTTGTACAGATAGCAATCTGAACTTGTATTCTTTTTCCCTTTAGCCCACAGGCGTAATTACCAAAATAATTGGCATGGAGAACAGAAACCGTGTATGTGTGTGTGTGTGTGGCTGGTTAGCGGACGACAGGCTGGCACAGCATCACGCAGGTAGTCATGGAATGTGAATAACAGAGTCGTAGGGTCAATCAAACGCAAACGCACTTACCCGCTGGCATTCCAGAGCCTCTGCCGTGTGTTCCTCCTTCTGCTTGAAACAATTCGAGCATTTCGACTTGTTGAAGATATTCGGCGCGAACTTCCGACAATCACTACGCAGCGAATTTGGAGACATTGTTTACACACACTGATGTTTAAACGATCATGTTCTGAGATACTAACACATGTGTTCAATCTGATTCTGATTATATTTCACTGCTTACTACACACTGTACACTTGCCCCGAGGTAACTAAACTTTACAAACTACGACGAAACTAACTTTTTAAACTTTTATCCTTCTTCCTTTGCCAAAACCCCTCGCAAACAAGACGAGGTGTACTTTAATCCAATCATATTTAAAACAAAATATAGCATTACGACACAATTCTTATTTGCAATTCACAAAACACACATCACTCAAAGTCCTAAAACAAACTGACTTCACTTGCTTTAATCCGCTTATAACATGCCATCGTCTAGTTCACTGACAATTAACCAGTGTTGCCACATGACTTATAGATAACAATAATCGTAAGTTAATATTACTGGCAAATATCTATTTACAAGAGTTTTTTATAAATATCTGTATTGATTTTTCATGAAATTGTACGATTCAAATATATCAATTCATTATCTTATCGGAAAACTTATGTTGACGTAATATTTATTATTGGATATTGTGGCAGCACTGACAAAAAATTACTGTACATGAGCCATCTACTGGAATAAAACAGAAACACATTCCGTAAACGTCAAATACTAATTTGCATTTAAATTTATTTATAAATATGATGTAGATATTCAGTATTAACGTTACTTCTCGTCGGTGGCAGACGGACCAACAAAATAAGTAGACTCGTATTTATTCTGCAAGTTTTCAAATTGTGTAGTGTAGGTAAAACAGAAAATCAGAAGACTTTATTATCATTGAATGACAAGTGAATTGTAACTTAACCTTAAAGTTAAAAAATGGATGCTGGAGGTGACAGGTTAATAGACTCGTAAGTAAAATATTCTGTAATGAATTACTGTATTAATATTTTGCATAAATATATAAAAATTTTCTAATACTTGCTTATGTAACAATAGTTATCAATGTCAATCGTATACCAAGGAAAAAATTGATTTGTGATTGTGACGTTTATTTATAAACTCAAAACGTTTTTTTAAAGATTATTACCGATTAATTCCGAAATGATGATACATAATGATCAAGGTTTATCCTTAATTTTATAGATTTAAGGATTGTTAATTGCGTATTTTATTTTGAAAAGACAATGCTCATTGTCATTGCGTTTCACACTTTGAAACGTAAATATTGACTATGTTCGCTGCCAAAAAATAAAATAGCTGAAGTAATGTTTAACTGATCTAGTATATCGGCCTACATAGAAGAGTATTTGTTGGGTGCATTGCATGAAACTGTATATTATAGAAGTTCTCTCCACCCAAGCAACGTAGCGGTGATCCGGGAGGTGTACGACTCGGAGTATGCGCACGAGGCCTTCGCCATGGAGCTGGAGCGGGCGCTGGACGCGGGCTGCGCCGTCATCGTGGTGGAGCCCACGCAGCTGGGGGACGAGACGGCGCGCTGGATCAGCGTGGGCAACTGCCTGCACAAGACGGCCGTGCTGACTGGCGTGGGGGCCCTGGTCACGTCCCTGGTGTGGGCTGACCGCCCGGTGCTGTCCACCCCGCTGGCCACGTTGTCCTTGCTGTGCACTGGACTGTACACGGTGTCCTGGCAGTTTGATCCGTGCGTCAAATATCAGGTAACAGGTTTTTTATTTTATAGTTATATTTACGTAAAAATTCAAAAATACTTCAAATAAATGTTGTAGATAATAAATTCTTCTTCTAAGTCAGTAATCACATTTTATTTTGCTCGGTTTATACCCGAAATAATTGGATTTAAATTTATATAAGAATTGCATGTTTATAGTGATAGCCATGAAATTGAAACAAAATAACAAACAAAAATGTGTGACGTTTAACTGTCCAAAAAGTTGGGTTATATGGCAATAAAAGATTTATTATTGAAAATGGATAATTATTCACACGAAGAAAATACACATTTTATAATTTTGTAGTAATTATAAATATTTGTTTTAATTTTATCTTCGTCATGTGAATAGTGAATAATACATCTTTATGTTCAGCTGTACCAAAATCACATGTTTATGATATTGTTTAGTGGTCATAAAGTGGCTCTTTATTGAATAGTCTGAAAAAGTAAAAAGATTCATAATCAAAATGAATTACAAAATAAATCCCATTTATTAAAACTAAACTTTTTTGACAGTTAAAACGTCATTCATTTGTTTGTCATTTTGCAAAGTAGTTTAAAATCAAATTACGGGAAAAAAATTGTGGTGTCATCTATTGATAATTTTTAAGACAGGAATGAGCAAAATAGTATATTGAACAACTAGTGTTACAATTAGACATTGTAACACGAGTTGTTCATACTACTTTTCCTATTTCACGTTCATAAATTCAATAAAAATAAAATTGTACGGCATGCTTAATATACCACTGGTCACCAAGGGGCTTTGCCCGCGGGGCCTATCGAGTCCCAGGCCACAACCCCGACGCCGGGGCTCCGATTCAATAATTTTATGTGAGCAATGACAGCCCCAAGTTTGACAGACCGTTAATTTTACAAATAATAAATTCCCAAAAACTGTTGCACAAAATTTCATTTGGTAGCATTGTTTTTGAGAAAAACAGTGTCACAAAATTTACTTTTTCTACAATCGTTGCACAATATCGACATTGTTATTCCATTTTTGGTTAGGAAATGTTCAAAATTGCTGCTCTAGGGCGACAAAGTGGCATATTGTCGCACTAGCGCGACAAAAACAAAACAAAAATAAATTAGATAAAAGCAGTAAATGATGCATTGGATTTTTCTGGTAATAACCTTGCTATTGCAAATACAGTTGGCATATACGTACATACACTTCAACTTAATCACCATAGACGTATTCACTCTGTAGACTTTATGTCAAATGTACTCCATATGTCAAATGTACTTCATGTGTCAAATTATGATTTCTTTGAAAATGTTTATTCTGTTAATAAACGTTGTCATGATTACGGTGACATGGGTAACTACAATTTTACTGAATTGTTATAGGCGGGACCAAAGATAATTTTGAAAATGAATTTTTTTCTACAGCTTGACATTGTTCAACGATTGTAGAAAAAATATTGTGTGCATCTCGTCGGATAGAGCTTGTTCGGTGCACTCGCCGCGTGCAACAAACAATGCTCTATCCGCACTTGATACACAAATAACTATTGTGTACGTGAAATAGGAAAAATCTTTTTCTCACTTGTGATTAAAGCATCTTTTTCTTACTAGTGATTAAATTGCTTACTTTAAATTAAAAATTAAATGATTATGGTATTGTGGAAAAAAAGCTATGTTCTCACTAAAATAATGACAGGATTGGTTAAAACGAAGACACGTGATAAACAATGACACATTTGATTGGTTTTCAGAAATGTCTAAAGAAAATAAACATTTATTTGAAGCCAGTGAAATAAATAATACTAGAACGCACACTGACGTTGAAAATACATGCTGAGATAGACAGATAGTTTTTCCTGGCTACTTTAACACATGTTATTTATTTTTCCTATTTCACGTACACAAAGTCAATTTTGCGACACTGTTTTTCTCAAAAACAATGCTACAAAATTGAATTTTGTGCAACTAACAATTTGTAAAATTAACAGTCTGTCAAACTTGGGGCTGTCATTGCTCACGTAAAATTATTGAATCGGAGCCCCTGCGTCGGGGTTGCGGTCTGGGACCCGATAGGCCCCGCGGGCAAAGCCCCTTGGTGACCAGTGATATATTAAACATGCCGTACAATTTTATTTTTATTGAATTTATGATCGTGAAATAGGAAAAGTAGTATGAACATCTCGTGTTACAATGCCTAATTGTAATGCTAATACTTCGCGTAACTCGCCTGCGGCTCGTTTACGCAAACTATACTCGTATTACAAAAAAGGCTATTGTAACAATAGTTGCATCAATATACTATTTAGATTGTTAGCAACAAAATAAATGCGAGACTTGTTTGTCGTCAGGTGGAAAGCGACTCCAGGAGACTAGCGCGCCTCCCGGTGCTCGCGGGCATGGCGTCCGTATCTCCCGTAGTTCTCGTACGTAAAGACGACACCCGGCGCAAACTGCTGCACTGTTCTGTGTCGCTGCTGGCCGCGGCGCTCACCGCCTACAAATTCTACCAACACGCCAAGTAAACTCATCACGCTAACACAATTATTCTTAAAATCAACAACAGACACTTCGAATCAATTATTTATTCATATTTAGGTAAGTGGCGAAAATCTAATGTTGGCAGCACGTAACATAACCTAAACGTCACTTGGTTATTCTTCTTATTTTTCAATTCCAACTTGTAAACAAATCAAGTTAGGTTAAGATAGAAATTGTGTTCAAGTTAATTTTAATTAGTTTCGACAATTGGAAATGAAAAATTTGTAAGTATACAAAATATTAACCTCGAAAATTTTGACAGGTAAATTTGTACGATTTGTAAAATGTTGATATTAAGAACGGTTGTAGCGAAGTGATATCGAACTAGTGTTGGAGGTGGTTGATTTCCACGAATAGTTAGTTAGTGAGATAGTTTATAATTGTATAGTGCATAATATACAGAGTTGAAAATGACGATGACTATAGATTGTTGTGTATTTTGTTAATTTTGTGTAGGTTAGGTCCATCTGCAATAATGATCATTATTACGCATTGTTAATTCATGAAAATACATCTTTTTTATTATACTTACCGTTTGTTTGTCACTGTCGCTTTCAAAAGCCCGTTTCACACAATCAATTTTACTGGATACGTCAGTTTTTATGAAAATTACTTCAACGATTTACTCAATTTTAATGTACATGAAAAAATATAACTTGTTCTATTCTCTTCAATTATTGTTTGAATGAAATGATTGACATGCGTAGTTATATGCGCACAACCCGTTTTACGAAATGTCATTTGAAACTGCTACAAGACATTGCTTTGTGTAATAATATATTCTACAACAAGTAATGGAATGGCACATATTCCATACGGGAAAAAAGTTTGTTTGCTTGCGAGTGTGGGATATGCCATTCCGTTATATGTTGTAGAATATACTTTCTATAACAAGATTAGGTAAAACCGTAGTTTACGGCCAATTGTGACGTTAGCTACGGATCGCCAATGATGTTTGGTAGATATGACAGTTTGGAGTGATGCAAGTAAAACAATAAAAATCTAGTACATTAGCTTTCTGTAAATGCTGTTGAACAAATTCGTGTTTATTCAACCTCAAAACTAAAATAAATCTGAGTTTCTTTCTTTTTTAAATTGTTTTTCTTTAACTATGACCGGCTAAAGAAACTAGGACCTGCAGCTAACTGCTCTTGTGGCCGTAAACTACGGTTTAACCCAAGATTATTATTATTATACAAAAAATACAAATACAAAACATCAAACTCAAATAAATAAAATTCAAACAAACAGACGCCACCACAGCAGCCGAACAAAGATACTTTTTATATCGCGCTAATATGCGGCTCTGATTCGTCGAATTTATTCCATACGCCGTGTATGGAATGATAGTTGTTCAAATACAATTTTTAGTTGTGGAATAGTTAGTTTTCAAAACAGTGTTACAGAAATAATATTTCTACGACTATTACTCTAAGTATGTCATTATAAAACAAATTAAGATCGCTGTAAGTGTGTAAGTGCGTTATTACAGATAGTGTTACGTAATGAAGATGAAATTTAAGTTGGCACTACTGACTGTCACACAACCAAAATGATTCAAATTTCATTCTCAAAATTTAAAATTAAATGTAATGGATTCAAATTTAGCTAACTGATAAAATTTGGTAAATAAATTCATATTTTGGTGGTTTTTATAAATTATGACACCAATATTTCAATAAAATAATGTAGAGGGGACTATATTTCATCATGTATTCCTACGCTCAATTGTTGTTTATTTTTATAAATAACAACAAAGCTTGTTTGACATTTAGGTAATTTGTGTGATTATTATATGTATACTGGGTCATATTTTATAGTCTCCCATCTGCATCTATAGTTTATAATGTGTTTTATAGTGAGGTAAATAAATATATACTATTAAATATTATTAATTTTCAGTTATATTTATTAATATTTTAGCTAAGAAATGTCAAGCGACAGCAAAATTTCAATTAGAACACCACTGAAGATACTAGCTAAGCTAAAAGTGCAACAAATAATTTTTCATCGACTAAAATCTCGAAAAAAATTATGAATTTGTGTACCAAAAATTCATGGATTGGAAAATACAAAAATACATAATAAATTTATAGTTATTCGAATTTGGTTTTTAGTTTAGAAATAGTATTGAGTGGTCGTAAAAAAAGTGTAGTACATAATTGTAGATAAAGGAGACAAATAACGGAGAAGCAGTCAATTTATTAAAAATTGTACAACACCAACGTTTCAACTCCAATTGAGTCTTCTTCAGGGTGATAAAATTACATTAGGATGAATAAAAATGAGTAAATGTTAAATACATGTCAAAATAATTGTACGTCAAAAAATTTACATATTTATTTATAATTATTTTTTGACATACAATTATTTTGACATGTATTTAACATTTACTCATTTTTATTCATCCTAATGTAATTTTATCACCCTGAAGAAGACTCAATTGGAGTTGAAACGTTGGTGTTGTAAAATTTTTAATAAATTGACTGCTTCTCCGTTATTTGTCTCCTTTATACATCTTCCAGTCAAGAAATCGTCTCGCTTATATAATTCTAGATGTAAAGTGAAATTACAAACTCGCCGCTACGCGGCTCGTGTCAATTTTTTCACTCGTGCGTAATCTGCTTCTTACATCACTCATTACGTAATATACTATTATCATCCAAGTTTGACACATTTAAATTATTACACAATAAAATTTTCTCAATAACACCGGATAAGAATTGATTAAACAGTTTAAATAATTTCAACAATAGCTGTTTCTAAAAGTTGTGATAACCTTTGGGCAGAGCAATTCTATGTTTACTTAAAAGAAAAGAAATAAATAAATAATTGAGCTATATTGCATACTGGAATTGTGGTCAAAATATACATTAAAATTGATTGTGCGAAATGGACTACCAAAAATAAAAAATATAATAAAATGAAGAAATTATAACCTATAAAAAATGACAATTTGTAAAATGTAATAAACGATATTTTATTTCAGTTTTCCACAAAAGACATTTTACAATCTTTAACATAAACGCTACAAGCACACATAAAATGACAACAATCAACAACAATGTGACAAAACCAAATAATTGACAATGTAATCGAATTGAAACTCAATAAAACCTACCAGTTGTTACCAAATCAGTTATTGAATACAAACACACAACACATACTCGACGCATGATGTGCACTACGCCTCCTTGCTGGCCGCGTCGCTGGTGCTGTGTTTGCGCGCGCGCCGAGCCATCACCCAGAAGTAGACGGAGGGCGCGAGCAGGCGCAGGTAGATTGCCACCCGGGCTGAGAACTGCGTGATGACCAGCTCGGGCTCCTCGCAAGCCACGGCCTTGAGGATTTCGTAGGCCACGTATTCGGGGGTGTAGCCCCCGGCTGTAGTTTCGTCCATCACTGATGAAATGTTATGTATTAGTTGGTATTGAATCTTCTGATTTATCAAATAGGAATATGGGTGTAAAATTGAATGTAATTTTTTTGATATGGCTGTATCGTTTTACCTATTTACATTACAGCAAAAGTGTCAATACAAAACTTGTTCAGAATGTAAAAATACATGCAATAAGGTCTATTTGGTTACCTAAATATTAGTATTTCACGATATATCAATCAAATTAAAATTAATATTTATTAGAAAAAAAATTGTAACACAGCTCTGAAAAATTAGACAAACCCAAAAAATATTTGACTTTTCCAGATCAGGTTGAGATTTATTTATTTTTTTTTTTAACAGAAATAAATGGAATGATGTGAAATGTAAAATACGCCATTATATCATTACAATCTTCTACGAAATTTCCACAGGAAATAATGCAACAACGTAATAAATAAATCTAAATATCTGTTTTCCGAAATGTCAAATATTTTGTTTTTGTTTGATTTTCCATGACTGTTACAATTTTTTCCTAATAAATATTGATTTTAATTTTATTGATATATCGTGAAATACTAATATTTAAGTAACCAATTGGGCCTTATTGCATGCATTTTTAATTTTGAACAACTTTTGTATTGACATTTTTGCTGTAAAGTGAATAAGTAAAAATTTACAGCAATGTCAAAAAAATAGTATTGAAATCCCTATGTTCCACATTTCAATTCTACGCCCATATAAATCTTGTGCTTAACTTGTGCCCAGGCACGCAGTGATTTTTGTTATGATCGCTGTGAGTACTAACAGTTTAAAAACATTTTATTCGGTTACTCGATCGGCCAGGATTTTTGCAGCCCGCTCTTGGACTATAAACGGAACTGAGTTTAGAGAAATTGAATCAGATGTAAAGAAAATACGTTAATTCCATTTATTTTAACAAGAAACTTGAATAACCTGTAAGACTATTTTTATCAAATGTTTGATTACCTCTGATAAATGTGTCATTCAACAAGACTTTAATTTCGTCGACCTAAAGTAATATTTATTAGTTATAAACAAAAATAATATGTTTTGTATGTATTTAAATATATTTACGAATTCAAAGTAAAACAAAAAACCTTTAAATTAGTTGCCAACTATTTTGACACTTCGACAATCGAACAGATCAATAATAACAGAAGTACAAATAATTTAGAATAGGATACAGATGTGCGCTATAATACTTTCAAGATCTTTAAAACTCAAATATCTGAATAATAAATAATATTTTGTAAACTTCTGTTACATCTAGTACGATGTGTTTGGGTCCAGTCATAATATAAATGACTTATTTTCCATTTTGTGACTAGTAAGTAGTTAACAACTCCATTTGATTTGCAGTTCAATATATTTTGATTATCTCTTATGAGAGATATATATCTAATACAAAGATAAGATCTGACGACCACAAAATATGTGGAACCTCATCGAAAAATCGTTCATTTTAATTTAAAACACTTATGCCTGGTTTCACCAACGTCAGTTAAATTTTCAACTTGGTTTAAATAAATAAAAGCATTTCTAATTTTTGACATCAATATCAGTTACTCTTAAATGGCATATAAATACGATTTGCTTTTATTTATTTAAATCAAATTTAAAATGTAACTATTATTTGTAATGGGGTAAATAGCTCAGTGGCAACGTATCGGACTGTGGATCGTAAGATCCTCAGTTCGAATCCCAGTACCGCCAGTTGCCAATTTAAATTTACCCCTGTGGTTCCCCCTCCACTAACAACTTTGGGGGCTATGACTTGACGGCTGGTAACCACATTTCATACGCAAAAATATATCACCTACCGAGATCTGCGTAAGCAGAGTGCCACACCCACGATGGGTAAAAGGCGTGATGATATATATATATATATATATTAGGGTGGGTCGAAAAAAATAGATTTCTTTCTCTAGGGTCTAAAATGAAAGAGTTCCATCCAAAAAGATGTGGAGATGTGTTGAAACATTTTTCTGATGAATACCCAGGCAGCACCGAGCACCTCAAAACGCCGTTTTTTGCACTTTTTTTAGATTCTGGCCAATAACTTTTTTCAATTTGCTTCAAATTGGCTGAATTTTTTTTCTGGTATTCCCAGATCAATACCGAATAAGTCAGTATAACAGACATTGGGGTTTACCCTTTCCTAAAGGCGAAGAAAAAATCCTCAAAGTACCCAAAAATCGGGTTTTTCAGGTATTTTGTTATTCCGTCCGTACTTTTGTTTCTGTGTACATCCAAAACATCAGATTCATTCATTGTATGATCTAAAGAATAGTTTCAGATAATATAAATGTGAAGATAGATGGCAGCATCTAGTTAAATCTAATATTTATAGCCTATTTAATGTTGATATAAATATTTCTATATGAGGTTCGTATATTTGATTTAAAATAGTTCAAATGAAATAAAATTAGGAATTTCCCATCTACAATATTATTTTTCTAAGCGGGAATTGTTTTATTTTCGATATGTTGAATTTAAAATTTAAGAAAGTCGAATTTTCTTTCTATTACATTTCATTTGTTCGACACCTATAGTAGCAAACCCGATTTTTGGGTACTTTGAGGATTTTTTCTTCGCCTTTAGGAAAGGGTAAACCCCAATGTCTGTTATATTGACTTATTCGGTATTGATCTGGGAATACCAGAAAAAAAATTCAGCCAATTTGAAGCAAATTGAAAAAAGTTATTGGCCAGAATCTAAAAAAAGTGCAAAAAACGGCGTTTTGAGGTGCTCGGTGCTGCCTGGGTATTCATCAGAAAAATGTTTCTACACAACTCCACATCTTTTTGGATGGAACTCTTTCATTTTAGACCCTAGAGAAAGAAATCTATTTTTTTCGACCCACCCTAATATATATACAGGGTGTTGACCGCGACCCCGGAACATAGGACTTTAACATGTAAAATCATACTTTCGTAATTTCCTGCTTAACAAATTATATTAGACAAAAAAGTTTCAAGTAAAGTTGAGAGATCATAAAATTCTACATCAGAATCAATAAACAGAATTACATTTACATGCCCTATAACGCCAGAAATTAAATATGAAAATATTAAAAATTAGCTCAAAAATCGGGTTAGCCTTGGAAATGAAATAAAATTGTATTCAATTGGAAATGAAAATTGTATTTTTTATTAATTATTATTATAAATTGCATAATTGACTATTTTTTTTAGGAATTTTGTTTCATTTCCAAGGCTAACCCGATTTTTGAGCTAATTTTTAATATTTTCATATTTAATTTCTGGCGTTATGGGGCATGTAAATTTAATTCTGTTTATTGATTCTGATGTAGAATTTTATGATCTCTCATCTTTATTTGAACCTTTTTTGTCTAATATAATTTGTTAAGCAGGATATTACGAAATTATGATTTTACATGTTAAAGTCGTATGTTCCGGGGTCGCGGTCAACACCCGGTATATATATATATATATATATATATATATATATATATATATATATATATATATATATATATATATATATATATATACCGTGTGTCCCACGTAAAGGTTGGCATAGGCAAATAACATGTAAAATCAGTTTTTTGTAAATAAAAAGTGTCCGGCAAAAAATTATGCATCCAAATTTTATATCACAATAGTGCCAATATCCCTACATCTTATTTAATACAGATTACTTTATTTTGATACCGTAATTTAATGAAATTAATAATAATAATTCCTAATTTTCGCCTACTCTTTTAATTTTTACTGACGTATATAGTATTTGCAATTTGTTTTAAATATTTGAATCTGTCACTGTCATAAAGAATACATTAAATGTCGAGAACCGTGTAAAGATTATTAGAATGTATTATGGGGGCGCAGTGCAAGACAAATATCTGAATACACCACAGGAATGAACGCTGAATGGTTTCCATCGCTAGAAATTGACAGTGACAGATTAAAATATTTAAAACAAATTGCAGGCACTGTACGTCAGTAGCAATAAAAAGAGTAGGCGAAAATTAGGAATTATTATTATTAATTTCATTAAATTGCGGTATCAAAATAAAGTAATCTGTATTAAATAAGATGTAGGGATATTGGCAGTATTATGATATAAAATTTGGATGCATATTTTTTTGCCGGACACTTTTTATTTACAAAAAACTGATTTTACATGTTAACTGCCTATGCCAACATTTACGTGGGACACACGGTATATATATATATATATATATATATATATATATATATATATATATATATATATATATATATATATATATATATATATATATATTATTTGTGAAACCGGACATTGAATAATTAGTCTTACCTCCATATTTCTGTCCACTAGCAGTGACAGCATTCACCGATAGATTCGTCCGGATGTATCCAGGACTAACCATCGTCACCTTAACCCCTTGTTCCTCAACTTCCGCTCTTAGAGAATCGCAGAACGCCTGCAGCGCATGTTTGGAGGCCGCGTACGCCGACCTGTACGGCAGCGCCACTCGCCCCTACACACAACCACGTTAGAACACACAAAACACTTCACTGCACCAGCCTACCTGCACGCTCCCTACCGCGACGACATGCCCCTTGCCCCGCGCCAGCATCGCCGGCAACGCAGCCTTGGTGAGAGCCACCGCCCCCAGGTAGTTCACCCGGAGCACGCGCTCGTCCACGTGGACCGCGGTGTCGAGCGCCTGGCCCCGGTAGCTGATGCCGGCGTTGTTCACCAGGATGTCGATGTGCCCGAAGATTGCCAGCACTGAGGATATTGCCTCGGGGAGCGATGGAAGGTCCCCCATGTCCAGCGGGACTATCACTGGTGGATACGTTGGAACTGTCTAAACCATAAACGAAATATGACAAATTTATATCAAAATCGTGTAACACTTATGCAATAAATAGTAGTAAAGTATTTTTATTTCCTTTAAATATTTAGCAGTAAAGCGATATAACGAATTGAACATATTTTGACGTCACAGGTACTTGCATTGTGCTATTGGTCAGAAATATGAAAAGTGCAAGTCGCGCGTCTGCCGCTGCGCCCAACGCCTATTGCGGCCTAAAATAGAACTACGAAATGTCATTTCATATTTTTGTTTGTTGGTATTTAAGATTATATTTGTTGGGCTTCTATTATTTGTTTCATAATTTCACTGTTTTATTGTGCTGTGTTGAAAATCTATTGATTAAAATTGAGTGTTGAGGTTAGGTTACATCACTACTAGCGCCACTGTTCTCAAACTTTTGTTGTTATTTACTCGAATATCAAGTAAAATACTCTTAAAGTTGTCAAAGGAATTTTATCTTAGTTTATATTAAGTTTAATTGTTGTAAATTATGACTTATATAATATGAAAATATTATTTTTATATTAAAAATATATATACTATAATGGAAAATCGTTGTTTTAGTGCCACTGGAGTAGTACCTGTGACGTCACACAATCTTTGAAAAATCATATCTCAGGTAATATATGAAATTTTTACATCGGGTTTTTAATAATCGTCATATATTCTAATAAAGTTTCATGATAAAAAAAAATAAATAAAAAAATTGGTTTATGAACCCATTATTCAAATGGATTTTTTTTTTGCTACTGTATTAAAAAAACCGGAATTTATTTTAGGAATGAACGATATTTTATGTACAAAATACTTGCAACAGTATATTAAAGAACAAATTTCATAATTGTTATTTATTTCAAACAAAATAAACGACAATTATGAAACGAGTTCGTTTCAGGGAATTTTATGTTAAATGGTGACACTAATGTAACATTTTATCATTCACACCTAACTTTACTTTTGTAAGCAAACATTTGTGACATTTCTCTCTATTTCCCATCTTTTCTTCTTACTATTCTTAACTTCTGCTTTTAAATTCTAAATTATACAAAACTAACATTCTTACAATGTATTTATTTATTTACCGAAGTGTGACATTTGAAATTTCTTAAGATATAAAATTTCTGTAGAGTTACCAACCTTGAAAATATAAATTGTACTGTTCTATTATAACACTCGATTGAGATCTTACGAAACCAAAACGAATCATTAAATTTTAGAATTCAAAGATTGATATTTGTGTTTTAATTGTCAGAGTACAAGTACTGCCAATGGGCAGTTACTTTTTTTTGTCTCATGTCATTTAATATTTTATATCACAAAAAAAAATTGTCAAATTTTTGATTATGGATTCTTGAAAACAATTTTTCGTACCTCCATCTAGAAACACTAGCTTTACACATCTCAAAATCGTTCAGAAGCTGTTTGGTTTCAGGCCGACAAAAACTAGGAACTTTTGTAAGATTAGGGTTGGCATTAACTGGCTGTCAATTTTGTGCATTGATTATAATTAAATTTGCATTTGCAGTCACCGATTTATTCAAAGAAAACAAAATGAATTGTTTATATTTATAAATCCCAACATACTATTATTTCATATTTGACAAATAAATCATAATTTCATTTAATAAATTTATGAGAAAATCGACCGGAAATATGTTACACGTCAGAAACTGTTTTATACGAATACGAGAATATTTTGACAGGCCGAGCCAAAGGTGAAGCTTGCAAATTACGAGTACTTGCAAATATATGATGATCGAACAAACTGTATCAATTAACAATAAGAAAATTAATTAGAAACTGGTGAGACTGATATACAAATTAATTTTCGATTTACACAATATTCATAAATAAAATCGTTGTTGCCGTATATCCCTCTACCATCCAAAAATATTCAGTTATCACAAGTACTGTGATAAAATTATTTTGTAATTAAAATGTCCTTGTAATATTATTGCTAATAATATCCAAGGCAAACATTTGTTAATATTGAAAATTTTAACATTTAAACAATTTGTTTAATTATATTTAAATTCGGGAAAAATCTACCGAATATAATTTCAGTCATGAATTTATTTGGTAAAATTCTTCATAACTCCTGCTTAAAAACTGTAAACACAAATTTAATAATATCATTTTTGACACTCGGGCTGTCCGTTTCTACACAGCAACTATTTGAAATATCAATAAATTTTTATTAGGTTATGAGATAAACAATGTCATTTTAAAATGAGTATTAAAATATTTAAGTGTGAACTAACCGGATGCATCTGCAACAAATCATTCTTCACGCGCTCTAGTTCCTCTTTCCGGCGAGCAGCCAAAACCACTTTGCAGCCCTGGCTGTAGAATACATGAGCTAGGGCTTCGCCCAGGCCTGAGCTCGCCCCGGTTATTAGCACTACCTGTACAACAGCACATTTGAGCATGAAGTTATTTCATTTAAATTTGTAACTTACCTTGCCTGCTAAAGCAGCAAATTTACGCTTATAATTAAAAGCTTTGATGAACTTAAAAACAAGCCATGGAATTGTAATCGGAATGCATATTGACGAAAATATTCTCCAAAACGTTGGCCAAGTTCCTGCTCCACTCGAAAACCAACTTGAACTTACTATTTTTGAAGACATTCTGCAAAATATTAAAATCTGACGTTTGCTTAACCTACAAATATATTATTTAATGACAGTTTAGAAATGTATTTACCTGTACACTTGTTGTAATGACTAATTAGATGATTATGCAAAAAGTTAATACTATAAAACAGCAAGTTTTCATATATAATTGTCGCATTACTAAAATATGAACCTTCGACCTCCGTATCAGGGAGTGTTTGCTGAATTTACATCATAGGCTTTTCACATTTCTTTGTACTTATTGTTTATTGTAATTTTTACAATATCTATTGCAGTTTTTGTGTTTTTTTAAATAATGTATGATTATATTGTTTTTATTTTAATTAGGAACTGCTACAATGATTGCGACCGCGACTAAAATTACCGTTGGCGGCGCTAGTGTTCCATGTACACGTGTTTTGAATGAAAATGACATTCCAGATTTGAATAAGTTTATATTGTATATGTGACAGTTTGTAGTGTTTACTGATTTTATTTTGGTTCTAATTCTAATGGGCGTATAAACCATAAACGAAATATGAGCAATTTATATCAAAATCGTGTAACACTTATGGAATAATTAGTAGTAAAGTATTTTTTTTCTTTTAAATATTTTGCAGTATAACCAATTGAACATATTTTGACGTCACAGGTACTTGTATTGGCCGGAAATATGAAAATTTCAAATCGCGCGTCTACCGCTGCGCCCAAAGCCTATTGTGGGCTAAAATAGAACTACGAAATGTCATTTCATATTTTTGTTTGTTTGTATTTAAGATTATATTTGTTGGGCTTCTATTACTTGCTTTATAATTTCACTGTTTTATTGTGCTGTGTTGAAAATCTATTGATTATAATTGTGTGTTGAGGTTAGGTTACATCACTACTAGCGCCACTGTCCTCAAACTTATGTTGTAATTTACTCGAATATCAAGTAAAATACTCTTAAAGTTGTCAAAGGAATTTTGCCTTAGTTTATATTAAGTTTAATTGTTGTAAATTAAGACTTATAAGATAAAAATATTATTTTTATATTAAAAAAAATATAATATCTACTATCATGGAAAATCGTAGTTTTAGTACCACTGGTGTAATACCTGTGACGTCACAAACGTCACAGAAACTTTGAAAAATCATATCTCGGGTAATACATGAAATTTTCACATCGGGTTTTCACTGATCGTCATATTATCTAATAAAGTTTCATAAAAAAATTTTTTTAAATTGGTTTATGAACCCATTCTTGTGAGTGGAAATATTTCAATATAGGAAAATAAAATATGAAATATATTTTTCTATTTGCACCTTTATTACAATTTATAATAAATATAAAATGGAGTAATCTAGTAAAATAATGACTAAAATAATTACAATTATATGATATAGATAATTATTAAGTTAGTTACAAATAATAAAGTTAATTACAGGCAGTAAATAAAAATATTTGTATGTTAGCCCCAGTCTCATTACAATATCCATCAACTTTCAAATATACATATTTTTTTTTTGTACTGAAAAAATATTATCACGTCTAATTCTAGACTTTGACAAAAAAAAAAAAAAATGATTAAAAAAATAAAAGCTTCTAATAATAAGATACATATATTTCTAAAATCAGAAGTAATTGAATTAATGAGTAGCAGACACAGCTGTTCTGGTTTCTTTTGTCAGATCGTCTGTTTGATTCCTTTGTATTTGTTTACTATTTATTTATTTCTTCGTTTTAATAGCTATTTATTTAATAAGGGTACTAAGGTACTCATAATTGACAAAAACGTTGTCAAGATTTTAAGAAAAAGGACCGAACATTGATTTTTTTTGTTATAAACCATGAACTAATGAAATGTATGGAAGGAGTATAGACAGAGATAGTCTGTAACTAACACAGCGTGATTATGCCACCCATCACGTGGTAGGAATGTGCTGTTCTTCTCCCACTGCGTAATTTTAGATATAACTGTCTCTCCCTTTTGTTGGCATTATGTATTATTATATCTATGGTGATTACAGCATGTTGTCGTCGGTCTACAAGAAATTTTCGTTTATGAAGCGCTACCAACACAACTGATTAAAAACACTAACATACGAATTGACAAATATTTCATTGATTAGTGACCAAGAAGAAAACTTTTACTAAGCAAATAGCTCACAAGTCACAAGGTCTCATCTGACAGAACAGTGTGTGTCCGCCACTGAAATGTAGTAATACTGGAACGCGCACTACCCTGTATGGAAAAAGCGAGTCGAGAGAGAGTTTGCGTCAGGTTTCTCCATCATTATCTAACACTTCTGCGCATGCGTAACTTTAGTTACGTCACGTACAAATTAGAAACATATGCGTCACGTACAGATAGATACAAAAGTTAGTCACTGTGTTTTTTAATAAACTGTATTGTTGACATTTCTTATAAATAGTAAAATAAAAATAAATGTTATTGAATAAAAAAAAAAAAGGTGCATTATTGTAATGCAAAGCTGTAAAATACGCAAATATCCTGTTTCAGGTACGTAATGAATACTTTAACCTAAAACTTTTGACATTTGTTCAATATTTTTATATAATGTAAAATTTTATTGTATTTAACATTATAATCATTAAATTGTATAAAAATATATTAGTTTGACAAAGAGACAAATGTTATTAATGGGGTCTTTCACCATTTAAAAAATTTTTTTTTATTAAAATTTATGTAAATTGAAGACTATCTGCACTTTTAAAAAGTCTTAATTGTTATTCATTAAGGCACAATGATTATTTTAAAATGTTGTGACGTCATAGTAGAGGTGTTGCTGGATCTTAAACAGTACAGATTATAAATAATTGTAGACATATTTTTTACTTATTTTATTATTATTATTATTACAATAAAATAGAACATTTATGACTAAAATTATTTAAATCTCTACTGTTTGAGATCCAGCAACAACTCTACAATGACGTCACACCATTTTTAAAAAATCATTGTGGCTTAATGAATAACAATTAAGACTTTTTAAAAGTGTAGATAGTCTTCAATTTAGACAAAGTTTCATTAAAAAAAAATGGTAAACGACCCCATTCTTTCTCTCATTTAAATTTCAGTTTTCCTGTAAAAAATAAATGCTACGACACAAACTTTTTCAATGTACTGTACAACAAGGATAGAATACCTGAGGGTCGCTTTCTCGGCTCGTATTTACACCACTAGTGCGCGTTCCAGTATTATTACATTTCAGTGGTGCTACCTATTACCTTTTGATAAACATAAAAAAAGTATTCATATTTCCGTACATTTTTTAACTAACTAATTAAGTCCCTAGATATAAAATAAAACCCTAAAAAGCAAACAGCCAGTAAAGGAACGCGATATATAATAATAATAATGATGATGAATGATGATATGGTGATGATTTGAAGCAATTTCTAAGCAATCACAGAAGATCCAGTTTGATGCCGGTAACAAAAATCTCTACCAATCGACGCAGTCGCCTTGCAAGGAGTCCCCATCCGAGTAGTCGCGCTACATTTATGCCGATCTAATCCATTCTGAGCTGGAGTTTTACTAAACATACAAAAAAAACCAATTAAAATCATAACTGCCTCCCTAGCGCCCCACTAACCTCCTCGAGCGGCCCTGCCTGGACAGCGGCGGCGTCGGGCTGCTGAACTCAAAATCCCCGATCATAGAGTTGCTGTCCGGGGAGTCCAGGTCGAACCGTCTGTAGGTGTTGTAGGTGCTGAACGAGCTGTTGGTGAAGGTGTTGTCGTGTTCGACCGGGGTGTCTTCTTCAGAGGGTTGAGGTGGTTCTGGGGGTGCCACGCTGGGTGGTTTGGTCTGTGAGTGTTGCCAGTATTGGAGGGAGAAGTTGAAGATGGATTGAGCTGAAATTAATCGTTTTTTGGTTAAAAGATATTTGTCGAACATTATTTTAACCATAGAACTATTTCACTACAATTTTTCTTCTAAATTACGCATTTTTAATAAAGATACTTGTAATCAAACATTGATGACAGTAGATAACATAAAACCAATATGATAAAAAAAAAATACCAATAAACATTTCCGTAATTTTTTCGGTTTCAGGTAGAATAAAATTAAAAATATTAGTACAAAAAAATTCAGAAATTGACAACTGTACAATATTAGGGTCAAACACCCTTTTTCATTTTTTTTTTTTTTTCAGTAAGTTTGAGTAAAATTATAAATATAGACAATAATTTTAATATTAAAAGGCATTTAGTTATTAAGATAGGTTTTTTGAAATTGGCATCCTATTTCAAATTTTTCGCTTCTTGACGTCATCTTGTTATTCTACGAAACACGCTCTTGCGGAGAGCGAGGAACTACACCAACTGTCAAATTGACTGTTAACAGTCATTGTTATTTACTGAGAAGTTTTTACAAATATAGTTTGTTCACATTACCTGGGCAAAATAATATAACAAATATACTAAACATAAGTTTAATTTAAAAATCGTTGTTAACTGCAACATATGACTTGAGATGACAGGTGTGATAATGAGACTACCGACATTACCGACAAGCGACAAGATATAGTACATCAAAGCATTTTTATTTTAACACGTCCTAAACTCTTTGTCTAAAAACGTTATAATTAACGGATACCTAATTTAATTTACCGGAGTATTCATTTTAATAATAAGTAATTATTACAATCTTGAAAAGCAAATTATTATTTGTTATCAACACCTCTTTTGCCTTGCCATGCTGTACATTCTATTACAAGATGACGTCATGATTTTGCAACCGCGAAACTTTATAAAGGAAATTATGAATGAAAAGTTCAAAAATTATAAGTAATATTGAATAAAATGATCTAAATTTTTATAATTTGTAAAAAAAGCACAACTTATTTTTAAAAGTGTATGGACCCCATTATTGTTGTTATTAAAATAGCCTATTTTACGATTTTTTTTCTTGATGTACATAAAAATATAAGACCACATGTGAAATATGGTATAGCAAAAATAAATAAACGGTGGTTCACAGACTTTCGAAAAAAATGAGAAAATTATAAAAAAATATATAATTTAAATTGTAATATTATATTTAGTGCACTTAATTTATTTCACTTTTTTATTTTACAAAAAACATTTTGACATTCTGGAAGTTAGGTAGTTGGTGGCGCTAGTATCATACAGTTTTGCAGTGAGCGCTGCGTATCAAACAGCAAACACGCAAATCACCCAAGCAGATTCCGAACAGATCCGACATACCCGATATGTAATTAACTCTGAATATGAGCTAATACTTGAATCCCATTTGCTCAAACAGACGCGCACATGTCCTACGTCATCAAAAACAAAACATCCCGTAATTTATAATTAAAAATATGGAATTCTCCGCATCCTTTAACTCTTATGTTTCATATTTTCAATAAACTTATACTATTTTTAATTATGGTGGAATAGCCTATTATTCGGCTAAATATTTCTTTAAAATATTCAAAATTCGCAAATAAATGTTAAATTCAATTTAATCGCTGTTAAAAGAGATATTTTGATTAGTCAAATTTGTAATAATGGGGTAAATAGCTTCGTGGTAAAACGTCGGACTGTGGATCGTGAGATCTTCAGTTTGAATCCTACCGATGACGCCAATTTAAATTTAACCCTCCACTAAGATCTTTGGGGGCTGATCTGCGTAAGCAGAGTGCCACACCCATAATGGGTAAAAGGCGTGATGATATATTTATTAATTTTATTTAAATTTGTAATGAGTGAAATGCAAAACCATTAAACTCACCAACAATGAACGTGACCGTCGCCATCGTCAACCCAGTGACGGTCAACGCCACCTCGTGTCCCCGCTGCACCGCCAGAGCGAGGTTCGCCGGCACCAGCAGCACGAGGGCCACGCGGCCGGCCGGCGCCACCTGGAGGAAGGCGCACGCCACCATGGCCAGCAGCAGGAACACGGCGTGCGTGGTGACGACGTACAGGCGGTCCAGCGTGTCGTCGGTGCCGCCCAGCGCCGCCGCCAGCCACTGCACGTGGCGCTCCAGCGTCGAGCCCAGCCACTGCACGTGCGTGGCCAGCGTGGAGATGGTGCTGTTGACGGCGGACAGGTGCTGCAGGGTGGCTTCGTACTGCGCGGCGGCGGCGGCCGAGCCTGCCAGCAGCTCACGCGACGACTCCTCTGCAGACAACAATGATGTGTTAGTAGATAGTGTTAGGTTAGTTGGTGATGCGTGCGTACCTATGCGTGAGAATATTTCTTGAGCTTGTTTCTGGATCTCGATTAAGTCGTTGAGGATCTCTTTGTGGTTGTCTCTGCGTTCTTCAGCTTGTTCGTCCAACTGCCGAGCTGCTTCATCTTTCAATTGATACACAGAAAATAAAATGTATTTTTTTCTCCAAAACTAACACGCGTATAAAAAAACAAATTAGTACGTTATAGAACCAGCGTCACAAATCGACGGTCATACTAACATCGACAAGATTTTGTAAATATGTTGTTTAGGCTAGTTACAAGAATGGCGAACCTTTTTGGGACGTGGGTAAAATTTTGTTCATATTTTTTTTAGTAGAATCTCGTGGGTCACTAATGCCCATTTGCTCTAGAGTTAAGTTAAAAAAATTTTAACGGAGTATTTTTAAACATCTTTCAAATTCAATTAGCTTAACGGGTAAAAATGGTTGCGGTTAATCGATTTAAAAATTTTTAGTGGGTTTAAAAATTCTTAAGTGTTTGGTGCAAATGGCAATTGGATATCCAAAATTAAAATACGCTAACTAGTGGTAAAAGCTAAACTAACCATACAGTCATACAGTACATATATTTCATTGTATTTTGAAATTAATTGATATTTTTTAAAAATTAATAACCTCAGAAAATATCATACAAAATGAATTTGACGTGTCCCTTATGCGAATTGGGATCAACGCCATCTTTTGATAATTTAGAAGCCCAATAAGTGTTTGAATGAAAGCAATCGTGGGTCAGTTAAAAAGCTTGCGTGGGTTAGTGTATGACTCATGGGTCATAGGTTTGCTATGATGAGGTTAGTAGAAGACATATAGTGACCGACAGCTGGTCCAAAAGGTGGGACGCTTTGATTGTTGCAAACTAGAATTATTTGAATACAGTTTGTCCCATTTAAGGTACGAATGCAGTGGTATCTCGAGAACCGTTGGTTAAATTAAAAGAAAGTTGCCTCATTAGTAGGGTATTTTGAACATGTATTTGTTTTTCCAAATGAATGCGTAGGTTTTATTTTTCATATGGATTTTGAATAGATTTTTTTTTTTGCTTTACAACGATATAAAACAGTAATAATAATATATTATTTAATGAGCATGTAATGTATGCTATTACTCATTAGAATAAAGTTTGCATCTCGAGCGAACGCGAGTGATGTAGATGTAAATCATTCGAATGAGTAATAGCCATTACATGCGATTACTTTATCCACAACATTTCGTTAAATATTTGTTTTCAAATTACAAGATAAATAAAATTTTTGCTTTGACAAATACAAAAACTGTTTGTTTATCAACATAGAAAAATTGTAGCAACCATATCTAGGCTACGTACAGTGTCACAAAATTTTGAAATGATTTGACATTTAGCCGAAAATCTTATATTAAGCTATTGTATAATCTTAAAAAGATAATAAAAGTATGAAAGAATAAGAAAATTTGCGTCTTTGGCTTTTTATGTGAAAAAATATCTTAAAAGAGATTTTGATTTTACTATTTTGACAAGTAAGATTTGAATTTGACATAACGAATGAATGTCAATATTATTTTTCATTAGCAATAGTAACAGGTTATTAATTGATAAACAACGGTTGAATTATGGGTATATTATTTGACAGTTGTGAATAATATATTTTTATAATAAAAAAAAATTAACGAAAGTTATATATAATAAAATTGAATTGAAAAAAGTGAATTTATGAAGTGCATTTATGTAGAGTAGTCGATTCACCGGTCCCATAAAAAGATACAAACAAAATTTTAAATTTTATAATTTCGAAATCTTTCTTTTAAAATGTCCTGAATAAAATATTGAAAACAAAAAAATGCTGGTCCGTGTGAGAGAAATGTGATTAAACTGTATTAAAAATCATTGCATTCCCTATATTAGATATTTCAATTCAATACCCGGTATGTAGTGAAACTATTTGATTATTTTCAGATAAAATATAATGAAAATCCGTATGAATTTTTGTTGATTTATTGACAATATGAACCAGATATTCTTAAATTTGCAACTGTTGCAAAATATGAAAAAGAGTTTGGTTGTAATTCAATAATTTGACAGTTAAAATAAAACAAGTAAACAACTATAACAAAACAACATAGTCTAAGGCAACTAGAATGCTGGATAAGACAGAATATTTTTTGAAGTTTTCAGCATTTTGGAATGATTTATAGCGTGTGTTATCTACCTAGTTTGTTCTGCACATCCCTCGTCATAACAGCAAGCTGTTCATGCCCCTCAATAATCAGCTGCTTCTCATCAGCTAGCCGCCGGATGTTATCCTCCAGCTGCAGCTGTCCGTGCAGCTGAGCCTGGCGCAGATCCTGCTGCTGGCGTTTCAGCGCTGCTGTGTCGCTTGAAACTCGGTCGAACGCAGCCGCTGTGGCCGCTTCCACGCGGGACTGACCCACGGACACCCTGTTCAGAAGGTTCAGCTGCTCGTGAGCTGAACATACATCCAATAAATAATAAAATAATACATTTGTGTTATGAAATATTTACCAGTTCCCATTAATTTGTTAACTGTCATTTCCGTGAGACCTCGAAACTGAGCCTGGCGTATTGAATAGCACACCGCACGAGCCCTATTAGACATCAATAGGTAGCTGTTCCATGTGTCTGGGTCCATGCTGCTGGTACAATCACGAATTGGCTACAAATACAACTATTTTATAACATACATAACCTAGAATTATTAATTTACGTTACCATTTCATCTGTACAAGGATACATTGTACGACCCTCAATTTCGCTCTGGCAATTTAAAAGCTTAACCGCTAATTTAGCCAATTCCTCATCGTTCAGTTTATGGCACTCAGCATTTAGTTTTAAAATTACCTGTAGAAAACGAAATTACTTTATATTTGAGTGAAAATACTCGTTATGTTTATATACAATAATATAACCTGCAAAATAATTAAACTTACCCTATGTTGACATTTATCCAGATCGGACAAAGAAACGCCTGTAAACTTAGCTGCTTGCTGTATGAATTTTTCATCAGTGACTTCTATTTCATACGGCACCTTTTGCATTGCCAATTCATTCGAATTTTCATTATCATTTGAAGCACCAAATAAAGATCTTCCCAACGGAAAATAATCAAAGATTGATCCATTTGCTAAATTAAACAGTAGAAATATAAACAACACATATAAACATTTACGCATAAAAGTAACGTTAAACATTTTTGTTTTATTATATAAATATGTATTTATAACGTACGACGATTACACAACGTTTGTAATGAAACCTGTTTGAACAGGTCATTTGAATATTTTTAACGGTCGCTGTTGTGCTGTTGTGGTATCTCTTCTTCTTTTGTAGACTTCTCGCATTTCGCGGGAAATTCAAATTTATTTTCTAGTGCTACTCAGACTTGACATGAATGCGCACGAATAAAATTTATGAATAGATTAAATTCCTATGAAAACGACTGTGTTTAAATTATATAACACCTTGTATAACTAAATACTTGACTAACGAATTAACAATAATTAATTTTTTGTTTAATTTTCTACACAAACTGTTTGCAACAGTTTCTATAGCCACTGTTATTGTTACCATAGATACCTTTTTTGTATCAACCATTTCCTTACAGCAGGTATTCGATTTTCGCGTAATAATATTCAATAGTTATATCGCGAGTGCTAAGAATTTAATCGAATAAATTTGACATGTCTAGCTTATGCAAAAAATTTTGTTTAAAAAGTGTTTGAGTACATAATAATTTGAAAAAATCCCGAGACCGAAGGTCGAGGGATTTTATCTTAAATTATTATGTACGATAACACTTTTTTATAAGCAAAATTTTGTTAATAAGCTAGACATCAAATTTAATCGATTAAATTCTTTAACACGAGGGGTATATGTCAAGATTATTTCATGAATTCATAGCATAAACTTTAATATTTGCCGAAGAAATTGTACTAAAACGATAAATTGATTTTGACACATTTTCACATAAATAAATCGGTACACACATAAACAAAAATCACCACAAAATTATGTTGTTATAGTGTAACTATAGCAAATTGATTGTTTTTCTTTTTATTTGTCAAATAAATGTCAAAAATTTGTAAATAAAAATAGCTTGAATGTAAAGGTAATAAAAAAGTAAGTGTCTTGCTTCTGCAACTAATTATCCAGCTAAATATGCCTGCAAAATGTTAAAAATTTGCATATTAAAAACTAGCTTCAATTTAATCGCGAATAAACAGCATGCTGCTGTTTATTCACTTATCTAAAATGCACAACAATCAACTTAATATTTTTTAATAGAACATCCTACATATTTTTGTAAGATATTAAATATCTTATGTTTCTCTTGCATCGTCCAGACCAGGGGTGGGCAACCTTTTGTTTAACAGGGGCCAGAATAAGATTTAAATTTCGTACGCGGGCCGTAGTTGGTAATTGACACATTTTTGTTACTTATAATTTTTTTCTGAAAATATAAAAAACAATAATAAAACAAAATTAACTAAGGACTACATTTATTTCTTAATTTAAACTAGACGAATTATATCGAAAATTAAACTGTAAATCTCCTTTTTTTCTTTATGTTGGGTTAAACCTAATTTAAAACTTTTGTTTTTGAAAATATTTATTTATTATTTCTTCTAAAGATCTCGCGGGCCGGATTGGAACTTTACGCGGGCCGGAGATTGCCCACCCCTGGTCCAGACCAGAAAATTTTATCTAAATAATTTCGTATACTGTTTTATTGTTTTTAACTTAGTACTATAAATGTAGTACTTGATATATAATAAGTTTTTATTCTCTAAATTGCAAAATTTGAATAAAAATTCATATTTCATAATATTTAATTTTTCAATATCTCACACTCGTGTTGATTCTATGTAACTTTTACCATTTCTGTTAAATTATAGCGCGTGACAATGCAGAAAAATTAAGTCGCCGTTTGGCCGTTGGGTTAAGACTTCAGCTTGTTGAAGCTGTTAGTTTTTTCTCGGGGGTTGGGCTCTTGTCATCCATATGAGCCATATTTAAATTAAAAATCAGTTCTTAAGAGCTCGCGCGAGGTCTCACAATTTGAAAAAGAAAATCGAATACGCCAAGTGGTTCGCGAGAGTTTGAGAAAAAGTGTGGTGAGTGCGCGAAATTTATTTTAGCATCATCGCGTGTGAATTTGTCTCGGGAAGTGTCGCGTCTGCGGAAGTTTCATCACGCCTATGCTTTCGCGGCGGAAAATTACTTATTTTGATAAATTACAATAATGATGTAATAAATGGAATTTAATGAAACATCATTGTCAAGTTTCATTTATAGAACTTGAATGTTCAAATTACGAGGTGATTAGATTTGGTATCACTATCTTGGGAAGTAGACGTTTTCTTAAAGGCCTATCAGGATTTTTGAGCATATTTCAGTAATTAGTCTGAAAAGTTGATAGAAAATATGTAGAAATATTTACATTGTTCGAAAATTATAACGTGAATAAACGAAGATAGTATGGAATAATAAAAATGTCGATAAGAAATTTCTTTGCCCCCAGAATTCGTTAAATTCAAGTTTGATAAAAGCATTTTTAGGTTGCTTGAGATTACAATATTTTTTTATTATTGTAATCAGTGTATTATTGGAATCAATACAAATTCATTGTTGTAATCAAAAGGAGTACATTGTTGTAATCAATACGAATACAATGTAATTTAAAGGAGCACATTGTTGTAATCAATACATTATTGTTATTAATACACTGTTATCATCTGTACATTATTGAAATTAATTATTATTCTAAAAATTATTATTGTAATGAATGTAAAAATTATTGTAAAATTTACTGAAAAAATTAATAATATATTTTAATATGGAAAATAAAACATGTCGTTTCGGAAACGTGTGCTGTGTTCCGAAGTGTATAAACAGTTACAGATACATCAATAATGATGTTATTTCTACAAATTTTCTACAACTTTCTAAAGTTAGTGACTATGGATGATTTTTCTTTCGTATTTAAAGTCAAAGTGCGTGCTTTTTTCATAACTTGGGAATTGGCATTAATTTTGATTGGAATTGGAATGATCTTCTGTTTGATTTGATTTGGTGGGAATAGTAATACGTTTTTACCTATCGCCAATATTTAGTTAATTTCTTTACGTCTTCTTGTTGCAAAAAAATAAATATACTTATACATATTCGAAAGTAGTTTTTAGTTAATAAATTTAAAATTCTATCTTTATATTATATATAGCACGGTCACTGTGTTCGATATCTTGTTTTGAATATCGATGTTCGATGTTAGAAAATAAATAAATAAATATATTGTCACGTCTCTTAACCCCTTAAGGGGAGGGGGGAGGCACTCTGCTTACGCAGATTTCGGTTAGTGATATATTTTAGCGTATGAAATGCGGTTACCAGCCGTCAAATCATAGCCCCCAAAGTTGTTAGTGGAGGACGAAAAATATCGATAATATGAAAATTAATACAAAGAAAAGAGAATTAAATTCTTTATATAATTTTACAATTTGGACAACGGGCAACGGAGGCATATCTTATTTTATACAGTCTGGACTATATACTATATAAATAGTAAACTAAAGTAGATAGATTTTATAGAGGTGGTTCAGGATGTCTCTGTGAAGAGAAGTAACGGGTGTTCCTAGATGAAGGAGAATAATTTGCACATCTGGGGTGTTTTTATGGAGGTAGGTACCTATTCAGTTCCTTGCCAGATGCAGAGCCCGCCCGTCAGTTTAGCAATAAATTTTTGCATATTTATTAGTAGCGCTTTTCGTCAACGTCAATACATCAATATATAGATACATTCGAATACATCGATACTTCGAAATATCGATTTATCGATACATCAATATATCGATAATTTTAATTATTTAGACTCATTTCATATGACAAAGATCTTGATATAGACAAGAAACTGGCAAACTTCACAAGAATGTGTGGAACTGTACGAAGAACATTAAAGAAATGTAGAAAAGAGACCCAACTGAAATTTTATAAAACTAGTGAAGCATGGGTTACGAAGAACAGCAGATAGGAAATTTTTAAGAAGGGTTAAAGGATGTATGTATACAAGGCTGTACCATATAACGAAAATATTAAACATAGTGTAAAAATGGAACACACGGTACAAAAAATATAGTGGCACAGACATTTTAATTTAAAATACACTTTGAATTTATGTTTTAAATAATATTTAATAAAATCGAATTAAATAAAAATACAGACCAATGGATCAACCGGTATTTCTTAAAGATACGATACAATTGATACACATAGG
Organism: Poecilus cupreus; assembly: GCA_963942605.1. Classification (NCBI taxonomy): domain Eukaryota; kingdom Metazoa; phylum Arthropoda; class Insecta; order Coleoptera; family Carabidae; genus Poecilus; species Poecilus cupreus. The sequence continues at coordinate 18,916,278 of OZ012719.1, forward strand.
TTCCTTGTTTTGGAAATAACTTTACAGGGGCGTGGACAAAGTTTCAAACGGTTTCAAATGAATGGACACAGAAGCGTTTTTCTATTTGCCATCGTACAGATGTGACAGCACAGTCCAGCATTATATAGTTTATTTTGTGATTCAAGTTCGGTATTCGCATTTCCATAAGTGTTTTTCTTGTTACTGGCATCTCAACTATTACTCTATTACTGAAAAATATTACTTTACCTTTTATTTATATTCACAAAGAATACAATTATTCTACAAATGAAAATCTTACACCCTTGTACTTCATACTACTTTACTGACTCAGAAAGGAATAAATATGGAATATTCTTTATAAAAATCATTCATACATATTTGCATTTATTAATGCACCTAATACCTGCGAAATTATACATTTTTCATATACATATATCATTTTGTAATTCTTGTACTTGGGCAAACACAATAAACCTACTGAAATGTTTTTTATATCCTCTATAATTTATAAGTGTTTTTCATTTATAATAATTTTGTTTCGTCCTTTATTCATTCATTCAGAATTGAATTAAATCATAATAATATAATAATAATTAAGAAAACAGAATATTACAAATGTTTTGTTTACCACATTTCAGGTTAGATCAGTCGATATGACAGCTACAAATACAAACACAAAAATATTTACTAACTTGCTATATTATTCGAGAGGTATTTGAATTAAAATGAAACTTCAACTAAATATTGATATTATTATTTCTATAAATTCATCTCGGGATAAAATGTAATAATTCTAGTTTAATATGTTTCAACAGTACCAACATATGAATATAACCCACTTTTTTTTATTGATTTGAATTTTTACACAGTATATAAATACAAATTATTCATATTTGAAAATAATACTGTTTTAAGTTACATATATTGAAAATATCTAGATATAGTACTATAGTACGTACAAATAAATTGATAATAATCGGTATTATAGAGGGCAGGCGTGTCGTAGTGAAGTTTGTCATTTTCGATTTTCGACTACTTTGAAAATTTGATCTAAATAATTTCGTATACTATTTTGTTGTATTTAACTTAGTACTATACGTGTAGTACTATATAGTATTTGATATATAATAAGTTTTTATTCTGTAAATTGCAAATTTGAGTGAAAATTCAGGTTTCACAATTTTTAATTTTTCTTTATCTCACACTCGCGCGTGTTCTACGTAACTTATACCATTTGTGTTGTATTATAGCGCGTGTGAAAGGTCGAAAAGGCATCGCTTCTCGGCCTATGGCTAAGATCAAACCACCGGCGTATCCCCCTGGCGTGGAAGAAGACGACCACCATTCTCATCCACAAGAAAGGCGCGGCCGACGACATCGGCAACTGGCGGCCCATCGCCCTGTCCAGCACCATCTACAAGCTCTACACCGGGTGCTGGGCAGCGCGCCTTGCCAGGTGGATACAAGAAAACGACGCCATCCACCCGTCCCAGAAGGGGTTCATGGCTCACGACGGAGTCCTGGAGCACAACTTCGCTCTCCAGAGGACCATCGCCGAAGCAAGACGAGGGGACCGCGAGCTATGCGTTGCATGGCTCGATCTTTCTAACGCCTTCGGTTCCGTCCCGCACGCTGCCGTCATCGACGCCATCGACGCAGCGGGAGTCGGCGATGTCCTCACCAACATCGTACGCGACATCCTCCAGGACTCCACCACCCAAATTGTGACGTCAGCCGGCTTGACTGCCGACATTGAGGTACGAGCTGGGGTTAAACAGGGCTGTCCACTCAGCGGGCTGCTGTTTAACCTCGCCATCAACCCAGCCCTGCATGAGCTCAATGACGACCCGGGCACCCGTGCACCCCATTGCCAGGTACTAGCGTACGCAGACGACCTGGCCCTGCTGTGCAGCACCCCGGCCCAGCTGCAGCGCAAGCTCAACACCGCCGCCGAGCTCATGCACCGCCTCACCATGCAGTTCAACGCCGGCAAGTCCCGGACCCTGCACATCGGCCGAGTGGGCCGCGCCCGGGCACGCGTGCTGCCGACCGCCTTCACCATCGCCGGAGCCGCCGTCCCCAACATCACGGACGAGCTGGACAGCGAGACCTTCCTCGGCGTACCCGTCGGGTTCTCGCCTGTCCCCAGCAACGCCGCCGTCCACGACATCGCCACCACCGGCCTGAAGATCCTCCAGTCGAGGCTCGCTCCCTGGCAGCGTCTTGACGCCCTCAAGACGTTCGTGCTCCCCGCATCACTCCACCTGATGCGCACGGGGACGCACGACAAGCGGGATTGGGAGGAAGTCGACCGCATCTTCAGGGCCGAAATCAAGAAGACCCTGTACGTCCCGAACGAGGCAGCCAATGACTACATCTACGGTCCTCGCTCCGCCGGTCTCGCTGGCATTCCGTCAGCAGCTGACAACGCCGACTTCGCCATCATCGACTCGGCATTCAAGTTGCTGACGTCACGAGACGCCACCATCGCGGAGCAGGCTCGAGACGACCTAGATGACGTCACCACGGCGAGGACCAGAGAGGCAGCCACTGACGACCTGCGTGGCCGCTACCTCTCTGGCGACATGTCTCCACCATTCCACCATCGGGCTACAGGGCTGGCGAGTCTGTGGACGCAGACACGTAAGGCGTCGACGCGCAACGACGTGTCCTGGGCGTTCAATGAGCGCGCCCCCACCATCACCACACCGGAAGGGAAGAAGAAGATGAGCCCAGCAGACCGGCAGCGCATCATGGCGACCCTCCGCCAACACCAGCAGCAGAAGCACCTCCAGCGTCTCCTGAGCCTCGAGTCCCAGGGCAAGGCGATAGAGTGTGTCGCGACGTCGGCTACCAACAGCCACTTCATCACCGACGGAGCGTACACTCGATTCGCTGACTGGCGATTCGTCCACCGGGCCCGCCTGTGCCTGGTGCCACTCAACGGCTACTCACGTCCGAAGCCGGGCGTCACTGCCGACACCAGGTGCAGGAGATGTCAACATCAGAAGGAGACGCTGCCCCACGTGCTTCACCACTGCATGCGGTACTCACGCGCCTACACCCTGCGGCACAACGCGATCGTTGATCGCATTCGCAACGCCGCCCGCGTGAAGTACCATGTACTGGCGGAGAACCAGACCATCGCCGGCTCCAACCTGCGGCCCGACCTGGTCCTAGTGAGGGGAAGATCCGCCGTCATCGTGGACGTCACCGTCGTGGCAGAGAACCGACTCACCTCGTTCCAGGCAGCCCGAGACCACAAGATCACCAAGTACACTCCTCTGGCCGATATACTACGAACACGCTACGACAGCGTGAGTATCGAGCCAGTGGTGGTCGGGTCTCTCGGCTCCTGGGACATCCACAACGACCGGTTCCTGAAGTCAATCTGCTCGCGACGCTACGGCCATCTTCTCCGGAAGCTAGTGACCAGCGACACCATCCGGTGGTCGCGGGACGTCTACGTGGAGCATCTGACCGGCCACCAACAGTGGTCTCTGCCCGCCGATGCCGCCCCCGCCGCCGCCGCCGCCGCCGCAGCCGACGATGTCGCCCCTGCTGCCGGCCCACCTGCCGGCGCCGCCCTTCCCGACACCGGACCTGGTGCTGCGCCCCCCCCGGCCGCCCCTGGATCGACAGCTGCCATCCCCGCCCCCCCTGCCACTGAGATATTTGGGATATTTTAAAATTTTATTGTGTGACTGTATTTTATCAAAATGACTTGTATTTATTTATTTAAGATTTTAATATGTTTGTATTACGTCCATTTTTTGTACATTTTATTTATTGACTTGCTATTTTTTTATAATTTGTTGTACAAAAAATTACTTTCAAATAAATATCTGTTCTTATCAGCTTAATATCTGATATGTCCTGCACAGCAGGACCAGTATATTAAACTGATTTTTGGAAAATGACGGAGAGTTAGGGGCTTGCTCCACCTCTGTCACGGGTTGGCCTGGCATTGCAGTACCGCCAGGATCGGGCCCACTTTTATCAAATCAAAACATAGTAAACAATACTGGTATACCGACAGTTCGGTATACCGGAATACCGGAGTTTAACTTTGGTATTTGTTTTTTCAATACCGGTATACTCGTTACTATACAATAAGCTGGAGTCAAGATGGTCCCCCTTGTTTATATAGTTACAATTGACTCATTTGTATTTTTAAGATCATATTGTAAAGAAAAATAAAATACTTATTAAGTATAATTTTAGATTTATTTACATGTAAAATAATAGAAATTTTAAGATTTTCTAGAATTGTCTAAATGGTATTGAGTGTACCGAAATTCCCGGTATTGAATATCGGAGGTTCCGGAATTCGGTACCTAAATTTCCGAGATTATTCGGTACCGACGACCGACCAATGACCCGGTTTAGTATTCTGTAATGGAACCAGGACACGGTTTAAAAAAAATTGGTTCCTTTTCACGATGACTACAAAAAAATTATGATTGATCTGACTAATTTATTATATTTATTTTTATTCATTTATTTCACAAACAACAAAGTACAGGAAAGATAAATAAGTAAGGTTACGTCCGAGAGCCGGTCAGTGACAATGCTCACAATTCAATTTAGCAGTTTGCAGGTATTTCATACATAACTATAACCCTACCACCTTATCTATATCAAATTATTTTAATAAAATTAGCATTTCAACGACATTTTATATACAGTAGTAGAAGTGCCGACCTGCAAGTTACAGGTGACAACAATATCGGCAGCTGGCTAATACATTCGTGTACTGTGGGCTTCCGATCCTAAGGGGTTTTTTACCATTACTTGATCTTCGACTTTGTAGCACGGCGGGACGTGACTGAAACTTAGGGTTGACAAACAAACACAAACACTTTTAATATGACAAAAATAATTTAATTATAATGATGAAGTGGTGAATTGAACAATAAACAAATAAATACAAATATTACAAACGACGACAACGTATGAAAATGCTTAAATAGTTACAGTTACCAAAACATTTTTAACGACGAATTTCTTTCAAGTTCTACATTTTGTAGAGCACAGCAGAGGCGAGAAGACGTCTGATAATTTCAAAGACTGAAAACCAACTATCGTCTTGTGCTGGACAAACACTTGCATCTACCCCATACGGGTTATGGTGCAGAGAGAGGGAAAACGTTTCCCACAGAACTCACACAAAAATTACGTAAAAAACTAAAACCTAATCTAGGGTTGGACCAGACCTCTCCGTAAACCTGTCAACCCCAGATGACATCTCAAACCGATATTTCAGAATATTTGCCGCGATAATCTCAAATGACTATTTATGATAACTAAAATTTTAACACACATGTGTAGCAATAAATTAAACTCAAAAACTCCTGTCAAGACGATTTTCGATGCATTTAAGTCCAAACGCAGTTTGAAACTCGATATTTTAAAATCGTTTTGACAGTAAAAACAATAAATCGTATTCTGAATGTTCGCCTTGTTACAACATAAATATTTAAAGATGAAACAGCAACAACAAACCTACGTCCAGAAAACGAAAAATAGAACACAACCAACAACACAACAGTTTCCTTCAAAAGAACAAGCTATTTTATTAAACGCTACAATAGATGGCATCGTTATTGAAGACTACATTATGCAACTAACCTGAAAAACAATTTTATTCGTCTCAAAAATCTCAAATAACAGAATATGTACACGTTAACTTCAAGCCACCTAGCCTAACAAACTGATAGGCTTGGTGGCTTGAAGTTAACGTGTACGCACTCTACTTATTTATTTAACAAGCAAAGCCACAGTAGATACACTACTTGTAAATCATCCAGGTATTAAAATAAACAACCAAAACATAACAATCCAAAGACTTAAACACCATCTATCAAACTAGTATTATCGAATGCCCCTGAATTCCATACGAGTACAATATCACCAATCTACTTTCAAAGGTCTTCAAGAACACATATATTCACACATATGTATTTTCAGACGACAACTATACATATCAAATCGGAGTAATACCACAGTATTCTATTCTCGTACGGAGATACTGACTATAGCATTTATCTACAGGTTGTTTCCTGAATTTTTACTCGATTAGCACCTTTATTATTTTGTTTTAAAAGCAGTTTCAGAATTTTTTGAATAGGAAATGTATATTAAGATAATTTTATCGTTTAAGTACCACAGGTAAAATTTTCTGTTTGTTATTTCTATTAAATAGGACACTTTATTCTGGTCATTTTTACCTCCCGCCTACCTCTAGGTAAGGGAGGTATTGTTTTTGGTCAAAAAATTGGGTAGTGAGTTTTCAATGAATAAGCACGTTTTAGGGTCCCTACAATACGATTTTACTATTTTCGCGATGATGTCTGTATGTATGTATGTATGTATGTGTGTGTGTAGTCTGTGGCAATTTTTTCGTCTCGCATAACTCAAATACTATAATACCAAAAAATACAATTTTGTAAATTATTGCTTCTTATATTTAAATGAAGAGCTGATAAGATTTGGATAAAATTGGTCAACCGGAAGTAGCAGTTTACTTGAAGCCCTTAACAGTTTTTCGTGAAAAACACGGTTAAATTTCCTTTTTCAACAATTTATGTTATTTTGAAAGTTGAAGAATATTTAATTTTACATGTGTTTTGATTATACTATTTTTATTAATTTTCATTAGATTTAGAGATAATAAAATATAAAGAAATTAGATTTCACAAATCTTGCATTCCTAGTACACCATGGAAAAATTTTAAATTTTTTACGAAATGTGACACATGTCATTTTGATTGTGAAGCTGTTTTCTTGGTGAAATATATGTCAAAAAATTAAATAAATATACAAAAGAAAATTAAAATTCTCAAATATAAATAGAAAATAAACAAATAAGAAGGTATGTTTCTGTATCATCAAATACTATTTTGTACCGTTTAATAGTATTGGGCGGGAGGTTATGTGCTGGCCACATCAGATTTTTTGTATATACCATTTTTTTCTCTAAAGTTATTAGTTCGCCCAAAAAAGTGCTGGTTGTATTGAAGCAAACACTCTGTATAATGCTGTGTTGTATTGGTCAATATAAGTAGATTACAATATTTAGCCTAAATTTTAGGAGCTGCTATGTAGATACATAGGTATGCAAAAAAAAATAGTGATGTTAAATGACCGGTCATTTATTTTTCAGTAAATAACCGGTCAGTGCTCGGACATTTTTAAAATTAAAAATTCATTTAAAATCACACTCCGGACTATCCTACTACTAAAATGAGATATTATAGCATATAAGCCGGCACATAACACCTTCGAGAAATTAAAGTATATTTATTTGAAATCGGCACTAAAGTGCTCGAAAATCGTCAATTAAAAGTTCAGAAATCGTCACTAAATTAACGCATTATACGACGATTTTAAGCAACGTAGTGCTGGCAACTGTAAAATAATTATTGTACAAGTAGAATAATTTTGGCAGATATATTGACGTATTATAGTAAATTTGGAAGTAACATGAAACAAAATGTGCAAGAAGAATTAACTAATCAATTCCGATGACGAAATTGAGGACAAACCACATAATTATGAGTGTTATTTACGATAACTTCATTGTTCGAGGTTGGCAACAATGACTATCAGATCCAATTGACAGATGTATAAACTTAACCTATATATAATTTTTTACAGTTTTTTTCTTTTTAGATTTCAAATAAAACTTAATTCGTACCTCGGCACTAAAGTTCCTTTTTATCACTCACATGGTTTATTTTCCTTGTCCCTGAGGGTCTCGGCAAATTCCATATTCGTGATACAAAGTTAAACTTCAGTGCCGTGATACATAAATAACTATTATTTCTTTTAAAATAAAACAAAAGAACATATAAAAAAATGCCGTCAATCTTAATTGTTTTGTTATTTCATATTTGTCTTGGGACGACACATTACCACTAGATTATTAACAATAATTGAAATTGAATCATTCAGTAATAATTTTAAGAAACATCAAGTCAATCCTGGTTTGTATGAGTTATGTTTACATGCCGTCTCGTATTAAACAATAATTCATCTATATACTACGCATGCGTGGTCTGTTACAAAAATGGCCGGTCCTTTGTTTATTTTACCTGACTAAATAAGTGACTTGAGCGATCATGGTAAATGACCTATATCACCAAAAAAAATAATCAGTAATAATATAACAAGAGAGTGAGAATAAATTGAAAATAATTTGACAGATCTTTCGAAAACTTATTGCCAGGCAATAGCCACGAAAGCCCGTAGGGCTTGAGTGGCTATTGCCAAATGGCGACAAGTTTGAGAAAGATACTGGAGAATTATTTTCTAATTTATCGAACTCTCGAGTTATATTTAATTAGATTATTTTTTGATTTCATCATCAGGCACGTCACTAAATTTATCTTTTTTGCTCATTTTTATTTGTATTAATGATAACTATCTGACATTTCACATCTGTCAACAAAAACAAAAAAGCTACAGAGAAAATTGCCGGGAATATTCACAAGAGCATTATTCTCAGTATAATAATGACAGGATTGGTTAAAACGCAGACACGTGACATACAATAAAGCATTTGATTGGTTTAAAGAAATGTCAAAAAATAATCAGCTGTATTTCATCAATAATAAATTATTGTTATAATTTAACTATAAAACATATTTTATTTATACCTATTTTAATCATTTACAGTTATCAACCAATTAGCCAATTCGATCCGGTCGCATTTGTTGGCAGCGTCAATGGCTTGTTGATATTCATCCTCGTCATATTTCGACATTGGTTTATAAATATCAAAGAGATTAAGTGCACTGATTATATCAGTATCTGTTAGGTCTTCATAACGTTGCAACATGTACAGTAAATCACTCTTCAAAGTATAGAAATATCTCCAGTAAGCAAACTTGATGAGATCAAATTGTCTATGTTTAACAGCAACGTACATTAGCTTAATACTTGGATCGAACAATCCTTCAAACTTGTGTACCGTGGGGTCAACGCCAATTAGAAAGTCAGCGAGCAGGCGCCAGCCGCGGCTCCGCGCGACGTCGGCTGCGACATCGCCGGCGTTATCTCTGATGCTCACGTCTGCCTCGTACTCAACAACGAGCTCTTCGACGAGTTTAACAACGTCCAGTTCCAGGTGCGCGCGGACGTGCGCGTCCAGGCGGCACAGCGCGTGCAGCAGCGTGCCCCCGTTCACATCCCTGTCATTCACATGCTCTTTATCTTGTCTGCTCACAAAAGAGAAATGTTCTATTTGTTGGCGATAAACAGCTGCGTCGTATATGATGTGATCTGGAAATAAACACAAAATGTAATAACTCAAAAAATATTTTGAAATAAGTAACAGTTATTAATTCACAGAGACCGGCCAATCCAATCAATCGCTAACTACAGACGCATTTCGTTCTTATTGGAACTCATCAGCGTAGTGTAACCCGTCAACTGCTGTGCAGTGGCGACGATTGACCGACTCGATTCTTGAAAACATTTACTTCTGTTGAAGTTTAAGAACGGTAGATGGCTCTGGGAGTATTTACACTACACTGGTGATCTTGAATAAAAATGAAATACGTCGGTAGTTACCCATTGATTGGATTGGCCAATCTTTGTGACTTAATAACTTTGTTATTATTCAGAAACTATTTTATGAAACAGTTAACAATTTAAGCTAATGCGCGGTGACCGAATCAAGAAATTCCGTAACGAAAAAAACCTGACACCCCCCACAGCGTTGCTGCGTTAAAAGCCGTGCATCGTCTAACGTCGTTTCAGTTCGGCAGACTTCGGCACGGTGTTTGTGTGCGTGCGACTAGACGTATACCATTGACGCGGTATTTTCCAGATATTTAGAGGATATCACGTCTCAAACTTATGTTTCTTATTTCAGTTACCATAAACCTATAGTTTCAAGGATAAAAATTCCTGAATAACCTACATATATTGTAAGATAATAATAGTTATTTGTGTATCAAGTGCGGATAGAGCATTGTTTGTTGCACGCGGCGAGAAATTGTTGATCGAGGCGAAGCCGAGATCAACAACTCGACAAGTGCACCGAACAAGCTCTATCCGACGAGATACACACAATATTTTTTCTACAATCGTTGAACAATGTCAAGCTGTAGAAAAAAATACATTTATGGTGATTAAGTTGAAGTGTATGTACGTATATGCCAACTGTATTTGCAATAGCAAGGTTATTACCAGAAAAATCCAATGCATCATTTACTTCTTTTACCTAATTTATTTTTGTTTTGTTTTTGTCGCACTAGTGCGACAATATGTCACTTAGTCGCCCTAGAGCGACAATTTTGAACATTTCCTAACTAAAAATGGAATAACAATGTCGATATTGTGCAACGATTGTAGAAAAAAATATTTTAAACAATATTAACTTCTCATTTATTCAATAAAAGAAAAAAAATTGTTTTCTTATCGGTCACCACGCTCAAAAAGTGTAACTTGAATTAAGATCAAAGAAAAAAAAAATGCATAAGTAAAATAAATAAATAGTTATAAATTGCATAAGTTGATAAAAAATGCTATGCAATAGCTTTACCGCGGCAGTCCCCGAGTGCCACACGTATTTTTTTTTATTGTTTTTATATTTTTATCACTGTATATATCCATTTCCTTTGTTACAGGATACATGTTGACTTTTGATAGGTTTATCCATAGAACTAATAAAATGTATGGAAGGAGTATAGACAAATGCTGAATACATGCAGCCATTTAATTTAAATTTATTTTAATTTATAAATAAATATGTATTATCAAATGTAAGCGTTCATGCAGTCATTTAATTTATGTTCTCATTTTCATTCTCATTTAATTTAATTTTTAAGATAACCAACTTTTATCCTTTAACTGAAAATGATATATTTTGATGTTTGTGATTGAAAAGGTAAAAAAAAAATATATCATCACGCCTTTTACCCATTACGGGTGTGGCACTCTGCTTACGCAGATCTCGGTAAGTGATATATTTTAGCATATGAAGTGCGGTTACCAGCCGTCAAATCATAGCCCCCAGAGATGTTAGTGGAAGGGGAACCACAGGGGTAAATGTAAATTGGCAACAGTCAGCTGTGGGATTTGAACTGAGGATCTTACGATCCACAGTCCGACACGTTACCACGGAGCTATTTATTTGAAAAGGTTATATTTTAAATCATTGAGAATTGAAGTTCTTTGCTAAGATATGAATAATTTTGATGATTTGACTTAAGTAGAATTGATTACAAATGAGACATGCACTTTTCTGTCTGATAAAAAAGAAATTTATTCAAAAATAAAGAAGCTCTTATGATCATATGTAAGAACATAAATTTCAAAAGATTATTGAAGAATTATTTTCCCTGTGGAATCTGATTGTTGAACAAACGACTTAACGGATCTTCGTTTCTTCACTTTTAAACTTGTATATGATCATAATCACTATTTAAAAAACTACATGTTTGCAAAAAATAAAGCGCGTTACTATTTGTACATTTGTTATTCCAATATTTAAAATTAACAGACTTAAATGTGACACATGACGTGTTTGGTGTATGCATTCATTTTCATGAATGATACATTTAGAACAGATAAATTAAATTCTGCTAAAGATAGTCTGTAACCAACACAGCGAATAGAAAAATGAAAGCAAGGCCAGGCAACTTGGATAGCATTGCTATGGGAAGCATTTTATTTTTCCTCCGTAATAAAATTACGTTATTTTAATTCATGCACCTGACTAAAATTCGATGAGTGCTATTCAATTTCTAATGCTTCGAAGCTTGTCTAATGTTCATTTGTCAAATCTAAAATGGCCGACTTAGCAGAGATATGAAACAAAATGAGTAAATATTTATGAAAACGTTCTATTAAAAATGTGTCATGTGATTCGAGTTAGTCGGGCGTGAATTATGCGGGTTTAAGGTTCGTTTAGAAAAAGCGAAGCGAGCTAAACTAAAATACTATTTTGTTTCGTATCATTTTAGATCGTTGCACATTTGACAAATGAACATTAGTCAAGTTTTGAAGGATTGTAAATTGCATAACACTTGAATTTTAGGCACACCCGTTCTATTATTTCAAATCAAGTCTAGAATCCTTTATAATAATCGCTTTATTGTCGTTTTAAATTACCTGCAATATATGCATGAAACATGTCCGCTAACTGCATCCGGTGAGCTCTCGCAGCCACGTCCGCTGCCGTCTCGCCGAGATTGTTCTTCACAGCAACGAGATCTGTTTTTCTACTAGACATTAGAAGTGCTGTGAAACAGGGCAGCTCAAATTCATTTACTTGCTCTTCTGCAGGTAGAGGATCGAGCCCGGCCAACACGTGCAGCAGCGTGTTGCCGGACTCGTCTTGTTCATCGAAATTCAACATGTCGAAATTAATTGAGAAACTTAGAAAATCAAATAGTTTGCACCTGGCTACTATGTGTGGAACACATCTGCATCCAGACACCACTTCCTCCAGGAGTCGCCGTGTGCGTGGCAGCCCGTGTTCTTGTGCGAGGTCTGCGGCTGTTTCACCAGCCGAATTTTTTATTGTCGGATCTCCTCCCGCCTTAATCATTAAAGCACACCGCGCAAATATATCCACGTCTTTTTCACTACAATTTTTTCCTACATTACACAAACTATGAAGCACAGAATTTCCTTTAGAATTTTGTAAATTTATATTTGCTCCAACTTTGATAAGTGATTCTATTCTCTCCAGAATTTTATCTAAAGATCCATCCCAATAACACGCGTAATAGAGAGCACCCAGTCCGTCGCTATTCATCACATTGAAATCAGCGCCGTGTTCCAGCAGCTTTTCAATGAGGTCGTCTAGAACGCTTTCAACTGCCGCACATAAAAATTCCGACTCGTTGATTAAGTCGGTTTTGTCTAGCATCAGTTGCAATACATTACAGGAAATATATCTGGCTAAAGTTTCATACAGCGCTTTGCATTTGTTCCCTTCATAAAACGAACTAAATGTTTCAAAGTCTTTTTCCGCATGTTGTATCACCAATTCTTGATGTCGCCAATAAGCGTAATAAACATCTACATACATCACACACACATGAAGAGCCCGCAGATAACATTGATTTGGTTTCGATTCATTTCTACACAAATGCCGGACACACTCTTGTACGGTTCGGTGCATTGTATAACTACTCTTGTATGAGCAGTCAGATTTTTGAAATAATGAAAATTGTACTAACGTGGTTAAAGATTTATTAAATATTTTTTCGTCTTTCATGTTTAATATTTTCTGTAATATATCTTCTTCAATACGATCAGCATCGAAATATGCCGCCACTCCTAACATATTCTTTGCGGTTTTTGACACCTTATCTTCTTTGTTCCAGAACTTCTCCAGTGTTCGACGAAGAGCATCTAACACAGATTTCTCATACAAATTTTGATCGAAAGGAGGGAATTCCAACGTGACAAGTTCACACTCGGCACTTAATTCCCCTATAATATTATCGATATTATATGCCTTTCCAATGATTTTCAAATCAAGAACTTCCTGACATACAAATCCAACACCAATTTGCAAAACCAGAGGAATCGGCTCCAAAGAATTTAGAAGTTGTTGTAGTTGCCTCTTAGTAATTTTGATTTTATGCGTACCTAGAATACCTCTTATGATTCGTACAGCACTTTTCAAATGAAGTTTATTCAATTCAATTGATTCGTGCGGACTCCATGTTCGATATTGCGATGTTATTAAAAATAAAGAATTGTTACGTTGTTGTGGTAAATATTTAGCAATACTCTTCTTATTTTCTACATTATCAAACACGAACAAGCACTCAGGGTTGTCCAAATGCTTGTACACATCCTGTTGAACAGAACAGTGGTATCCGCGCTCCTTGAGTTCTTCTTTCAACTTATAAAATGAGTCGCTCAGTGTAGACTCAAATTCAGAATATATCCAAATGATATTCAAATTCGCTCGCAAGTTTTGAATAAACTTTCTGGCGAGTTCCGTCTTCCCTATGCCGCCGTACCCGCACACGGCCACCAGGTTGTAAGGCTCCATGTTGTTCTGCTCCTCGAACGCGCGCTGCACGGATTCGAGTTGAGCCTGGCGACCTCTGAACGACGCGACGGGGTCCGCCACTTGGAACCTGATGCCTGCTGGTGGTTGCTGAGGTGTCGCAGGTTTTGAGACATTGGTTATGTGAATGTCTCCAGCGGCGTTATATAAAGCTCCAATTGATCCGTCGTTTGATATGTTAAAGCTCGCCATGATGAATACCAGTACGTTGATCTGAAACGAACAAAACAATACATAAAACATATTTAAAAATAATATCATTATCAAATATGACAATATATATCAAAATAATCTTAGTGCATTCACAATCAGCAAAATTCATTGTTTGGTTGTAAATATATTTCATTTGTATCAAGTATTTATCAATTAATTCTTAATAAAATATTCTGATAAATAGTAGTTATTTACTTCAGCTTCGTTTGTTCAAATTTCTCTCGTAGTTAACTCTACTTTGTCCACGGGTGAAGTATAACGTTTTATCTAACATCTCTTAATAAATGCAATATTTGTTAAAGAAATATTATTGGACAGTGACGTATGCTTTAAATTTTTTAAATTAAAATGTCATTCGGAGTAGTTGCAAAGGTGTTGTGTGTTATTATTATTATTGTTATAAATAAAAAATTATTCACTAGTGACTTTTCTCAAAATTATACCCGCTAGTGGGTAATCTGTTACTTTCTTTGTTAAAAATCACCATAGTTATAGAGCATTTTTTGAGAGGTGTTGGATAAAATTAGTTTATCTACTGTAACAAGTGGGGTAAATAGCTCCGTTGTAACGTGTCGGACTGTGGATCGTGAGTTACAAATTTAAATTTACCCCTGTGGTTCCCCCTCCACTAACATCCTTGGGGGCTATGATTTGACGGCTGGTAACCGCACTTCATACGAAAAAATATATCACCTACCGAGATCTGCGTAAGCAGAGTGCCACACCCGTAATGGGTAAAAGGTGTGATGATATATTTATTTAATTTATAACAAGATGACTTCCATCGGTTACGCTCTGAGCTATCGCTATCTCGAGCTAATTTTAGAAACGATAGTTCAGATTCGAAGACACCCCCTGGCATTCCTTAGCAGACGACCCCCTGGAATTTCGGGCGTCTGAAATTTAGTTCTCCGTTGGTCGTGGCCAGTGACAGTTTTAAAATGTAGTCGCGCTCCGAAAAATATGTATTTTTTCGTAGATTTAAGTCATTTAAGTAGTTTTATTTATTAGATAAATTAGTGCAACGTTAAGTTAGTTATAAGAAGTTCTACATTTTAATAAAGCCAATATTTACAGTTTCTACATTATTTCAGTGTTTCGAGTGTCATGATTTATCAGCTCCCAATTCATCCGCTCCCAATTTAACCACGACTGGTTTGTTCCCTTTCCTTCAATAAAGTTTCCTTCCTTATTTTTATTATCCCTATCCTATAGTCAACTCCCGCATTTGCTACGCTACGCTACTGATCTAATAAGTAGGTATATTATTCCCATCATTTTAGTGCAGTAATCTAGCATATTATAACACTCAGTTCCTTTTTTGTCTATTACCACACTCGTTTGTTCTACTTTATTCCATGTAATAGCTATTCCTGTGGCAACGGTTCTTCTTTCGCTCACTACTTTCGCCCGCTCATCAGTCATTACTAAATTGAACGTAACCTGACATTGAATATGAGGGCCACAAGGATGATGGCGCGTACTTACAATAGCTGGATTGAACAAAACGCTATACAACACGAGCGAAGAAACGAATTCGCTCACTTATGTGTCACTAATATATGCGTGAACGAAATTCTTAGTTTCTTCACTCGTATTGTAATATACTATTGTATATTTAGAGCGCAAAGTTGTTTTGTTGCGACATAAACACTTTTTTCTTTTAATTATACACAATATTATTTCGATGACTGATTATTAAAAAAACTATATGTAGCTTATTTTATTAAAAAAAAAGCATATATTTAATTGATTGTTCTCTATATGTAGTAATTATTTTCCACTTATATTCTACTATTTATTGTTACAAAATCTGTGATAAGATAAATGGAAATCGGCACTAAAGTTCTCCAAATTCGACATTAAAAAATCAGAAATCGTTACTAACCTAACCCATTATACGATGATTTTGAACAACGCAGTGTTGGCAATCGTTAAATAATTATTGTGCAATTAGGATAATTTTGGCAGATATATTGACTATAGTAAATTTGGACGTAACATGAAACAAAATGTGCAAGAAGAATTAACTAATTAATTTCGATGAAAAAACTGAGGACAAAACAGTTAATTTCGAGTGTTATTTACGATAACTTCAATATTAGAGGTTGGCAACACTAAGTGTCAGTTCCAATTGACAACTGATAGTTGTATAAACTTAACCTATATAATATTCTAATGGTTAAAGCGGGACAAATTTATTATTAAAATTAAATTAATTAGGAAATAATATATTGGTCATAGAAAAAGTATAGCGTACAACTCGCATGGAATGTCCATTTCATACTCGTATGATTTGCAGCATGAGCCGAAACTTACATACTCGTAGGAAATGAGTACCATTCCATGCTCGTTGTACAATATACTATTATCCAACACCTCTCAATAAATGCTCTATAACTATGGCGATTTTAATCAAGGAAAGTAACAGGTTATCCACTAGTGGGTATAATTTTGAGGAAAGCCACTAGTGAGTACTTTTTACCTCCCGCCTACCTCTAGGTAAGGGAGGTATTGTTTTTGGTCAAAAAATTGGGTAGTGAGTTTTCAATGAATAAGCACGTTTTAGGGTCCCTACAATACGATTTTACTATTTTCGCGATGATGTCTGTATGTATGTATGTATGTATGTATGTATGTATGTATGTATGTATGTATGTGTGTGTGTGTGTGTAGTCTGTGGCAAATACTAAAAAATACAATTTTGTGAATTATTGCTTCTTATATTTAAATGAAGAGCTGATTAGATTTTGGATAAAATTGGTCAACCGGAAGTAGCAGTTTACTTGAAGCCCTTAACAGTTTTTCGTGAAAAACACGGTTAAATTTCCTTTTTCAACAATTTATGTTATTTTGAAAGTTGAAGAATATTTAATTTTACATGTGTTTTGATTACACTAATTTTATTAATTTTCATTAGATTTAGAGATAATAAAATATAAAGAAATTAGATTTTACAAATTTTGCAGTCCTAGTACACCATGAAAACATTTAAAAATTTTCAATTTTTTACGAAATGTGACACATGTCATTGTGATTGTGAAGCTGTTTTCTTAGTGAAATATATGTCATAAAATTAAATAAATATACAAAAGAAAATGAAAATTCTCAAATATAAAAATAATAAACAAATAGCCGATCTCGGTGGCGTAGTGGCTATGTCACTAGCCTAGCACGCCAGGGGTCGTGGGTTCGAATCCCACTGAAGAGCATGGTCGTTTGTGTTGTTCACATACTTTCATAATCATCCAGTCATGAGGCGGCATATGACCATAGTAGTTAGTCCGCCTCTCATCTTCATAAAAAAAAAAAAAAAAAAAAATAAACAAATAAGAACGTATGTTTCTGTAACATTAAATACCGTTTAAGATTAGTATTGGGCGGGAGGTTATGTGCTGGCCACATCAGATTTTTTATTTATAACAATAATAATAGGTTTGTTCCAAGTGGTCATTTCTGACAAGTTTGTGACAAATTTCAGTGCGCCTGCGAAAAATGTAAACAAGTTAACTTTGAAACATTTCTTTTTTGTGGCGAAAAATGTATGAATTTCTTCATTTATATTTATATTTAAGGTTAGCTGTCAAAACAAAATATGAGCATGCACATGCGCTTCATTCCATTCGTCGTTCCAGTCTATGTTTCAAACTTAATTTGTTTACATTTTTCGCAGGCGCATTGAAATTAGTCACAAACATGTCACAAACTTGTCAGAAATGACCACTTGGAACAAACCTTATAACACACAACACCTCGGTAACTACTTCGATTGACATTTTAATTTAAAAATTTAAAGCATGTCACTGTCAAATAATATTTCTTTAATAAATTTTTCATTTATTAAGAAGTGTTGGATAAAACGTTATACTTCACTCGTGGGCAAAGTGGAATTACCCACTCGATAAAATTATCACACTCAGCCTTCGGCTTCGTGAGCTTAAATTTCTCTCGTGGGTAATTCCTTACTTTGCCCACTTGTAAAGTAAATAACTATTATTTCAACCATAACAAAAAAAAGAGAAATTGCATAAAAGTGTAATAGATTATTATGCGGTTCAGAGAATTAGATGCATTTCATTAATTTTAAGAACGTTTAGCTTTGCGTATGTGAAGTTTTTAAAAAAATATTTAAATTTCGTCTTTATAAATTTTATATAGGATTAGGCTTCAGAATTTTTTTCTTGTTTGTTTTTCTCATCACATCTTTATTCTGAAATCTTAAAAAAAAATTAATCCAAACTACTTTTTCTTTAATTTCTAATCTATCCGATCTTGGCAAGAAATACTCTACACCTCTCCGACGGTTCTTGCTGAACTATGAAATAATAGCTGCTAGGTTAGTATTTTCTATAATTTTTTCACTAAGTATAGTTTTCGTATTTGCTGCTAATTATATATTGAATAATACAGTGTGAAATATAACATGTAAAAAATATTGATTTGTAACAAGTTAGCTTGAGCTATTTTTAGAAACGATAGTTTAGATGCGATGACACATCTTCGCATCCCCTAACACAGACGACCCCTGAAATTTTAGGCGTCTTCGATGACCGTTGTTCGGTTTAGTTTAAAATACAGCCGTGATTTGTAAAATGTATTTTTACGTAGTTTTTAAGTCAATTAAGTAGTTTAATGTATCGCCAAAGTTTCGTGCAACGTTAAGATAAGTAGTTATAATAAGTGTTTAGTTTTAATAAAGTCAATTTTTACATGTTTTGAGAAAGTTTGAGTGTCATGATCAGAACGCTCCCAATTTAACAAGGACTGGTTTTTCCCTTATCTTTAATAAAGTTTCCGCCTTTTTACTTTCTTATACAAAGTATAAGGAGCTATTGGAATCACGAAAAAAATCGTTAACGAGATTTTTGCGGAAATACATATTCTGACGTCCACTGAATCCGTTAAGACCAATTTCCCAATGATGTCTGTGTGTAAGGATGGATGGATGGATGGATGTCCGTGTGCGCGATATCTCATGAACGAGACAAGATATGTGAACGAAACTTGGAATTTATAAATTTCATGAAAAAATGAAGAGCTGAGTTGATTTTGAATGAAATTGAAAAACCGGAAGAGAAAGTTTACTCTACACACAAAACAATAAATTCCATTTATTTCAAAAATAGATTCAGCTGTGAGAAAAAGTTTCAAATGAAAGATGTTAGCAAAAATATTTGGAAAATAAAATGTTATTTGCACTGTACTTGTAGATGCTTCTAATTTTGAGAAAAACTAAATTATATGTTTAAGAATATATTTCTATAATCTTAGTTGCAATGGGAACAAAAACAAAAACATTCTTTATATCTATGTGTCAAACGAGTCAAATAATTGTGAAGTCTCAAAAATATATGTCGTGTGAAATATTATAAAAGATATATTTGAATTATTAGTTAGAAAGTTTTGGAGACTAGATATTAATTAATATCTGTTTTAAAATAAATTCATAGTGGCATTGAGAACAAAAAATTCAACAGGTTTAACATCAACCTATATATGAAACAATTGTCAAAATAAAGTCATACGCAAGGAACAAGTCATACGTGTTCAGTTGGTTTTATTTGTATAAGAAAGTAGTGTGGTACCCACACCAGATTTTTTTAATATCCCTATTCATTCAGTCACTTCCCATTTTGCTACATATCAAACGTTATATACATAGTCTGGTGTCAAACTAACGATCCTGAACTCTGTGGACAAAACTTGAACTCAAAGGTCAAAAAATAATTTTAGACAATCGTCAAAAGTGTTTTAAACAAATAATTGATTCCGACCGAGTTTGGTATAGAATTGAAGATTTTAAGGAGGAAAGTTGAACTGAATTGTCAAACATTTATTTTTATGGATCGTCAGTTGTTTTTTTACAACAGTTTTTATTGAACTTGTCACAAATGACGATTTGGAATTTTCAAGCAACTCCCGCCATCTTGAACGGGCCACGCCCTAACGCCCAGTCCCATTGTACAATCTGTGTAATTTGCGCGCCGCACTCGATCAAGTAGCGCTTCTGATTTGTCCGTTGAGATCAAATATTTCAGCCCAATGTGAGCCGAAACATGATGTTTCAGTTGTAGTTATAATTACAATTATTCGCAGTGTATTAATAAGCAGACATGAATTTTGCTGAATCCGTTCATGTCATATAGCAAATAATTTAGTAATAAATCGTAATAATTTAATATAAATAAAACCCTACCTGTATCTTGTATTAAGTAGATAATAAGGTGGGCTCCCTGCTCACTCGATGTCTGCTGCTGGCTGCGAGTCTCACAAGTCTTAGCACATGTGTCAGGTAATTGATTGTTCTCTTCTTATGTAGCTGATCCACTAATATTACCTCGGCTTATCGTTATTTAGTTTGTGATTAGATAAATGTACAAACACGTAGCTAGCAGGAAATGAATCATTGAACAAGCTCACCTACATTTTTCTTTGGAAACGTCGATGTGTCTAAATGAAATAAAAAGATTTCAAAAAATTTCTTCAGCTTGTCCTTTCCTTGTTGTAATCGTAAAATTGTTATACATGGTGTTTTCTTTAAAACAACCCGCACTTTTTTGGGCGAACTAATGACTTTATAAAAAAAATGTTATATACAAAAAATGAGCAGGAAAAAGGGCCCTATTTAATAGAAATAACGAACAGAAAATTTTACCTGTGGTTCTCAAACGATAAAATAAAATTATATATTTTTAAATAGTAACCTATATTTTATTTTAGTCCATTATATAGAGAATTTTTTCTGATTTCAACGATATAAATATGATATGAGGTTGTATGACAAATATTTTGAGATAAATGGTATTAAAAATCAGAAATAATTTTACAATATTGAAGTAGGCTATGCATAAATCAGTTATATAATTTTCATATTTCAAACCAATACATAAAAACATCTTATTATTAACAGCAACAATAGATAAATATATCCTAGCAACTCAAAACAAATATCGAAGGTAATTAAATTATTGACAGTAAGCACTGAAATGTATAATACTGGAACGCGCACTAGTGGTGAAAATACGAACCGAGAAAGAAAACGACCCTCGCGTATCTCTATCCTTTAAAAAGTTTGTGTCGCACCATTAATTATTTATAGGAAAACTGAAATTCAAATGAGGAAAATAAATATTGGCATTGTTTCTCATTGTTAAACTGATGTATTTATATAATAATAATAATAAATTCCTTTTTATTAATGGCGAAGTTCAGCTTAAAGCTGGTCTTACACTTAACCATTACAATGCAAAATAACTTAATATCTAATTTGTACATGGATTACATAAAATCAAAGTAGTGTTCAAAATCAAAATCAAATACAATAGAAAGAAACATAATCAAAATTAACAGAGAGATATATTTCTGTTACAATTGGTGTTTATATAATTCATTCTTCAGGATGCGCTTAAATGTAGGCAAATTTGAGTTTTTTATATTTTCAGGTAGAGCATTATACAATTTAGGAGCGGTATAGAAAAAGCTAGACTTAAAGCGGGAGGTGGAAAATTTGGGAGTATGTAAGATGGACTTAGAACGCATGTTGAGAGAATGTAAGGAACCACGATATTTCAGATGACGTAAGAGGTATGGAGGAGTTTTTCAAGTCAATATTTTATGAACAAAACATAAAAAATGTAGTTGACGCCTGTTGGACATATTTAACCACCCAAGTTGTTTAATTTTGGCAGAAACATGGTCGTATTTACGTAAATTAAAAATGAAGCGAATGCAAGCATTTTGGACCTTTTGAATACGTTGCTTCTGAAAATGATCCAAATGCGAACCATAAACAACATCACAGTAATCAAAAGGAGAAAGTATGAGGGAGTTGACAAGCATAGATTTTAGGTTTGTATTTAAGGTGAACCATCCGGGCCAATACGGGCTGAAGATAGCGCAAGATGAACATGACTTTTTTGAAACAATATATCATTATTATAATAAATGAAACATATAATGTTTTATACCTACGTTTGTAGATAAAAGTCCAAAGTTTTGTAATAAATTTTTAAATGCCAATTTTGTTTACATATTATACATGAACATAATTTTCAAAGATGTCAAATATATGTCACACATTCCCATGAACGACTACAGTTATACAAATAATGTGTATATTTATAAATATGATCGTCTATAACATACTAAAATTATTTTACATTTGAATTTACAGTTTATGAGAAACAAATAAAAATATACCAAAAAGTGTGTTTTTTGGTATATTCTTATTTGTTTCTCAAAAACTGTAAATTCAAATGTAAAATAATTTTAGTATGTTATAGACGATTATATTTATAAATATACGAATTATTTTCATTACTGTCGTCGTTCATGGGAATTAGAAATTCAGTATCAAAATTCTGAATTTTTGACCAAGTAGACTTCAACGAATATTTTTTTATAGTTGAATGTTTCAGTTATCCTTTTCATCCACATATATAAATACTAGAATGTTCAAATACTTCACAGTAATAATTGTTTTGTTTTTCGATAAGAATAATTGTAAGAAATAATTTATTGAAATTTGAATTTGCAAAACAAAATTCATGGGAGTGAACGAACCCAACGAAAATAAGTTCTTCATCTGACATTGCAATGTACAAGTCACTGTAAAAAATCCATGATATTTTGACGAATGGAGGTTGTTGGACCATAAAGAACATGAAAATAAATAAAGAATACAGAATTTGCTGTTTTTTAAAAAAATAAAGGGTTCGTTCTTTCGACGCGTATGTTTGACCTTAAATAATCTCGGTGCTGCCAAAGGGATTTTAGGATGGAGAAAGAATTTTGAATAAGGGAGGTAGTGTTTTCAGAGAAACGTAAATCGTTATCTAATAAGAAGACCTAGGTTTTTAGAACTGTGGGTTAATGATAGCGGTAAATCATTAATTTTGACATTTATATATTTTTCTGCTGCAAGCCGCGCATCTTTAGGACCAAACAACATAACAGAGGACTTAGAAGGATTAATGCGCAGAGAATGTTGGTGTGATAGTTCAATTAAATTATTTAAATCTATATTAATTAAGTTGACAGACTCAACTATATCACAAGGTGGATAAGAGATATATAGTTGTGTATCGTCTGCATAAAAATGAACGGAACAATAATTTAGCACGTTATGGTGGTCAGAAGTATAAAGGCAGTAAAGTAGAGGACCAAGGATTCATTGTTTATTGTTTTATTTTTCTTGTTTGTTTCTTGTTTAATGGCAGCAAGCCTAATTTGTTTTAAATGATTGTTGCAGTTTGTTAAAATTTATCTTGCAATTCAATTTCAATAAAAACTTTTGTTGGCCAGATAGAATAAAATGTTTCAGACAAATATTGTAACAGAAAGTTTAAGGATTTTAAAAATGTTTTATTTTCGAAAATCGATGGGGTGGTTTTCAAAATATCTTGTTTAGAAATTTTTGATTGGTCGCCATTTTGTTATTTGAAGAAATAGAAAATAATTGTAAATACAAGTGTTTTAGAGAACCAAAAGCAA
Source organism: Poecilus cupreus (assembly GCA_963942605.1). Lineage (NCBI taxonomy): Eukaryota > Metazoa > Arthropoda > Insecta > Coleoptera > Carabidae > Poecilus > Poecilus cupreus. Next base: position 18,940,009 of record OZ012719.1, read on the forward strand.
ATGCTTAAAGTTTTTGTATTTTTTAAATATTCCTTAAAATAAGGGAGTTATGACGATTTTTTGAAAAACAAGAGAACGCCAATAACTATGAAATGGGGCTCAAAATAAAAAATTTGAGCTAAAAAAGTTGTTTGTTTTAATGAGTTCTATCTACCATTTTCGGGTGTAACGACTTAGTATTAACACCCTGTATATTAAAAACCGAAAACGGATGTTTATTGTTAGTTCTGGAGGCGCTAAAATACTACTAATATTTTTTAATACTTTTCTGTATCAAAATACCTAAAAAGGAAAACGCGTTGTTGAATAATTGTTAAACTTCGCTAAGTAATCCAATAAGTAATATTACCTTGATTATTAATTTTTAAATGATTTCATATACTTAGAAGTCTTTAGAGGGAATAAATAATAGTAGTGATAATATTATTCATAAAATAATGATGAATTTTCGCATTCTACAGTGACCGTAAACGTTTACAGGCACCTCAAACTTCACCGTAACTTTAACATATATCTGCAACATATTTACGATTTTCTGTAAGCAACAGATGCTTTCAGAATTGCCATTTGACCTGTAAGCATTTACAGATCTTACAGATTCTCTTACAGACCTTACAGAATTGATCAGAATTGGCCTATTAGTTACTTAAAGAATAAAGTTATCAATAGAATAAACAAAAAATATCGCATCAAAATCAGAGCTTAAATGATGATTATTATTCCAGCTGTCATCTTTTGATGTGATATTTTTTGTTTATTCCATTGATAAATTATTTTATCCAACACTTCTCAATAAATGCTCTATAACTATGGCGATTTTAAACAAGCAAAGTACCAGATTATCCACTAGTGGGTATAATTTTGAGGAAAGCCACTAGTGAGTATTTTTTTATTTATAACAATAATAATAACACACAACACCTTGGTAACTACTTCGATTGACATTTTAATTTAAAAATTTAAAGTATATGTCACTGTCAAATAATATTTTTTTCATAAATTTTTCATTTATTAAGAGTTGTTGGATAAAACGTTATACTTCACACGTGGGTAAATTGGAATTAAATTACCCATTCGATAAAATTATCACACTCAGCCTTTGTTTTCGTGAGCTAAAATTTCTCTCGTGGATAATTCCTTACTTTGCCCACTTGTAAAGTAAATAACTATTATAGTTTATCTGAGGTTGGAAATACCGACCCTAAATTACATTTATTATTAATAGTTTTATACAGTTGCGAACTACAGAGTATTATTTAAACATTTTTTATAAAATTAATTACTTTGTCAATTAAAAATACCTTGTCTAGTGCATCTTTTAAGAATTGATCAACTTGTTCTGTTGTACTTTTGACTTTTTAGATTAGTAGCCAGCATTTCTTCTTTTAAAGTAATTAATTTGGGGAACTTGCTTATATCAGTATTATTTCTAACCACCAACATCGAATATCGCCCAAATGATAGTTTGCACAATTTGGGATCGTTTATAAAAATATACTAGCAGCACAGTTTCCGTGTATTTTTGAACTTCTTTATTGTCACACCACGCGCTGAAAGCTTCGAATTGGTTTGATATATTTTTCTAGATTTTATCGGCAGTATAGTTCCACTGTGGTTTCTTCAAATTATTCCTAATGAAACGTCACTCAAAATAAACACAAATTTTCACTTTGTTTATGGTATCTAGGCAACCTACAAAATTTGAATAGTGCTACCGTTGTTATCAAAGTCATCTATTTCCAACATACGAGTATGTATTTTAAATCCTTTAAAACTATTCATTATTTATAATGTATTGCTGATATTTTTAACATACGAATATTTATTTTATATCCTTTAAAATTAATTATTTGAAACGAGGGTTGGAAGTGCAAAAAATAGTGTATATACCACAGGACTGAAAAACCTTTAATCTCTCAGCTGATTATTTCTCTCCTCTACGGCTCGTGAAATTAACTTCACCCTCGGGATTAAATCATGCACTTCCGCTCTAATGGTTATATTTTTAATTTAACTATAAAACATAATTTATTTATAGATCATTCTGATTTGTTGGATGTCTTGGCAACCAGTTAACTAATTCGTTTCGGCCGCATTCGTTTGCAGCGTCAATTGCTTCTTGATATTCATCCTTGTCATAATAAGCCACTAGTTTATAAAAATCAAAGTCGTTAAGTACATTGATTATATCGGTATCAGTTAGTGTTGAGTCTGCACAACCGCACAGCGCACGGAGTACCCAACTGTCTGCAAAATTGTGATATGCCCACCAAGCGTGCCTTATGAGGTCAAATTGTCTATGTTTAACAGCAACGTACATTAGCTTAAATCTTAATTGGTAGTATTGTCCATCGATGTGTACCATAGCGTCATCGTCATCTAGAAAGTCAGCGAGCAGGCGCCAGCCGCGGCTCCGCGCGACGTCTGCAGCGGTCACGCCGGCGTTATCCCTGATGCGCACATCAGCCCTGTACCTTATCATGAGCTCTACGACGAGCTTAACAACCTCCAGCTCCAGGTCCGCGTGGCCGTGCGCGTCCAGGCCGCACAGCGCGTGAAGCAGCGTGCCCCCGTTCACATCCCTCTCATACACATGATTCCAGTCTGGGTCTTTCACAAAAGAGAAATGTTCTATTTGTTGGCGATAAACAGATGTGTGGTATATGATGCGACCTGAAAATATAAACACAATATATAATAATTGAAATTTTGACTCTTAGAAAAAAGGGTTATATTGAAGAAAATAACACACATACATAACATTCAACCAGCAATTATTTTCTCACCCTGGCACCACTTTTGCCTCATTTATACATGCTCGTCTAAACGCAACGAACCATCAATCATGCATTCTATTATTTAGAATAAAATAGTTCACATCTTTTACGTTCGTATTTGACAACTGGGTAGTTGTGAACGCAGCTTTACTATCGCTTTAAATTACCTGGAGACCTTGCTTGAAACATGTCCGCTAAGTGGCGCCGATGAGCTCTCGTAGCCACGTCCGCTGCCGTCTCGCCGGAATTGTTCTTCACAGCAACGACATCTGTACTTCTTGATATTATATCTGCTGTGAAATAGGGCAGGTTAATTTCATTAACTTCATCTTCTGCAGGTAGCGGATCGAGCCCGGCCAGCACGTGCAGCACCGTGTTGCCGGACTCGTCTTGTTCGTTGATGTTAAAGACTTTGGAGTAATATAAGGACTTTAGAGTATCAAATAGTTTGCACCTGGCTGCTATGTGCTGAATGTATCTACATCCAGACATCGCTTCCTCCAGGAGTCGCCGTGTGCGTGGCAGCCCGTGTTCTTGTGCGAGGTCGGCGGGTGTTTCACCAGCCGAGTTCTTTATTGTCGGATCTCCTCCCGCCTTAATCATTAAAGCACACCGCTCAAATATATCCACGTCTTTTTCCCTACAATTTTTTCTCATATTACACAAAACATGAAGCACAGTATTTCCTTTAGAATTTTGTAAATTTATATTAGCCCCAACTTTGATAAGTGCTTGTATTGTCTTCCAAGTGTCTTTTAAATATTTACCCCAATAACACGCGTAATAGAGAGCACCCAGTCCGTCGCTATTCATCACATTGAAATCAGCGCCGTGTTCCAGCAGCTTTTCAATTATGTCGGCTCGTTCGCTTGCAACTGCTTTACGTAGAAATTCCGGCTCTTTGCTTAAGTCGGTTTTGTCCAGCATCAGTTGCAATATTGTACAGGAAATATGTTCACCCAATACCTCGTATAGCATTCTGCATTTGTTTCCTTCATAAAACAAGTTAAATGTTTTGAAGTCTTTTTCCGCATGTTGTATTACCAATTCATAATACCCCCAGAAATAAAAATATTTATTTAATAGTACACGAAGAACCCGCAGATAACATTCATTTGGGTTAGATTTTCTACACAAATGCCGGACACACTCTTGTACGGTTCGGTGCATTGTATAACTACTCTTGTATGAGTAGTCAGATTTTTGAAATAATGAAAATTGTACTAAAGTAATCAAACATTTGTTAAATAATTTTTCGTCTTCTATGTTTAACAATTCTTTCAACATATCTTCTTCAATTTCATCAGCACTTAAATATGCCGCCACTCCTAGCATATTCTTTGCGGTATTTGACACCTTATCTTCTTTGTACCAGAACTTCTCCAGTGTTCGAGAGAGAGCAACTAAAATTGATTTATTATACAAATTTTGATCGAAAGGAGGGAATTCCAGTGTCACAAGTTCACACTCGGTACTTAGTTCCTCTATAATATCGTTGATATTATATTCCTTTCCTATTTCTTTTAAACCAAGAACTTGTTGACACACAAATCCAACTCCGATTTGTAGAACCAAAGGAATCGGCTCCAAAGTATTTAGAAGTTTTAGTTGCTGGCTCTCACTGATTTCTATGTCATATGTGCCCAGAATAACTTGCATGATGTTGATCGCACTCGCCGGATCAAGTTCATCCAATTTAACTGATTCGTACGGATCCCATATTCGATATTGCGATGTTATTAAGAATAACGATTTATTATATTGTTGAGGTAAATATTTACGAATACTCTGCATATTCTCGGCATTATCGAACACGAACAAGCAGTCAGAGTTGTTCAGGTGCTTGTACACATCCTGGTAATCAGAACAAGGGTATCCGCCGCGTTCGAGATATTTTTGCAACTTAGCTAAAGAGTCACATAGTGTAGATTCATATTCTGCTAATAACCAAACAATGTTGTCAAAATTCGCTCGGTTTTTTGTAATATACATTCGAGTGAGTTCCGTCTTCCCGATGCCGCCGTACCCGCACACGGCCACCAGGTTGTAAGGCTCCATGTTCTTCTGCTTCTCGAACGCGCGCTGCACGGATTCGAGTTCCTCATCTCGACCTCTGAACGACGCGACGGGGTCCGCCAGTTGGAACCTGATGCCTGCTGGTGGTTTCTCAGCTGTCGCAGGTTTTGAGACATTGGTTATGTGAATGTCTCTACCAGCGTTACATAGAACTCCAAATGAACCGTGTTCGTTTGATATGTTAAAATTCGCCATGACAAAAAATAATATGTTGATCTGAAACAAACAAAATAATACACATAATGTATTTTAAAAATAAATATCTTTATCTAATCAGTCAATGACAATACAACGTCTACTCAAATACTATCAATTTAAGCTCGGTGCACTGAATCAGCTAAATTCATTGTTTGGTTATATTAGTAGTTTACATTACAAGACCGTTACGTAGAACTTTACGGGTGAGCACGGCACCTAACGAGCGCTAAGCTATATTTTGTCGCTCGTACAGGAATATCGTGTTAGAGCGGCATAAATACTTTGCGCTCTAAATTATACACAATTTTTCGGACAACTGATTATAAAAAAAAATTATCATGTCATAGGTTAATGTAGCTGTTCTATTACTTCGTATCCATGGTGATAAATTAGTAAAAAAAGAAAAAAAAACTTGAAACGCTCGTTGATATTGTAGACGAGTGACAAAGTAAAATTTCTCAGGAAATGTCAACTTTGCATTGACAAATGCAAGCGGCAAAGGTAACTTAACTTTCCTTTTTCTGCAAAGTAGATTTATGAAATCGAAAACAATTTTAAAGGTACTATGGTAAGGAAACAATTCCGTAAATTTCAGGTGAGAATTATATAACAATTTGTCACCTTTACCAAATATTAGCAGAGCTGCATCTGCTGTTCTGTCACTTCTCAACAATGGGACTATAAACCAATTTTTTTTTTATGAAACTTTATTAGAATATATGACGATTAGCGAAAACCCGATGTGAAAATTTCATATATTACCCAAGCTATGATTTTTCAAAGTTTGGTGACGTCACAGGTACTACTCCAGTGGCACTAAAACAACGATTTTCCATGATAGTAGATATTATATATTTTTTAATATAAAAATAATATTTACATATTATAAGTCTTAATTTACAATAATTAAACTTAATGTAAACTAAAATAAAATTCCTTTGACAACTTTAAGAGTATTTTACTTGATATTCGAGTAAATAACACAAAAGTTTGAGGACAGTGGCGCTAGTAGTGATGTAACCTAACCTCAACACTCAATTTTAATCAATAGATTTTCAACATAGCACAAGAAAACAGTGAAATTATGAAACAAGAAATAGAAGCCCAACAAATATAATCTTAAACATCAACAAACAAAAATATGAAATGACATTTCGTAGTTCTATTTTAGCCCACAATAGGCGTAGGGCGCAGCGGCAGACGCGCGATTTGCACTTTTCATATTTCTGGCTAATAGAATCAATGCGAGTACCCGTGACGTCAAAATATGTTCAATTCGTTATATCGCTTTACTGCAAAATATTTAAAAGAAATAAAAATACTTGACTACTAATTATTCCATAAGTGTTACACGATTTTGATATAAATTTGTCATATTTCGCTTATGGTTTATGTGCCCATTATGGCAAATTTAATTAAATTAGCTGGTTTGTAAAAAGTACATATTTTCTAGATCCGAAATGAAAAATTCTACAAATTTTATGTTTCACTGTCTTCGGCAACAACGAACACATCTTCTCCTGCATGTTTATTTATTGTTGAACCAAACTCTTTACTCGTCAGATATGAACAATCAACTGTCAGATGCGCATTCGACAAGGCAGCAATTATGTTTATATTAGGTTGCGGCCTAACGTGAACGAACCAAAGCAACAAGTTTACAAAATATGTTCCGACAGTAGTTATGATTACAGTCAACTATAAACCAGGTTTGACTCTTCCACCCCCGGCCGTCCGTGTCATGGTGCAGGTTTTTGACGAGTAAAAATAAATGTACTTAGTCCGTTTAAAATCTACCTCTAGTACATATAGCTTGGTTCTCATCTCACTCGATTTCTCTACTGCTAGCGCTGGCTACACATCACAAAAGTGTTAGCACATACTATATGCTTATATTTAATTAAAACTAAATTTAATTGATTGTTGTCTGTAGGTAGTAATAATTCAGCATTTATATCTCTGCTTCTCGTTACAAGGTCTGCGATTAGATAAATATATTTGTATAAAAACTTATCTGCGCAATTCAATGGATCAAAATCTACTTAACGATATTGCAATCATTTCAATTGAAAATGATTTTATTTCAACTATTACAAAAAAATGACAAATTTTATAAAAGTGTAATAGATTATTATGCAGTTCAGTAAAATAAACGTAAGTCATTAATTTTTAAGAACGTTTGTTTTTCGTATGAATTTATTTAAGTTTTGTTTAGGATTAGGCTTCAAAAATTATTTTTTGTTTATTTTTTCTTACCACATATCGTAGTGTATATTTATTTTCTTTTTAATTGAATCCAAATTAATTTTTCTTCACATTCTAATCTATTCTACCTTGGCAAGAAATATACTATACCTTTGCGATGGTTATTACTAAACAATAAATCATGAAATATTAGCAGCTGAGTTAGTATTTTCTATATTTTTTTGAGTACAGTTTTGAGTACAAAATTTGCCTCTTCATTCCTTAGAGGCACGAGCCGCCACTGCACACCACCATTTTATAAAAATATGTTTTACATTAATTAATTTAAAATATAAATTTTTATTTGCTTTGTTTTCGTATCTGCTGCTAATTATATGTTCAATAATACAATTTGAAATATAACATTTAAAAATATTGATTAAACCCTGTAGAGTTTGGTGTCAAACTAACGATCCCGGGTTTCTAGAGAAAAAACTTGAACTCAAAAGTCAAAAATGATTTTAGACAATCGTCAATTATTGTTTTTTAAGCAAAGATTTCAATAGAGTTTAGTATGAAATTGAAAATCTCAGGGAGGAAAGTTGAATTGAATTGTCAAATATTTATTTTGATCGATCATCTATTATTTATTTACAATAGTTTTTATTGAACTTGACAAAATTGACGATTTGGAATTTTCAAGCAACTGCCGCCATCTGGAACGGGCCACGCCCTAACGACAAGTCCCATTGTACAATCTGTGCAATTTGTGCGCCGCACTCGACCAAGTAGCGTTTCTGTTTTGTCCGTTGAGATTAAATATTTCGGCCCAATGTGAACCGAAACATGAACATGTTTCAGTTGTACTTATAATTACAATTATTCGCAATGTATTAATAAGCAGACATGAATTTTGCTGAATCCGTTCATGTCATATAGCAAATAATTTAGTAATGAATCATGAACATTTAATACAAATAACAACCTACCTGTATTTTGTATTAAGTAGATAATAGGTGTGTTCCCTGCTCACTCGATGTCTGCTGCTGGCTGCGAGTCTCACAAGTGTTAGCACATATGTCAGGTAATTGATTGTTCTCTTCTTATATTACTGATCCACTCATTTTATCTCTGTTTATCGTTATTTCGTTTGCGATTAGATAAATGTGCACACATGTAGCTAGCAGATATGAATCGATGAACAAGCTTACCTACATTTTTATTTTGAAATGTCGATGTGTCTAAATGAAATAAAAAATTCAACTGGTTTTTAAGAGTTCAAATCGAAATTCCAACATTAAACATTGATAACTTCGTAGGCTCTTTACTCTTTACATTTCAACAATTAATTTCAGCTACTCACAGACTTAATCATGTACTCATTGTAATTTTTTAACATCATAATGTATTATTATGTTATATTTAAGTGGTTATTAAATCGAGACGAAAAGATAAAATTGAGTACATGCGACTAAAAATATAAACTTTGAAGGACTTTCTGAGAATTGATTGATAATTGAAAATATGCGAAATCATGTTAAATACCTGATAAGTGATAATGTTATTTACAATTGTTCTGTTTGTGTTTGAAAATAAATAAATTTACTAATCTTAATCTTAACTATAGCACTGTAAAGTTGCAATAACTGCGCAATCAATAATCATATCAGTACGTTTATTAGAAATACAAATTTCAATATCTCTGAAGTGGCTGGTCGAGTGGTGCACAGTCGCTGCTTGTGTTATCAATGCACAGCGAGCCCCATCCGCCACATTCCATTCCAGTCTCCCGCTGTTTCTTCTTCTTGCTGTTTTACACAGCCGATCTTCTACTCTGTGACTCATAGTGCTTCGTCTTCTATTGGTAACTTGTAATATTTATTATTCACTACTGATAAATAACTGTGACTGTATTTTTTCTTCCGGTAGAGAATGTTTTAGTGTGTGGAAAGTATAAGCGAATAGACGGGTTGAGAAACATATTCAATATAAATCACGAAGCATTAAAAAAGAATTACAGGATATATACTATTATTATTTGAAAGCTTTTAGGTGACAACTGATCAAATTAATTTTAGAACAATTGTTCAAAGTTTTCATTCATTGATTTCCACAATATTCTGATTTAAATTCAATATTTTTTATCTGCTTGTTTTACTAAATAATATCTAGTAATTAGAAATTTAAATAATGTCACAAATAAGAATAATTATGCCGAATGAAACATTAATCCTTGGCAGTTTCTTGAAAATGTAATAAAGGGTAAAACGTAAAACACAGTGAGTTCTTACTAAACATCGGATTCGGAACTAACTACTCACTAGCAACTCTGTAACCCTCTCTCACTTACACACTAGCACTTTACGAATGTTTGACACCGCAATGTGAAATTAGTCGACAGACTGTTGGTCTCTCTCAAGACTAATGCTGTTGTTTTTAAATAACCTTCCTAAAGTTGCGAACGAACTGATGATTCTTCTTGTTGTTTCACAGCCACCTTGTTCACTGAACATCGCCCACTCGGCCTGATCTTCATTCATTTCAATTTCTTGTTTGTTGGTAAGTTGAATAATATATTATTTTTTCCGTAAAATATTGGTTATATAAATATACATAAGCATTTATAAGATGAATTGTAATCGATAATATCCAGGTATTATGAATTTATCTTATCTGTCAACTTGAAAGTTTTATTTGAATTCTATTAAACTTGATTATTTTACAACATTGACAATAGCTTTGATGTCTTATCTAATTATTTTGCTTTTATCAGAAAGTAAATAATATTGTGCGATACCTACATGTTTTCTTGTCTCTAACTGCAATAGATAATTTTTACTTTGTTATTGAAATATTTTCCATTTCCCCACTCTCAAAACTTTAGCAATAAAATTCAGTTTTGAGAGGCGACGTCTGTCTGTGGGTTTGTACATCCATTTCTCAAAACTGGCTAACGTAGGAAATGTAATTCCTTTTATTAAAAAAGCACACTACGTCTAAATAATAGCACTAATCAATGTTTTCAAAAAAAAATTTGTATATTTTCAGTAGTTCATATAATAACAATCAAGTTAAATTATTGTGCTAATTTATTGAAAATAGGTTTTGTTTTTTCATATGGTTTGTGCTAAATAAATTATAAAACGTGAAAATGATAATAAATATCAATTATAATTTAAATAAATTTTTTAAATAATGATCTATTTTAAAGTAAGAATAGTATTATTATACAGGCAAACTAATGATTTTTGGGAAAATGATTCATACAAAAATTGACCAATAAACAGGGTATCCATCTAATGGACTAAAAATTTATATAGGTTACCATTAAAAAAAATAAATCTATATTACTGTTTGAGAGCCACTGGTTGGATTTTCTGTTTGTTATTTCTATTAAATGGGACCTTTTTTCCTGGTCATTTTTGTGCATAACATTTTTCTCTAAAATCAATAGTTCACCCAAAAAACGCTGGTTGTTTTAAAGGAAACATCCTGTGTATTATGGGAGAGAAGTGTATGATTTTTGCCCGTGGAGTAAAATTGTTGTATACAAAATATCTTCCAAACAAAATGAAAAAACGACATGTTTAAAACCCATTTTGACAGTTGAGATCGTTGACAGACCGGATGTTATCTTGCACTAACTTTCCAAGCTTTTTTTTTCTTCTGTGACACGCGCGCCACGCGCCATCTGTTGTCGCACACGTACTTTATATATTGTCAACACGTTTTAACTCAAATTCTCTTTATCCAACACCTCTCAATAAATGCTATATAACTATGGTGATTTTAAACAAGGAAAGTAACAGATTACCCACTAGTGGGTATAATTTTGGGAAAAGTTACTAGTGAGTAATTTTTTATTTATAACAATAATAGTAACATATGTCACTATCAAATAATATTTATTTAATAAATGTTGGTATTGGATAAAACGTTATACTTCTCACATGGGCAAAGTGGAATTACTTACTCGATGAAATTCTCTTACGGGTAATTCCTTTGCCTACTTGTCAAGTAAATAACTATTTTTTCTGCTAAAACAAAAACAGACCCTATTCGGACAGTAAGCACAGCCAACTTTAAAGTGAAGAGTAACATAAATACTGCAATCGAACCAATCATGAACCAATGAAACATGAATATCTAGTACTGACCGGGCATTTGTTGTTTTTGTTAGGACGTAATGGACATTCCAGCGGACGTCCTCGAGCACTTGAAGTGCAGCAGCTGCGAGCTGTACCTGTCCCGGAGCCCCGTCTACCTGCAGCACGACGGGGCGGCGGTGTGCGGCCAGTGCTACGCCCAGTGCTACGCCCCCAAGCAGCCGGCCACGCGCAACGCCCAGTACGAAGCCGTGGCGCAGCTGCTGCGCTTCCCGTGCAAGAACCGGGAGCTCGGGTGCCGCGAGACGCTGCCGTTCGCAGCGGGCGCAGAGCGGAGCGCGCACGAGGCGGCGTGCGAGCACCGGCACTACGTGTGCCCCGTGCTCGGCTCCGCGCACTGCGACTGGGTGGGCCCCCGCGCCGCGCTGCTGGCGCACTGCACCCAGCAGCACCCGGACCGCGTGCTCGAGCACCCGTGCCGCCTCGCACTCGACATCGCCCGGGCCAGCGTGCACAACTACATCGTGTCGGCGCTGCAGCTGCTGTTCGTGCTGCACGTGAAGGTGTGCGTGGCCACGGGCCGGGTGTTCCACGCGGTGCGCCTGCTGGGCGGGGCCGCCGAGGACTTCACGTACACCCTTGACGTGAGACGTGCAGACGAGCAGTTGACCAAGAGAGGGCAGGTGACGGCGGAGGGCTGCCTGGCCATCCAGGAGGACTCGGCGCTGGCCCTGGACACCAACAGCCTCCTCAACGTGCTGGGCGGGTTCGACGGCACCACGTTCACCGTGACGGTGCAGCGGAGGGCGAGCGCCGCGACCGAGCAGCTGGTGACGTGTGCGGGGTGTGGGGTGGGGGTGACGGGGCGCCGGTACCGCGACGTACGAGGGTGGCGCTGCGCGCGCTGCGCCCCCGCCAGGCGAGCCTGCATGTACCAGGCCCGGGGCTGCGCACACACCGACATCGATGTGAAGTGCAGGAAACACGAGATGTACTTCTGCATCCAGTGTGTGATATGCAGTAAGCCCGTGTCGCCTGGCGGGTGGTCCGCGCACTGCGCCGCTCGTCACCAGGACATCACCCTCGAGTCCGGCTCCGAGTGGAGGCCGAGGCCGACATTTTTCAGCGATACGCACTGTCTCGTGTCTACTGCTGGCACCGCGCTGTGCAGGTCCAGGCTGACCGCCTCACAGTTTGTCCTCAAGGTGCGCACCCCGGTGTCGACTGAGCGGCTGAGTGAGTTCAGCTGCGTGCTGCGCCTCAGTGACCCGGCCACTGGACAAGCACGCATCTTCACACCGGATGTACTGTACGATGCTATGAATGACTGGCACATCACAGTTAAAAAAAGAGAGTTTCCCTGGCAGAACAATCAGTTAGGTGTAATTATTGAAATTAACACTAAATAATGTTATGTCACTGGTAGTTTTAGTTAAATGTATATTTTAGTTGTTTTAATAGCGTCCTGATTGGTTTTGTACAAAATGAACAAATATAAAAATATAATTATTAGTATTTATTTCTTTTCAATTGGTTTAATATAAATGAAATCTAATGTGGGCAGCACACGACTTTCGTTTACATACATATAAATATAAAATAAATTTATTCCCATGGGAACTAGTATAAATATATTAAATATAAATAGACACACAAACGAAATTGAAGGAAATCTTAAAAAATTCTATACACATTCCAAAAAATAGGTATATTATCGACAAGTCAAAATGTGCAAATGATCTAATGATTTGTATATCCTTTCAGAAAGCTTCAATTTGATACCAAATCTAAAAAAATTCTAATAACTATTATACAAAGAAATTTTTGTATATTTTAGTGTACCTCTTTTCAAGGAGATTTAACTTGACACCAAACTCAAAGAGATTCAATTAACCATTGTAAGTAAAACAATTAATGATTGCTCAAAATAAATTAGTTACAAAGAGACAGGATTGTCTAAATCTAAAATCTAGTAATCTTGGAGGAAAGAATATAAAGGAGAGAGCGTTAACAAGCGATAGTGAAGTCGAGTTACGTGTGTACCGCGCAAATCCCCACTTCTATTAGAACCTTAGCTAGCGTGCGTCTACCCTCACCAGGTTACATTGCCCTTGCCACTAATATAAACTTATGCTCTCTGCTTTATCTTATTTCCTCCAACGTAGTTAAAAATTACTTAGTAGAATAATACAAGAATTATGCATATACGAAGATGTAACCCGAAATGCGGGTCATTGGTGTTTACCATGGGGAAACCGTTTTTTTTTTTCGTGCGCATTGCTTCCCATACTTTAGATAAAAAGCTTGAAATAAATGTAGAGCTTAAAATTTTGCATGGAAGTAACAAACAAAATTCATTTACTACGGGTTGTAACTTTATTTTTTTTATTTTATATAAAAATTTACAGAATAATTATTAATAGTATTCTCCATGAAATTAAACAAAATTTTGACATTATTAAGCCTAGAACTAATAAAATGTATGGAAGGAGTATAGAAAAAGACTTTTGTGCGAGCTTTTGCCCCTCATTTAGAATTTTGTCAATTATTTATGTCATATTTAAATATATCATATGTGGTAAAATCCTGTTGTGCATATAATTATACAAAAACAGGCTATAAAAGACGGTGTTCCATTTGACAGGTAAATATGTCCCTTTAGGTTAGAATGCTGTATATATACACATTTATTACAGTTTTCCAAAAAATATGGATTTAAGCAAGAAATGGATATTAACTATAAAACGAGAAAATATTCAACCTAATGAAACTATATGAATTTGTGAGAAACATTTTCTTGATTTTTATATACAACAGTTTTTAAACAGAAGATAGAGATAGTCATATCTAAAATTACGCAGTGGCAGAAGAACAGCGCATTCGTACCACGTGACGGGTGGCATGAAAATATTCTGTTCTCCCACTGCGTCAATTTAGATATGACTATCTCTCTTTTATGTTGCTTACAGATTTCTGTATTAAAAGCATAGCCAACGCTCCATCCATATATATTGTTAAATCTATATTATAAGTGTTGGTTTTGCTTTTTAAAATACACTAACCTCGCCCAAAATCGCCTTCGCTTCCTTCGCAATAATCATAAATAACTTACTTTTTACTTGAACCAGACTTTACTTGACAACTGTCACATAACTTTAAACGACAATTAACTAAAATTCTCTAAACTGTAATACAATGGGAAAACGATTTTTGAAAGCATTACAAATCTCTAAAAAAAATATCTTTACACTAGCCGGATGCCGCACAGCATGGCTTCTTCTGGTTTTAGGCACGAAATATCATCTTCTAGTTGAACAACACAAAATGTGTGTTACAGCTCTATACGTCATTATTGGTCTTATTGTAATATACTATTATTTAGAATTTTTTTTTTTTGAAAATAGAATAAGGAAATGCATTACAAGTATGAAGAGGCAACGGCTTGGCAGGTGGCGTTAAAGCCGGATCACTCGATAACGCATGTTAAGCAATGCTGCCCGCGATCAGCAGTTGGGTGGGTCACATGCCAGTGAACACTGCGTGCCGTTGTCACACCACCGGAAACGAGGTTTCGAGGCGGCATATAACCTCAGCAATTGAGATCGTTTAATAATAATAATAAAACAAATATGAAATAAGTAAACTCGCAACCATAAAAAAATAAAACTAAAAATATTACAAAATCACGACATTCTTGACTTTTTGAATAAAATAAGAAATAGTAAGCAGCAGCACTTCTTAATCTACCCCCAAAAAGGAAAGAAGTAGGTTAACATAAATAAAATACAAATTTGATGACGTATTTCTAATTTACCTTTGATAAAATCATTATTGTATCTTTGTATAACTTTAAAATTACCGTTATATGTTTGTATATTGTATATAGAAACAGCTTGAAAGCGACTGCGGCAGAAGCATCAGCAAAGGGACTAACGGAACCAGGAGCATCGCAGCCCTGCACGATGTCCAGTCAGACAACCTGAGCTACGTTCACTCCAGAGACAAGACAAAGGAGACGTGTCAGCTATAGCAAAATTGAAAAGGATAGAAGTTCTGCGCCTCTACAGTCGGGACCACAAACTAATGGCGTATATAAGCGGGAAAGAATGAAATTTCAAAATTGAACAGGAATAAAAATTCATTGAAAACAATAATTGTGTATTAATAAAAATGTTATATTTCAAATTAACGAAATACACATTAAATAACAGAAAATATATACATAATATACCGGGTGTCTGTCTTAAAGGTGTACATAGGAGATTAACATGGGAAATCAGTTTTTTGTGTGCTGTTGCTCGGTGTTCTATCGGACAACAATGATTGTACTACCAATCGAAAGATATCATTTTTCTGAATCAAATGATGTAAAATACATTACAATTCAGTAGTAATTTGGTTCCGTAAATTAATTTTTAAATTTTGAAAATCCTCCGACTTATTCAGTTTTTATCGAAAATAAATGTAGTTACCTATGACTGTTTTGTTTTGATTTCTGTCAAGCTATTTATTTGACGTTTCTGTCAATTTGTAAAATATGGTTATATTCAGTAATGACAAGCGTACTTTTATAATTTTTGCGTAAAGATTTTATTAAATAAATTAAAGTCTAAAAACCAGTTTTCTTTAAATAATATTAATTTATTAAGAGTTATTTTTTTTTTAAATCGATGACAAAAAATTTCATTTTTATTAGCTCTGTTTTGTATATCTTCACAAAATATTCTTCCACTTTCTACGTCAAATGGAAAAAAGTTCTTGATTGCAGTGCATTTTGTAGAAATAAAAAGAACTTTTTTTAAAAAAATATGAACGATGTACACCCAATTCATTTCCAAAAAATCTAGTGCTATACAAAGGATCTACATTTATCATTCCTAAAACCCTTTCTTCCAATAAAGCACGTTCTTCTGCTCTTACTAAATTGCAATTACTAAGCTCACGTGTATTTTTCGTGGATACTGGCATTTGTGGTTGCACTTGGATTCGGTCGATTCATAAACTTAATAGAAAATAGATCTCGCACTCTGAGCTAACCTCCAAAAAATAGTTTTACTATAAAAATACGCTCTTCAGTAGTATAAGTAGCCATATTTTTACAAATTGTCTTAAACAAGTCCAAAAGTCAGCAACGTCAAATAAATAGCTTGACAGAAATCAAAACAAAACAGTCATGGATGACTATATTTATTTACGATAAAAATTGAATAAACCGGAGAATTCTCAAAATTTAAAAATTAATTTACGGAACCAAATTACCACTAAATAGTAGTGTATTTTACATCGTTTGATTCAGAAAAATGATATCTTTCGATTGGTACCACAATGATTGTTGTCCGATAGAACACCGAGCAACAGCACGCAAAAAACTGATTTCCCATGTTCATCTCCTATGTACACCTTTAAGACAGACACCCGGTATATGTAAGATACATATTCATTCTTCATACAGGCGGAATCTTTGGTAGACAATAAATGTCAAATGTTAGATCCTCCTTATTGAAACTCCTGCAGCCAGAAACAATACGTTTGAAGCCACGCATGAAATAAAAATAATTTAATGACATTTATAATCATGTAATAAAAACAAATTAGAAGAAATAAAGATGTCAAATGAGTTGCAAATTCTTTAAAGATTAAAATACAGTTTCAAATAATGGAAATATGTGAAATAGGCTTACCTTTCAAATAAGATGCACTAGTCAGAATAATCACTCACACAAAATCAACTAAATCAGAGTATTATCGATCCAAACGAAACGAAATCAGAGAGAAGTAAATGTTTCAAATGTCACCTAGAAACTTCAAAATAATACGAGTGTGCTGCCACGTAGCGTAAAGACCATGGAACTAATTTCACATTTCTATCACAAATCGTGCATATAGCTGACAGGGCCCTGGTTCACTGCGCGATCGCATTTATGAGACGTACATAGAAACAATTCTATTTTCATGGATCAACTGCTTGGTTTCATCATCGTCCATCGAGCAAATCACACAGACAGTAGGTTAGACCCGATGTGTTGCGTTCAGTATATTTAGTTGTATTTTTATTTAAATTAACAGATTTATATATTCTTATTATTTTTATTTAGGACAATAATTACAATATTCCACTTTTTGAAGAACAAACGTTTCTTTATGAAAATGTCACATTATAATTTTTCGATATTTCATTTACATATAATCTAACGGCAACGATATTTATTTTACAAACTAGAACTACAAGTTTAATTGCAAATACATACATATTATTTAACATATTTAAGGTGTGTTCTCGTTGTTAATCCGCTACACAACAAATAATTATTCATTATATTCTCTGTTTAAATAATAAGCTCGTGGTCTGATTAATAATCGGAGACATTGCTCGTGAAACCGACTCAGAACATTTGCGGACTCGTGACATCTGCAGCGTCGGTTCTACTGGAAAATATCTTCAATATATCACCCCTCCACTAACAACTTTGGAGGCTATGACTTGACGGCTGGCAACCGCATTTCATACGCAGAGTTTAGAATTTAGTTAAATATTTATTATACCCTAGAATCTAGTGTTTTCCCACGGTGAGAAAAGAGGTGTGTCGACTCCTTAGCTATCCGTCAAACCGATCCAATCGTAGGTCGTTAGTTACAGTATTCACCACAGGGCGCTGCGATCGCCGCATCGAGGGTAAAATGGCGGCCACTGGCTGGTTCATGTCATATTAACATGCCTTCATGGGGACAAAGTGTTTTGTCAAGTGATACAAGTGATCACATTTCGATTTTCAAAGCTCCGTCTAATCATAAAGAACTTGAAAAATGGATGCAACATGATCCGGATAAATTATGAAAGGTTATACTTTGTGTCAGTTGTGAGTATACCGTGTGTCTATTTTAAAGATGTACATAGGGGATTAACATGGGAAATCAGTTTTCTGCGTGCTGTTGCTCGGTGTTCTACCGGACAATTGAGATTGTGTATAAGTCGAAAGATATCATTTTTCTGAATGAAACGATGTAAAATACATTACAATTTAGTTGTAATTTGGTTCCGTAAATTAATTTTTAAACGCCAAATAGATAGCTTGAAAGATAACAAAACAAAACAGTCACAGGTGACTAATTTATTTTCGATAAAAAATGAATAAATCGGAGAATTTTCATAACTTTAAAATTAATTTACTGATCCAAATTACTATTAAATTGTAATGTATGTTACATCGTTTGATTCAGAAAAATGTTATCTTTCGATTGGTACTACAATCATTGTTGTCCGGTGGAACACCGAGCAATAGCACGCAAAAAACTGATTTCGCATGTTAATCTTCTATGTACACCTTTAAGACAGACACACGGTATATCTATATTACATTTCGAACTGTAAATGTCATATTGATCATTCTAACCTCCATCAACTTTAATTTAATAGCGTTTTTTCTATTAACTACAGTCGTACTAATAATTTTAAGTTGCTTTAAATTGACACTTCATTGTGACAAGCTGTTCGTCGCTATTTTACCCTCTAACGACACCAGCGCACCTCACGGAAATGTGAATAACTAACAACATAAGAAATCCCCTTATTGGAAAGTCGACACACCTCTCTTCTTACACCGTGGTTTTTCCTAGCTTTGTAACAGATTGTTCGATCAGATTTCAATTTATTAGGAAATCATTTTATTTTTGGTATGCAATGTAGCTACAACATTATTAGGAAAGAAATCCATCAAACTAGAACTTGTATCCATTTTTAAGTGTTTCCTAAAGCTTTTATTTGTGCATCAAAAATGCGACAGGGCGCGACATGCTACAAACGCTAGTTTCGGCTGATTTTTAGCCGAAACAGAAAATTGAAATCGAATCTTCTGGCGGTCTTTAATAATTTGTTATGTTATGAATTAAACTATAATACATGATTTCTTTTTTCTACTTAAGGGTTCGTGCGACTGAGAATATATGGGTACTTCATGGGTTTGATGTTTTATCAACCAATTAGCCAATTCGTTCCGACCGCATTTATTTGCAGCGCCAATTGTTTCCTGATATTTATCCTCGTTATAATAAGAATAAGACAGTAGTTTATGAATATCTAAGACGTTAAGTGCACTGATTATATCGGTATCAGTTACTGTTGAGTCTGCACAACCACACAAATCATCGAGTAGCTCACTGCCTGACTCTATTGAAATAGAATCGAAATCCATGGTTTCTAAAGTGTAATGTCTCCACCAAGCGTACTTGATGAGGTCAAATTGCCCATGTTTAACAGCAACGTACATTAGCTTAGCACTTAGTTTGTTACGTGACTCATCGAAGTGTACCGTAGCGTCATCTAGAAAGTCAGCGAGCAGGCACCAGCCGCGGCTCCGCGCGACGTCGGCTGCGCCCACGCCGGCATTATCCCTGATGCGCACATCAGCCCCGTGCCTTATCATGAGCTCTGCGACGAGCTTAAGAACCTCCGGCTCCAAGTCCGCGCGGCCGTGCGCGTCCAGGCGGCACAGCGCGTGCAGCAGCGTGCCCCCGTTCACATCCCTGTCATTTACACGCCAACGTTCTGGCTCGCTCACAAAAGAGAAATGTTCTATTTGTTGGCGATAAACAGCTGTGTCGTATATGATGCGTCCTGAAAATATACACAAAATATAATAATTGAAAAAACCTATTTTGATTCCTAGAAAAAAAGAAGTTATTTTGAAGAAAATAGCATCACATACAACCAGCAATCGTTTTCTTATCCTGGCACCACTTTCTACTCATTTGTACATGCACGTTTAATCGATCACGCAACGAACCATCAAATCATACCAGACATTTATTCCTCGGACG
Source organism: Poecilus cupreus (assembly GCA_963942605.1). Classification (NCBI taxonomy): domain Eukaryota; kingdom Metazoa; phylum Arthropoda; class Insecta; order Coleoptera; family Carabidae; genus Poecilus; species Poecilus cupreus. The sequence goes on from OZ012719.1 coordinate 18,960,164, forward strand.
ACCACGCAATCGCTCACCCTCTATCTAGCTCTCATAGGGTGCAGAATCGAAATATGGCGTGTAGAGATTTCAACGCTATTTATTTTATATTCCTGTAAACCTTAACAAATTCCCTATACAGTGTATAAAAGTGTAAATAAAAAAGATGTTCAGAATTTAAAAATTCATGCAATAAGGTCTATTTAGTTACCTAATTATTAGTATTTCTTGATATACCAATCAAATAGAATTAATATTTATTATTGTAATCCGGCCATGGAAAATTAAACAAAAACAAAAAATATTTGACATTTCATAAAACAGCTTTTTATTTATTTATTTTACCGGTTTCAGGAGATTAAACCTATGTTTATCCAACACCTCCCAATAAATGCTCTATAACTATGGCGATTTTAAACAAGCAAAGTTAAGCTGTATTCACATACAACTTATTGCTGTTGCCTTGCTTCGGTTGTCTTGCCTTGCTATTGCTTTGCATTTGTATTGTGTGTACACCGTTCACATAGAACTTACCAATAATACTGTTTTGATAGTTGATAGACACTGATGGGCTCTCAATTTACTAGAAAGTTGTAATAATTAATATAATAATGGCTGTATATAAAACAAATACTTACAAAATTATTTTCTGCTAATATATGTACCTACATAAATGTCACAATATTGGAAAATATTTTAGGTTGTAAACTTGTCATATGTATATCTATCCTTTTTCAAAGTGGTCTCTGATTGGCTGTTGCTTCCGTTGCCTTGCTGTTGCATTGCTTGAGTTTGGAGTTTACAAACTCGTGCAACGCAAGGCAACGGCACTACAACAGCAACAAGTCATTGTGAATGACTGTACGTTGTAGCGCTTGTCAAACATCATACGCTAGTAAGGCAACAGCAATAAGTTGTATAGTTTTGAGGAAAGCCACTAGTGAGTATTTTTTTATTTAGAACAATAATAATAACACACAACACCTTGGTAACTACTTCGATTGACATTTTAATTTAAAAATTTAAAGCATATTAAGAAGTGTTGGATAAACGTTATAGTTCACACGTGGGCAAAGTGGAATTACCTACTTGTAATGTAAATAACTATTACATGCACAAAAGTAGGCAGGGTAAATATGTCATAACTCTATGCTGTACGGTAATATTACCTTACCGACCTGTCAAAACAGTCAAGAAAATGAAAATAATACACAATGATAATATAACGCTATTTATTAATACACACGGAATTAAGCTGTTCAGAGCTTTACCTGCTGCGTTCCAAATATTTTCAAGCAATTCAACATCGCCAAAATCCACTTTTTATCTAGCTATGAAGAACACATTTGACGTTTAAGTAAAAAAATAATTTTAAATATGATACAAAAGAAGTGTAACCATGGTGTTAAATAAAAACAAACAGACTTACTTGATCACCTTCTACAATTATGACAGACGTTTTTTATAAAAGAATTTCAATAAATAATATTTATTAATGACATTAACGTCGTCATATTCTGAAACCGGTAAACTATTGAACAAACCACGGATGTTATGAGTCATAACAGGCCTTAGATGTCTTAAAATCCTCGCTCTACGAGCTCGGATTTCAACTGACATCTGCGGCAGTTACGATACTCATAACATCGCTAAGAATGTTAATAGCTATAACAGAAAGAAATGATAAAAAAAATAACTCTCAAATTTACCTTTATACCTTTACAATCTTCTACGAAAATTTTGCAGCAAATACAGTGGCGGCTCGTGGGTAAGGGCTGCAGGGCTGCAGCCCTGAGTTAAAAAATGATCTATTTACATACATATATAATAATTAATAAATAATCAACAATAATAATATTGTATAATTTATATAATGTATTTTGCTAAATTTAAAAATGTTGCCTTTGTGATATATACTATTTTTTATACACCGATGCATAGAGTTGCTATACGCAGCACCTTTATCCCCACCACACTAGGAGCTGTTCTTGAAACAGCTCCGGGATATAACAAAAGTGAGGGCACAGCGGGGCGTGCAATGAAGGGAACACTGTGTAGTTTAGCTGGGGGCTGCGAATATCGCAGCGCCATATCCATAACAGATGGTATGTGTGTAGTAAAAGCAAAGATGTACACTAAAATACGCATTGTTATTGTATATTGTTATTAAATTGTTATGTAATAATTAAGTTTTATTATTTTAGATTAAATGAATAAGTAATTATTAATATATAAATTTATTTATTTAAAAATTGTTGGAAAAACCATTGAATAGAAGAACTTTTTAAATACTCCTGTCATATGCCAAAAGAACGACAAAATTATTTTATATTTAAAAAATAAAAAAAATCCACTTAGCTTTAACGACTATCTTTTTACTTTCAAAATAAAATAATATTAAAGGAATGTCAGCTTTTTTCTGCAGCCCTTACCTAAATAAAGTCACGAGCCGCCACTGAGCAAATAATACAACACTGTAGTAAATAAATCTAAGGCTCGGTTGCACACAGCGTTGTTAAAGTAACAAAATAATTAAAGCCTCATTCACATTTTAAAGTTTACAATTACATTTGCATTTAAAAAATATTGTTTCCATGTTACCATACAATAGTGTTCACACTATCCAATTGCGGTGTATAGTTAAAACTAAAGTTTGCAAACTTCAAAATTTTGGTTTAGGTTTGCGTTTTTGTTTAGGAATGAACCAATAGTAACACGCATAAAATGAAATACAACTTTTTAGTTATTACTGAATGAAATGTTAACAATATTCATAATTTTAAAGTTTTAACTTAATTACACTGTATTCCCATGTAATATATTTGAATTCAACACCCGGTATATACAACAATACTTTTCACCCGAAAAAAAAAAAAACTGAAAATGAGAAATGTCCTCATTCTAATGTTTTACTAAGTGATATCTAAGAATTTAATATGAACAATGGAGCATGCGCATCATCTATTATATCACATAAATAATTTTAGTGATAAACAGTTGAAAAATGCATAAGTGAAAGAGATTGTAATCTGTGAGAGCGATTTCATGATGTTACTAACTTCAGTATTTCAAAAACTAAATAAATATACATATCATCATCTCATGTATCCATTTTGAGTGTGGCACCCTGCTTTCACAGATCTCGGTAAATAATATATTTTACGCTTGAAATACGGTTACCAGCCACCTAATCATGGCTAACTTTTTAAAATTTTGATGGTTTACTCAATGAAGTTCAAATTACCTGAAAACCATATATTGAACATGTTCGCTAACTGAATTCGATGAGCTCTCGTAGCCACGTCCGCTGCCGTCTCGCCGGACTTGTTCTTCACAGCAACGGCTTCTCTATCGAACAATGTTAGACGTGCTACGATGTAAGGCAGCTTTATTTCATTTACTTGCTCTTCTGCAGGTAGCGGATCGAGCCCGGCCAACACGTGCAGCACCGTGTTGCCGGACTCGTCCTGTTCCGCGATGCTGCAGGTTTCGCAGCAAAATAAGGACTGTAGAATATCAAATTGTTTGCACCTGGCTACCATGTGCTGAACACATCTACATCCAGACATCGCTTCCTCCAGGAGTCGCCGTGTCAGTGGCAGCCCGTGTTTTAGTGCGAGGTCTGCGGGTGTTTTACCAGCCGAGTTCTTTATTGTCGGATCTCCTCCCGCCTTAATCATTAAAGCACACTGCTCAAATATATCCACGTCTTTTTCACTACAATTTTTTCCTACATTACACAAAACATGAAGCACAGTATTTCCTTTAGAATTTTGTAAGTTTATATTTGCTCCAACTTTGATAAGTGCTTCTATTCTCTCCCAAGTGTCGTCTAAAAATCCACCCCAATAACACGCGTAATAGAAAACATTGTGCCCTTTGCTATTCATCACATTGAAATCAGCGCCGTGTTCCAGCAGCTTGTCAATGACGTCGGCTCGTTTGCTTGCAGCTGCTTCACATAGAAATTCCGGGTCTTTGTTGAATTCGAAATTATCCAGCAGCAATTGCAACATATTACAGGAAGTATGTTTGACCGAGGCCTCGTACAGCGCTCTGCATTTCTCTCTTTCATAAAACGATTTAAATATTTCGAAGTCTTTCTCCGCATGTTGAAAAACCAATTCATGATGTTGCGCAGAACTCAGACTTAATAGTACATGAAGAGACTGCAGATAACATTCATTTGGGTTTGATTTTTTACATAAATGTCGGACGCACTCTTGTACGGTTCGGTGCATTGTATAAATACTCACATACGCGTTGTCAGATTTTTGAAATAATGTAAATTGTACTAAGGTAGTCAAAGATTCATTAAATAATTTTTCGTCTTCCATGTTTAACAATTTTTTCAACATAAATTCATAAATATGATCAGCATTCAAATATGCCGCCACTCCTAACATATTTTTAGTGGTTTTTGACACCTTATCTTCTTTGTACCAGAATTTCTCCAGTGTTCGAGAGAGAGCAACTAAAATAGATTTACTATACGAACTTTGAAAGAAAGGAGGGAATTCTAGTGTCACAAGTTCACACTCGGTACTTAATTCCCCTATAATATCATCGATATTATATTCCTTTCTTATGCGTTTTATATTAAGGATTTTCCTACACACAAATCCAACTCCAATTTGCAAAACCAGAGGAATCGGCTCCAAAGTACTTAAAATTTTGAGTTGCTGGCTCTCACTGACTTCGATCCCATGTGTACCGAGAACAACGTTTATGATATTGATGGCACTCGCCGGATCAAGTTCATCCAATTTAACTGATTCGTACGGACTCCATTCCAGGTCTTGCGATGTTATTAAGAATAAAGAATTGTTACGTTGTTGTGGTAAATATTTACAAATACTCAACATATTCTCGGCATTGTCGAACACGAACAAGCACTCGGGGTTGTTCAAGTGCTTGTATACATCTTGCTGATCAGAATAATGGTATCCGCGGTGCTTGAGTTCTTTCTTCAATTTATTGAAAGAGTCGCACAGGGTGCCCTCAAATTCAGAATATATCCAAATGATGTTAAAACTCGCTCGCAAGTTTTGAATAAACTTCCTGGCGAGTTCCGTCTTCCCGATGCCGCCGTACCCGCACACGGCCACCAGGTTGTAAGGCTCCATGTTGCTCTGTTCTTCGAACGCGCGCTGCACGGATTCCAGTTCACCATCTCGACCTCCGAACGACGCGACGGGGTCCGCCACTTGGAACCTGATGCCTGTCGGTGGCTGCTGAGGTGTCTCAGGTTTTAGAACTTGGGTTATGTTAATGTCTCTACCAGCGTTATTTTGAACTCCAATTGAGACGTTTGTGTTTGATACTTCAAAGCTCGCCATGATGAATAACAGTATGTTGATCTGAAACGAATAAAATATTACACACAACATGTTTTAAATAAATATCATTATTTAATCAATGAATATGACAATATAAAACCTACTTAAGTACTATAAAAATACATTTGTGTACAACTCTTAACTTTAATTCATTGTTTGATTGTATACATATTTTGTTTGTATTTATCAATTAATTCTAAAAAAATATTCTAAAGCCAACAGATTAGATTACAGGACTCCGATAAAAATGGAACAGATAAGATTAAATATTAGCCACATTTCATTTCGCATTTTAACGTATAATATCACAGTGAAACATGTGACTATCATAAGTAGAATGTACGGTTCGTGATAATAAAATAATTTACTATTATTTGTTAGAGAATCTAGCAATTTGTAGTAGCAATTTTCTTTAAAAAATTATACAAAAAAACACACAGCAAAATAATAAAATATAGGATGTTCCATTTGAAAATGGCGAGTTATAGTCATATGAAGTGGAGGAAATTTGATTCACTTTATTCAACAATCTGTATTATTTAATTAAAAAAAAAAATATGTCGAAAGATAAGAGTATAGTTACAGTTGTGCAAAAAAAATCTTATTTTTTACTATTAAAATAACTTCAGTACACCTTCATAAAGCAATGCGTGTATTAGAGAAAAACGAAAAATTTTTTCTACATTTCTCGAATATTAAATGTTAAAATACATTTGTCGTTATTGCAATTATTCCCATTAGATGGAACTACGAAATTTTGGTTTTGTTCGTCTTCGACAAATGTATTGTCGAGATTTGTAACATTCGACATTTTTTTATTCGAGAAATGTATTTTGTAGAAATGTGTTACACTATTTTCATTTTAATCTGGAGGGATCGGCATAAAACGATTAAACGTTTCTGTCCCATATAACTACAATGAAAGCCATTAGTGCGGTTACCGCAAATCGCTTCACGATGGTCACAACAGGTAACATTTCAAGGGTCGTATTCAGCTTAAAATTACTCTTACTACACCATCTGTCATCGTTATGGATAACGAATCATATCATTCGAGGTAGCCAGAAAAAAGTCCGTCTACAGGAACCAAAAAACAAGAAATTATAGATTTTTTATACAAGCACAATGTTAGCTTTCCAGAATAATGATTTAGTTGTTATTTTTAAGACTTGTAACTTTCAGAAACAACATTTTACTGACAAATTAGCACAAATGCATGGACACCATATCATTGTATATTTAATCCCATAGAGTTAATTTGGGCCAATTTAAAAAGAAACATTAGAAAAAACAACACTACTCCAACATTAAGTGAATCTGTGATTAAATTAATTAGACCTGAAGTAGATAATATTACCCCCGAGTTGTACAATAAATGTATAGATCACATAAAGAAAAATGAAAATCTGTGTATTAGAATCCTTTATAATACATGTAAACGACAATGATTCAAGTACTGAATCAGAATGAGTCATGTAGATATATATTTAAATTATGTTTGTTTATAATATTTATTTGTATCGTTTAAGGAAAATTACTGTAAAGACGTGTGCTGAAGAGAGCCAAGCCCTGAAACGGCACAAAAATAATTGTATCTTGTTGTAATTATCTTATGTATATAACGAAAATATGAATAAAACCTTTCTTAATTTGAATTTGCCATTTATCGTATGAATAAGGAAATATACTTATTTAAAGATTGCAGTTTTCTTGTTTTTGTATTTACCCTGTGCGAACCTAGTGTTTCATGCCGATCCCTCCAGTTTAAAATAAAAATAGTACTTTGGCCATATCTCAGTAAATGAATAAATAAATGAATTATTGAAATTTTCATTGTATTCAAGAAGATGTAGAATAATATTGGGTACAAATTTTTATTTAAAACTTTTTCTATACTTTGTAACGTTTATAATTAAATTAAAATTTATGTGAGATTATGGGGTGACCACATCAGATTCTAATAACAATATTATTTTTATATTTAGAATTTGGATGTTTAAATAACGAGCTGATTAGATGTTTGATTGTGGCAATGCATCAACCGGAAGTGGTACTTTACTTGGCGGCTTGGAAGGTATTTTAAGCATATCTTAGTTAATGATTGAGTTAACATAAATTTTGTTACAACACTAAAACATTGGCTACAAATTTTATTGGTTTTTATATTCTATTTTGTATCGCATGTGTCAGATTATTTGTATTTACACTCTTTCTGTGATTCCATCACGGAGGCAACAATTACCAAATTAAAAAAATATATTTAATTTACTATATTACATATTTCAATTTACGGCCGGGTTATGAATGTAAATTAAGCACACTATGTTGGCATCACTGACCAGTGAGAGACACTAGCTTGGCAACCCTGATGTGAGTAAAGTGCTGTGGTGTTACAACAAAAAACCTTGTGACCTTTGTTGCCATAATCTAGCAATTTATTACTTTTGTAATTATTATTATATAGTTCAATAATTCATATTTTGTTTTGATAATAACGTGTTAGTCAATAAAATCCAATTCACTAAACTGACTTCAGAGAAAAATGATAAAACCAGTCTTAAACAGTGAACATAATAAAAGTTACTTACCAGTCTGTGCCGAACGTAAATTAATTTATTTTCGTGTTGAATGCACTATGGACAATGTTTGATAACTCTCGATATGAAACGAACTGATTTGTAACGCAATGATATGTTAGTGTAAATACCAGCCACACGAGATAACACAAACCACACACCCAGGAAACGCATAGACACATGAGTCATACACAGTGACTTCTAAACAAATTCAAATATAACTTGTTATGAATACTTTTTTAATAATAATAAATATTTATTTGTTATCTTTCGGTGTTTCAATTTCTACATTATTCAAAGCTGTGTTTTTTGCGATACACTGGTTCAACAACGTCTCAACCCATTTCAAATCAACTCATTGTAGTGTTGCAAATGTAACTTGCAACGGTGGCGCGCAGGGACAAATAATCTACTACGTTATATGAACTTACTAACTACGCCGTACTAACGTACTAACGTACTAATTACGCCGGCCATTTGCAAATACTCAGTGCTGCCACCATCGGTCATTTTCGTTGCCAAAAGTCTAGTTTGTCACCATCACGTAGCCAACGAAATTACCGACATCGGCCTCACTCGCGAGCGCTCGTACAGCAAAGACACGAGGAGGCGACATTTTGAAGTGACTCACTTGCCACTTGCTATCATATGCACTGAAGCAACTGCACTTCGAATGTTCGAATGATTCACTTCTCTGCAGACATCTTGTGTTGTAATTTCGTCGTTGTGATTGTTACAGATTTGTTTGCATTTCATTCACACGTTTTCTTTTGAGTTTGGAAGTTTTCCGGTGCTCGTATTGTACTGTAAGTATGAATATTATTTGAATCTGTTGTAATTTGGCACTTGAGTACAGTATCTGGATGCAGGAGTAGAGATTAGTTTCTTGTACAGTTGTTGCAGATTATCAGTAGAAACTCTCTTAATCTTAATGTTTATTTTGCCACGGGCCTTGAAAATACTTGTTGCAAACATGTGATGACAAAATCAGTGGCGTGCGAAGCAGCGCGTCCCTTGCCGTTTACTCATTTTTAATAATATTCTCGTTAATGTTATAAACGAAATTTACGTTTATTACGATTAATGGTTGCAAACGACATACAGAGATTTTAAACTAAGTAAATGGTTTATTGTTGGGTGTTCGTGGAAAATTCCAGTTCTTTAGTATTTTAGTTCAGTTCCCGTCTAATCAGCGGATGTCAATATGTTTTAGGAAATATGTAACTAGTGTCTTGTGAGACTCGTGCCCAGTTAGAGTTATTTTGAGTGCCTCAAGTAATAAATTGTGAACATTGGCAGTGAGCAACCACTGCATTTTGGGTTTTCTTGTGAAATGTTCAAAGAATTCACTGAAAGGAAGTTCTAGTGATTATGTTTGGCACTGTTTGCATTACCGGTGTACAGATCTTATTTACTGATTTATTAATGTACTCATTGTAATCTGCAAACATCATATTTTATTACTTTGCTATATTGAAGTGGTTAGTAAATCGAGACGAAAGAGAATGCGACCAAAAACCAAACATTTAAAGGATTTTCTTAAATGATATTTGCAATTGATTTATTGTGTTTCAAAAATAAATAAATGTACGAATTTTAATAATATACTAAATAAAAGTATAGCACTATAATAACGCAATAACTGCGCATTAATTATATCGATACGTTTATTAATAATGCAAATATCTTATGAAATTATTATAAAAAATAAGTTGGAATATGATTTGACATTTATTTTTAAAATGATACAATATATTACCATTTATTAATTTCTTAAAAAAATTGAAGAAATAATAGTAATTCGGGTTCACTATTCATGATGACAATTTTAAAATATTGAAACATCATCAAAACGTTAACAAAACGATTACTTTTTCCTGTTAAAAAAATAACGATTTTACGAAAATCGTTATCATCTTATCGTTATGAACAATTGAATTTTTGCTTACAGAATACCACATTTTTTTCTAAATTTTTGTTTGTTAAATAAAGTTCTGAAACTCATTTTGAACGATTTGTAGAATCAAATAGGTATACATAGGTACTTATTTCGCTTGTTCACTGTTTAATTGTAATTGAAGTTAACTTTTCATCACTAGTTTTCCTAATCAATTGTGAAAGAACGGCGTTTCAAAAAGTCAATCAAATTTTTTATATTGTGAAAATTTAAAAATATATATTTTATATTAGGCATTATTCGACAAATTTTTGAACATAGAAATGTATTTATATAAAATTTGTATAAACAGATAAATGTTGACATGGATGTATATTATATTAACAATATAAAAAAAACCCAATTACGTCTAGGGTTGCCGTGTTTAAACAGTTAGTAGTAATATTATAAAACAAAGTGTAAAATCTGACAGTTAGAAAATACTAAATAAATATCCAGTTTTTTATACGGAATCTAATATTATTTATTTATCAAACAGTAAATCTCAACAATAAATAAGGTTATGTTACCCCCTGAAGTTGACTGCAAGCAACGAAACAGTACTATTGAAATAATCCTTTTTCATTGTTTTGTTTGATTTATTTCACATTCTCTTTTTTTCCAAAAATTTTTCAAAGAATAGTCAAACAAACAAACTGTATTCTGACATTTGTGCAGCCAATCTCAAACAGGGCGATGTATCGAACTGATGAAACATAAATATCTAGTTCTTACCAGATGTATGTTGTTTTTGTTAGGGCATAATGGACATTCCAGCGGATATCCTGGATGACCTGAAGTGCAGCAGCTGCGAGCTGTACCTGTCCCGGAGCCCCGTCTACCTGCAGCACGACGGGGCGGCGGTGTGCGGCCAGTGCTACGCCCCCAAGCAGCCGGCCACGCGCAACACCCAGTACGAAGCCGTGGCGCAGCTGTTGCGCTTCCCGTGCAAGAACCGGGAGCACGGGTGCCGCGAGACGCTGCCGTTCGCAGCGGGCGCAGAGCGGAGCGCGCACGAGGCGGCGTGCGAGCACCGGCACTACGTGTGCCCCGTGCTCGGCTCCGCGCACTGCGACTGGGTGGGCCCCCGCGCCGCGCTGCTGGCGCACTGCACCCAGCAGCACCCGGACCGCGTGCTCGAGCACCCGTGCCGCCTCGCACTCGACATCGCCCGGCCCAGCGTGCACAACTACATCGTGTCGGCGCTGCAGCTGCTGTTCGTGCTGCACGTTAAGGTGTGCGTGGCCACGGGCCGGGTGTTCCACGCGGTGCGCCTGCTGGGCGGGGCCGCCGAGGACTTCACGTACACCCTCGACGTGAGACGTGCAGACGAGCAGTTGACCAAGAGAGGGCAGGTGGCGGCGGAGGGCTGCCTGGCCATCCAGGAGGACTCGGCGCTTGCCCTGGACATCAACAGCCTCCTCAGCGTGCTGGGCGGGTTCGACGGCACCACGTTCACCGTGACGGTGCAGCGGAGGGTGAGCGCCGCGGCCGAGCAGCTGGTGACGTGTGCGGGGTGTGGGGCGGGGGTGACGGAGCGCCGGTACCGCAACGCACGAAGGTGGCGCTGCGCCCCCGCCAGGCGAGCCTGCATGTACCAGGCCCGGGGCTGCGCACACACCGACATCGATGTGAAGTGCAGGAAACACGAGCAGTACTTCTGCATCCAGTGTGTGATATGCAGGCAGCCCGTGTCGCCTGGCGGGTGGTCCGCGCACTGCGCCGCTCGTCACCAGGACATCACCCACAAGTCCGGCTCCAAGTGGAGGCCGAGGCTGACAAATATCTTCGGGACGCACTGTCTCGTGTCTAGTGCTGCTGGCACCGCGCTGTGCAGGTACAGGCTGATCGACTCAGTGTTTAGCCTCGAGGTGCGCACCCCGGTGTCGAGTGAGCGGCTGAGTGAGTTCAGTTGCGTGCTGCGCGTCAGTGACCCGGCCACTGGACACGCGCGCACCTTCACAGCGGATGTAGAATACGATACTGTGAATGACTGGCACATCATAGTTAAAAAAAGAGAGTTTCCCTGGCAGAACAATCAGTTAGATATAATTATTGAAATTAACACTAAATAATGTTATGTCACTGGTAGTTTTAATTAAATGTTTATTTTAGTTGTTTTAATAGCGTCCTGATTGGTTTTGTACAAAATGAACAAATATAAAAATATAATTATTAATATTTATTTGTTTACAATTGGTTTAAAATAAATGAAATCTAATGTGGGCAGCACACAACTTTCGTATACATACATATATAAATATAAAATATATTTATTCCCATGGGAACTAGTATTAATATATTAAATATAAATAGACATACAAACGACAATGAAGGAAATCTTAAAAAAATACCAAAAAATAAGTGTATTATCAACAAGTCATAATGATTGGAATTTACCGGGTGGAACATCATACCTGTGTACATAGGCGATTAACATGAAAAAACAGTTTTTCCGTGCGCATTGCTCCCCAAATTATTTTAGGCAAAAATGCTTCAAATACATGTTGTAGAGCATAAAATTCTGCATCTAAATCAATAAACAGAATTACTTTTACTTGCTTTGTAACGACAGAAATTAAATATGAAAGCATGGAAAATTACGTTAAAAATATCAAATAGCCATGGAATTGAAACAAAAATAAATAAATTTTTTACATTTGACAGATGAATGATTAATTTGACGGGTAAAATATCAAATAGACAGAAAAACGACAAGCATTTATTTATTTTTGCATATAATCTAATACATTACAAGCTTAATAAACTAATTTTGAGCAGAAATCGTTTAATGAATATATTTTTACCTCCCGCCTACCTCTTGGTAAGGGAGGTATTGTTTTTGGTCAAAAACTTGGGTAGTGAGTTTTCAATGAATAAGCACGTTTTAGGGTCCCTACAATACGATTTTACTATTTTCGCGATGATGGCTGTATGTGTGTGTGTGTGTGTTTTTTCGTCTCGCATATTCCCATTTATGTTATTTTGAATGTTGAAGAATATTTAATTTTACATATGTTTTGATTACATTAACTTTCATTAGAATTAGAGATAGTAAAATATAAAGAAATTACATTTCATAAATCTTGCATTCCTTGTACACCATGAAAACACTTAAAAAATTTAAATTTTTTACTAAATGTGACACATGTCATTGTGATTGTGAAGCTGTTTTCTTAGTGAAATATATGTCAAAAAATTAAATATTTATACAAAAGAAAATTAAAATTCTGGAATATAAATATAAAATAAACAAATAAGAAGGTATGTTTTTAAATCATCAAATACTATTTTGTACCGTTTAAGAGTAGTATTGGGCGGGAGGTTGTGCTGGCCACATTAGATTTTTTAGAAACAAATAATATACCAAAAAATGTGTTTTTTGGTATATTTATATTTGTTTCTCAAAAACAGTAAATTCAAATTGAAAATAAACTTAGTATGTTATAGATGATCATATTTACAAACATACGAATTATTTTCAGTACTGTAGTCGTTCATGGGAATGAGAGACACAGTACCAAAGTTCTGAATTTTTGACCAACTACACTTCAACTATTATTTTTTATAGTTTAATGTTTTATCTATCCTTTTCATCCACATACATAAATACTAGAATGTTCAAAGACCTATCTGTAATAATTATTTTGTTTTTCAATAAGAATAATTGTAAGAAATAATTTATTTAAATTTGAATTTGCAAAACAAAATTCATGGAAGTGAACGAACCCAACGAAAATATGTACTTCATCTGACACTGCAATGTACAAGTCACTGTAAAAAATCCATGATGAAAATTTGGCAGATGGAGGTAAAATGATATGTGTCAGACACACACTAGACAAATTAAGGGAGCATCCTGGGGTGTGGGAAATAAACATTATATTCAAATGAATTCTGCAAATCATTTATTTGAAAGATTACAAACAATACAAAATAAAACCTTAAAGTTAATTTCAATTACCTACACACTCAACTTGCCCGCAAAAACTGCTGGGATCAAAGAAGAACATGTTATTGATGGGGGGCTCCCGGTGCGACACGGCTCGGATGACCTCCTGGGCGAGCACGCCGCCCACCACGGCGCACACCGGCACCACCTCGCCGAACACCACGTCCAGCGTGGAGTCGGGCAGCTTGTCCAGACCCACGTCCAGCGAGGTGAACAGTTTGTCGCGGATTTGTTTGAGAGAGTCGAGGTCGGACTCCCGGTGCTCCGGTGATGGGTTGCGGGAGTGTACGTCGCGGAATTTTAATAATACTGTACAGAAAATTATTATTATTATACTTTAATTAATGAATTCTAGAAAGAGTGTTAGGTTACTAAAATAAGTGTTAACAAGTAGTATTATAATTTAGTTTAGCTTGGAATTCTTGAAACAAAAATGGTATTAGACTAATTCGGTGCTAGCTTAGCACCATATTGTATCCAAATGGCAGCTGACTTACTTTACAAAAACTTATTCGACCTTAAAAATATAAAGACAATAAAAATTGCCAACTGTTTCATAAAATACAGTCTCAGGTTAATAACTTTATATTTTTAATATAAATGTTTCATAGACTGTTTTCGATTTTATTCGACGCTGTTATTCTAACCAATTACATACAAAAATTTCCCAATTCTACAGAGTGTTATATTTAAATGAAACCAACAAATATCTCGCTTATTTTAACCTCCCGCCACACCCTGTAAGGGAGGTATAGGAATCGTGCTAAAAATTCGGTAGTGAGTTTTCAGTGGATGAGCACATTTTAGGCTCCATATAATACGATTTTAATAGTTTCGCGATGATGTCTGTGTGTCTGTAAGTCTGTGTGGATCTCTGGAGTTACGGTTTCTCAAAAACTACTAAACTGAAAATTTTGATATTTTGTATATATCAATTGTATCCACTTGGAAAGAGCTGATTAGTTTTTGGTGATAATCCAATAACCGGAAGTGGTAGTTTACTTGAAACCCTATCAAGTTATTTTGAAATATCTCAGTAAATTATGGTTAAAAAATAATGTTTCAAATATTATTAGGTATTTATAATTGTTGTTTGAAACATTTTCCTCTTCCTGTCACCATTTACGAATTACAACACATCCAAGAAAATTATATTTTGATATGACCTGTGCATTTTAAAAAATAAAAAAACGCTTGAAAAATATCTATTTTTGACAAGTGTCGTAATTGAAACTAATTTCTTTTATTGATGTGGTGGTCTGTGTTCCTGCATTATTTGATAAGAATTCTACAGCGGGAGATATTGTGCTGCCCACAACAAATTTTTTAACTAAGGGCCGGTATTTCCAAACTTAGTTCCTTAAGGCGATTTAAACTGGCACTGGTTACTGGCCGGTTACGTGTTTGGTTGGTTTCAAACAATGACGTCACACTGACCGAACGGTTACTGAAAACGCGCGGTAGATTTTGACTCGAATCAAATTTGACAGAAAACATGAAAAATACGACAGCGTACTAGTTTGAAATCATAACAAATGAAATTCAACCAATCAGAATACTAACCGTTGGACGAACCGAGCTCTCGAGCATCTTACTGATTTGTTATACCAAAAATGTCACTGGTTACATATGACACCAGTCGAAATCAATTGGTTACTCTATTTACTAACCATTCCTGTCACCAAGTACTAACCGGTACCTGTCGAAATCGCCTTTTGAGAATAAATTTATCAATAGGATAAACAAAAAATATCGCATAAAAATCATAGCTTAAGGTGAACCATCCGGGCCAATACGGGCTGAAGATAGCGCAAGATGAACATGACTTTTTTGAAACATTATATCATTATTATAATAAATGAAACATATAATGTTTTATACCTACATTTGTAGATAAAAGTCCAAAGTTTTGTAATCAATTTTAAAAAGCTAATTTTGTTTACATATTATACATGAACATAATTTTCAAAGTAGTCAAATATATGCCAAACATTCCCATGAACGACTCCAGTAATGCAAATAATGTGTATATTTTTAAATATAATCGTCTATAACATACTAAAATTAATTTACATTTGAATTTACAGTTTCTCAAAAACTGTAAATTCAAATTGAAAATAAACTTAGTATGATATAAATGATCATATTTACAAATATACGAATTATTTTCATTATTGTAGTCGTTCATGGGAATGAGAGACACAGTATCAAAGTTCTGAATTTTTAACCAACTAGACTTCAACGAATATTTTTTTATAGTTTAATGTTTTAGCTATCCTTTTCATCCACATATATAAATACTAGAATGTTCAAAGACCTCACTGTAATAATTGTTTTGTTTTTCGATAAGAATAATTGTAAGAAAATATTTATTTAAATTTGAATTTGCAAAACAAAATTCATGGGAATGAACGAACCCACAAAAATTTGTACTTCATCTGACTCTGCAATGTACAAGTCACTGTAAAAAAATCCATGAAATTTTGACAGATGAAGGGTATTGGACCATAAAGAACATGAAAATAAATAAAGAATACAGATATTGCTGTTTTTTAAAAAATAAAGGATTCGTTCTTTCGACGCGTATGTTTGACCTTAAATGATGATAATTATTCTAGCTGTCATCTTTTGATGATAATTTATTCTATAGTTTATCTGAAGTTGGAAATTTATTTCACATAACATGATTTATACAACAATATAATAATTAAAATTATTTCCGGTTTGCTAGTAATGGAACCTTCATAATTTTTTTAAAGAAAGTTGAAACTAAATTGAAGACTATTTACATTTTAAAAAAGTCTTAATTGTTATTCATTAAGCCACAATAATTTTTCAAAAATGTTGTGACGCCATAGTAGAGGTGTTGGTGAATCTCAAACAGTACAGATTGTAAATAATTGTAGTCACATAAATGTTCTATTTTATTGTTTAGAAAATTATTTAAATGGAATTATAATAACTTTTTGTGGTAAATAATTAAAATTTACATGAATTCCATTTATTTTAAGAAGAAACTTAAATAAACTGTAAGATTATTTTAGTCAAATGTTTGATTACCACTGATACATTTTGCTAACCAATGTCATTCAACAAGTCTTTAATTTCGTTGAGTCGACCTGAAGTAATAATTATTAGTTAGAAATAAATAATATATTATAATAATTCAAAGTCAAATAAAAAGATCTTCAAATTATTATGACACTTCAACAATCAGACAGATCAATAATAAGAGAAGTACAAAGAATTTGGAATAGGATAGATATGCGCCATAATACTTTCAAGTCATTATTAATGACTTTGAAACGGATATATCTTAATAATTAATAATATTTTGTAAACTTGTGTTATATCTAGTACGATGTTTTTGAGTTTAGACATAATATAAATGATTTATTTGCCATTTCGTGACTCATTTAGTTGTAAAAGTGTTAAAACAAATGAGAATCTCACCTCTTGCAAGGAAATACCACGGAGACAACTTGTCGACCTTCTTCTGTTCCTCCGTAGCCCAGTCAACGCCGAGGGCGTCCTGCAGCGGCACATACGTGAAGCTCTTCATCACGGTGACAGTTTTCTGTTCTGTTTTTTCAAATTTCCCGCCGTGTTTCCGCTTTTTATTTGGTACGAATTTCTTTACATCTCTACAAAACCAAACATAATAATTAAACAATTAATTAGGAGTGTTTCATTCAACAACTAACTCGCAAAACTCGTGAATTTGCAGATCTGAAAACATGTAACCAAATAATCCGAAGACATCGCCGCAAAGAAATTGGATTCCGTGTTTTCTGCAAATTTGATTTATCGTAATTAGTTGCTCTGTTGGTAAAGTGGTTGCAATGATAAGAGTGAATTTCTTGTAGAATAGTTCGTCTTTGTCTTCGACGTTGCTTGAATCAGCTGTGATTTCAACCATTGGATTTAAATTTTTTGCTCGTTCCAAAACTGATTCTGCAATCTAAACATCGAATTAAAACACCACATTATGTATTTTATTGTAATTAATACTTACATTCTTGTTTAGGGATTCTCTAGGTAATAAGAAATTAGTCAAAACATCATCTTCAGAAGCTTTTCCGCTGTCAAGAAAGGTTAGAGATTTTACGCCGGATAACAAAACATTTTTGGCAACTTCTGCTCCTAAGGCTCTTACGCCAATTAGAAGTATGTCAGCTGCACGTAACCTACGTATTAACACAGATATAACACTTTAATTAATATAAATTAATTGTAAAACTTACTTTTTCTGAGATTCCAAGCCCCATAACCTAATTTGACGGTCGTATAAATCGGCTTCTTGTTCTGTCAACTCAGCTTTTGTTTCACCCATATTACAAATATCTATTTAATACTTTAGTAATAATTAAAATTTAATAATAATACACAAATTATTGATAATAAAGTAGATTTACCGGCAACACGTAAAAAACAAGTGCCTTCAAACAAGATGTTGCCAATGTCATATAGTAAAAATACCTGGTTTCACGTTTCCATCAATGATGCCAATCAATATTTCCCTAACTATTCCCTATATTTCAATAAATAAAATTTAGAAAACAATGCACGATTTGGTTCAATTTTACGACTACAATACCACAAATTGTAGATACCTTTTAAACATTATAAAAATACTATTGAACTGTACATAGTATTTTATTTCTACAAATAGAGTTTATTTCTATATTTTTACAAAATAACGTACGGAGAAGATTGAATTGAAAGTGTGGCTAGGGCAGCAAAATTAATGCTTTTCATTAAATTAAATAACCAAAAGATACAATAAATTAATAGTTATTTATGTATCAAGACAATGAAATTTAACTTTTTATCACAAATATGGAAATAAACCATGTGAGTGTTAAAAAGGAATTTCAGTGCCGCGGTATATATTCAATTTTATTTCAAATCTAAAGAAAAACTATTAAAAAAATTATATGTTTTGTCCTCAATTTCTTCATCAGGATTAATTAGTTAATTCTTCTTGCACATATTGTTTCAATTTACCTATAAATTTATTATAATACGTCATATATCTGTCAAAATTATCCTACTTCAATAATAATTTTTTACGGTTGCCAACACTGCGTTCTTCAAAATCGTCGTTAATGGATTACTTTAGCAACGATTTTTGAGCTCTTTAGTGCCGATTTCAAATAAAGGTATTACATTTTAAAATACACTCATATAACACGCTATATTTTATTGTAAAAATTTGTCATTTTCTTTAAGGTCAAACATACGCGTCGAAAGTATGAATCCTTAATTTAAAAAAAAAAACAGCAAATTCTGTATTCTTCGTTTATTTTCATGGTCCAACAACCTCCATCCGTCAAAATTTCATGGATTTTTTACAGTGACTTGTACATTGCAATGTCAGATGAACTACATATTTTCGTTGGGTCCGTTCACTCCCATGAATTTTGTTTTGTAAATTCAAATTTGAATAAATTATTTTTTTAAATTATTCTTATTGAAAAACAAAACAATTATTACAGTAATGCTTTGAACATTCTTGTATTTATATATGTGGATAAAAAGAATAGCTAAAACATTAAACTATAAAAAACTATTCGTTGAAATCTAGTTGGTCAAAAAGTCAGAATTTTGATATTGCATTTCTCATTTCTATGAACGACTACAGTAATGCAAATAATTTGTATATTTATAAATATAATCATCTATAACATACTAAGTTTATTTGTTTCTTAAAAACGGTAAATTCAAATGTAAACGATCATATTTATAAATATACAAATTATTTGCATTACTGTAGTCGTTCATGGGAATGTGTGACATATATTTTACTACTTTGAAAATTATGTTTATGTATAATTTGTAAACAAAATTAGCTTTTTAAAATTTATTACAAAACTTTGGACTTTTAACTACAAATGTAGGTATAAAACATTAAATGTTTCATTTATTATAATAATGATATATTATTTCAAAAAAATCATGTTCATGTTGCGCTATCTTCAGCCCGTATGGTTGACCTTAAATACACAAAATTTTT
Organism: Poecilus cupreus; assembly: GCA_963942605.1. Classification (NCBI taxonomy): domain Eukaryota; kingdom Metazoa; phylum Arthropoda; class Insecta; order Coleoptera; family Carabidae; genus Poecilus; species Poecilus cupreus. The sequence goes on from OZ012719.1 coordinate 18,979,962, forward strand.
AGTTGTGAATATGTGAATTAATCGAAACATGCATAAGTGATCTGTAGAAAGGTACTAATTTATTCATTTTTTTTTTTTACAATAAATAGATTTGTTATAAAATATATTATTTAAGTAAAAATAATTAAAATTATACACATCCTTTTTTGTCATAGAAATATTTCGTGTTTACAATTTTTTCACATTGTGCATAATTTTATTTATTTCAATATTTTAAAGTACAGTAATGTAAAATTTACTAGGTAATTCTTTATCGTATTTAATGTAGTGTTGTAGAAGATCGTTTTACAAATTATTAATTGTACATAACCTAAAAAAATTGAGTACATTGGTCCCCATTCTGAAGTTTATTTGAGTAACATTATAAAATATCGCGAATTTAATTATATTATCGTACAAAATACTTCACTGGCAGTTCTTTGATCTTCTTCAACACAACAAAACGGGTCAATAAAACCTAATTCATCACAGTCTAGAATCTAAAATATCTCCATTCGTCATAGGTTTCTCTGTAAACCCATGATTCACCTCGCCGTTCTCTACCTCTGAGCTCCGTTTCTGTTTGCTTTTCTTGTACACACCATCGCCTTTCTTAATCTTCTTCACCCCCAAGAAATGCAACTCAATATCATGAAGAGTTCTGCCTTCCGTTTCCGGCAGTACGAAATAAAGCACTAGGGCCCCAAACAAACTAATAAAACCATAAAACCAATACACACCTGGAAGCGTGATTGTGTGAATCATTGAGAGAAATATTTTACTTGCGGCAAACCCAAAAATGTATCCCATTCCTCCAGACAATCCAGAGGCTATCCCTCGTAACTCCGTCGGGAAAACTTCTCCGATGAGGACCCAGGGAAGTAACCTAATTGCAGCGTGGTGTAAAAACGCTGAACCAATCAGAAAAGTCGTTGGGAGCCACTGTAAAGACTCTGCTTCAATTCCTAATATTGTAACATTCATATTTATCGAAGTAGTTTCGTTTAGCGGTTTTGTAGATTCCAAACTTTGTACGTTGATCATATACGCGTATGTCGCAACAATAATATTACAAATACCTACCCCAACTGTTGAAAAGAACGTTAGAGGTCGTTTTCCGAAACGGTGGACAGTTAAAACACATAATAGCGAACCTAACAATTCAACAATTCCCAACAACATAGTTGCGTAATATTTATCTATTGGTGATTTTAACGTTTGAAAAATCTGAACAGCAAATATCTGTAAAGTTGTCATACCTGAAAACTGAGCTAGAAAAAACGCAAAACACACTAAACAATACGGTAGTAAAAAACTCCGAGTGCCAAATCGTTTCATAAACTCGACTTTGTTCTTTGACAGCTGCACAACCACAACTGGTTTATCATTGAGGTTATGTTGTACTTGATTTTGACAAGTTTTGTCGCTAAACGCTGGGTTATCGATTCCGTCTGGGTTTTTTCCTAACGACGAGCAAAGTTCGCGGAACTCTTCGTCGACCTTGTCTAAAGTGGTCCAGCCTCGAAGCCAGGCCAAAGAGCGACGGGCTTCGTCCAAACGGCCTCGGAGGACGAGCCAGTGCGGTGACTCGGGCACGATGAACAGGAGGAGGACCGCTAGGATCGGGAGGGATAAGTTGATGAGGGCTACGGATCGCCAGGGGAGGAAGGTGCCTAGGAGGAATTGACAGAAGATGCCGAAGATGATGGTCATGGAGCTGGTGGCTGAGAGCATGCCCCGGAGGTGGGGTTGGGTTATTTCGGCGACGTATGTTATTACCTGTACAGAAAGAAATTGGTTGTGAGTTTACTACAAGAGATAAGCACGTTTTGTGTTTGTGTTTGTGTGTGTGTAGATTTTTCTAATGAAGCTAGCAATGCCAAATTTCAAATTTAAGGTCAACCATACGGGCTGAAGATAGCGCAACACGAATATCATTATTATAATAAATGAAACATGTAATGTTTTATACCTACATTTGTAAATAAAAGTCCAAAGTTTAGTAACAAATTTTAAAAAGCTAATTTTGTTTGGAAATTATACATGAACATAATTTTCAAAGTAGTCAAATACATGCCACACATTCCCATGAACGACTACAGTAATGCAAATAATTTGTATATTTATAAATATGATCGTCTATAAAATACAAAGATTATTTTTCATTTGAATTTACAGTTTTTGAGAAACAAATAAAAATATACCAAAAAGTGTAAAAACACGCTTAAATTTAATTTTTCAACAATTTATGTTATTTTGAAAGTTGCAGAATATTTAATTTTACATCTGGTTTGGTTACACTAATTTTATTAATTTTTATTAGTTTTGGAGATAATAAAATATAATAGTTATTTATCTACGATAGTGTGTAAAATTGATGTTTAACTGTTAGTTTCAAGTTTGTAAAACGGTTGTTTAGTAACACAATCCCATTAGTCACGGGCAGTCACGGGTTGCCAAGCAACGAGTGATTAAAATTTTTAAACACGTCAAATTTGCAAAAAATTTGTTATCATGGCAAACTTCTCATTTAATATTGTGATCCTTCTTCATAAATAAAAATATTTTTTTTATATATTTTGGGGTTTTTCATTATATCGTAGATAAAATATTGTACGATACACATACGTAAAGCGTTTTTAGTCACTTTAGTCGCTACGCTCGTGTTTTAATTGACCCATTCGTGACTAAAGACTAGCTTTACGTACTTGTATCGTAAATAACTATTACTTTACAAGTGGGCACGAGAGAAATTTTAGCACAAGAAGCCGAATTCTAAGTGTGATAATTTTATCGAGTGGGTAATTCCGCTTTCCCCACGTGTGAAGTATAACGTTTTATCCAACAACTCTTAATAAATGCAAAATTTATTAAAGAAATATTATTTGACAGTGACATATGCTTTAAATTTTTGAATTATAATGTCAAACGAAGTGGTTACTAAGGTGTTGTGTGTTATTATTATTGTTATAAATAAAAGAATACTCACTAGTGGATTTTCTTAAAATTATACCCACTAGTGGGTAATCTGTTACTTTTCTTGTTTAAAATCGCCATAGTTAGAGAGCATTTATTGAGAGGTGTTGGATAAACAAATTAAATTTCATAAATCTTGCATTCCATCTACACCATAGAAACATTTAAAAATTTTCAATTTTTTACGAAATGGACACATGTCATTGTGGTTGTGAAGCTGTTTTCTTATTGAAATATATGTTAAAAAATTAAATACATATATGAAAGAAAATTAAATTTCTCAAATATAAATAGAATTTAAACAAATAAGAAGGTATGTTTCTGTATCATCAAGTACTATTTTGTACCGTGTAAGAGTAGTATTGGGCGGGAGGTTATGTGCTGCATAGTGTGAACATACCGGCGCCTCCATGAGGCCGCCGCCCAGGCCCGTGAGCGCCAGGGCCACGTAGAGGTGCGAGGCGCGCTTGGCCCAGTGGAAGCACAGCCAGGCCGCCACGAACGGCGTGTTCACCAGCTGCATGCTGCGCTTGCGCCCCAGCGGCTGCGTCACCACCCCCGAGAACAGGCAGCCCAGCGGCACGCAGATCAGGTTTATGGAACCTACACACAAGAATATGTATTCTGGGTGTTGCATTGAAATGTGGCACATAGAGATTTCAATGTTCGTTAAAAATATTTTACGAGATAATTTAATACCAGTATAAAGTAAGCCAATAAAGAAATAGTTATTTATGTGTCAAGTGCTGCACCGAACAAGCTCTATCCGACGAGATACACACAATATTTTTTCTATAATCGTTGAACAATGTCAAGCTTTAGAAAAAAAATTATTTTCCAAATTATCTTTGGTCACGCCTATAACAATTCAGTAAAATTGTAGTTACACATGTCACCGTAATCATGACAACGTTTATGAACAAAATAAACATTTTCAAAGAAATCATAATTTGACACATAGAGTACATTTGACACATGGAGTACATTTGACATAAAGTCTACAAAGTGAATGCGTTTATGGTGATTAAGTTGAAGTGTATGTACGTATATGCCAACTGTATTTGCAATAGCAAGGTTATTACCAGAAAAATCCAATGCATCATTTACTTCTTTTACCTAATTTTTTTTTTTGTCGCGCTAGTGCGACAATATGTCACTTTGTCGCCCTAGAGCGACAATTTTGAACATTTCCTAACCAGAAATGGAATAACAATGTCGATATTGTGCAACGATTGTAGAAAAAAAAATAGTAATTTATTTTCTTATCATTCCTGAATTAAATCTGATTGCAATGTTGTCACTTCACCTCACTCTTTACTGCTCATAAAGTGCTCAAAAATCATCATTAAAAGCTCAGAAATCGTCACTAATTAACCCATTATACGACAATTTTGAACAACGCAGTGTTGGCAACCATAAAATAATTATTGTACAAGTAGGATAGTTTTCGCAGATATATTAATGTACTATTTGGACGTAACATGAAACAATATGCACAACTAGAATTAACGGAATTAACTAATTAATTCCGATGAAGAAATTGAGGACAAAATACATAATTTTAAGTGTTATATTATATAGGTAATGTTTTTTCATTTACTTTTATTTTAAAGTTAGGGAAATATTGATTGGCATCATTGATGGAAACTTGAAAACAGGTATTTTTACTATGTCACAATGACAACATTGAGTGTCAGTTCCAATGGACAACTGACAGATGTATAAACTTAACTTATACGAGGGGCACTGCCAAAGTTCGCGGAAAATGTAAAACAAAACATAAATTACGTTATGTAAATCGCTTTATTGCTTCTGAAAATATTCTCCTTTAAAATCTATACACTTTTGCATCCGACGAAACCAATCTTCAAAACAATTTTGCCACTCTGAGCGAGGTACCTTCAAAATAAGTGATTTAAATGCTTCAACGGCCTCTTCAGGCGATGAAAAACGCTCGCCACGCATTTTATTTTTGATAAATCAGGCGAATATGGGCAATGAGTCATTAATTAACTCTACAGTTCGCCGTGCTGTGTGAGCGCTTGCATTGTCATGATGAACAATGATTCGCCGGTTTATGTTGTTCCTTCTGATTTCAGCGATAACTTCCGGCAAACAAATTGAAGTATACCAGTCAGCATTAACTGTCCTTCGATCCTATAATGCAACAGTTGCAACATGACCGGTTTTTCCGAAGAAACAAGCAATCATTCTTTTCGAAACGCTTCGTGAACGCAGGTTCATTTTGGAACACCCATACAGTCGATTGCTGTTTAGTTTCAGGCTCATATGAATAAATCCAAGATTCGTCGCCTGTTACGATGTAATATACCGAATTTGAACGACCCCCTTCGAATTTCTTTAGCATTTCCTTGCATCACTTGACACGTGCCTGTTTTTGTTCTTCTTTCAAATTGACATGCAAATGATCGTGCAAAATCGTATGTATTTGTTTCGCTGCAATGCCTAAGGATGCCTCTATCTCACTATAGGTCACATGCCGATCTGGCAAAATCATTTCACGCACAGCATCAATATTTTTCCACGCTTGAATTCTGCGAACCATTTGTAAACCATACACATTGCTGCGGTGTTAAACCGTATCGAAAATCATCACTCGGAAGTCACGATTCGAAATTTCCATATTTCACACAATTATTACTCCCGTTAGTCTAGGAGCCCACGACACTAAACCTGTCATGATAGGTCTCCCAAAGTTCATACATATGATTCGTCGTGTCATCCCTAGGAGAACACAAAATGACCCTGCTGCCATGTCTGGGACCGGTCAACGCTAAAGAAAAAAAAAAAAGAAAAAAATAATTTTTCTAGGTTTCTGTCATGATAAGTCTCCCGTATTCTGAATGTTCCTCGAGACAGGGGAGGGGTAGGACTATACGAAAATGCAGTGCTGCCAGTCCCCTGATAAGTCGTATCAATTGCTGCCGCGAAATAAGCGACACCTCGCACCCAGGTTTCTATCATCATCGACCTCCTCAAAAAACCTAAGCTTATCTGAAAGATCATCAATTTTTGTGTAAGAAAAACCACTGCTGCCTTTTCCCAACCGTGGGCAAAATGGCGGCAGCAGCGTTTGAAGGTCGCCCTCCGCGCAAACGAATTTGAAGTTTTAATTCGGTTTGGTCAGCAATTGCCCAGTTCTTTTCGATTTGTATTATTGAAATACGCGTGCCACTATCACGAACAATGAATTTTACGTGTCGTTGAATATTTAAACAAATGAAATCGCATATTTCATGTGATATTTTGCGGCCGTTTTCATTGTATTTTTTTATACTTTCAATGTCTTTAGTCCGGGATTTTTCAGCCTGATTTGATCATTTATCATTTTACGTGGCCCGCTTTATATTTTTAAATAAAGACTGCCTGACACAAATATTTTTTTGCTATATATTTTTAACAGAAATGGAGCATTTGACCCTACATTTTAAGACTCCGTCTGTGTAATTCAAACAATAACTGTGTGTATATATTTTGACTTACAAGAATGAAGAAATTAAACTAACTATAACTTTATTTTATTATAATTAGATTTTGATAAATGATCAAATCAGGCTGAAAAATCCCGGACTTTGGAATAATTTATAGAATCTTATGCATTGAAACAATGACAGCTAATATTTTTTCACCGAAGAAAATTAATTTACTTTGAAATGTAGCGGCATTCCCACCTAATGTTTTAACGCGTAGTGGATAACGCATTGTAGATAATACGCAATGCATAAAAGTTTTTACAGTGGAATCACGTAGAAGCATTCCCATCTCTGTTTAAAATTAGTGTGTAGTGCATAAACGTAGTGCACAAGCAAAAATGTTTGCAAGGTCCAAGCTTTTGTCACAATGCACAAGCGTAATTGTGAGATAGATATATAGCGGTCTTTGTTTTTCAACCGCGAACTGGCAGAATTGAAGAATTCTGACCTATAATATAAAAGTATTTGACTGTGTTTTTTGTGTGTCTATTCATGAAAAAAAAATGAGTATTCCGAATACGGTATACGAAGCCGTAATAAGACGTAGAAAACAAACAGTTGCAGTAGCGGCTTTAGTATTTATTATGCAGTCTTCAATTATTATAAATAAAAGTAAAAAACGTCGCACACATCGATGGTTGGTTCATCCAATAAATCGAAAACGTTCAACGCAAGGCGATTGGGATAAGTTGATGAAAGAAATGAGACTGAGTGACGAAGTCTTTTTTTTTAATTATACAAGACTGAATGTCAATCAGTTTGAGAAACTACTATATTTATTGTAACCCAAAATAAAAAAGAATGATTTGCTTCGTTCAACTATACCACCTGCTAAATGAAATGACAGTCTAAGTCGATATTACAGAAAACTATTAATAATATTAATAATATCGTGTCTAATAGATGTTGCTAATATCAACTTATGAATTAAAACATTCGCTGTGAATGGTCTTAAAACTCTGTACTAAATACTGCGAATTACGTTTGTGTTTATGCATTATACACTATCCACTAGGCGTTAAAACATTAGGTGGGAATGCCGCTTAAACTAAAGACATTGAAAGTATAAAAAAATACAATGAAAACGGCCGCAAAATATCACATGAAATATGCGATTTCATTTGTTTAAATATTCAACGACACGTAAAATTCATTGTTCGTGATAGTGGCACGCGTATTTCAATAATACAAATCGAAAAGAACTGGGCAATTGCTGACCAAACCGAATTAAAACTTCAAATTCGTTTGCGCGGAGGGCGACCTTCAAACGCTGCTGCCGCCATTTTGCCCACGGTTGGGAAAAGGCAGCAGTGGTTTTTCTTACACAAAAATTGATGATCTTTCAGATAAGCTTAGGTTTTTTGAGGAGGTCGATGATGATAGAAACCTGGGTGCGAGGTGTCGCTTATTTCGCGGCAGCAATTGATACGACTTATCAGGGGACTGGCAGCACTGCATTTTCGTATAGTCCTACCCCTCCCCTGTCTCGAGGAACATTCAGAATACGGGAGACTTATCATGACAGAAACCTAGAAAAATTATTTTTTTATTTATTTTTTTTCTTTAGCGTTGACCGGTCCCAGACATGGCAGCAGGGTCATTTTGTGTTCTCCTGGGGATGACACGACGAATTATATGTATGAACTTTGGGAGACCTATCATGACAGGTTTAGTGTCGTGGGCTCCCCTACTACGTTAAATTTTTTTGAAACGAAACCGAGCAGTTTGAAATCGAACTGTCAACTGAATTATAGGTTAAAAACGTCAAATTTTACGAATATGACAATCGCAGAACGCTGGAAATGCAGAGAGTACTTGATTCCGCGAACTTTAGCAGTGCCCCTCGTATTAGTTATTTGTGTATCTAGAGCAGAAAGTAGTCTATTGCCGCTTGTGCATGGACATGCATAAGCGACAAGGACACTTTCTGCTCGAGAAACACACACTATTTTTTCTACGACCGATTCAATAATGATTAAAAAAACTGGATGAAAATATTATATTTGCCATTTTCTGTTTGAATTTTGATTCCGATCCATTTTACAGTTAGCCATGTTAAACCGTTTCCAAGGTGATGGATACTGTTTCTTCTGTTATTTGTTTGAATCGCATGGCAGGTATTAATTTTTCAATTCAATTATGACGTTAAAATTTTATGAAACATCATGGCATGATGGATAGTGACGAATGTGAAATGGAATGTACTCCACCACACATCGAAGAAGCTGCGAAGAATGTAATATTAAATCTATTACCTGAAAAGCCGAAGAATAGGTATGAGAAGGAATATGCCTTGTTCAAACTAACTTGTCATTAAAAGTAAACTTGCTGTTATTATAAGATACTATTGTTAAATATTACCATGAACTGTTTTCTTTGAAAATTAAAATTTTCCATAACAACTGTCAATTTTTCTATTATACTAGAGGAATTTGGCAAACGTTAATTTTCTGCTTTCAACTGGCACTTCGAAATGTATATTTTCTGCTCGGTCGTAGAAAAAAATAATTTTAGATTTCAAATGCAATTAAATATGTTCCGCGACACTGAAGTTCCTTTTTAACACTCATATTCGTGATAAAAACTCAAACTTCAGTGCCTAGATTCATAAATAACTATTCTTGACACCTTGACACTTCAACTTTGAAAGTGAAATTACTCAGCAATGAATATGGTGACCAGGTGACCTATAGTTTTTATTTTTTAGTAAATAAAATACGTCAAACATTAAAAAATAATAATAATAAATAATAAAAGAAAAAACCCAAAAAGAATGTTCAACTCCGAATGACATTCGTGAATAATCACTATCATAATCTATCATATAATAATATACTAGTATTTTAAAAACCATTGAACAAAATGTCTACTCACTGATCCAGGAGATCTGCTCAGGGTTGAGAACGATCTGGTCAGCTCCTTGTAACGTGGGGATCAGGATGGTGGGGAAGCCCAAGGTCATGCCGTAGCCCATCAGCAGCACGTTCTTGATGGACACGGCGATGACCTGGGGCATCGCTTCGTACAGCTTGTCGCGGTCCAGTCCGAGAAGACGCCTCTTACGCGCCGACGCCGACGCTTTGCCGTTTGCTGCGACGACATCTGTGTTGGGTTTACTGCAATTTATAAAATTAATTATGTAGACACCACTTAAATGTAATAATACTGGAACGCGCACTAGCGATGTAAATGCGAGCTGAGAGAGAAAGCGACCCGCAGGTATCTTTATCCTTGTTCAAAAAGTTTGTGTCGTAGCATTTATTATTTACAGGAAAACTGAAATTTAAAGATTGAACAAATGTCAAATGTTTTAGGTTAAAGTATTCATTCATCCTCAAAAGGATAATTGCGTATTTGGTTGCCACACGGCTTTGCAAAGCTTTGCGCTACAATGTCGCACCATTTGTTTTTTTATTCAAAAAACATTTATTTTTATTTTACCAATTATAAGAAATGTCAACAGCACAGTTTCTTAAACACAGCGACTAACTTTTGTATCTGCCTGTACGTGACGTAACTATAGTTACGCAAGCGCAGAAGTATTAGATAATGATGGAAATACCTGACGCAAACTATCTCTCTTGGCTCGCTTTTTCTATACAGGGAGAGCATGGCAGTGCGCGTTCCAGTATTACTACATTTCAGTGGTAGTCACCACATCTGAATTTGAATACAAGGTGCTTCATTATCATAACGTACGGAAAAAATTGAAAGTGTAGCTAGAAGAATTCAAAATAATATCTTTTCCTTATAATAAACTCTTGGAAAAAACTCAATAACAAAAAAACCGATATGGGAAGTACAATACCTCCCACCAAAGATTTCTTATCGAACAATACAGAAACACGGGACACCACGATCAAGAAACATTTAGTTTCAAATTATGACACATGTCAAACCGTTGTTTTGCTATTTTTTTTACCTCCTGCCGCGTTCTGTAAGGGAGGTATAGGAATCATGCTAAATATTCGGTAGTGAGTTTTCAGTGGATAAGCACGTTTTAGAGTTCCTACAATACGATTTTAAAAGAATCGCGATGATGTCTGTGTGTCTAAATTGTATGGATTAAAGAAGTCAAAGTAATGAACTTGTCGTATACTGTATATGATATCACATCGCGAAGTTAGCCAAAATAAAAGCAAAGTTAAACTTTACAGACTCTTATGTCAAAATTTTCATTCACAAACTCCTACGTCAAATTTGAATTACAAACCTAAATAACAATCAAATTATTCTATAATACTATTGATGAATTTATTTATTATTTACCTTTGATAATATTTTATCGGATTTAATGCAGAACACGTCTAAGAAATAAAAAATTATGAAAATTATAACCAAATTTGACAGTTTGGCTGTACTTTTATTATCACAGCCATCCCCATCGCAACAGCTAGCTGACGTTTTACAAATTCAACGATATTTATTTACATTTTTAATTAATAATTTAATTATTTCGCAAAAATATAATGTATATCTCGGCACTAAAGTATTTTTACTTTATATTGTGATCATGAAAAAAAATTGCCAACGAGATTTTTGCGGAAATACACATTATGATGTCCACTGATCTGTTACACCAATTTCCCAATGATGTCTGCGTGTGAGGATGGATGGATGGATGTCCGTATGCACAATATCTCATGAACGAAACGAAACTTGGTATTTATAAAATTTCATGAAAATATGAAGAGCTGAGTTGATTTTAGATTAAATTGAAAAACCGGAAGAAGAAGTTTACTGGACACACAAAACAATAAATTCCATGTTTTTCAAAAATAGAATTACCTGTGAAAAAAAAAAAGGTTTCAAGTGAAAAATGTTTGCTAATATTTGGAATATAAAATGTTATTTGCACTTTTCTTGTACATGCTTCTAATTTTGAGAAAAACTAAATTATATGTTTAATAATATATTTCAATAATCTTAGTTACAATGAGAACAAAAACTAAAACCTCTATATGTCAAATAATTGTGAAGTGTCAAAAATTTATGTCGTTTGAAATATTATAAAAGCAATATTTGCATTATTAGTTAGAAAGTTTTAAAGACTAGATATTAATTAATATTTTGAATTAAAATCATAGTTGATAACATAAAATTAAGCAGGTATAACATCTATATGTAAAATAATTGTTAAAATAGTTATACGCAAGGAACAAGTCATACATGTTCAGTTGGTTTCATATGTATAAGAAAGTAGTGTTGTGCCCACACCAAATTTTTTATTAATCATATGGTCCTTGCATATGGTTTAATCGTAATAAGAAATTATGATTTAGTGCCATGATGTACAAATAACTATTGTTTTTATGAAGTGTCATTTAGATTGACAGCAAAAACAAACAATTTTCTATAGTTCCATTTAAAATTAGCAAAGTGGGAAAATCTTGCGGTAATGCTACAAAATAACATTATAAAAACTCTGTTAAATACGCATCATAATTGTTATAAATTCATTAGTTACGTAAATATAATTACTGCACACGTCACCAAAGTAAACTTATTTGAAATTATTCTACTTCATCGTAATTATCTTGTCGTTTCAACAATCGTTTTATTTTTATACCACATCATTTGCTCGGAATTCCAAGCAAATTGGCAATGGCCAGCTCTGTTGTTATATAGTTATACAAATAAAAACGGATTATTAAATTTACTTACAACAATTTATTGTTAGGTTATTAAACGAGTAATTGTTTGTTGCAAACTTAATATACAGCACATAAAATACATCCATTTGAAATAATTCACAATATAATTACAGAACAAATTTTACTTCATTTATCCGCATAAATACAAATATAAATGCGTCATTATGCAACATGTTAAAAACATTATAAACACTGGGATTTCCGTACATCAGAATAGATTTATATCTGAATCTACATCATACATGACATTATTTGTTAACTATACTTAGCACTGAAAAAAGTGCACCTTTTTACTTGTTTACCAATACAGGGTATTTCACAACGTACGAAAAAGATAGTTTAGTTAGGACAGCCCAAAATATTACTTTTCCTACAACTGTCAAAAAAACGTGACATTTTTTCATTGTTTTCAATACGCAAAATATGCTATTTCTTGGCTATTTCCAAACAACACTTGTGTTTCCCAGGCAACGTAAAAAAAAGTATTTTGCGCACATGGGCCACAAACTCTTTTCCGCACTGTAAGCATATTGAATAAAAATACGTATCTTGAAAATGTAATTCAATATGTTTTTTGTAAATTAAATTTGCGCAGACGCTCGGCGCTTGAATTAGTTTCTTGTAACTTTTTGAATGTTTTTTTTTATTGAACACAAACTTGCAACTAATTAAGAACAGAAACGACATATAAGTATTTAAAGAAAGATTGACAAATTCGATAAATAAAAGATTGAATTAAATTAATAATTTATGATCTTAACCTTTAAAAACATTACGCTTAAAAGTTAACTATTTATTTATATTTAAGGTAATGTTGCAGTTATTATACTAGTAATAGTTAATATTTATGAATGCTGAAGCTATACCAGAATTTGGTTTCTATAACACTGTTTTGGAAACTGGGCATTCCACTACTAAAAATTGTTATGGAATCACTAACATTCCATACGCGGCGTATGGAATATTTTCGACGAATCAGAACCGCTTATTAGCGCGACATATGAAGTATCTTGATTCAGTTACTATGGTTACGTCGGTTTGTTTTAATTTGATTTATTTGAGTTTGACGTTTTCAACAGTTTTATATTTGTATTTTTGTATAATTTCCAAAATCTTTTTATAGAAAGTATAGTCTACAACATGTAACGGAATGGCCTATGTGCCATTCCATTACTTGTTGCAAAATATACTATTTCCATGTTGATGTTGACAGTTTCGTGTTGAGTGTTTTTTTTGCTTAGTAACATCAAAATGTATCAATATATAAGTAAGGAAAATAGAATTTTTTAACATATTTATGTTATTAATTTCTTTTATTTGAATATCAAGCTGTAGGAAAAATATTGTAAGTATTACGGGTGCAAAATGGCATTGCTGCTCTCGCATAATTGAAGCTCTCAGCTGCGCTTCAAGCTTTAAGCACAGTATAGGAGCTACAAGCTTGAAGCTCTTATACTGTGCTTTAAGCTTTATGCTCGTGCTACAATGCAGCATTTTGCACCCTTAATACACACATAACTATTTTCTTTAATAAACTTTTGACAAAAGCTCAACAACAAAAAAGTTTAGGCAAATTCAAGTTCAAAATAATTGCGATGAATTAGTATTTTCTCATTGTCATATAATAGTAATATATTTCATTCAAATCCGACAATTTGTCAAATTTTGCCAAATAATGGCAAAACCGGTGAATTGTACAAATCTCATTTTTTACCTCCCGCCATATCATGTAAGGGAGATAGAGGAATCATGCTAAAAATTGGGTAGTGACGTAGTGAGTTTTCAGTGGGTAAGCACGTTTTAGAGTCCCTAAAATACGATTTTAATAGTTTCGCGATGATGTCTGTGTGTGTGTGTGTGTGTGTGTGTCTGTCTGTCAATACGTCAGCCTAAACTGAAAATTTTGATATTTTGTATATATCAATTGTATCCCCTTTGGATTAGTTTTTGGTGATAATTCAGTAACCGGAAGTGGTAGTTTACTTGAAGTCCTACCAAATTATTTTAAAATATCTCAGTAAATTGTGGTTTACTGAAAATTTTGTTATTAGAATAATGTTTCAAATATTAATATCTGCAATTATTGTTTGAAACATTTTTCCTCTTACTGTCTCAATTTACGAATTACAATACGTTAAAGAATAGTTATTTGTTTAACTAGGCATCAAAATACCAGATTTATAGCAATGAATGCTGCCGAAGCTATAAATCTGTGTTTGATGCCGAGTTGAACACATACTTTTTTTGCCGATTTGGAATTAATGTTAATTTAGTGATTATTTTATATAGATATTTTGAAGGTTATGGCTATCAAATTACGTTGCTATACATGTGTTGAACGGTTGTTATGTATTTATTGATAGTTGCTATGCGTTTGTTGAGCGGTTGTTATGTAAAATATTTTTAAAGCCTAGGCATAAAAGTGATACTTTACAGACTGTTAGCAGTCCGCATCTTTAATGTCAATCGGCAAAAAAATTATATTTTGATATTCTCATTTAAATCTGTCAACATGTGTTTTTTTTTTGAGAAAAAACAAGCTATTTAAAACAGTTCTAATTCTTCTTTTGAGTGTTTATAATGGTGTGTTAGTGCCTACATTGATGTATGGTTTTGAATGTTGGGTGTGGATGAAGAAACATGAACGACGTATAACTGTTGTTGAAATAAGATATTTGAAAGGAGTGCGTGGGTATACGAGACATGATCGTGTCCGAAATATATTGGTGTATGGTGAGTGTGAGATTGAGAAGGATGTTAAGAAAGTGAGAGTGAGTCAGTTGAGGAGGTTTATCCATCAGGAAAGGTTGGTGAAACTAATATATGTGGATGAACGATTGCGTGGGCGTTCGAGGAATAAGTGGTTGGGTATGATTGATGGTTTGTTGCATAAACGAATGATTCCGGACGAGCATGTATGAATGTGGACGAAGCGAAAGTGTTAAAATGTTTGGAGGAGATTGATTGTTGGTTGACTGTGTTTGTGGATTCGTGCTATCACACTGAGTGGGATATAGAGCAACGTTATGTATGTATTGAAATTACATTGATTGTAATAATAATATTATGGTCGTAATATATAAAAACAAAATACAAACACGTAAACAGTGGCTACGCGACGCGGAGTTGACAAGTTTGTAGTCAATACAGGAAAAAACAAACGAGTAATAATAAGACAAAACAAAATGCAACATAAAGACTTGTAACAGCAACAGCTACAGAAACAGGAAGTATTAATTCAAACTAGGTGTCGCGGTCACTCGGCGCGTGTCCACGCGTTCAAACGAAAAAAAAAAAATTGTTTAGAGTTTCTTGTCGTTGACTGAAACAATATCTTATATTATTGTTTATTTTTACCGTTAATTCATTTCTGAGAGTGCGTATTACATAACAATGCCCATGGACTTCAGTGGTGGTGGATTTCATAACCATAGATACATTTAGATGTTACAAAAAATAAATTAACTTTTTTGTGTGCCTCCATCCAAAAACACTTGTTTCACACATCTTAAAATCGTCCAGAAACTGCTTGTTTTCCGACCTAGACCGGTAAAAACTAAAGTCTTTTGTAATGCCTGTTTTGCACGACGAAATTAATTGGTTAATAATTTTTTTTCTTGGTCAACATGTTGACGCATTAATAGTTATTTATGATATATGTGTTAAAAAGGACAATGTATGAGTAAGAGGAAAAGTTTGTGAAACGAGGCGAAGCCGAGTGAAATAACTCCACGAACAAAATATATCGTTTTTAACACGTACATCATATAAAATTTTATCTATGATTTTTATAGTGTATTAGTAAATACTAAAAAATCTGGTGTGGGCACCACACTACTTTCTCATACAAATAAAACCAGCTGAACACGTACCACTTGTTCCTTGCGTGACTTTATTTTGACAATTATATGATACATAGATGTTAAACCTGTTTAATTTTGTATTCTCATTTTAACTATGAATTTATTTCAAAATAGAAATTAATTAATATCTTGTCTTCAAAACTTGCTAACTAATAATACAAATATTA
Organism: Poecilus cupreus; assembly: GCA_963942605.1. Lineage (NCBI taxonomy): Eukaryota > Metazoa > Arthropoda > Insecta > Coleoptera > Carabidae > Poecilus > Poecilus cupreus. Next base: position 18,996,095 of record OZ012719.1, read on the forward strand.
CTTTTATATCACACGACATATATTTTTGACACTTCAAAATTATTTGACACGTTTGACACATAGATATTAAAAATGTTTTAGTTTTTGTTCCCATTGTAACTAAGATTATAGAAAAATATTTTTAAACATGTTATTTAGTTTTTCTCAAAATTAGAAGCATGTACAACAAAAGAGCAAATAACATTTTATATTCCAAATATTTTTGCTAACATCTTTCATTTGAAACTTTTTCTCATAGATCATCATTGAGAAATTGGTCTTAGCGGATTCAGTGGACGTCAAAATATGTATTTCCACAAAAATCTCGTCAACGATTTTTTTTGTGATTCCAATACTTCTTTATACTTTGTATAAGAAAGTAAAAATGTAGAATGATATTTTGACAAGTAGGATTATATTTGTTGATTATACAAATCGATAACAATGTGTTAAAAGTAACAATTAAATCACTTTCACACGTTGCTGTTACTTTTAACACTTGTGCCAGAAAGTGACACTTTTAACTTGCTAAGCAACCATTAAAAAGTCACTTTTAACAACGGTCGTAGATGAAATATTCAGAAATTATAGTTTTTTTACCTTCCACCACATACCCGTAATGGAGGTATAGAAATTATGCTAAAAATTCGGTAGTGAGTAGATGAGCACGTTTTATGGTCCCTTGAATTAAATTTTAGGTACCAGTTTCGCGATGATGTCTGTTTGTGTCTGTCTGTCGGTCTATGTGGATCTTTGGAGTTACGGTTTCTCAAAAACTACTAAACTGAAAATTTTGATATTTTGTATATATCAATTGTAACCCCTTTGGAAGAGTTGATTAGTTTTTGGTGATAATACAATAACCGGAAGTGGTAGTTTACTTGAAGCCCTTTCAAGTTATATTGAAATATCTCAGTAAATTATGGTTTAATGACAATTTTCTTTAATAGAATATTATTTCAAATATTATTATCTAGAATTGTTTGAAACATTTTTCCTTTACTGTGTCCATTTACGAATTACAACACGTTAAAGAAAAATTATATTTTGATATTTGCGTTTCAAAATGCAAACCTGTGCTTTTCAAAAAAAAAAAACAACGGTTGTGAAATGTCTGTTTTTGACATGTGTCATAATTGAAAACTAAATTTTGACTAAAGTGGAAGAGATAGGCGTTTGTTGATAGTGGTGGTCCGTGCTCTTGCATTGTTTGATAAGATATCTATGGCGGGAGGTGTTGTGCTGCCCACAACAGATTTTTATGCTTAGGTTAGTTGTTATTTTTGTCCAGAAACTGTTTTGCAAGTGTTCTGGGAAAAGTGCAGTTTCTGGACGTGTGATACAAATAACTATTGCTTGGTTTGACTATGTATAATTAAAAAAAAAAAATTGTTTATAGTAACATTACATTTACGTGTAAAACATGCAAAAACAATAGGTGTGTGTGTGTGTGTGTGGATAATTAACGACATGCAAAGTTTTACTAAGTTTTGTTAAACTGTAGTTAATTATAATTACTAATTAATATTTATAAGATGACCTTTGTTTTTGCACAAGTATAGACCACTGAAATATATTAATACTGGAACGCGCACTGGCATGTTTTTTCCTGTATGAAAAAAGCTAGCCGAGAGGGATAGTTTGCATCAGGTACAGAGACAAGACAGAGGAGACGTGTCAGATACAGCAAAATTGAAAAGGATAGAAGTTCTGCGCCTCTACCGTCGGGACCACGAACTAATGGCGTATATATGCGGGAAAGTATGAAATTTCAAATTAGAACAGGAATAAAAATTAATTGAAAACAATAATTATGTATTAAGAAAAATGCTATATTTCAAATTAACGAAATACACATCAAATAACAGAAAATATATACATAATACATATGTAAGATACATGTTCTGCGTCCATTCTTCATACAGGCGGAATATTTGGTAGACGACAAAACGTCAAATGTTAGATCCTCCTCATTGAAACTTCTGCAGCCAGGAACAATACATTTGAAGCCACGCATGAAATGAAAATAATTTAATGACATTTATAAACATGTATAAAAACAAATTAGAAGAAATAAAGATGTAAAATGAGTTGCAAACTCTTTAAAGATTCAAATACAGTTTCTAATAATGAAAATATGTGAAATCGACTTACCTTTCAAATAAGATACACTAGTCAGAATAATCACTCACACAAAATCAACTAAATCAGAATATCGATCCAAACGAAACGAAATCAGAGAGAAGTGAATGTGTCAAATTTCAAATGTCACTTGGAAACTTCAAAATAATACGAGTATGCTGCCACGTAGCGTGAAGACCATGGAACTAATTTGACATTTCTATCACAAGTCGTGCATATAGCTGACAGGGCCCTGATCAGGTATCTCCATCATTATCTAATACTTCTGCGCTTGCGTAACTATAGTTATGTCACGTACAGACTGATACAAAAGTTAGTCGCTGTGTTTTAAGAAACTGTGCTGTTGGTATTTCTTATAATAAAATAAAAATAAGTGTTTTTTGAATAAAAAAATAATAATAATGGTGCGACATTGTAGCGCAAAGCTTTGCAAAGCTGTGTGGTAACCAAATACGCAATTATTCCTACATTTATTTATTTAACAGATAATTTAATTTCAATATAAAGTAAGCCATAAAGAAAAAAACAATTTTATCGTTTTAACAGCGGATAAATAGGAAGGAACTTTTTGCAAGTGATAAAACGTTATTTACCTTTCTCCTAGCAATCAGATCAAAATACTAACTACATTCATGTTAGTTGCATTATTTGTGAAAAATATGATGTATTATAATTGTACTTTCACCAATTGCACTTTTAAATAAACCTTTTCATAAATAATGTCGTTAAATTATCTCGCCGAATTACACTCGAGCAGTTTATTTTCTTCGGATAAATTTCAGTTTGACAACTCAACTCTGTCATCTGACAGCAATTTGGCTCAAAAACTGTTTAAAAAATAAAATAACTCCACCTACGGTGTCGTGATTTTATTAAAACAGTTTTCTTGTCAAATTGCTACATAACAAGGTTTCGTTACAAACAGAAATTTATCCGGAAAATAAAAAGCTCTTGTGTAATTATAATTGAACAAAATGGAATCATATCATTAGAATCTTCTACGAAAACAACCAGCGCTCTTTCGAGCGAATTACTAATTTAAGAGAAAAATGTTTTACCCAAAAAATAACCAGGAAAAAGGGCCTCATTTAATAGGAATAACCATAGATATAATAAAATACAGGGATGGAGCGTTGGTTATGCTTTTAATACAGAAATCTGTAACCAACATAAGAGGGAGATAGTCATATCTAAATTGACGCAGTGGGAGAAGAACAGCACATTTTCAAGCCACCCAGCACGTGGTACGCATGTGCTGTTCTTTTCCCACTGCGTCAATTTAGATATGACTATCTCTCTCTTGTATTGGCATTAAACTGCTGTATGTAGAAATCAAGAAAATGTTTCACACAAATTCATGTAGTTTCATTAGAATAAAATTTTCTTGTTTTATAGCTAATATCCATTTCTTGCTTAAATCCACATTTTTTGAAAAACTGTAATAAATATGTATATATACAGCATTCTAACCTAGTGACATATTTACCTGTCAAATGGAACATCGTCTTTAATAGCCTGTTTTTTTACAATTATATGCACAACAGGATTTTACTATATATGATATATTTAAATATTACATAAATAATTGACAAAATTCTAAATGAGGGACAAAAGCTCGCACAAAAGTCTATGAAAACAGTATTCTACTCACACGGCAAACGTCAAACCAAGTTCTTGTCATTTTGCCACCCGTCACGTGACTTTTATCTCTCTATCTCTATCAAGCTGTGCTGGTTACAGACTATCTTTGTCTATACTCCTTCCATACATTTTATTATTTCTTTGGAAATAACAAACAAAAAATTCAACCAGTGTTTCTCAAATGGTAGAATAAATTAATTTTTTGCCGATTGACATTAAAGATGACACTTGACGGACTGCTAACAGTCTGTAAAGTGTCAGTTTTATGCTAAGCTATAAAATTATTTTACTTATCAACCGCTCAACAAATGCATATCAACCGTCTATAAATACATAGCAACCGTTCAACACATGCATGGCAACATAATTTGACAGCGATAACCTTCAAAATATCTATATAAAATAACCACTAAATATTAATTCGAAATCGGCAAAAAAATGATGTGTTCAACTCGGCATCAAACACAGATTTATAGCTTCGGCAGCATTTATTGCAGCCTCGGCTGTAAATCTGGTATTTTGATGCCTAGTTAAACAAATAACTATTTTTAAAATATTTTTTATTTCAACGATATAAATATGATATGGGGTTGTATAACATTTATTTAGAGAAAAATTATATTTAAATCAGAAATAATTTTTCAATATTGAAGTAGAAAGTACATGAGTACAACTTTCAAATATTTTTCCTCTATTTTTGAACAGCCTGTATATTGAAGACGATACAAGATCACACAACATTACGAGTGAATCTCTTCTAGATGTGTTATTACTTTTTTACTTCAAACTTATGTAAATAAGTCCGTGTGTATGTACGATTAATAGATATTTGAACAAGTTATTTGACCTCGGGGATTTGAAGATTTTTTTTCAGATCACGTTCCTCGAAGATGCTGCACGAGGTAAATAATGGTTAACCGCGGGGATCACCAGCTGACGTCAATCGGTAAGTGTCAAGGGCCAAAACACGAATAAGCTTGAGGCTATAGGTAAGAATATTTGACAGATAATTAAGCCAAAATGCTTTAACATTCATTTAACATCAGATATTCTATTTAATTTCAAAATGGTATAAAATGCAATGTGTACAATTATTTAAAGAATTTATTAATTCAAAATGTTTCTTTGTAAATATCTGCAAACAGATTTGCGTCCTCGGGCTGTGTGAATTAAGGTGAACCAAACGGGCTGAAGATAGCGTAAGATAAACATGACTTTTTTGAAACAACATTATCATTATTAAAATAAATGAAACATATAATGTTTTATACCTACATTTGTAGATAAAAGTCCAAACTTTTGTAATAAATTTTAAAAAGCTAATTTTGTTATAAATTATACATGAACATAATTTTCAAAGTAGTAAAATATATGTCACACATTTCCATGAACGACTACAGTAATTGAAATAATTTGCATAATTATAAATATGATGGTTTATAACATACTAAAATTATTTTTCATTTGAATTTACAGTTTTTGAGACAAAAAAAAACATACCAAAAAGTGTGTTTTTTGGTATATTTTTATTTGTTTCTCAAAAACTGTAAATTCAAATTGAAAAAAAAATTATGGTCATATTTACAAATATACGAATTATTTTCATTACTGTAGTCGTTCATGGGAATGAGAGACACAGTATCAAAGTTTTTGACCAACTAGACTTCAACAAATATTTTTTTATAGTTTAATGTTTCAGTTCAGGTTGCAGCCTATCTCCTCTATTATTTAATATATATGTGGAAATTGCTTTGAGAAAGTGGAGAAGGGCATGTGAGGGCATGGGTATTCCGGTTGATGATATGCATCTTTTCAGCCTTAGTTTTGCTGATGATCAAGCAGTATTTGCTCAGGATGCATATGACTTAGAGTTCATGCTTAGAAGATTATATGCTGAATACGAGAAGTGGGGGCTTCAAGTGAATCTTGAAAAAACAGAATACCTAGTGATCAATTCTGATGCAAAATTTGATGTATTAATTACTGAAGATACTACCACTAAACAGGTAGATAAATTCACATACTTGGGTGCAATAGTGGACAAACATGGTATTGGTAAACAAGAAATTAATAACAGAATACAAAAAGCTAGAAAAGTTATAGGTGCATTGAATTCTGTATGGTGGGACAAAAACATTAGCGACAAAAATAAAAAGAGGATTGGTCAAACAATGGTAGAAACAGTATTATGCTACGGCAGTGAAATTTGGTCGATAAAAGAAGATGAGAAACGGCGATTGATAGCCGTAGAGATGGACTACTTACGTAGAAGTTCCCGGACATCAAGAAGAGACAAAATCCGAAATGAAGAAATAAGAAATAGGATGGCAGCACAAGAAACGATTATCGAAAGGATCGAGATGAGGGGTCTCAAGTGGTTTGGGCATCTTCTACGAATGCAAGAAAACAGATGGCCCAAAAAAATATTCAAATGGAAACCACCGGGAAGAAATAAAAGAGGGCGGCCCCGGAAATCGTGGATTGAGGGTATACGCCAGTCAATGAGAGACCGAGACCTACAAGAAGACATGGCACATGATAGAGAGGAATGGAGGTCGAGATTGGGAAAACAACATCTTGTTGTATAATTGTTGTATTGTAATTACTAATTATTAGTGTGAATTGTACACAATTAATCCCAAAAAAAAAAAATATATATATATATATATATATATATATATATATATATATATATATATATATATGTTTCAGTTATCCTTTTCATCCACATATATAAATACTAGAATGTTCAAAGACCTTACTGTAATAATTGTTTTGTTTTTTGATAAGAATAATTGTAAGAAATAATTTATTTAAATTTGAATTTGCAAAACAAAATTCATGGGAGTGAACGAACCCAACGAAAATATGTACTTCATCTGACACTGCAATGTACAAGTAACTGTAAAAAATCCATGAAATTTTGACGGATGGAGGTTGTTGGACCATAAAGAACATGAAAATAAATGAAAAATACAGAATTTGCTGTTTTTTTTTAATTAAAGGATTCGTTCTTTTGACGCGTATGTTTGACCTTAATTAATTAACTTAAATAAATAAATAAATATATCATCACGCCTTTTACCCATTATGGGTGTGGCACTCTGCTTACGCAGATCTCGGTAAGTGATATATTTTTTCGTATGAAGTGCGGTTACCAGCCGTCAAATCATAGCCCCCAAGGATGTTAGTGGAGAGGGAACCACAGGGGTAAATTTAAATTTGTAACTGTCGGCAGTGGGATTCGAACTGAGGATCTCACGATCCACAGTCCGACACGTTACCATGGAGCTATTTACCCCATTATTAACTTAAATTAACCTTCAAAAAATAGAGCGCCCTATTGAAATTTGAGAAATGGTTTTATCGCTACCTGCCTAAGTGAATATACAAATTGGAATAATACGAAACAAATAAAACATACATTTGTTTCTGAAAATAGCTACGAAATATTTGTTTCTAAACTAGTACGACATTATTTCAATAATATTTTGACGAAATTTAAACAGCTAAACGATTTATTTTAATGTCGATATCTTATTTGAAATTCGATAAGATTTTATAAACATTATTCTGGTTAATGCTTTTAAGAATTTATTAAAAAAACATACATATGAATCATAAGATAATGTATTTCTCAGTGCTGTCTTCAAAACTAGTGTCTCTCTGGTTCATCTGTATTGAATTGTTCAATTGTTTATAACCTATAAAATAATATAAAAGCTTAAGGATGTTCTTACCCTATTTCGAACATAATGAGAATTGCTTAAAATTAGAGGATATTGCACAAAAAATTCATGCAAATTTTTGAAGTCATTCAAAGCTTTTAAAACAAGTAATGACAGTTTAAAGTTTTGCTGATTTGACATGTGTTCTTTAGGGAAAAGACAGCGCGAAAATTCTAATTAATCTTAATTTACGATTTATTTAATTAACATAATCAAAATCAGAACTTTTTGAAGTTATTATTGAATCAAATAGAAAATTAATTTAGTTTCTTTGGATATTCTTATGTCCAGGGTTTGACGTTTGACGAAGTGATCGTTTGAAAATACGACGATGCCACGTTTAGCATCGTCGAAAAACATTCATAAATTGTGATATCTTAAGAAAATTGATACGATTTTCGTGTAAAATGTGTAGTTTTAATGATAAATTATATCAATTTTATTATTATAACTTGCATGGTACGGACATCCGACATCTAGTAAAAATGCCAGAGGATAGACAAACGAAAATGGTGTGGAATACACAAGTAGCTAAAAATAATAGGAGAGGAACACCACAAAAGACATGGGAAAAGAATATAGAAGAAATAATAAACAAAAACAATATCAGCTGTCAAGATAGAAGAAAACTAGTAAAGAATAGAAAAGAATGGAAAGAATTAATAAACAGTATAAAATAACTAGAATAAATTGAAATCTATTTCGACACCCGAAAGGGTACTAAGAGATATAATAGTTATTTGTCAAACTAGAGAGGAAAGCGCTTCTTTTTCCCCCTCGAGTTCGAAGTTTGCCTCATGAGCGCGGCGAGTGAGGCATTTCGAACGAGAGTGGAAGAAGAGCTTTCCTCTCGTGTTAGACACAACATTTTTTTCACGTTTCCAAAAACGATTTGCTCGGACCTAAAATACACTTTGAGAACACAACTGACATAATTGTAAGGGAATTTAAAGTATGTATATCACTAAAATAAGGATTTTCAATAAAATTTATTTATAATTTTTATAATAAATTTTTTGTAAATAACATTCATATTGGTACCACTTCTATATTTTCCTCTCTAGAGAGGATCAACACATTTTCCTCACTATTTCGGGAGAAGAACGGTGGGGTTTCCTACCATGTCGTGAAAAAAACAATTTGATGATAAGTCATAATATAACTGACAGCTGGAAAATTTTTAAGGTTAGAACATTTAAACACATTTTTTCTTACTTTATATGACTTATTATAGTTATCTTTTATAATTACACAACCGGCAGGTAAAGTACTAAATATAATACCAACAGCATTTAATTGTTAATCTATATTATCGGTTATCATTAACTGTCGAACTGTCATTTTTTTATTCACTGCGCATGTGTGTGTCATATTTTCAAACCGAGAAAAAATTGTATCGTGTACGATCTAAATTTTTTAAACCAATATATCATATTGTTTCTCGTATGATAGAAACATTTAAAACATGTCATAAATAGACATTTTTCAAGCGTTATTTGTTATTTTAAAAAGCACAGGTTAATAGATTTAAACGAAAATGTCAAACTACAACTTTCTTTAACGTGTTGTAATTCGTAAATGGAGACAGTAAGAGAAAAATGTTTCAAACAATAATTGTAGATAATACTATTTGAAATATTATTCTAATAACAAAAATTGTGATTAAATATAATTTACTGAGATATTTCAAAATAACTTGATAGGGCTTCAAGTAAACTACCACTTCCGGTTATTGAATTATCACCAAAAACTAATCAGCTCTTCCAAAGGGGATGCAATTGCCATATATAAAATATCAAAATTTTCAGTTTAGTGTTTGAGAAACCGTAACACAGACTGACAGACAGACACACACACACACAGACATCATCACGAATTAAAATCACTCACTACCTAATTTTTTTGCATGATTCCTATACCTCCCAGAATGTGGCGGGAGATACAAAACAAGAGTGTAATATATTTGACGTTTCAGAAAACAGATTTAAATTTATTTTTGCAATACCTGTTCTGTAAGTTACCCATTAATAACAAAATTTAAACACAGTAAGTGGAACTTTTATTGCACAATTGGTTTCCATGGTTACATCATTTACTTACCGTTCACGGTGGATGGTAAGTGAAACTTACCGTTCAAGGTGGACGGTAAGTAAATATATATCATTCAAATTTTATTTCTAACCTCAATCTGTCAGCTGTTAATTTTGATACCTATTTTTCCTTTTCTTATATTTACGCAGGTATTGCAGAAAATATCTTACTAACCTCGAACTGTAAGTGATTTTTTAGGTCTCGAATGTTAAGGAAATTTCGACCCTACGGGTCTCGACATCCCAAACTACATTGTCGACCTAAAAACTATCACTTACAGTTCACGGTACGTAATATACTATTATTACTGTTTCTGTAGAAATTTTGTAAAAGATTGTAATGATATAATGGCGGATTTCCATTTCTTTCAGTTAAATAAATAAAAAAAATCTAATGTAAATTTTGTAACAATCAAAAATATTACTATATTTTGTACCGTTTGAAAATATTTACGGGAGGTTACGTGCTAGCCACATCAGATTTATTTATTCATGGTACGTAGTACTTTTCCTTTCAGTGGTAATAACGGTATATTTATACATTTAATAATTGTTTTCTGATGGCCATGATAGAAAATTAAATTACAATAAACATAAACCTATCTTATTACTAACTTTCAAATTCTTTCATGTAATCTTACACTTAGTTTTTCTATGAATCTTTTTTCATCGAGTACAATATTTTGTAATTCAACAACAAATATTTTCAGGTACTATTTAGGCCAGTGTCGCGGTGTACTTGGACAAATTAAACAAAACAACTTGCTGTTGTATACGTGAGCTTATTATAAACATTCATTTTATATTGCATACGTCACAATTTGTTTAATTATTTTATCAAATTTATGTTTATTTATTTGTCGTTGCTGAGAGCATTGACAGTCTGCTGATCTTCACATTATCACATTTTATTTCATTTAAATGAATTGTATGTTTATATTTATGTATTCAATACTTTTTATTAAAATTTAGATAACCTAAGTAAATAAATAATTTTTAAATTTATTTAAATATAATTATTCAAATGTATAAATATTTTTCTATAACACTGTTTTGGAAACTGGGCATTCCACTACTAAAAATTGTTATGGAATCACTAACATTCCATACGCGGCGTATGGAATATTTTCGACGAATCAGAAACGTTTATTAGCGCGACATATGAAGTATCTTGATTCAGTTACTATGGTTACGTCTGTTTGTTTTAATTTGATTTATTTGAGTTTGACGTTTTCAACAGTTTTATATTTGTATTTTTGTATAATTTCCAAAACCTTTTTATAGAAAGTATAGTCTACAACATGTAACGGAATGGCCTATCCCACGTTCGCAAACCCTAGCCCTCGCCTTTGGTTCGGGCTACAAACTTTTTGCTCGTGTGAAATATGTGCCATTCCATTACTAGTTGTAGAATATACTATTATGTATTTAAAAATTATTTGAATTGTAATATAATTTACTATAGTTACCTTTTTGGTTCATTTTTACATTAATGAACACTCACTACGGGAGAGAAAGTTAACAAATCTCCCGTATATATGAAATTGGCTGTTTTTGTCATAATTTTGCGACCACAGAAACCTAGTTTCTCTCCCGGTCGTCAAAAATAGTATATTATACATTAAAGGATAGAAATGTATGTTTTCCCGCAGAGTAAATTGAAACACGAGCCGTAGGCGAGGGCTACAATACAACAAGGGAAAACACACTTATCTCCTGCGATGTACATACTATTTTTTCACGACAATATTATGATGGTTTTTATGTTTTTCAAAATTATTTGAATTGTAGTATAATTTATTATAGTTATCTTTAATTTGTTTAATTTTGTTCATTTTTGAAATCACAGAAACCGAGTTAGAACTAGAGCTAGAAATAATTAAATTTAGACGATAAAGTTATTAAGAAATATCGTTTTCGGCGAGTTTTATCACTAATTAAATTTAATGCTACAATTAACACAAGAGATAAACAAATTTTTATATTTAATATTATTTATAACATCAATGAACTTTTAATTTGAACTGCACATTTATTTGACAAATATAATCTAAATTGTTTAAAAGATATCTGGATTAAGTTCTGTTGTATTTAATCAATTTTGTTCAGAACTAATAAATTTTTAAATTAATTTATTATAAGTCTGAACGTTTTTCCAACACATATGAACCATTTTTAAATAATAATAAATAAACATAAACATTATATTATTTTTTAAAAATATGTTATTTCATGTAATCTGTATTTTAAAGTGAAAATAAACAAAATGTGTATTCTTCGAATTCCAGCAGGTTTTGATATTTATATTTACGTCTGAATATACGTAGAAGTAATAATAATTTTTATTTTGTTGTTCAGAGAAAACAAATTATATTAATATTAAATATTATGAATCTTACCTACGTAATATATCGTTATTTAATTGCGATTATAAATTGTTGCACGCGAAACTCATAAATAATTTTCTGATCTTTTGATTTCAATTTAATTGTTACAGCAATAATTTTGTTTTTGCTATAACAATTGAAAAATGACAGCTATCTCAGAACTTTTTTGTTTTTCTTAAAATCTCAGGTCAGCTGATGTAAACGAAGAGAAATAATACTCCTATGTTATATATTCAAAAAGATTGTAAACAATTTTTTTCCTCACGCTACAACTTAGGAATCATGCTAAAAATTCGGTAGTGAGTTTTCGGTGGATGAGAACATTTTAGAGTCCCTAGAATACGATTTTATAGTTTCGCAATTATGTCTGTGTATGTGTGTATGCCTGTCTGTCTTTTCTCAAAAACTACTAACTGAAAATTTTTATATTTTATATACAGGGTGAGTCATCGAAATGCCCGTCTTCAATATCTCCCTTGTCGTTAGAAATACGGCATATATTTATTAACAAAATTTATTCCACTACTAAAGGAGCATAACGCAAAATGGCATACAACAGAATAATAAAATATAGGGTGTTCCATTTGAAAATGGCAAGTTATAATCATTTGAAGTGGAGTAAGTTTGATTCGCTTTATTGAACACCCTGTATAATTACATTTAAAAGAAAGTATGTCAAAACATAGAGTATAGTTACAGTTACGCAGAAAAAAAAAATTCTTAAATTTTACTATTAAAATAACTTCAGTACGCCTTCATAAAGCAATGCGTGTATTCGGCCTTTTTTAGAGAAAAAACAAAAAATCTTGACAACGCCGCGGAAAACTAAAACAAAATTCATATGTCCGTATAGGTGAATAAAATACAATTCAAAATATATAAAAATATATAGAGTGTTCCATTTAAAAAAAGACAAACAATTCTCGTCTAGCCGTTACGTTACACCCTGTATATGTGAAAATAATTTTACGTTATGCTCCTTTAGTAGTCGAATAAATTTTGTTAATAAATATATGCCGTATTTCTAACGACAAGGGAGATATCGAAGACGGGCATTTCGATGACTCACCCTGTATATCAATGGGGTCTTTCACCATTTTTTTATGAAACTTGATTTAAATTGAAGACTATCTACACTTTTAAAAATTCTTAATTGTTATTCCTTAAGCCACAATGATTTTTTTTAAATGTTGTGACGTCATTGCAGAGGTGTTGCTGGATCTAAAACAGTACAGATTGTAAATAATTGTAGTCATATATTTTTTTTACTTATTTTATTATTATTATTACAATAAAATAGAACATTTATGTAACAAAAATTATTTAAATCTCTACTGTTTAAGATCCAGCAACACATCTAATGACGTCACAACATTTAAAAAAAATCATTGTGGCTTAATGAATAACAATTAAGACTTTTTAAAAGTGTAGATAGTCTTCAATTTAAATAAAGTTTCATAAAAAATAAATAAAACAAAAATGGTGGAAGTCCCCATTGTATCTCCTTTGAAAGAGCTGATTGGTATTTGGTGATAAGCCCTATCAGAGCCGCATATTAGCGCGATATATGGAGTATCTTGGTTCAGTTACTATGGTTACGTCTATTTGTTTTAATTTGATTTATTTGAGTTTGACATTTTCAACAGTTATGTATTTGTATTTTTTGTATAATTTTCAAAGTCTAGTTATAGAAAGTATATTTTACAACAGGTAACGGAATGGCATATCCCACACTCGTAAAACCGTAGCCCTTGCCTTCGGCTCTGACTACAAACTTTTAATTCATGTGGAATATGTGCCATTCCATTACTTGTTGTAGAATATACTATTATTAATATAACAATTTTTTTCTATGACCACTGAGAAATCTGCTCATTGTATGTTTGTTGTTGCTAGGGATATGAGGTACATTGCAAGCATCGTGCGAAATGAATTTGTTTTATGAGTATTTCAATACAGATCAGTTCATTTCAGTACAGTTGCCATTGCTTTGATACTTATTTAGTATTGTCAAATATTGGAATGGTGAAAGCGGGACAAATTTATTATTAAAATTAAATTAATTTTGGAATAATATTGTAGATAGAGTATAGTGTACAACTCGCATGGAATGTCCATTTCATACTCGTAGGAAATGAGTACCATTCCATGCTCGCTGTACAATATACTATTAACATAACTCAATTATTTAGTGAGATATACATGCAAGAACTTCAAGTAAACTACCACTTCCGGTTAATAGATTACTACTAAAATTTAATCAGCTTCTATTTTGACGCAATCCCTACCTTGCATGATGAAAAAAATTATTTCAGTTGTTGATAATACATAATTATTTATAGTCCATTAAAATACTATCAACCGCATTATCAACTGTCTACTTGTCTACATAATTTACAGTATTCATATTACTTGATAAACGGTACATTTTAGCAAAACATAAATTCGATGCTATAGAAAAATTAAATGAATTACCACACAACATATTTTTATCGCTAATGATATTAAAACAAAACCAGTGGGTGTAATTTAGTGTCGAGCATTTCTCACGACGACTTACTATTACGTTTGTTTACCAGATAATAATGTGAATAGTAGTTTTATGTGTTTATGTTTATATTTGAATGCTTGGAAATGTTCGATGTTAGGACGAGAAGAGAAGCGATGTAAGATGAATCTACTCGGTAACCTTGGTAGAGCGAGCACAGCATTGGAGACCTCGAGGTGATCTATGTTTTATCTACAGGTGCCTCAGAGTATAAATGCAAATTTAACTACGATATATTTTTTCAAAAATTAAATATTGCCAATTTTTACCTCCCGCCTACCTCTAGGTAAGGGAGGTATTGTTTTTGGTCAGAAAATTAGGTAGTGAGTTTTCAATGAATAAGCACGTTTTAGAGTCCCTACAATACGATTTTACTATTTTCGCGATGATGTCTGTATGTATGTATGTATGTATGTATGTATGTGTGTGTGTGTGTGTGTAGTCTGTGGCAATTTTTTCGTCTCGCATAACTCAAATACTATAGTACAAAAAAATCCAATTTTGTGAATTTTTGCTTCTTATATTTAAATGAAGAGTTGATTAGATTTTGGATAAAATTGGTCAACCGGAAGTAGCAGTTTACTTGAAGCCCTTAACAGTTTTTCGTGAAAAACACGGTTAAATTTTCTTTTTCAACAATTTATGTTATTTTGAAAGTTGAAGAATATTTAATTTTACATGTGTTTTGATTACACTTATTTTATTAATTTTTATTGGATTTAGAGATAATAAAATATAAAGAAATTAGATTTCACAAATCTTGCATTCCTAGTACACCATGGAAACATTTAAATATTTTCAATTTTTTACGAAATGTGACACATGTCATTGTGATTGTGAAGCTGTTTTCTTAGTGAAATATATGTCAAAAAATTAAATAAATATACGAAAGAAAATTAAAATTCTCAAATATAAATAGAAAATAAACAAATAAGAAGGTATGTTTCTGTATCATCAAATACTGTTTTGTACCGTTTAAGAGTAGTATTGCGCGGGAGGTTATGTGCTGGCCACATCAGATTTTTTTATCATAGTTTTCTATTCGATTTTTTCATCCGAGTTGGTAGTGTCCACGATCCGAGTTTTTCATTCGAGAACTATATCCGAGATCTCGCACCGATTTCTATCACCGTGGACACAATCCTTAATTACAATTGATAGTTCAATAACCGGAAGTAATAGTTTACTTGAAGCCCTATCAAGTTATTTTGAAATATCCTAATAAATGATTGTTTTATGGCAAATATTGTTTCAAATGTTATTATCAACAATTGCTTTTTGACACATTTTGTAAATGATATGCAGTGTTCCTTTTTTGTACGTATTAAATTTTTCTTTTCTATAATGTTTGAACATTTAAATTGAATATTTTCTGGCACTATGATTTTTATAACTTTTACCTTAACCAGAGCTGGGAAAGATACTTTTAATAAATATCTAGAAACTTTTCTAAGATACTTACATAAATTTGTTAAAAATACTTAAGTATCTAGATACTTTTTATTCTAAGTATCTTAAGATACAAATATTTCTAAAAGTATCTAATATAAATACTTAAGATACTTTTAATTATTTTAGATAATTTTTAATATCTTAGATACTTTGATATGTTTTAGATACTTTTATATATCTTAAATACTTTAAAATATCTTAGTTATGTACTTTTAAGAAATATTTGAGTAAATTTTAAATATTTACATATACTAACTGTAAGCTTAAACATTAAAAAATATATCAGATATTTCAAAATATTTCACTGGCACATACCTTAAATATTTGCAAAGATACTTTTTAAGACAAAATATACTTTTTTTAAGATACAAGATACTTTATAAGATGAAAGATACTTTTTTAAGATATAAGATATTTTTTGAGATAAAAGATACAGATACTTTTTAAAGTATTTAAATAAAAGATACATTTTACATAAAATAGAATTTATCTAAGATAAAGTATCTTAGATACTTTTAGTATCTTAGATACTGTCGAATATCTTTTTATGTAAGATACTCCCAGCTCTGACCTTATCACAAAGAAATTGTAAGAATTCATTTATAAATTGTAAAATTCTCAAAGTATAATTTATATGAAATGTTACTAGTTTAGTAGTTTTTGAGAAACTGTAATTCCAGAGATCCACACAGACTGACAGCCAAACAAACCGACACACACGTAGACATCATCAGGAAACTATTAAAATCATATTCTAGGGACCCTAAAACGTGCTCGTCCTCTAGAAACTCACTATCGAATTTTTTAACATGATTCCTATACATATATAACAAGATAAAATATACATAAAAATATTAAAACAGATTATGTTATCATTATTGCTATCAGAATTCACCAAAAATTATAATAAAATCTGATAAATCAGGGCCCAATCTTCTTAATCCGTGTAAATTCAGCAAATTATCTGCAACTGTCAAACTTTTAAATACAAATTTGTAGGTTAGTTCGCTCAGTTATCGCAGCGTGTGATAATATCATATCACACAGTTGCGGACGCATCTGATTGGCTAATGAGCTTTCATATCATACAGCATTGCTAGTGATATGCAATGGCAACTTTCAGTAATAGTTTAGCGTGTGAATTTATGTACTTTTCGCAGTGTTCGTCGGAAAATGTTATTCGGGAGGTTCTATCGTAATAAATTGCTAATTGTGACAAAAATTTATCGTTTTTTGACAGCTAATGATATAAAGTTTTGAAGCGATTTTTTTACCATTAGCATTAGCAAGTTGCTACGAACCACTTTAGTAGAGAATTTGCTCGATTGTCATTCAAGTTTGATGTGGCCATCACGTAACTTCCAGTAAATTTTAATTTCTAAACGGTACAAAATATAGGAAAAAGTTTCTAATAAAAATTGTAGTCAATATATTCCACATCTTGTATTTTGTCTAACTCAATTATTTTGTTGAAATATGCCCAAAAATCCTAAAGGGCCTTCAAGTAAACTACCACTTCCGCTTGATTGCCAGCCACCAAAATCTAATCAGCTCGTATTTTGCCCCTTCAAATACTAAATATGAAATTTGAAAGAGATGTCGTCATTATCATAATTGATATTTTTGAGCAGAGCTAATGTATGTGTACTCGTATGTCGTCCGTTGGCAGTTAGATGCAAACTCTAATGAAAAGTGTCATCAGTGATGCCCATATAGGTAGAGTTGAGTACCGGCAGTGTAGTGTATGCGAGCACCAGGTTGACCTCAATCCAATGAAACTGATTGAATGGATGAATCAAGGTCGACCACCAACTCAAACAACTTCACTATAATACTAATAACATCAACAAAAAGTGCACATTTGTGGCATCATTACAATCGAATACAATTACGATGTAGGTGTCCTTAAGGTGAACCATCCGGGCCAATACGGGCTGAAGATAGCGCAAGATGAACATGACTTTTTTGAAACAATATATCATTATTATAATAAATGAAACATATAATGTTTTATACCTACGTTTGTAGATAAAAGTCCAAAGTTTTGTAATAAATTTTAAAAAGCTAATTTTGTTTACATATTATACATGAACATAATTTTCAAAGTAGTCAAATATATGCCACACATTCCCATGAACGACTACAGTAATGCAAATAATGTGTATATTTATAAATATAATCGTCTATAACATACTAAAATTAATTTACATTTGAATTTACAGTTTTTGAGAAACAAATAAAAATATACCAAAAAGTGTGTTTTTTGGTATATTTTTATTTGTTTCTCAAAAACTGTAAATTCAAATGTAAATTAATTTTAGTATGTTATAAATGATCATATTTACAAATATACGAATTATTTTCATTACTGCAGTCGTTCATGGGAATGAGAGACACAGTATCAAAGTTCTGAATTTTTGACCAACTAGACTTCAACGAATATTTTTTTATAGTTGAATGTTTCAGTTATCCTTTTCATCCACATATATAAATACTAGAATGTTCAAAGACCTCACTGTAATAATTGTTTTGTTTTTCGATAAGAATAATTGTAAGAAAATATTTATTTAAATTTGAATTTGCAAATGGGAATGAACGAACCCACAAAAATTTGTACTTCATCTGACTTTGCAATGTACAAGTCACTGTAAAAAAATCCATGAAATTTTGACGGATGGAGGGTATTGGACCATAATGAACATGGAAATAAATAAAGAATACAGATTTTGCTGTTTTTTAAAAAATAAAGCATTCGTTCTTTCGACGCGTATGTTTGACCTTAAGTTATTTTGAAATATCTCAGTAAATTATGGTTTAATGGAAATTTTGTTTCAATGTTTCAAATATTATTATCTACAATTATTGTTTGAAACATTTTTCTCTTACTGTCACCATTTACCATATACAAACGTTAAAGAAAATTATTATTTTCGTTTAAATTTGATAAAAAATCAAAATAACGTCTGAAAAATTTCGTAGTTTATTGTCATAAATGAAAAGTAATTTTTTTGAATTAATGAACCTTAGAGCGTATCTTGATAGTAGCGGTCCGTGTCCTACATTGTTTGATAAGAAATTTGTGACGGGAGGTATTGTGTTGAACACAATAGATTTTTTCTATTTATTGTACCGTTCAAACGAGGTAGTAAGCAACATTAATATCTGTTTATTATTTTAAACGACAAAAAAGAACAATGTATATAACATATAACAGTATTTTGTTGTTTATAATAATGAGAAAACAATTTAATATACAGCACTGACCTACGACATTCAAGCAATCAAATTATTTTTATGATAAACAGATAAACAAATGCGAGTCGTGTAAATATAAAACAACACAACAACACATAAAAAAACAAAGAAAACGTATTCAGACTGTTGCAAATAACTTATTGTACAATTCATTAAACAGAAAATCAAATAATCTGGTATTTGTCAAACATACAGCTTAAACAACTTTAAAATGGTACAAAAAAGAAAAATTGTATCTAATATTATGTTAGATCTTTTTTACCTCCCGCCTACCTCTATGTAAGGGAGGTATTGTTTTTGGTCCAAAAATTGGGTAGTGAGTTTTCAATGAATAAGCACGTTTTAGGGTCCCTACAATACGATTTTACTATTTTCGCGATGATGTCTGTATGTATGTATGTATGTGTGTGTGTGTGTGTAGTCTGTGGCAATTTTTTCGTCTCGCATAACTCAAATACTACAATACCAAAAAATACAATTTTGTGAATTATTGCTTCTTATATTTAAATGAAGAGCTGATTAGATTTTGGATAAAATTCGTCAACCGGAAGTAGCAGTTTACTTGAAACCCTTAACAGTTTTTCGTGAAAAACACGGTTAAATTTCCTTTTTCAACAATTTATGTTATTTTGAAAGTTGAAGAATATTTAATTTTACATGTGTTTCAATTACACTAATTTTATAAATTTTCATTAGATTTAGAGATAATAAAATATAAAGAAATTAGATTTCACAAATCTTTCATTTCTAGTACACCATGAAAACATTTAAAATTTTTCAATTTTTATGAAATGTGACACATGTCATTGTGATTGTGAAGCTGTTTTCTTAGTGAAATATATGTAAAAAATTAAATAAATATACGAAAGAAAATTAAATTTCTCAAATATAAATAGAAAATAAACAAACAAGAAGGTATGTTTCTGTATCATCAAATGCTATTTTGTATTGTTTAAGAGTAGTATTGGGCGGGAGGTTATGTGCTGGACACATCAGATTTTTTTTTATAACAAAGTTTTCTCTAACTCAATTATTTACTGCGATATTCCTACAACCAACCTTTTAGGTTTTTAACTGAACTACTACTTTCGATTAATGAATAGCTCCCAAAATCTAATCAGCTCGTAAAATGAACATCAAAATTAAAATTATGACATTGATAGCTACATTAAATTTTGAATTATGATGGACGAAAAAATCGTCACACACACATACAAACAGACGTCATCATGAAAACAGTGGAAATCGTATTCTAGGGACCCTAAAACATGCCATTCTTAATCGAACATTTTGACGCGTCATATTCCCGTCACATGTATAGGGATTTTGATGCTGTTTCTTTGATATTACTGTATATTTTTATCTATTCACTTTACAGCAAAATTGTAAATACAAAATTGTTCAGAATTTAAAAATGCATGCAATAAGGCCCATTTGGTTATCTAGATATTGGTATTTCACAATGTATCAATCAAACAATAATTAATTATTAAGAAAATTATTGAAAGAATATATTTTCTATAACATTGTTTTGGAAACTAAACATTCCACAACTAAAAATTGTTATGGAATCATTAACATTCCATACGCCGCGTATGGAATATTTTCGACGAATCAGAGCCGCATATTAGCGCGATATTTGAAGTATCTTGATTCAGTTACTATGGTTACATCTGTTTGTTTTAATTTGATTTATTTGAGTTTGACGTTTACAACAGTTTTATATTTGTATAATTTCCAAAATCTTGTTATAGAAAGTATAGTCTACAACAGGTAACAGAATGACATATCCCACACTCGCAAACCGTAGCCCTCGCCTTCGGCTCGATCTACAAACTTTTTGTTTGCGTGGAATTTGTGCCATTCCATTACTTGTTGAATATACTATTCTTATACAAATAAAACCAATTGAACACGTATGACTTGTTCCTTGCGTATGACTTTATTTTGACAATTGTTTCATATATAGATGTTAAACCTGATTAATATTATGTTCTCTTTGTAACTATGAATTTATTTTAAAATAAATATCAATTAATAACTAGCCTTTAAAACTTTCTAACTAATAATATAAATATTGCTTTTATTTCCTTTCATACGACACATATTTTTGATACTTCACAATTATTTGACATATAGATGTTAAAAATGATTTAATTTTTGTTCCATTGTAACTAAGATTATTTAAATATATTCTTAAATATATAATTTAGTTTTTCTCAAAATTAGAAGCATGCACAAGAAAAGTGCAAATAACATTTTATATTCCAAATATTTTTGCTAACATCTTTCATTTGAAACTTTTTCTCATAGATCATCATCTTTCATATGAAACATTTATTCAAAGTTGATTTTATTTTTGAAAAATTTATTGTTTTATGTGTCCAGTAAACTTCCTTTTCCAGTTTTCCAATTTCAATAAAAATCAACTTAGCTCTTTAAATTTTCATAAAACTTATAAATTCCAAGTTTCGTTTACATATCTTGTTTCGTTCATGAGATATTGCGCACACGGACATCCATCCATCCACACACACAGACATCATTGAGAAATTGGTCTTAACGGATTCAGTGGACGTCAAAATATGTATTTCCGCAAAAAACTCGTCAGCGATTTTTTTTCATGATTCCAATACTTCCTTATAGTTGGTATAACAAAGTAAAAATGAAAAATATTTAACAGTGTTAGATTTATTTATTTTTTTAACAGCAACTCAAATTCGCTATTATTTCATTACAATGTTTTCCAAAATTTTTATAGAAAATAATACAACACTGTAATAAATAAATATAAATATGTTTTATAAAATGTCAAATATTTATCGTGTTTGATAATTTTTGTACAATTTTTCTAATAAATATTAATTTTAATTTGATAGATATATTGTGAAAAACTAACATTTAGGTAACCAAATGGGCCTTATTGCATGCATTTTTAAATTCAGAACAACTTTTGTATTTACACTTTTTCTGTAAAGTGAATAGCTAAAAATTTACAGCAAAATCAAAAAATTGCATTGAAATCCCTATATTCAACATTTCAATTCTACACCCTGTATATGCAGTAGGTACAACATAATTTTTGAACCTCATATTTAGAATTGGAAAGTTACTTATATTTGTGCTAATTTGCTTCATCAGGTTTTTCCAGCATTTTCGCAAAAAATAATTAATTGCTTGTCAAAACTATACAGAATACAATTTAAAAGTGCATAATTTCGCAGAAAGTTATGTACTTCCCACATCAGATTTATAAAATCAATACTACTTACTCAGTGGGATCCATCTCGTAGCTTCAAAATCTCTCCAAAATCACTTCAAAATCAAAATACTTCTTCACTAATACACAACATAATATTTATTCTCAAACTATTCACAGATTTTATAAACACAAATTCTTAATAAAAACTGAATTCTCTGAAGTAAGCGCGTATTCGTACGAATTAAGATTAGCAGGAATACGAAACAATGTTGTCAATCGTCTCTCCTCCAGCTACTGATGGACCTCGCGTGACAATGAGTTGAATGAGTGAACTGAGTACTGAGGTAGCGGATGAAGCTTTCTATTAGGCTGCAACGTCGCTGAGTGTACCTGGACAGCGGCCGATTGAGTTTCGCGAGGCCCCCACCTCCGAAATTATAAATTAGTTTGCAACATGTAGTATAAATCAATGTATTCATAATTAGCATAGTTTGAACTTGTAGTTCGTAGAACCAGTTTTTGTGTACAGTTACAAATATTTTTTCTTCTGAAGATGATGTGCTGGTACAGAGTCTAAAGTTTATTAAATAAATAATAATCAATTTTTGTTATTTATTGATAAATATTGTCCAACACATAACCTCCCGCCCAATACAACTTTTAAACGGTACAAAATAGTATTTGACGATACAGAAACATACCTTCTTATTTGATTATTTTCTATTTATGTTTGAGAAATTTAATTTTCTTTTATATATTTATTTAATTTGTTGACATATATTTTACTAACAGGCAGATTCATAAAAGGGATTAGCATCATCTGTAGCTTCGTTTCTAAATTAATAATATTATCAAAATGTATCAAATTTTATGCTGACCAATCTTGATTACAACCTTAAAAAGTTAAAATAATTATGTTCCGAGAATGGAAACTGAAGTTACGAGTAATAAAATGGAATTAGTGCTAATCTCTTTTATAAATCTGCCTGTAAGAAAACAGCTTCACAATCACAATGACATGTGCCACATTTCGTAAAAATTTGAAAATTTTTAAGTGTTTCCATGGTGTACATGGAATACAAGATTTATGAAATTTAATTTCTTTATATTTTATTATCTGTAAATTTAATGAAAATTAATAAAATTAATGTAATCAAGCAGATGTAAAATTAAATATTCTATAATTTTCAAAATAACGAAAATTGTGAAAAATTAAATTTAACCATGTTTTTTCACGGAAAACTATTACGAGCTTCTAGTGAACTGCTACTTCCGGCTGACTAATTTTATCCAAAATCTAATCAGCTCTTCATATAAATATAAGAAACAAAAATACACAAAATTGTATTTTTTGGAATTATAGTATTTGAGTTATGCGAGACGAAAAAATTGCCACAGACTACACACACACATACATACATACAGACATCATCGCGAAAATAGTAAATCGTATTGCAGGGACCCTAAAACGTTCTTATTCATTGAAAACTCACTACCCAATTTTTTGACCAAAAACAGTACCTCTCTTACCTAGAGGTAGGCAGGAGGTAACAAATGAGAAGGTATGTTTCTGTATCATCAAATGCTATTTTGTATCGTTTAAGAGTAGTATTGGGCGGGAGGTTATGTGCTGGACACAACAGACATATAATAAAAATTAACATTTTATATTTAAACTTACTAACAAATTTTATTTGGAATTTTATTTAGCAGTTGACTTCCACTTCCGGTTACAAAACTGTTACCAAAATCAATCAAGTTCTTCACATTGTCATGAAACTTATAACTTTGAATTACTTTATCTTTTCTCGTTCGTGAATACTATTCATTCATCCATCTATCCACACAGATATTATAGAGGGATCTCAAAAAATGTATTTCCGTGAAAATCTCACAATTGGATTTTTTATGTGATTTCTATACCTATTTCCTTATATTATGTACAACAAAATAAAAATAATAAATAAACATATAATGGAATAATATACTCGCAAACTTATCTTATGTTTATCACTTAAAATATGGTAATACATAAATATAAATGTAGATAGCCACTGTAGTTATATTTGCATCGATTATGTATGCATGTGTACAGAACCAAAGTTGAATTTGTTTAAATATAATAATACAATGTTTACATTAAAATGCACACATGTCAAATGAAAACTGAACTTAAGATAACAATATTTAAATTTATTGTTAGAAAACTTTTATTTTTCATTTATATGCTTGCTTTGCAAACGTCAGGTATTTCAAACTCTTACCGCCCGCCAAATTCTGTAAGGGAGGTGTAGGAATCACGCTAAAAATTCGGTAGTGAGTTTTCAGTGGATGAGCAATGTTTTAAGGTACCTAGAATATAATTTTAATAGTTTCGCGATGATTTCTGTGTGTGTGTGTGTGTGTGTGTGTGTGTGTGTGCCTGTCTGTCAGTCTGGAGTTACGTTTCCTCAAAAACTACTAAACAGAAAATTTTGATGTTTTGTATATATCAACTGTATTAACTAGAGAAGAGCTGATTAGTTTTTGGTGATAATCCAATAACCGGAAGTGGTAGTTTACTTGAAGCCCTATCAAATTATTTTGAAATATCTCAGTAAATTATGGTTTAATGATAATTTTGTTATTAGAATAATGTTTCAAACATTATTATCTACAATTGTTGTTTTAAATATTTTTTTAACTTAACAAATTTAAATATTGTTATTGACTATCTACATTTATATTTTTGTAATACATTTCTGGCGTCCCTCTATGACATCTGTGTTGATAGTTGGATGGATTATTAATAGTACTCATGAAGGAGATAAGAAAGAGTAATAAAATTTCAAAAAAAAAAAAATGGAAGGAATTAATCATGTTACTTTTGAATCAATCAATGTGTAATATACGGATTTCAATGCTGTATAAAAGTTGTTCCAGAATTTAAAAATGCATGCAATTGAGCCCATTTGGTTACCAAAATATTATCATTTCATAATATATTAATCAAATTGGATCTTATTGCATGCATTTTTAAATTCTTAACAACTTTTGTATTTACACTTTTGCAGTAAATAGTTACAGCAATATCAAAAAACCAGCATTAATATTTTTGTATTCTAAATTTAAGAAATCTGATGTATCCAGCACATAACCTCCCGCCCAATACTACTCTTAACCGGTACAAAATAGTATTTGATGATACAGAAACATACCTTCTTATTTGCTTATTTTCTTTTTTTTTGACATATATTTCACTAAGAAAACACACATTTCGTAAAAAATTTAAAATTTTTAAATGTTTCCATGATGTACTAGGAATGCAAGATTTGTGAAATCTAATTTCTTTATACAGGGTATCCCAGATTTAAACGGCCTAACTTAATCTATCGATTAAACACCTAAAAATAAGGTGACAAGTTCATTTGAGCAAATGTCCGTAAATGCTTTATTCCAGAGATATTAATGTTTTTCTTATTGAGTAGCGCTACTTTAAAAAATCAACTTTATAACGAAATATCCAATATTATCTTATTGAGGTGAGACATAATAATTAAATTAATAATAAATTGTTTATTACCTAATTTCAAAACAAAATTTAGTTTGCTTGCACTGATGTCTTGGAAAAAATGAGAAACTATGAATGAATTTACAGAAATTTATTGTTTTAAATAATAAAGTAATAACATAACTTCATAAACTATTTTTTTTTTTTAATAATATTTGTTCAATATGTTCACCTACAGCATGTAAACAGGCACGACAATGATCTGCCACTGCATTGGTTGCTGCGTGACATTGCTCGAGAGATATGGCTTCTCAAACTTGAATAATTTTTCTACGTAGTGAGTCTAAATTATTTATCGGTTCTTCATAGACTTTTTCTTTTATGGCACCTTAAAAAAATTTCATTAAATTCATTGATAGTTTCTCATTTTTTCCTTGACATCAGTGCAAGCAAACTAAATTTTGTATTGAAATTAGGTAATAAACAATTTATTATTAATTTAATTATTATGTGTCACCTCAATAAGATAATATTGGATATTACGTTATGAAGTTGATTTTTTAAAGTAGCGCTACTCAATAGGAAAAACATGAATATCTCTGAAATAAAGCATTTACGAACATTTGCTCAAATGAACTTGTCCCCCTATTTTTAGATGTTTAATCTTAATTTTAAGTTAGGCCGTTTAAATCTGGGACACCATGTATATTATTATCTCTAAACCTAATGAAAATTAATAAAATTAGTGTAACCAAAACACATGTAGAATTAAATATTCTTCAACTTTCAAAATAATATAAATTGTTTAAAAAGAAAATTTAACCGTGTTTTTCACGAAAAACTGTTAAGGGCTTCAAGTAAACTGCTACTTCCGGTTGACAAATTTTATCAAAATCTTATCAGCTCTTCATTTAAATATAAGAAGCAATCATTCACAAAATTGTATTTTTTGGTATTATAGTATTTTTTACCAAAAGCAATACCTCCCTTACCTAGAGGTAGGCGGAGGTAAAAAACTACCATTTCCGGTTGATAGATTGTTACTGAAACCTAATCATTGTATTGTACTATATCTGAAACATGCTTATTTTATCGATTTTTTCTCCCTAAAAATACATAATATGACTAAGTCAACTGGCAGTTGAAAGATTTTGATATATAGTTTTAGAAATATGCAAAATACCAGGTGCGAGAAAACGATCTGTCATTTGTTTTATGTTATTATTTTAACGGCATGTAAATCAATCTATTTTAAAATAAATTTGATTCTCACTAACCTTTGTTTTCATTTTCAGCATTAATCAACCATGAATCACTCGAATTGTAATTCAATATCTCCCTATTATATACAAACGGAAACATTAAATTACAAATTAGTAAACAATTAACAAGACACTATAATTTAATTACACTTAAATATTTTATAACAGTCACCAAGCAGACTTCTTTAAAATGTTGACACAAAACATTTGAGGTTATGTTATGCCTGTTTTACACGACACAATTTATTGAATATTTCACTAAATTTTCAAGAACAGTAGCAATATTTTTTCACGACATGTTTCTAAAAACGAATTGTTAAAAGTTAGGTTATTATCAGACGCAAGTTGATGTAGCAGCAATCTTAAATCTAAATTAAAATTGTCAAATTGCGATTTAATCTAGAAAAAGAAAAATATAAGACATAATTGTACGATAATTTATAGTATGTATATCACTCAAATAAGGATTTTCAATAAATTAGGAATTTATTTTAATTTTTTGTAAATAACATTCATATTGGTAACACTTCTATGTTTACCTGTCTAGAGAGCAAAAACACATTTTCCTCACAATTTCGGGAGAAGAAAGGTAAGGTTTCCTGCCATGTCATAAAAATAGTTATTTATGTATCAAGGCACTGAAGTTTAACATTGTGAGTGATAAAAAGGAACTTCAGTGCCGCGATACATATTAAATTTGATTTGAAATCTAAAATTTGAAAAAACTATAAAAACATTATGATATAGGTTAAGTTTATACATCTGTCAGTTGTCAATTGTAACTGACACTCAGTGTTGCTAACCTCGAACATTGAAGTTATCGTAAATAACATTAAAATTATGTGTTTTGTCCTCAATTTCTTCATCGGAATTAATTAGTTAATTCTTCTTGCACATATTGTTTCCTTTTACGTATAAATTTACTACAATACGACATATATCTGTCAAAATTATCCTACTTGTACAATAATTATTTGACAGTTGCCAATAGAGTACTTGCATCAAGGTCACACACTTAGCGCGCGAACCTGTTCCTGGGCAACCAGACAAAATTTTAGCATGGTGTCTTATGGAGTATTTATGTTTACTTTTGTAAAATTATCCGTTATTCGCATTCTACGTTGTTTTAAAAAAAGAAAACTTATGACGTTGATTAAGGTAAGTTCATAATTATACTGGTTACACAAAATTCTCCTAAATATAAAGCAATTTTAAAATATCGTTTTTTAAAAGTGTAGTATCTTAAATGTTGATGAAAACAATTTATAAAACTGTAATATTCTCATCATATTTTGTGTATTTTCTGATAGATTAGGAAATGGTATATGCTTATTTATTTAACAATTAATGAAAATCCATGTAGATGTCAGAAATTTAATAGTATTAGAAATTAACCTCAATTTGAAGAATATTTTGAGAAGTACATTTTGCATGAACTAATTAAATTAAAAAAACTGTTTGCTTATTAGCAAAATAAACCAATTAAAGTAATTTTCAAACCACCTACCAATTTCAACCCCAACAATAAATGAAAGGAGGGTATTAAAATAATTTTGGTTAAGTTCTTCAGTTACTAAACAGTTTCTAATCTGTTATCAAGGGTTTCGACAATTAACATCATCATTCTAACAAGACAGCATTGTAAGACTTGATATGTATTATTATTTTATTTCTTTGATATAACTGTTTTCTTTAACTTTAAATGTTAAAATATATTAACTTATATTTCATTTTTTGATGAGTAAATTAAGTGAATATGTGAAATCTTTATCGGGAGAATCTAAGGAGTGATATTTGGAAAAAATATCTGTCATCAGTATTGATTCATATACTGTACATCAACTTACCAATATATTTAATGTGTTTCTAATACATTTCATTTAAAATATACTTGCTCTACATATATGTATTTAATGCAAATACATTAAATATACATTTACCTTTCTTAAAAAGTATATAATATAAACAAAACACGCAATCAACACCGACAAAACATAAAAATAAGTCACAAGAACCAAAACCTCCATAAGACTCAATGCTAACCTGAACGGTCGTTGCCCAGAAACAGACTCCCGCCAAATAGGCCACGCCTCATGCAAGTACTCTATACTCAATACTGCGTTGCTCAAAATCGTCGTATAATGGATTACTTTAGTGACAATTTCTGAGCTTTTAATAACGATTTTTGAGCACTTAAGTGCCGATTTCAAATAAAAAATATTGTCGTTCGTTTTACAAACGTCAAGTTTTTTCAATTTATTGTACTAATTTCAGTAGTACCAACCTAACATCAGCTGTCATTTATGGCACTAATATTTATGGTACAAAGCATACGTATAAGAATGATAAACTAACCACACATAAACACTTTTGAGTGGTTGGCAATGACTAAAATCTAGAATTCCCTAAAAAATTGTCGAAAACTAAAATATGTTCTAATGCGTCAATAAATAGACTAGTTGGCAATGACTAAAATCTAGAATTCCCTAAAAAATTGTCAAAAACTAAAATATGTTCTAATGCGTCAATAAACAGACTAATTTATTTGATGTTGAATTACACACAATAATAAATTGACAAGAAAATTTGGCCAATTTATGGACCAATAAATTTCTTCTTGTAAAACAGGCATTACGTTTTTACTGTGACGTCAATTACCAATAAATGAAAAGTGTATTTTTATTTTGTAAATTAACTCTGTAGTCGAGCTTTACGATTGTTCATGAAATATTTGCTGTACCGGATGTTGGCAATTGTTCACTTGATGAACAATAACCGTAATAAGGTATTTACAAAGGCCTGCCAATGATACAAGTAGTAATTGTTGCTGAAACTATGCTATTTTGGAATCCGGAAATTTTAAATTGGTTATGGTTGTAATTGAATGATTTATGTAAACATTGGTTAACAACAACAAATCAATCAAACTGACAATATAGGTATTTTGATTAAATGACGAATAACTGTCTGCCACAACGTATAAAAATTAAGAAATATTTTTGTGCAAACTGTACTAATGTTGATGTTTTATGCATACACCTGCTTTACACATAAACGAAGAATAATTAATAATTGCACAGGTTCTAAACAGAAGTTAAATACCTACTGAGTGGTTCAACGATCTGTGTTTTTTATTTTATACAATTATTTTAAATATTACCGAAAATTGAATCAAATAAATTTATTTTATATGTACTAAAATTCCTACATATTTTTACCTCCCGCCACCCACATCCTATAAAGACGGCTGGTAACCGCACTTCATACGAAAAAATATATCACTTACCGAGATCTGCGTAAGCAGAGTGCCACACCCGTAATGGGTAAAAGGCGTGATGATATATTTATTTATTTTTATTTATTTATAAATTTATTTTATATGTACTAAAATTCCTACATATTTTTACCTCCCGCCACCCACATCCTATAAAGAAGGTATAGGAATCATGCTAAAAATTCGGTAGTGATTTTCAGTGGATGAGCACGTTTTAGGGTCCCTAGAATACGATTTTACTAATTTCGTGATGATGTCTGTCTGTCAGTCTGTGTGGATCGCTGGAGTTACGTTTTCTCAAAAACTACAAAACAGAAAATTTTGATATTTTGTATGTATCAACTGCATCCTCTTGGGAAGAGCTGATTAGTTTTTGGAGATAATCCAATAACCGGAAGTACTAATGAATGTATAAACAATTAGAATAAATAATTATTATTTGCTTCTTTCCTTAGTTTATCAAATTTCGTTGCTATATTTTATTTAGGGCCAGTATCAACCTTAACACGACATTTAGATTATAGATTATTTTGTACGTTTGATGAAATACAGATAAAATAACTGTTCGTTTTTATCGGATTAAATATTTACAACAAAAATATGGCAGCCATTTAGATGTAAACAGACAAAATACTAAATAATATAAATGTCACTTGCTTTAAAATTAGGAGTAGATAATAATTAAGGATATAATTTTCACCAATAATTAAAATTAATAATATATTTCAATTTAATTTTTGTACGTGAAATATGTATACACATTGTTAGTCTAAGTAATTGTAACAGGGGGCGTAGCTCAGATGGTAGAGCGCTCGCTTAGCATGCGAGAGGTACCGGGATCGATACCCGGCGCCTCCAATTATTTTTTTTTTAATTTTTATTTTTTACTTGTTTCAAAAATACTCAAAGAAAATTTATTACTGAATGTACAAAAATAATTTCTATTTGTTATCTTATGATTTCACTGATAGAAAATGTTTTACATTTGTAAGTTTTGTAAAAATATAAATAAAATAAATATAACTACATTATTTTTAATTGAATTTTAATCACATTTCAAATACAAAAATAACTATGCTAAAAGTACAAACATAATAAAGCAAGTAAATTATTTTTCATAATTTTTAAAAAATTGTTCATGTTTAGTTTAACAAATTATTTTAGTTTTCTTTAAAAAATTACATAAAAAACTGGAAAATACAAAAATATATTCAAAATATAAATAATAAATAGATAATTTGTTAAATGAAACATGATGTAACAATTAAATGTTATTATAGTTAACAATAAAATATATTAAACAATGAAACTTCCACTAACATCCTTGGGGGCTATGATTTGACGGCTGGTAACCGTACTTCATACGAAAAAATATATCACCTACCGAGATCTGCGTAAGCAGAGTGCCACACCCGTAATGGGTAAAAGGCGTGATGATGATGATATATTTATTAAACTAATACGATTGAAATAAATTAATACGATGCCAAAACAAAATTAAAATATGAAGAATGTAACATCACATGAAACAATGAACACCGATTTATTCACTAGTTAAACTTTTAAATTTATTTATAGTTTAGTGGCAACAAAATAGTTAAGGCACCATTTTAATAATATTTATTTTAATTTACAATTTCCTATTATTGTGTTCATTGCTTTGTTTAATAAATTTACAGTCATTCATTTGTAATGAATTTATTTTACAAACTAAAGCTACGTTTCCACCTATCCTTGGAGCTGTCAAAGACATACATTGCTGCCAACTGTCTCAATTAGCACTTTCTTTTCGCGTGACTTTAAAAAATTTCTCTCTTGCACAATGACGTGTAAGAGCAATTATATGAATCGAAAATGAAAAACTGCAACATGGTTAATTTTTCTTTAAAGTTCCATTGCCAACTTAACGCGGGTTTTGAAGTAAGCGAAGTAGCTGTCAAATGTCATTTTTTCACGACATGGTAGGAAACCCCACAGTTAATCTCCCGAAATAGTGAGGAAAATGTGTTGTTTCTCTCTAGAGAGGAAAATATAGAAGTGTTACCAATATGAAAGTTATTTACAAAAAATATATTATTAAAATTATAAATAAATTCCTAATTTTATTTAAAATCCTTATTACAATTATGTCTTATATTTTTCTTTTTCTTATTAAATCACAATTTGACAACTTATTAAAGATATTTAAGATTGGTCTATTGGCAACACTGCTACACCGCCTTGTGTCTGATAACCTAACTTTTAATGTGCCAGTCTATCAGTTGTGTTCTTAAAGTGTGTTTTAGGTCCGAGTAAATAGTTTTTAGAAACATGTCGTGAAAAAAGGTTGTGTCTAACACGAGAGGAAAGCTTTTCTTCCACTCTCGTTCGAAATGCCTCATGAGCGCAGCTCGAGGGGGAAAAAGAAGCGCTTTCCTCTCTAGTTTGACAAATAACTATTGTGTTTATGTTTTCGATGTGTAGTGCACAAGTATTTGATTCACGTTGAACTTAAAAATGACACAATAGAATAAAGAAGAAATAGAAATCTTGGCGGATATGTACGTAAAATATTTATTTTTTTGTATGCAGTGGAATTGGCTGATTACCATAAACGTAATTTGAAGAGAACTGCGTATGCAGAACTGACAAAATAAATAAATTTTGATGTACAGGAAGTGAAAAGAAAACTAAAAAAAAATTAAGTGGTGTTAAGTTAATGAGCACAATTTATGTTGGTATAACTAAATTTTGACATTTCGATATTCTATTCACTAATACAAGATCTTTTAAATTGTAGTTGATAAGGTCACTTATGAAATAGTTATTTGTATATCCAGTCAATAAAGTTTAATTTTTTATTACGAATAAAATATATGAGTAATAAAAAATACTTTACTGCCGTGGTGTACATTATATTTTTGCCGAAATCGTTAAGTTATTAATTAAATACATAAATAAATTGTATTATGTATTTGTAAAACGTCAGCTAGTTGTTGAGACAGGGATAGTTGTGAAAAGTACTGACAAACTGTCAAATTTGGTTATGATTTTCAATATTTTTTATATATTCTTAGATGTGTTCTGCATTCAATTGGATAAATTATTATCAAAGTTAAAAGATAAATAAATTCACCAATAGTATTAGATAATAATTTGTTTGTTATTTTAGGTTTGTAATTCAAGTTTGATATAAGAGTCTGTGAAGTAAAATGTTGACATAAAAGTCTGTAAAGTTTAACTTTAGCTACTATTTTGGATAACTTCGCGTAGTAATATTATTTACTTTAGATTTAGAATTTCGAAAAAACACTTTTAAAGTTACTTGAAAATAAATATTTTATCGTGTAATGTTCGCTAAAGTTTTAATAGAAATAAATGTTTAAATAAAAATGACAAATTAGTTCACTGCTTCATTGAAATTTGCAGCATTATTCTTTTTATATTGAGTTCACTTTACAATAAAAGTTTTTTTTTTTTTGTAATGTCACAATTAGTTACGCAATTAGTGGGATATAGAAAATATTATCGCACACATATGTGATAGTTGCACGAAGTTGTAGATCGATGAGTGCGATAATATTTTATAAAAAATGTTGGGTATAAAATACGATCGTTCGAAATTTTGTGAATTAAATTGGCATGTTTTTACTAAAATAAAAATTTAATTACTTTTAAATCACTAAAACAACAGGCTGAAATAATTTTTAAAATGATAGCAATGCGGTAATATAATTCTTTACCGATCTAAAATGAATGGAATATGTAGGATATTGCACGATCGTAGATAAAGGTTATGTTGTTTATAACACGGTATAAGTATAAAAAACCAATAGTGATACTCGCTGTCCGTAATTTTGTTTTCTTTTTATCGCACCGACCGATGACCTTGAATCGAGCAGCCATATTGGCAGCTGCAGTATACGGCGGTAAATTTGAATAGCTGTCAGTTGCAAATGAGATAAAATCTAAAAATGTTATTTCACCTGCACTATAAAAGTTCGTACAATTTTTCATGGTACAAATAAGTTGACCTCTCTGTTTTTCACTCATTTTATGAACTAAACATGGAAGAAATGCTGTGGCTTGATATTTGACAGATACTACTGACATACTATAATCTCTTTTCTAGGTTTTTGAAATATCAGCCTTTCAGCAGACATTGAGCGGCCATCTTGTCAGCAGCGCACCACTGAAATATTGGGATCATGAAATATTTGAAGTGTCGCTACTGTATTAATTATTATACTGTGTTTTTTAATAACAAATCATAACCTATAAAATAACAAACTTTCTATATTTTTTTAGGTGGAAACTTCACTAGAATTTAATTTCGTCGTGCTATTTGTCACTTGTTTTATCTAATTTAAAATTTGGTTTAATTTATGCCCGGTATTAACAAAGAAATTTAAACTCCAGTTAAATTTACTTCCATATTAATTTTACATCAATGACAATAAAAATTTTGACAGCAATGTTAGATAAGTCATAAAATAATTTACTTTTCCTACTCCCATTATTTAATATTTTTCGATGAATTATAAGTACCCATAATTCACAATAGTGAATTATGATTTATTATTCACTCTTCTCGACAAATCACACAGCCAGAAATCCATAATTCACGATTATTTTAAATAAAGACATGATGTGGATCACCAGCAACGGCCGACTGACATTTGACATGTGGTCAGTTTGTCATTGTGTATTTTTATTTTTCAGCGTGTTTTCAACAAATTTCGATCATTTTCAAAAGTGATTTTCGAATTTACAGGAGTAGAAAAAGTATTTTATTATATTCGGGATTATGGTCATTATTCATCTTCGTGAATAATGACTAGCATAATATACTATTAAAAGTAAATTAAGTGACAATGAAATTTCTTTTTAATACCGGGCATTAAGCGTACATTACACGACGAAGTTTTTCTTTTCAACTGACTTTAAAAGTTTTCTCTCTCGCGCAATGATGTAAGTGTATGCGAGTTGATGAGTCCGACTTGTCACGTAAAACTTACAACAAAAAATTATTTTTTCTTTTACAAATTCCTAACAGACAGATTCATAAAAAAATTAACGCTAACGTAATTTTTTCATCATCTGTAACTTCGTTTCTAAATTAATTAAATTAACATAATGTGTCAAATTTTATTCTAACCAATCTTGACTACAACCTCAGTTACTATAAATATGTCTTGATAATAGAAAATGAAGTTACGAATAATAATAAAAATGGATTTAGTGCTAATCTTTTTTGTGAATCTACTTGTTAAAGGTTACAGCTTTTACTGCACTACCAACTAAGCGAAGTGACAAGTGCCTGTCAAATGTCATTTGTGTTTATGTTACAAGGGTTTAATTAATAATTAACTTACAATGGCACAGTGGATTAGGGAAGAAGTTAACAACTTAGTAAATATACCCCTAAAAATTTCAAGTGGTGCAAAATAAATGGATATTATTATGTTGGTATACCTGTACTTTTGACACTTGGTTGTTTTAATTCATTAAAACCTTGATCATGAAAATAAACTTTATTTGAAATCGGCACTAAAGTGCTCAAAAATCGATATTAAAAGCTCAGAAATCGTCACTAAAGTAACCCATTATACGACGATTTTGAGCAACGCAGTGTTGGCAACCGTAAAATAATTATTGTACAATTAGGATAATTTTGGCAGATATATTGACGTACTATAGTAAATTTGGACGTAACATTAAACGAAATGTGCAAGAAGAATTAACTAATTAATTTCGATGACGAAATTGAGGACAAAACACATAATTTTGAGTGTTACTTACGATAACTTCAATGTTCGAGGTTGGCAACACTGACTGTCAGTTTCAATTGACAACTGACAGATGTATAAACTTAACCTATATTGTAATTTTTTTACAGGTTTTTCGAATTTTAGATTTCAAATAAAACTTAATATGTACCTCGGCACTGAAGTTCCTTTTTATCACTCACATGGTTTATTAAATTCCATATTCGTGATAAAAAATTGAACTTCAGTGCCTTGATACATAAATAACTATTATTTGAAATCGGCACTAAAGTGCTCAAAAATCGTCATTGAAAGCTCAGAAATCATCACTAAAGTAACCCATTATACGTTTTTGAGCAACGCAGTGTAGTAGGATAATTTTGACAGATATATGACGTATTGTAGTACATTTATACGTAAAATGAAATAATATATGCAAGAAGAATTAACTAATTAGTTTAGATGAAGAAGTTGAAAACAAAACAAATAATTTTGAGGGCCGTTATTTCCATCTACGAATAAACTTCCGAATAAGTTATTCGTCGAATAAATAAAAAAAATGCGCATCAAAACATGACAGCTAGAACAATAAGTATCATTTGAGTTATGATTTCGATGCGACATTTTTCATTTATTCGGCGAATAATTTATTCGGTACTTTATTCGTAGATGGAAATATCGGCCCTGAGTGTTATTTACGATAACTTCAATGTTCAAGGTTGGCAACACTGAGTGTCAGTTGCAATTGACAAATGACAGATGTACTTAACCTATATAATAATTTTTTTACAGTTTTTTCTAATTTTCGATTACAAATAAAATTGAATATGTACCGCGGCACTGAAGTTCCTTTTTATCACTCACATGGTTTATTTTCGTTATAAAAAATCAAATTTCAAGACAATTTAAAGCCACTTGAAAAGAAAAAGTTCATTTTGTATAATGCACGTTTAAGTCTTAATGTCTTTTTTAAAGTTTTTCTTTTAAAATAATAATTTGTACACAATATTTATAAATAAAAACCCAAATACGAGTCTGAATGGATTACAGTATTTTCTGAAACCGATCGAATTAATTAAAATGATTTAAAGCAGCACATGATTGTTCTGGCTGTTGATGTTAGATTGGCACAAAAACTGGAACTTCATTAATAGTTTTCAAGATAAATACTGTAACAAAAATAAAGTAAAAATATAAATATAGACTTGGTGGATATAACACATAAATTAAAACCAGTTTCGTATCACATGTTCAGTCAAACTTATGCGTGATGAGCGGAAACCGCACGATCCTGAGCTGGCTGCCGTAGTCACAAACCACGGACGCGTCTCGCAGCAGCAGCTGCTGCTTGACGAACACGCAGCTGTCGCGGTGGCCCAGCTGCACGACGCGCGCCGTGTCGCCCGTGCGCACGTCCAGCACGGCCAGCGAGCCGTGGCGCGCCGTCACCAGCAGGTGGTGCGTCAGCATGAGCACCGGCGCCGTGTAGGTGTGCGCCACGGGGATGGCGTTCAGCAGGTGGCCCTGGAAGCGCTCCCACACGCACAGCCGGTCGTCCGTTCCCAGCGAGATGACGTACGAGGCGCTGTACGTCAGCGAGGTGATGGCTCCGTCGTGCGCCTGCAGGGAGTACATGCAGGCGCCGGTGGCTAGGTCCCACACGCACAGTAAACCGTCCTACACACACACACAAACGATATACAGTTATTTATTACATCAGCAGGATTGTTTAGAGTAATTAAATAATTTTTTCACGACATGCCAGGAAACCCAACCGTTCTTCTTCCGAAATAGTGGGGAAAATGTGTTTTTCTCTCTAGAGAGTGTGTTAGCTATATGAATATTATTTACAAAAAATATATTTTAAAAATTATAAATGGGATCATATACTTTTTAAAAAGTTGTGTTTTTTTTTTAAATTACAAAAGTTTAGATCATTTCAGTGACATATTATTCAATATTTCTTATAATTTTTCAACTTTTCATTCATAATTCCCTTTATGCAGTTTCGCGGTTACAAAATTGTGACGTCATCTTGTAATAGAATGTAAAGCATGGCAAGGCGAAAGAGGTGTTGATAACAAATAAAAACTTGCTTTTCAAGGTTGTAATTATTACTTATTATTATTAAAATGAATACTCTGATAAATTAAATTAGATTTCAAATTAAACTTATGTTTATTATATTTGTTATATTATTTTGCCAGGTAATGTGAATAAACTATATTTGTAAAAACCTCTCAGTAAATAACAATGACAGAATGGGGTCATACACCTTTTTTCATTTTATTTTTTTTTTTCTGTAAGTTTGAGTAAAATTATAAATATAGATACTAATTTTAATATTAAAAGGCATTTAGTTAAGATACGATTTTTTAAATTGGCATGCTATTTCAAATTTTTCGCTTGTGACGTCAGCACCTGCGTCATCTTGTAATTCTACGAAACACGCTCTTGCGGAGAGCGAGGAACTACACCAACTGTCAAATTGACTGTTATCAGTCATTGAGAGGTTTTTACAAATATAGTTTATTCACATTACCTGGGCAAAATAATATAACAAATATAATAAACATACGTTTAATTTGAAAATCGTTGTTAACTGCAACATATGACTTGAGATGACAGGTGTGATAATGAGACTACCGACATTACCGACAAAGTATAGTACATCAAAACATTTATATTTTAACACGTCCTAAACTCTTTGTCTAAAAACGTTATAATTAACGAATACCTAATTTAATTTATCGGAGTGTTCATTTTAATAATAATAAGTAATTATTACAACACCGAAAAGCAAGTTATTATTTGTTATCAACACCTCTTTTGCCTTGCCATGCTGTACATTCTATTACAAGATGACGTCACGATTTTGCAACCGCGAAACTTCAGGAAATTATGAATGAAAAATTGAAAAATTATAAGAAATATTGAATAATATATGACTGAAATAATCTAAATTTTTATAATTTGAAAAAAAAATTTAAGTGTATGACATACACATATACATCTTTGACGTGATCAGCCATCACCAGTTGCCTTCCTTTGAGTATTGTTTGAGATTGAAAGATTATATTGTGAGCTTTTGCTTCAAATCCAGTTTAAATAATTATGTTCATATTTTTATTGATAAATATTGACATTTTAATATTAATTTTTATCCTGATCTTTGTAGAATAATTGATTTAAAATAATGTTAATCATTTAAATTGTCCAGTAAACACTGATAAATTTTAGCTAACTTTATTTCATGTGCATAAAAAAAAATGTGGTCGATAGATGTCTCTGTCATCACGCATCCTGCGAATACAACTTTAAAACCGATTATTTCGGTTACAAAAGCAACAAAAATTTATTTAAAGCATTTTTGCCTAAAATGATTTTTGCGTAATACCTGCGAGCCGCTGCCAGCGGTCATGGGCTGCACGCGGTCAATGAACAAGCACGTGATGGGTCCGCAGTGTCCGTGCAGCGTGTAGAGGGGCGCGGCGTCCTCCAGGCGGAACACGCGCAGCGTGTGGTCCTGGCTGCCGGACAGCACGCGGCCGCCCTCGGCGTCCAGCGCCGTGACCGGCTGGCCGTGCGCCTTGGTGCCGTGCAGGCGGATGCAGCGCAGGTCCTCCGAGCCCGCCGCGTCGTACGGCGCCGCGTCGATGATGGACCCGGTGCTGCCGGTGCGCACGTGAGCTGTGCATGCAGAGCATTGTACCACGAGGTAGTGGTGGTGAGGGTGTGTGTGACTTACTGCGTCGGTACGCTGACGTAAAGCCCCAGTCGATCTGGCGGCCTTGACTGTAGGACTGGAGCTGTAGGAAGTCCAGCGCGCCGTTCAGCTTGGCTACGATGACGCGGCTGCCCACTAGCTTCAGTGACGTCACGCCCACTGCGCTGCCGTCCTCGAATATACACTATAGCACAGAACACAACAAATGGGGTCATACACCTTTTTTGTTTTATTTTTTTCTGTAAGTTTGAGTTAAATTACGAATATAGATATTAATTTTAATATTAAAAAGCATTTAGTTAAAATACGATTTTTTGAAATTGACATCTCATTTCAATTTTTTTGCTTGTGACGTCAACACATACGTCATCTTGTAATTCTACAAAACACGCTCTTGCGGAGAGCGAGGAACTACACCTACTTTCAGATTGACATTCATTGTTATTTGATTTGCTGAGAGGTTTTTACAATAGTTATTTGTTTAACTAGGCATCAAAATACCAGATTTACAGCAGAGGCTGACGTTTCATTGACGAGGCGCAGCCGAGGCAATGAATGATGCCGAAGCTATAAATCTGTGTTTGAGTTGAACACATAATTTTTTTGCCGGTTTGAAATTATTGTTAATTTAGTGAATATTTTAGTTAGATATTTTGAAGGTTATCGCTGTAAAATTACGTTGCCATACATGTGTTGAACGGTTGCTATATATTTACTGACAGTTTCTATGCGTTTGTTGAGCGGTTGATATGTAAAATATTTTTACAGCCTAGGCATAAAAGTGACATTTTATAGACTGTTAGCAGTTTGTGAAATGTCATCTTTAATGTCAATAGGCAAAAAATACAGTCTATTGACTTTATCTGGGCATAATAAAATGACAAATATAATAAACATACGTTTAACTTGTAAATCATTTTTAGCTGTAACATATGACTTGAGATGACAGGTGTGATAATGAGACTACCGACATTACCAACAAGCAACAAGGTATAGTACATCAAAGCATTTTTATTTTAACACGTCCTAAACTCTTTGTCTAAAAACGTTATAATTAACGAATACCTAATTCAATTTATCGGAGTGTTCATTTTAATAATAATAAGTAATTATTATAATCCTGAAAAGCAAATTATTATTTGTTATCAACACCTCTTTTGCCTTGCCATGCTGTGCATTCTATTACAAGATGACGTCACGATTTTGCAAACGCGAAACTTTATAAAAGAAATTATGAATGAAAATTTAAAAAATTATAAGAAATATTGAATAATATGTGACTGAAATAATTTAAATTTTTATAATTTGTAAAAAAAACAGAACTTTATTTTAAAATGCACGAAGAAATAAAAACAATTGCAGTCAAAATTTATAATTTTATTTCAACCTCAAATGGTTTGTACCTCACATGGATCTTTACCAGGAGGCGAAAGTCAAATAAATTAAAATTTGTCAATATTAAAAACATTCAAAAGTATTAAATAATTAAAATCAAACAATCGTAATTTAAACAAAATGGAGAAATTTTACTCAAGTGTCACTACTGTGTGAATTCTTATACTGCGAACAGAGAAAAACAATGAGTGAACCTTGAGCTTGCCGGTGGTGCCCTCCCAGAACTCCAGGCGGCCGTTGGCGCAGCCCAGCACGATGAGGTTGTCCATGTAGTCCATGCACCAGATAGGCGGTACATGCGCGTACGCATGCGCGGCGCAGTCCTCACTGCTCCCACACTTCCGCTCCTCGCTGCCACCCTGCTTCCTGCCGCCCAGGAGGTTCTGCGACGCTTGGTTCACTATCCACCTGCACACACATTCATACATCAACGACTCCGCTATTTTAAGACAGTTAAGGTCAACCATACGGGCTGAAGAAAGCGCAAGATGAACAAGGCCTTTTTTGAAACAATATACCATTATTATAATAAATGAAACATATAATGTTTTATATCTACATTTGTAGATAAAAGTCCAAAGTTTTTTAATCAATTTTAAAAAGCTAATTTTGTTTACAAATTATACATGAACATAATTTTCAAAGTAGTCAAATATATGTCACACATTCCCATGAACGACTACAGTAATTCAAATAATTTTTATATTTATAAATATGATCGTTTATAACATCCTAATAGTTATTTACTTTACAAGTGGGCAAAGTAAGGAATTACCCACGAGAGAAATTTTAGCACACGAAGCCGAAGGCTGAGTGTGATAATTTTTTCGAGTGGGTAATTCCACTTTGCCCACGTGTGAAGTATAACGTTTTATCCAACACTTCTTAATAAATGAAAAATTTATTAAAGAAATATTATTTGACAGTGACATATGCTTTAAATTTTTAAATTAAAATGTCAATCCAAGTAGTTACCAAGGTGTTGTGTGTTATAAATAAAAAAAAAATCACTAGTGGCTTTCCTCAAAATTATACCCACTAGTGGGTAATCTGTTATTTTCCTTGTTTAAAATCGCCATAGTTATAGAGCATTTATTGAGAGGTGTTGGATAATAGTATATTATGATACAAGTATATAAGTAAGCTTTTAAAGCACGTACGACGAGTTTAAGAGCACGACGCGCAGCGGTGTGCTTTTAACGTCGCTAGTGCTTTAAAAGCACTTATACACGTGTGTCATACGCTATTTTTTAATATAACTGCATCATACTCTAGAAAAAACTGAAAAGTAACATTTTGATTTTGATAATTTTACGCGAGACGTTTGACATATATCGTTTACATGGAGTTTGGTTAGTATTTATTGTTTACGTTTACAGTTTTGACAGATATTAACAGTAATTATTTGTGTTGTTGCTTAGCAACCATTAAAGCACGGCGTGTTTTAAACTGACGTTTATGAACGCTGAAGCGTGTTTTAAACACGGATTATGATGCAGGTATAATAAAAAATTATTTTTCATTTGAATTTACAGGTTTTGAGAAACAAATAAAAATATACCAAAAAGTGTGTTTTTTTGGTACATTTTTATTTGTTTCTCAAAACTGTAAATTTAAATTGAAAATAAACTTAGTATGTTATAGATGATTATATTTAAAAATATACGAATTATTTTCATTACTGTAGTCGTTCATGGGAATGAGCGACACAGTATCAAAGTTCTGAATTTTTGACCAACTACACTTCAACGAATATTTTTTTTATAGTTTCAGTTATCCTTTTCATCCACATATATAAACACTAGAATGTTCAAAGACCTCACTGTAATAATTGTTTTGTTTTTCGATAAGAATAATTGTAAGAAATAATTTATTCAAATTTGTATTTGCAAAACAAAATTCATGGGAGTGAACGAACCCAATGTGTGAAATGTACTTCATCTGACATTGCAATGTACAAGTCACTGTAAAAAATCCATGAAATTTTGACGGATGGAGGTTGTTGGACCATAAAGAACATGAAAATAAATGAAGAATACAGAATTTGCTGTTTTTTAAAAAAAATAAAGGATTCGTTTTTCGACGCGTATGTTTGACCTTAACCCGTTGATGTTACAATACAAATTGTAATAATTTATTTTCTCACCTGGCTGTTTCGGAGCCGGCGCGATGGCGCACGCCCCCAGCGCCCGTCGCGTCCGCGTGGTTGAGGTACAGCTGGCGATACTGGTCGCCGAAGTCGAAGGAGCGGCTGTGCGACCTGGAGGCGCTGAGCGGCTCCAGCTTCAGGTTGGTGAAGTTGGTGTTGATGCTGGCGTGCAGGCTGGGGAACGACATGGAGTGCTCGTCCCGGGACGGCGGCGAGCCGGACTCGTAGTCGGAGAGCATGGAGTCGTCGCACTCGGTGGAGGTGTCCGGGGATTTGCTGCTCAACCCGAAATATCTAACAGGACAATTGGTATAGAAATATTTAACGGTTATATTTGATGCATGCTTAAGATAAACGAGAGGAACAAAGAAAACATATATTTTGATTATTTTGTTTCTATAACAAAGCTGTTACTATACCCAAAGGATTTTCGTAACAGCTCAATCAAGTTATATAAAAGGTCTGTATCCACGGTGATAGCAATCGGTCCGAGTAGTCAACTTTTAAGACTACAGATGACAGGTTAGTCGAATGTATGAAGTTAGGTTCAGTCAATTCTACCAATACTATTAACTAATAAAATATAACTCAAGAAATTTTTCTGACATAAGTAAATTAAATTTATACGATAAATAAATAAAAAATATATTTCATGTTTCAGAAACTGTTTGAAAATACTAATTTTCAACTTTGATTGAAAATTTTTCAGCTTTTCAAACATTAAACGTCAAAATTTTAATTTGGTAACATCTGTATGAAGTTAACAACTAGTATGAAAAAATCGGACAGAACGCGTTTTTTCATCATGGTTTTTCAATCTATTTTTTCGTCCGAGTTGTTAGTGTCCACGATCCGAGTTTTTGATTCGAG
The DNA here is from genome assembly GCA_963942605.1 of Poecilus cupreus. Taxonomy (NCBI): domain Eukaryota; kingdom Metazoa; phylum Arthropoda; class Insecta; order Coleoptera; family Carabidae; genus Poecilus; species Poecilus cupreus. The sequence goes on from OZ012719.1 coordinate 19,040,433, forward strand.
AACAATAGAGCACGGGCAGTCACGTGATTTTGCTAACGTCAGCATCAGCTGAGAGTGGTGCGAGTTGTAATGCGCAGACTCCGCGAACTCGAAGTGGTTGTAATTTCGAGCGGTAATTAGATGAGAGTACATTCTTTCTCGAAATTACAACTACTTCGAGTTCGCGGAGTCTGCGCATTACAACTCGCACCACTCTCAGCTGATGCTGACGTAGGCAAAATCACGTGACTGCCCGTGCTCTATATCCGAGATCTAAGACCGCTTTCTATCATCGTGGACACAGGCCTTAATAGAGCAGTAAATTTTATATTTTCAAGGTTTGTAACTATACAGATGTTATATGACAAAAAACATCAAATGTCACACTTCAATAAATAAATAAATAAATACAAATTGTAAGAATGTTATTTTTGTATAATTTTGTATTTAAAAGCAGAAGTTAAGAATATTAATAAGAAGAGATAGGAAAGGTGAGGTGATGAATTTTCCATATTTTCGAACGATAAGTGTCACCAACTAACACAAAATTCCCTGAACATTGAAACTTAAATTCTTTAATAAAAATGAGTATAAAGAACACATTTTTTGATAATTGTCGCGCGCATATGTTTATATTTATTCGAAAACAAAATACATATTCTGATTTTCTAGGTTATGTAACATGATCACTTACACTTTCCGATCAATGCTACTGAGCATCTCCCCATTACTTGCATCCCACACCTTGAGCTGTCCCCCGAGACAGCTACTAACCACACTGCTCCCATCCGTCACCAGACACTCCACCTCCTGGGTGTGGCCGTCCAGCACCATCGGCACGGCGTCCATGACGAGCGGCGCCGGGTCGTCCACGCGGTCGCTCGCCCAGCTGGCGCGCCACTCCGCGTAGTTGCGCGTGCACACGCAGCGGTACAGCACCACCATGGCGTACGCCAGCACCACCACCGAGATGCCGCAGAGGATGGTGGCCAGCAGGATCTCCATCGGCGAGTTGGGGTAGTAGGGTTGGGTGAAGTCGGGGGGCGTTGATGGTTCTTTGTCGTTGCTGAGCTCTGCGACCAAATTTTATATTATTTATGTAGCAAATAGTTTGAATTTTAATTTGGCGCGGCATTTTCCCGCCGTTTGTTTTAGATTAGTTAGTTACTTTAAGTTGTGTTATGTTAGTACAACTAGTGTGTAAAAGGTGAGGTGTATAAATTAAGTTGAAATTGTGATTAAAATATTTGTAAAACAAACTGAATTTACTTTTTGTGCCACCATTCAAAAACACTATTAAACAAAATCAATCAAAAAATGCCTAGACCGGCAAAAACTAGTGACTTTTGTATGATTAGGGTTAGCATCACCTGGCTGTCAATGTTGTGGCTTGGTTTTGTTCAGTGTTTCAGTGCTTAAAGATTTCCATCAATTTTAAAACTAACTTGTAAGTAAGGGAACTTTATATAAATTGAAGACTATCTATACTTTTAAAAAGTGTTAATTGTTATTCATTAAGGTCAACCACACGGGCTGAAGATAGCGCAAGATGAACATGACTTTTTTGAAACAATATATCATTATTATAATAAATTAAACATAATAATGTTTTAAACCTACCTACATTTGTAGATAAAAGTCCAAAGTTTTGTAATACATTTTAAAAAGCAAATTTTGTTTACAAATTATACATAATCATAATTTTCAAAGAAGTAAAATATATGCCACACATTCCCATGAACGACTACAGTAATGCAAATGATTCGTATATTTATAAATATGATCGTCTATAATATACCAAAATTATTTTTCTTTTGTATTTACAGTTTTTGAGAAACAAATAAAAATATATCAAAAGTGTGTTTTTTTGTATATTTATAATTGTTTATCAAAAACTGTAAATTCAAATGAAAAATAAACTTGAATGTTACAGATGATCATATTTATAAATATACGAATTATTTTCATTACTGTAGTCGTTCATGGGAATGTGTGACATATATTTGACTACTTTGAAAATTATGTTCATGTATAATATTTATTACAAAACTTTGGACTTTTATCTACAAACGTAGCTATAAAACATTATATGTTTCATTTATTATAATAATTATATATTGTTTCAAAAAAGTCATGTTCATCTAGCGCTATCTTCAGCCCGTATGGTTCACCTTAAGCCACAATGATTTTTTTAAAATGTTGTGACGTCATTGTAGAAGTGTTGGTGGATCTCAAACAGTAGAGATTGTAAATAATTGTAATCACATAAATGTTCTAATTTATTGTTTAGAAAATTATTTAAATCAAATAAAAATAACTTTTCGTAGCAAGTATAAAAATATACATGAATTCAATTTATTTCTGGAAGAAACATGAATAAACTGTGAGATTATTTTAGTTAAATGTTTGATTACCACTGATACATTTTGCTAACCTATGTCATTCAACAAGTCTTTAATTTCGTTGAGTCGACCTCAAGTAATATTTATTAGTTAGAAATAAATGTATTTAAAATATACTTCCGAATTCAAAGTAAAACAAAAAAACCTTCAAATTAGTTGCTAACAATTTTGACACTTCGACAATCTGACAGCTCAATAATAAGAGAAGTACAAAGAATTCGGAATAGGATAGATATGCGCCAAAATAAATTTATGACAAAGACGTCACAAAAAATAATTTGTATCCAGAAAATGTTTAGTAAGTGCTCGTAATTTGCAAAGCCGACCTGTCAAAATATATTCGCACACAAAAGTACAGTTTCTGGACTAGTCATACAAATAAATATTTATTAATTTACCTGCCATTTAAAACGATACCGATATAGAGTACACTTCAACTTGAATTGTCCACTAGATTTGCAAATTACGCAATTGTTTCCGTGTATAATTATTCAATGCAAATTAATGGAAATGTTATTTAATTATAACACAAAAAAGTGTTGTGTACACGTATAAATAATACACAACATATCTCCAATAAAAAGGAAGTTCAATATTATTATTTATGGTAATTTCGTACTGTCCTAGACTTAACGAAATAATAATGAATCTATCAAAATTGAAACAATTAAAACGAAGAAATGGACGTATACATTTCAAGTTCATTAGTTTTTTTGCTGCATTATGAATATTCAAATTTGTATAATTATAAATAATAGAGGTTATACAGGAAATTGTTTATATTTGTCGAAGTATAATTTGTTTATTTTCGAATATATTAATTTCTGTTTTGTAAAATTGCTAAAAAAAATGCTACAAAAATATTTGTAACGACAATAGCGCCCTCCAATTGTATATTACAATAATGAACCTATATATATTTATGAAACTTTATTAGAATATATGACGATCAGTAAAAACCCGATGTGAAAATTCCATATATTACCCGAGATATGATTTTTCAAAGTTTGTGTGACGTCAGTGGCACTAAAACAACGATTTTTCATGATAGTAGATATTATATATTTTTTAATGTAAATATAATATTTACATATTATAAGTCTTTACTTACAACAATTAAACTTAATATAAATGAAGATAAAATTTCTTTGACAACTTTAGAGTATTTTACTTGATATTCGAGTAAACATCATATGAAAGTTTGAGAACAGTGGCGCTAGTAGTGATGTAACCTAACCTCAACACACAATTTTAATCAATAGATTTTCAACACAGCACAATAAAACAGTGAAATTATGAAACAAGAAATAGAAACCCAACAAATATAATCTTAAATACCAACAAACAAAATAAAAAAATGACATTTCGTAGTTCTATTTTAGCCCACGATAGGCGTTGGGCGCAGCGGCAGACGCGCGATTTGCACGTTTCATATTTCTGGCCAATTGGGCTTCCAAACTATCAAGAGATGGCGCTGATCACAAATCTCTAGCGGTACATGTCATATTCATTTTGTATGGTCTTCTATGGCGAATGCGTGCTCTAGTTGTGCTATTTTGTGTTTTATTAGTGTATTTGGTAGATTTGTTTAGATTTTATTATTATTAACTATTGACTACAGTTATATTTACATTAGCCATTAGTTGTTTAGTAGTTTTTTATTGTAGGTAAGTAGTTATTAACTGTAGCATTATTTTGTTTTAGATAGGTATCATTTTTCTTTGATGATATTAGTTTGTAGTTGTATATATTTTCTAGTAGTATTTAATATTAATATTTTTGTAGTTATTTGTTGTTGTTTTCAGTAGTTTTATTTTACTTTTAGTTTAAATAGTAGTATGGATTCATTTATTTGCTTAGATTTAGATAGTACATGTAAATTCGCACGTTGCTCCTTTATCTTCTAGAAGCATGGTAGAAGGCCAGCAAATAATAAATAGTGGCCACATAATATTATGTGGAAGTACTTCAACAATATCATTTCAATTTTCAATGCTCTTTTCCATGCCTTTAATTTGTCACACTGTCACACATTATTGTGACACTCCATTTATTCTTCACACAAACTAGTCATTCACCTTTTTTGAGAATGAATGAAATCGAACTGTTCGATTTTTATTAGAAGAACTGCAGCCATAAACAATGCAAATTTTTCTGTTTTTAACAGGTTTTTTTTAGAGAAAACTTCACTTAACCTCTAATCTACAAATTAAATGTAGTACTTATTTAAATAATACGTCATAGATAAATGTAATACTTCCATTCTATAGTCACTACTGTTAATATAAATTTAGAAAAAATAACAAATAAGTTCAAATTCTTTAAATAAATAAAAACTCAGAATAAACGTCAAAAACACAATGTACCGCGAGTCGTAGTTCAGAATACTGCCGCTAGTTAGCGTATTTTAATATTGGAAGCCCAATAGAATCAATGCGAGGACCCGTGACGTCAAAATATGTTCAATTCGTTATATCGCTTTACTGCAAAATATTTAAAAGAATTAAAAATAATTTACTACTAATTATTCCGTAAGTGATACACGATTTTAATATAAATTTCGTTTATGGTTTATGCACCCATTAAGGAGAATTAAAGTGCTCGCCATTTCATTTTTTAATAATGTTAGATATGGATTATTTCACAGAACTTTAAAGAAAATTTGACGTACTTTTCAAATTTGTAAATATATATAGTATGTTCCATTTGAAATGAAATTAATTATTAGTAAACCGGAAATGATATCATGAATGTACATCCGCTATCAATTAGCTTATATATTGTATAAATCATGTTATAATTGATACGTTGATAAATATCACAACCTATATAACAGGTACATAATCAAGGAATACATTTATTTACACATATACTGACGCTGTGACGTCACAGTCTGATATTTACAATTTGATAAAAGTACTAATGACCAAAACCAATGAAATCAAACTAATATTTTGAGTAAAACTCACCGTAAAAATCGATAGGATCCAGAGCAGCCGCCAGCGCGGGCCATCGAAACCCATCGCCATCAAACCTCTCCGTGGGGTTGCGCAGCATCTCGGCCTGCTCGGGAGACACCGCGTGCGCCAGGCGGATGCTGGGGAGCACCGCGATCCGCGCCCCCGCCAGCGACACGTTGTAGCGGGCGAACAGCGCGGGCCAGTGCTGCGCGGGGAGACGAGGCCACTGGGGCCCAGCGGCGGGCCGGAGCACCCCCAGCGAGTCAGAGTCGGGCGTGGTGGCCGGCTGCAGCGAGTGCAGGTCGAGGAGGCGGGTGGAGTGGAGTGATGGAGTGTGGTTTGGTGTTAGACGAGACCTGTAATGAAAGTCAATTAAATATTTATATTTGTCAACATACAGGGTGTTTCGAGAATTAAAAGCACTGATTTCTATATAACATTGGATTGGGCATAGGCCATATTTTGCCATCTGAGAGCGTTCCCAATTGAACGGGTGAAATTGAGGTTTTGGGACACTCTCTATACACCGCGCTCGCCACCAGCTCTATTTAGGTCATACCATGAAGTATGGTCATACCCATAGACAAGAGAGATATTTTTTGTCGAAGTATCAAAATTATTTTGAAGGTTTTTTGTTTTACTTTGAATTCATAAGTATATTTTAAATACATACATTTCTAACTAATAAATATTACTTGAAGTCGACTCAAATTAAAGAATTGTTGCATGACATAGGTTAGCAAAATATATCAGTGGTAATCAAACATTTCACTAAAATAATACAAGTATATTTTTATTATTTACCCCGAAATGTTATTTTAATTCCATTTAAATAATTTTCTAAACAATAATATAGAACATTTATGTGACTATAATTATTTACAATCTGTACTGTTTGAGATCCAGCAACAAATCTACAATGACGTCACAACATTTAAAAAAAATCATTGTGGCTTAAGGTCAAACATACGCGTCGAAAGAACGAATCCTTTATTTTTAAAAAAAGCAGCAAATTCCGTTTTCTTCATTTATTTTCATGTTCTTTATGGTCCAACAACCTCCATCTGTCAAAATTTCATAGATTTTTTACATTGACTTGTACATTGCAGTGTCAGATGAAGTACATATTTTCGTTGGGTTCGTTCACTCCCATGAATTTTGTTTCGCAAATTGAAATTTGAATAAATTGTTTCTTACAATTATTCTTATCAAAAAACAAAATAATTATTATAGTAAAGTCTTTGAACATTCTAGTATTTATATATGTGGATAAAAAGGATAACTGAAACATTAAATATAAAAAAATATCCGTTGAAGTCTAGTTGGTCAAAAATTCAGAACTTTGCTACTGTGTCTCTCATTCCTATGAACGACTACAATAATGCAAATAATTGGTATATTTATAAATATGATCGTCTATAACATACTAAGATTATTTTCTATTTGAATTTACAGTTTTTAAGAAACAAATAAAAATATACCACAAAACACACTTTTTGGTATATTTTTATTTGTTTCTCAAAAACTGTAAATTCTAATTTAAAATAATTTTAGTATGTTATAGACGATCATATTTATAAATATACAAATTATTTGCATTACTGGAGTCGTTCATGGGAATGTGTGACATATATTTTACTATTTTGAAAATTATGTTCGTTTAATTTGTAAACAAAATTAGCTTTTTAAAATTGATTACAAAACTTTGGACTTTTATCTACAAATGTAGGTATAAAACATTATATGTTTCATTTATTATAATAATGATATATTGTTTCAAAAAAGTCATGTTCATGTTGCGATATCTTCTTTTTAAAAGTAGATAATCTTCAATTTATATAACATAAAATTGTTCCCTAAAATACAGTCTTAGAATAATAACAAAGTTATTTTCACAGAGACTGGCCAAGCCAATCAATCGGTAACTACAGACGCGTTTCGCTCTTATTGGAACTCATCAGTGTAGTGTAACCAGTCAATTGCTGTGAGGCAGTGGCACCGATTGACTGGCTCAGCAAGATCTAAGATAATTTCTGGTTTTAGGCATTGTTTATTATGTGTAACATACAATAATTTATGTTATTTAAATTGAAAATTATCCACTTTAAAATTTTTTTTGTTATTCATTAAGCCACAATGATTTTTTCTAAATGTTATGACGTCATTGTAGAGGTAATTATCCGTGTTTTGTTTGATTGTCTCGGTTATCAAATATCAAAACTAACTTAGCTAGAGAATTTAATAGTTTTGAAATATTTCTGCCTGAAATAACATGAAAACTTCATCGCAACATAATAAATAAACCATAACGCACTTGGAATGAGTATTGGTGGGTGCATGTCCTCCGCTCTCAAAGAACTGCTCGACGACGCCGCTGTTGTACACGATGATGGAGATCCACACGACCATCCAGATCATGAAGGCGCGCTGGAAGAACCTGGTGCGCGCCCAGATGTTGACGAGGCGCAGCCGCTTGGGGATGCGTTTCTCGGCGCAGCCGGGCTGTGCGGAGGCTACCACGTTGGTGAGACGCGGGTGGGACTTGCTGCGAGACATGCCCCGGGGGGCGGCGGCTGCGTAGCCGGTGGGTACCACACGAGCGCTGGAATGAACGGGTTATTATGTAAGAGGTGTAATAATAAGAAATAATCTGATGTGTCCAATACATAATCATTCGGCTAAGCAATTTTTGAACAGTATGAACTAGACAAAAAATCAATCTGATTATGATAAAATTTACTGTAACTCAATTGTTTATTAAGATAAGCTCAAAAAACCTGATGTCTTTAAGTAAACTACCACTTCTAGTTAATAAACGCTTCCAAAATCAGCTTGTAATTTAAACATTTAAATTATAAATATGAAATTTCACGACTGTGGCTGATAACATGACTTCTGTTTCTGAGTGTTTTAAGAGAAGTGTTCTAGTCTCGATTTTAGTGCTGTACAATGTTCTAAAATTATTTTATAAAAAAATATACTTTAACTAAAAGTGCTAGACAATATATTTCTCTGTAACTTCTATTTGAATCATTTTTAAAAAATAATTTTAGACAGGTTAAAACTTTTCCTAAAACACCCAAAAATAGAATCATAGTACCAGCAAATATCTTTTATTAAATTTGAGTTGTGGTCGAAAAAATCGTCACACACAGACGTCATCGTAAAAATAGTGCAATCGTATTCCAGGGAACTAAAACATGCTTATCCGTTGAAAACTCACTATCGAAAATTTTGAATCGTCACAATATCCATCTATATGTATATAGCGGATGTAGATATAAAATTGAAATGCGGCGTATAGGGATTTTAACTCCCGCATAATCGGATGGTCCATCGGTCTATATATTTAATTTTCTGTTTTGTTTCTATAACAAAGCTGTTACGATACCCAAAGGAGTTTCGTAATAGCTCAATTGAGTGTTATAATAGAGTATTACAATTTATATTTTAAAGGTTAACTTCCTTCTCACAAAATAAAATGACAATTATGAAATATGTTCTTTAATTATACTATTACTTAACCGATGTATTTCAAGTAGGTAAAAAAATCCAAATGGGCGCATAAACCATAATCGAAATATGACCAATTTATATCAAAATCGTGTAACACTTATGGAATAATTAGTAGTAAAGTATTTTTTTTCTTTTAAATATTTTGCAGTAAAGCGATATAACGAATTGAACATATTTTGACGTCACAGGTACTTGCATTGGCCAGAAATATGAAAATTAAAAATCGCGCGGCTGCCGCTGCGCCCAACGCCTATTGCGGCCTAAAATAGAACTACGAAATGTCATTTCATATTTTTGTTTGTTGGTATTTAAGATTATATTTGTTGGGCTTCTATTACTTGCTTTATAATTTCACTGTTTTATTGTGCTGTGTTGAAAATCTATTGATTAAAATTGAGTGTTGAGGTTAGGTTACATCACTACTAGCGCCACTGTCCTCAAACTTTTGTTGTTATTTACTCGAATATCAAGTAAAATACTCTTAAAGTTGTCAAAGGAAATTTGTCTTAGTTTATATTAAGTTTAATTCTTGTAAATTTGAGACTTATAATATAAAAATATTATTTTTATATTAAAAAATATATAATATCTACTATCATGGAAAATCATGGTTTTAGTGCCACTGGTGTAATACCTGTGACGTCACACAAACTTTGAAAAATCATATCTCGGGTAATATATGAAATTTTCACATCGGGTTTTCACTGATCGTCATATATTCTAATAAAGTTTCATAAAAAAAAATTTTAAAAATTGGTTTATGAGCCCATTATAAATATCTGTAATTAACTTATTTAATTATTTTAATCCGTGGTTAGTTACCATCATGTTTAACCGAATTCAGATAAACCGGTCCTTAAGTCCATGTCCCATCTGTATGATTTACCTGGTGAACGATGAAACTAAGCAGCTACACGATGGAAATAGAATTAATTCTATTTCCGTCTTATAAATGCGATAAAGCCATTTGTTACTGGTTTCGCGATGATTAATTTGAATCTATGGTCACTCCCCTTTATAGTTATTATTATATATTATTATTATTTTGTGTAGTATTTTATTAAGTTTGAACAATATAGGTTTTATTTAGTTAATTTTCCTTTAGTTTGGCTTTTTAGTACACGATTATTTTCTTTATTGCGGTTAATTTTTTGTGTTCACATTTTATATACTAGTGTGAAATTGTAAAATAAATAAAGTATTCTGAAGGTAAATTGTTTATAAATTTATTAACTATGAAATATTTTATATTAAAACTTTTTTTTGTTGTTTAGCTTGATGCTAAAAACGGGATATATCAACTGGTCACGGGAGACACGGAATTTAAGCAACAAATTAAAACATCCTTAGTTCATGGCCTTAAAAAAATTCTGTAAGCTTTTTAATCTCGTAATCTTAATTTGCTGTACAATAAAAAGCCCTATACCAGTTCGTAATTCATATTGATCTTTGTTTTATCTTTCCTTTTAATTTTATTGTGTATATATTGAATAAACTGATGTTAAAATAAATATTTTATTAGATCTTAAACTTAATTTAATTTATGCTAATTTTTAAGTAAGTAAAGAAATGTTTTTCTTAGTCCAATTTACAATATCTATAAAGAATATAAAATATTTTTATTTTCCATCAACGCATGTCAAAATAAGAAACGTATGTACAGAATAATTTGAAGAAGAGAACATTTTCATAAGATTTTCACTAAAATTTTAATCTTTCATCGAGCAAATCATACAGATGGGACATAGACTTTAGTATGAAACTTGTTAAAGTTTTTAACCAAAAAAAGTATAATGTAAAACAGGTTTTAGCTATAATTTAAATAATATGAATGATGAATAATCTTACTTATCATACATCCCATGGGTCTGATACAACGAGTTCCTGAAGCTCGTGTGCGTCTTCTCCGCCGAAATCTCCATCCGGTGAATATCAATGCCGAGAATCGTCGAGAAGAAGAACATTTGCAGGAAGAAATCCGAGATGAGTCCGGTGATGGCGAAAATACAAAACTCCTGGATGACCGGCACGAAGGTGGCCAGCCCGATGGTCATGATGGTGATCTCCACCAGGATGTTCTTGGTGATGGACCAGCCCTCCTTGCTGAGGCCCTGCGCGATGCGGATCTTCACGTCCAGGTGCTGCGGCGTGGACACCACGGACTTGGTGAGCACCAGCACGTTCTCCAGCCCCACGAGGATCACCAGGTACGGGAAGATCTCCTTGCCTTGCATGCTGAGCGTCAGGCCGAAGAAGAAGCAGAGGCCGACGGACATGAAGAGGCTGCCGAGGACGGTTACCACCGCTGCGAATGCCATGCCAACCTGAAATCATTCATAAATAATATCAATAATTTTTTTAAATTCTCGTTTTCTGTTTAATTTTTGTTTCATTAGTTTGAGTCATTAGTAATGTAAATAATTATATAAATATTTGAGTTTTAAAGACAGCAATGGGGTCATAAACTTAAAAAAAAAGTTGTGTCTTTTTACAAATTATAAAAATTTAGATCATTTCAATCACATATTATTTAATATTTTTTATAATTTTTTAACTTTTCATTAATAATTTCCTTTCTGAAGTTTCGCGGTTGCAAAATCGTGACGTCATCTTGTAATAGAATGTACAGCATGGCAAGGCAAAAGGAATGTTGATACAAATAATAATTTGCTTTTCAGGGTTGTAATAATTACTTATTATTATTATTAAAACGAACACTCCGATAAATTAAATTCGGTATTTGTTAATTATAAAGTTTTAAACAAAGAGTTTAGGACGTGTTTAAATAAAAATGCTTTGATGTACTATATATCACACCTGTCATGTTAAGTCATATGTTGCAGTTAACAACGATTTTCAAATTAAACTTACGTTTACTATATTTGTAAAAACCTCTGAGTAAATAACAATGACAGATAACAGTCAATTTGACAGTTGGTGTAGTTCCTCGCTCTCCGCAAGAGCGTGTTTCCTACAATTACAAGATGACGTCAAGAAGCAAAATTTGAAATGGGATGCCAATTTAAAAAAATCGTACCTTAATAACTAAATGCCTTTTAATATTAAAATTAGTATCTATGTTTATTATTTTAATCAAACTTACTGAAAAAAAAAAAAAAAAAACGAAAAAAGGTGTATGACACCATTCTGCCGTCATTATGTTTTTCTGTGTTTCTCTCTCACACATCTATTCTATTCTAAATTCTTTGTACTTCTCTTGTTCTTGAGCAGTCAGATTGCCGAAATGTAAATTGTTGGCAACTAATTAGAAGATTTTTGTTTTGTTTTGAATTCGTTATCAAATAACACAAATCACACTTGTTTGAGAATTCGCGTGATAACGAAATTACGTGGTTAGGTTGACACATCGAAATTAAAGATATGTTGAATGACATAGGTTAGCCAAATGTATCAGTGGTTTTGACTAAAATAATCTTGCATTTATTTATGTTTCTTCCTGGAATAAATGTCATTCATGTATATATCAAATATTTACTAAGAAAAGTTATTTTAATTCCATTTAAATAATTTTATAAACAACAAAATAGAACTCAACATTAAAAAAAATTATTGCAGCTTATTGAGTAAAGATGAAGACATTTTAAAAATACAGATAGTCTTCAATTTAGATAAAATTTCATAAAAATATAATAATAATAATAATAAATAATGAATGACTCCATTGTTTCTTAATGCAAAACGGGCTTTAAATGAAGTGAAGTAACCTACCTTCGATTTGATGAGCTCGATTTTCCGGACGCTAAAATAAATGTAGAAGAAAAGAATGAGGAAGGTGAGAGCGAGAGGAACAAACTCCACATAGTTGACAACGCCGGGGAAGTAGATGTAGACGATGTCCCCCAGGTCTGTATTGTTCGTGGGCGGCTCCAAGCTGCTGGTGTTGGAAGTCGCTGCTGTTCGGTTCGGTTGATGCAGCGGATATAACGTTTCGAGTTTTTGTTTTAAACTCGCTATGAATCTACCAGAAAAACATGTTATTTTTATATGCACTACAGCAAAATTGTCTTAAAAGTAACAACAATGGCTGGTACCACGAGCTCTGTTTTTGGGTGATTTAAGCTCGGTTTTAGCTCTGTACAATGTTCTAATATAGTTTTATAAAAAAATACTTCAAATATTAGTTACAGAGAAATGTATTATCAACCACTTTTATTTGAAGAATTTTTTTATAAAATAATTTTAGAACATTATACTGCGCTTAAACAGAGCTTAGAATACTGCTCTTAAAACACCCAAAAACAGAGCTCGTGGTACCAGCCATTGAGTTTATAAAATGTTAATCGAATATCGAAACCCGGAAAACTACCGCCACAAATAGGCTATTTCATCATAATTAAAAATAGTAAAAGTTTATAGAAAATATGAAAGATAATAGTTAAAAGATGCGGAAAAGTCCATATTTTTAATGGGGTCTTTCACCATTTTTTTAAATATTTTTTTATGAAACTTTATCTATATTGAAGACTATCTACACTTCAAAAAAGTCTTAATTGTTATTCATCAAGCCACAATGATTTTTTTTAATGTTGTGACGTCATAGTAGAGATCTAAAATAGTAGAGATTTAAATAATTTTTGTTACATAAATGTTCTATTTTATTGTAATAATAATAATAAAATAAGTAAAAAATATATGATTACAGTTTTAGATCCAGCAACACCTCTACTATAACGGCACAACATTTTTAAAAAAATCATTGTGGCTTAATGAATAACAATTAAGACTTTTTTGAAGTGTAGATAGTCTTCAGTATACATAAAGTTTCATAAAAAAAAATATGGTGAAAGACCCCATTATAAATTACTGCTTTTATTAAATACGGCATGTTTTATTTTTGATGACATAGGACGTGTGCAGCAACCAGAAAATGGGATTCAAGTGTTTACTCTCACTCCACCTTAACTAAGAATATATATATTCGGGTGTGTCCGATCTATTCGGATTCTGCTCGGGTGATTTTCTAGTCTTTGCGTGTTTGCTGCTTCATATGCAGCACTCACTGCAAAACTGTACGATACTAGCGCCACCAACTACCTAACTTCGATAATGTCAAATGTTCAAAATTTTTTTGTAAAATGAGACAAAAGTGAAATAAATTAAGTGCACTTATTTATTTTATTTTTCTAAGGGCCAATATTTCCATCTACGTATAAAGTACCGAATAATTTATTCGCCGAATAAGTGAAAAATGTCCCATCGAAATCATAGCTCAAATGATACTTATTGTTCTAGCTGTCATTTTTTGATGCGTATTTTTTCATTTATTCAACGAATAACTTATTCGGAAGTTTATTCGTAGATGGAAATAACGGCCCTAATAATAAAATATAATTTTACAATTTAAATATGTATTACTTTGTAATTTTCTCAACATTTTACTCGAAAGTCTGTGAACCACAGTTTGTTTATTTCTGGTTTACCACATTATCTACGTCATCAATGTAATTTAAAATTCGGACCTTAATATCTCGCTTATTTGGAAGAGTTTTTAACTCGGGCTTTCACATGTGGTTTTATATTTTTACGTATTTCGAGAAAAAAAAAAGAGAAATAAATAAAAAAAAAATATTGTGGAATAGACTATTAAAAAAACCGGATAATAGTAATTTGCCAAACTAGAGAGGAAATCGCTTCTTTGCCCACTCGAGCTCGAAGTTTGCCTCATGAGTGCAGCGAATAACGCAATTCGATCGAGAGTGGAAGAAACGCTTTCCTCTCGTGTTAGACACAACATTTTTTTCACGACATGTTTCTAAAAACGATTTGCTCGGACTTAAAATACACTTTGACCACGTTAAAAGTTAGATTATTAAACGCAAAGCGGTGTAGCAGTGTTGCCAATGAACCAATCTTAAATATCTTTAATAAGTTGTCAAATTGTGATTTAATAAGAAAAAGAAAAATATAAGACATAATTGTGAAACAATTTAAAATATGTATATCACTAAAATAAGGATTTTCAATAAAATTAGGCATTTATTTATAATTTCTATAATATATTTTTTGTAAATAACCTCACTATATCGAGAGAAAAATGGTGGAGTTTCCTGGCATGTCGTGAAAAAATAATTATTCTTCCGAATTAGTTTCAGAAGTATTCAATAGGTGGGCGTTAATTTAAAAGAACTTCAATGTATTGCATCTTTTTGGTAAATGAGTTTTTATCAAAAGTTTGCCAAGAAAAAGGTATTTTTTTAAGGTTTACCTAAGTTACATTTTCAATCTTTTCCGTACCATAAACGAAATATGACAAATTTATATCAAAATCGTGCAACACTTACGGAATAGTTACTTGTAAAGTTTTTTTTTTTTGTTTTAAATATTTTGCAGTAAAGCGATATAATCAAACAATTTTTAAAATTAGTTCTTTGTAGTGTACCTGTGTATTTCTGTATTGTAATAACAAAATTAATAATTATTCTTATAATTACAGTTTTTTCAATTATTTCTGCATTTGATTTGTTTTCTTCCATGGCAAACTTTGTATAGGCATATTTAAATAAAAATGATACATTTCTAATTTGGATTTTTCTTAAATATTTTGTATTATTTGGTCATTACATGTGAATATCATTGGATTCAGAAAAAATACTGAATCGAATAAGCAAATAAAAAAATATGTTGCCATTGAAATTAACCACTGGTGTAAAAAATTCTTGATCCGCTCATTTTAATTGTCTTATAATATAGAAATTGTTTGCTAATTTAACCGACCTCGTAGCTCTTATAGTTCTCGAAATAGCAATAGTGTACCACTTAAAATGAACACCTGTATAGTATCTACTATCATGAAAAATCGTTGTTTTAGTGCCACTGGTGGAGTACCAGTGACGTCACACAAACTTTGAAAAATCATATCTCGGGTAATATATGGAATTTTCATATCGGGTTTTCACTGATCATTGTAGATTATAATAAAGTTTCATAAATATTATTGCAATATACAATTGGAGGGTGCTATTGTCGTTACAATAGTATATTGAACAACTAGTATTAGAATGAACTTTTTTTTAACACGAGTTGTTCATACTACTTTTCCTATTTCACGTTCATAAATTCAATAAAAATAAAATAAAATTTTACGGCATGTTTTATATACCACTGGTCACCAAGGGGCTTTGCCCGCGGGGCCTATCGGCTCCCAGGCCGCAACCCCGACGCAGGGGCTCCGATTCAATAATTCTACGTGAGCAATGACAACCCCAAGTTTGACAGACTGTTAATTTTACAAATAATAAATTCCCCAAAAACAGTTGCACAAAATTCAGTTTTGTAGCATTGTTTTTGAGAAAAACAGTGTCACAAAAGTGACTTTGTGTACCTGAAATAGGAAAATATTTTTGCAGCATTTTTTTAGCACTTTTACAAAACAGAAATTAATATATTCGAAGATAAACAAATTATACTTCGAGAAATATAAAAAATAATTGGTTTATGGGCCCATATGAAAAGTAATTACGGTAATGTGTTGTTTGACTTACTGCGAATCATAGTGTTTGAAGACAAGCGTAACCGCATACTGCAACACCCGCTGCCGATTCCTCAGCGGATACCGCTTAATCCCAGCCTCCTTCAAGTTCATCCCAAACAGCAGCTCCGCCACCGACGTCTTCCCCTTCTGTATATTCTGATGATTAAAAATAGTAGTCAACAAATGCGGATCCAAATTAAACTGCTGCACATCCTGCTGCCAGAAGTTCGCCGGGCTGAGAATCAAACACGAGTACTCGGGCAACACCTCCTGCTGCTGGCCGCGCTTCACGGCCTCCACGTGCAGGCAGAGGTGCGGCAGCGCCCGCGGGCCCTGCTGGTGGTTGCGCACCACGTCCAGCAGCGCGAACACTTCGTATAGTGGGGCGCGAAACGCGTCGGCTAGCGCCAGGCCGGTGGTCCACGGGACCACAGCGGAGCGGACTACGATTTGTTGGACGTAGCACCAGGGGGCGGATGAGTTGTCGCTGTTGGGGACTTGTTGGGGGAGGTTGCCTGGTAGTGGTAGGTTCACCAGCGGAGAACTGGAAATAAACATTAATAGTTATATATGAGTATTCTCGTCCGCCATTTTGGGTCCAAATGTCATAAATAAAACAAATTATTGGAATCCAGTTACTTTAATTATTTCTGTAAAATTTGAAATTGATACTGATTAATAATTGTGATATATCATTCCTACAAATATTGTATTATTGTATTACAATGGAATACTTTTTAATTATTTAAAGATTAATATAGATTTTGCAATTTAAGGTTTATAATAAAACAAACATTTAACTACATAACACTGATTTATAAAAATTATCCTAGTTAAAGATGTATTATTTATCGTTTCTAAAGTAAAGCAATGTAGAAGGTTTAAATTGGTTCTTTTAAATTCTTAGTTTTAACAATTTAAAATAGATGTTTTAATAATAAATTTCAAATTTGACAGATACAAATTTTAAATGTTTTTATTCAATTTTGACGTTTTAAACTGTCATTATTATCTCCATAACAACAACTGTAAATAGCTGTTTATTCACTAGTGAATTATAGTAATTTACATTACAAGCAAGGTAAAACAGTTTTTACTGCTGAATGGAGGAAATGACCGGCGAGCCTGTCACCTCCTTGAAGCAGCAAAAACAGTTACCTTGCGTGTATTGTACAACATTTTACTTGTTACTCATTTGTAAATCAAATCAAGTCCTGTCAGTTACTCACAACTGTTCTGTCAAAAATTATTTGTTTTTAAAAATTATTTGTTTCATTATTTTGCCTTGTAAACATTACAGTGGCAACTTGCATTGTTTACCTTGTTTACTAACTTGTAAAATTTTTACAATGCAGCTGTCAAATAATAACTTGTAAAGATTTATTTTCAAACGCAATAGAAGGCTTGGGTAAATGGTGTTTACAAGCGAATAAACTCAAAATTTTAAATCGCTCACTGCAAGATTTCGCATTTTTAGATTAATTGGAAATATAAGGTAAAATTATTCTTTCGTCTACTACTCTTGCCTTCTTCATATTTCTGCACTCACAAAACTGCATGTATTCGTTTTCATAGACATTTTAAATGGTTTCAAAAACGAAAACTTCACATTTGACATTTTCATTTTGTCGGCTGTCATGCACATACTACTCATTGATTAGTTTTCTTAATTTGTCAAAAGTGAATTTCATAATACTTAATAATTATTATTATTTCGTTAAAATTGTATAAAATATTCTATACACCAAGTGAATTAATAGTTATTTACTTTACAAGTGGGCAAAGTAAGGAATTACCCACGAGAGAAATTTTAGCTCACGAAGCCGAAGGCTGAGTGAGATAATTTTATCGAGTGAGTAATTCCACTTTGCCCACGTGTGAAGTATAACGTTTTATCCAACACTTCTTAATAAATGAAAAATTTATTAAAGAAATATTATTTGACAGTGGCATATGCTTTAAATTTTTAAATTTAAATGTCAATCGAAGTAGTTACCAAGGTGTTGTGTGTTATTATTATTGTTATAAATACAAAAATATTCACTAGTGGCTTTCCTCAAAATTATACCCACTAGTGGGTAATCTGTTACTTTGCTTGTTTAAAATCGCCATAGTTATAGAGCATTTATTGAGAGGTGTTGGATAAACATGTTTATTCACTTGGTATATAAATATCTATTTTCTTTTTCAAAGTAACTGGATTCCTATAGCTTGTTTTATTTTTGACATTTGGACCTAAAATGGCGGACGTAAAAAAATTTTGATATAAGAGTCTGTAAAGTTTAACTTTAGCTACTTACTATTTTGGCTAACTTCGCGTAGTAATATCGCGTACTTTAGTATCGATTTCAGAAAAAGAAATTTATACTCCAGTTAAATTTACTTCCATAATTAATAATAAAGTTATTCAAGTGACAATCAAATTTAAAATAATGTGCACTTGTTAGAAACAAATTTCTTCCTTTAGGGCCGATATTTCCATCTTCGAATAAAGTACGGAATACATTATTCGTCGTATAAATGAAAAATGTCGCATCGAAATCATAGCTCAAATGATACTTATTGTTCTAGCTGTCAGTTTTTGATGCGTATTTTTTATTTATTCGACGAATAAGTTATTCGGAAGTTTATTCGTAGATGGAAAGACCGGCCCTTACATACATACATTTGACCTTCAACAAAGTCTGAATTTAAAAATCGAGAGAAGAACAGGCTGCACATATTAATCAGATATGTAAATGTATATACATTAACAGTGTAATTGAATTAGTCAAATCTCAAGTGAAAACAAGACTCATTGCTTGAATTGGGACAAAGTTAATTAGGTTCAAGGTAATTTTACGGCCATCTCTCAAAATTAGTCAGATTGTCGTTTGTTCTGGAGAGTGCTAAAGAAATAAATACAAACAGTACAAAATAATCTGAACACACAAAACTTCAAATAACTTCGGTAATAATAGTTATTTGTTTATTTAGGTACCAAAGTTATCGCTAGAATAATTATGTTACTATGCGTTAGTTGAACCTGAACGGTTGCTAAGAATTTGTTGATTAGTTGCTATATAAATACAAATTTGTCATTTATATTTTCATAAAATTTAATTTCTGTTGCTTTGTGAAAATTCCCAATCAATCAAACATAAAATGAAGAGTGATGAATATGTTTAAATTCTTTAACGATAATTACGTGTATATTTAGAAAATGATGTTATGTTGATGAAAAATAGAAAAGTTAAATTAGTTCTTTCACTATAGTAATAATAAGCAATAAAAGTGACATTTGACAGACTGACAGTGCCAAAAAAAAAATTTTTACATTAAAATTTACACTTTGTAGACTGCTAACAGTCTGTAAAGTATCACTTTTACTGCTTAGGTTGTAAAAATATTTTTCGTGTCTCTGCCCAAAAGCACTAGTTTTACACATCTCAAAATCGTCCAGAAATTGCTTAGTTTCAGACCTAGGCCGTCAAACTTTTATTATATTAG
The DNA here is from genome assembly GCA_963942605.1 of Poecilus cupreus. Classification (NCBI taxonomy): domain Eukaryota; kingdom Metazoa; phylum Arthropoda; class Insecta; order Coleoptera; family Carabidae; genus Poecilus; species Poecilus cupreus. The sequence goes on from OZ012719.1 coordinate 19,060,271, forward strand.
ATGTAAATTGTTAATTGTAAGCTCATATGTATTTTTATATTGATAAATAAATCAGTAATTTTATTTAATAAATTTATTATAAAATCGTCACGAAAAATAATTTTTATATTTTGTTTCTATAACAAAGCTGTTACGACACCCAAAGGAGTTTCGTAACAGCTCAATCTAATGTTATAATAGAGAAGTACAATTTATATTCATTTTCATGAGTTATGAGATTAATCAATATTTTTTTTCTTTTAAGCAAATTATTATGGATTTTATGAACATTTTTTACGTTTTTGCTTTTTTTCTTTACTAATACTGTTGGAATTCTTAATAATAGTAATAATAATTTATCCATTCATTCTTGTATTAAAGTTGCACAAATGGAATATTTTTCATTGTAATTTTCTTTTGCACCTGTACTGATTGTTCTACACTCGAAACAACATTTATTTTTTAGTTCTTTTTAATCTGTATTTCGTATACATTTAAAATAATCATAGAGGGTGCAGAAATGAAATGTTTAGGTATTTCAGTTAATTTTTATACTTCTGTATTTCTTTACCTATTCATTTAAATTCTGTACCCTTAAAAGGAAAATGCATAAATCTGAATTTAAGAAAAATGTTAAAAAAGTGACAAATAGTGACCAGACAAAAAAAGTGATATACGGGGTGTTCATTTTAAGTGGTACACTATTGCAATTTCGAGAACTATAAGAGCTACGAGGTCGGTTAAATTAGCAAACAATTTATATATTATAAGACAATTAAAATGAGCGAAACAAGAATTTTTTAGACCAGTGGTTCTCAAAATGCGGGGTGCAACTTTCTTATTTTAAATGGCAACCTATTTTTTTTTATTTGCTTGTTCGATTCAGTATTTTTTTCTGAATTCAATAATATTCACATGTAATGACCAAATAATACAAAATATTTGAGAAAAATACAAAATTAAAAATGTATCATTTTTATATAAATATGCATATACAAAGTTTGCCATGGAAGAAAACAAATAAATCAATTACAGAAATAATTGCAAAAACTGTAATTATGAGAATAATTATTAATTTTGTTGTTACATTACAGAAATACAGAGGTACACTTCAAAAAACTAATATTAAAATTTTTTTTGTTTTCTTCCATGGCAAACTTTGTATATGCATATTTAAATAAAAATTATACATTTTTATTTTGCATTTTTCTCTAATATTTTGTATTATTTGGTCATTACATGTGAATATCATTGAATTCAGAAAAAAATACTGAATCGAATAAGCAAATAAAAAAAAAAAGGTTGCCATTTAAAATAACAAAGTTGCACCCCGCATTTTGAGAACCACTTATATTTCTCGAAATAGCAATAGTGTACCACTTAAAATAAACATCCTGTATATGGCACCCGCTCAAAAACAGCATAGTAACCGTTAACAAATATATAGCAACTGTACAACAAACACAAAAAATATCTCATTTTCTCATTAAAATGCAATGTCCATTGATATGTATTTACCAGCACAGCATGACGACGGCGATGGCGAGCGTGATGATCGTGGTGGGGTAGGAGGAGCAGAAGAGCCCCAGCGCGTAGTAGAGCTGCGCCACGCGCTCCGGTAACGCTGCCTTGCTTCCACCGCTGCTGGCAGCCATCAGGACGACGGAAAGCACTCACGGCACTACCCGTCCTCCATCATCAGCACGACGTGGACACTACACACAAACAAACAACCCGATTACTTATTGAATTATTATCAATTTAAAAAAATTAATTTTGTTTGCAAATTATACATGAAAATAATTTTCAAAGTAGTAAAATTCGTCACACATTCCCATGAACGACTACTGTACTCGTAAATGATTCATATATTTATAAATATGATCGTCTATATGTCTATAACATACTAAGATTATTATTCATTTGAATTTAGTTTTTGAGAAACAAATAAAAATATACTAAAAAGTGTGTTTTTTTGGTATATGTCGATGTCGAAAATTAATTCAGAGTTTGTACATTTTTCTAAAATACAATTGTCGAATGTTGGAAATATTACAAATGACGAATGTTACAAATCTCGAAAATACATTTCTATAACACTGTTTAGGAAACTACGCATTCCACAACTAAAAATTGTATTGGAACAACCATCATTCCATACGTCGCGTTTGGAATAAATTCGACGAATCAGAGCCGCATATTTGCGCGACATATGATGTATTTTGACAGATTAAAATATTTAAAACAAATTGCTAGCACTATACGTCAGTAGCAATGAAAAGAGTAGGCGGAAAATTAGGAATTATTATTATTACCTACATTAAATTGCGGTATCAAAATAAAGTAATCTGTATTAAATAAGATGTAGGGATATTGGCAGGATTGTGATATAAAATTTAGATGCATAATTTTTTGCCGGACACTTTTTATTTACAACAAAACTGATTTTACCTGGTAACTGCCTATGCCAACATTTACGTGGGACACACGGTATACAGGATGTAACACCAAAGCCGATCATCGCCATTATTTTCTATGTTATTACAGTTACAAAAAATACTTGAGAATAAAATTGTAGGAGACCAAGGAGGACATCCTATTAGAGAAGAAAATATTTTTGTAAACCAGTGGTTCTCAAGTTACAACACAAAATTGTATTTTTTCAAATTGGATTAAACATATTATTTATGCCTATTCAATAGCGTATTTTTTTCTGAATTCAGCCATGTAAATTATTATTTGACACCAGTTATATTTTGTTTTTTTTTTTTCATCCATAGCCTACTGTACATTAATAATAAAAATTTATATTTATTTAAATTTCAATCGGATTTTCTTCAATATTTTTATTATGTAAGGATTTAAAACGAATACATGGTTGAATTCAGAAAAAAATACGCTATCGATTAAGCATAAAAAATATGTATAATCCCATTTGAAAAAGTATAACTTTGTGTTGTAACTTGAAAACCACTGGTTTTAAAAAAATATTTTCTTCTATGACAGGATGTCCCCCTTGGTCTCCTACAACTTTATTCTCAAGTATTTTTTTGTAACTATAATAATATAGATAATAATGGCGGCGGTCGGTGTTAGTGTTACATTCTGTATAATTTCCCGAAGAGTTTAATTTCTAAACTGTACAATATATTGGAAAAAGTTTCAAATAAAAATTGTAACTAATATTATTCCACATCTTTTTTAATACAACACAATTATTTACTGAGATATGCAGGCCTTCAAGTAAACTACCACTTCCGGTTGATGAATTGCTACCAGAATCTAATCAGCTCTTAATTAAAATATCCAAATTCTAAATAGAAATTTAAAAATAACATTGTCACAATCATATTTTCCAGAAAATTTTAATTTCTAAACGGTACAAAAAATAGAAAAATATTTCAAATAAAAATTGTAGGTAATATTATTATACATCCTTTTGAATATGCCTTCAAATAAACTACTACTTCTGGTAGATGGATTGTTTCCAAAATCTAATCAGCTCATAACCCAAACATGTAAAATCTAAATTTGAAATTTGACATTGATAGCTCCATTAAATTTTGAGTTATCGTCGACGAAAACATCGCCACACATATACAAAACATCACCGAAAATTTGTAATTCTTAAATGCAAGAGGTAATAATCAAATGTTATCTTGGAAGTAAATGCATAAATTAAAACTTTTTTGCTAATATTTAAATAACAATGAATTATATCTGCATGAACTTTAGCAATACGTTCACATAACGATAATAAACAAGAATTTAATCATCTGCAAGCCACTAACTTATTTTAAAATAATAAACACTTTTGGCAAACAACCTAACCTAACTTACTACATCATTGACGTTGTCTGTCGAATTAATATGTGAATAAAAGAATTAAAACAAGCTTATTCAATTTTATAACACATGCTTTGTCGAGTAATTTCAGTTCATTATAAAGTAACATCACTGAAGCACATGTATTATTGATATACCATCCTTAAATTCACACATTTAAAATTTATACGTACACATCCAAAGAATTGAATTTTTGTTTTTACATACATAATACAATACACAGCACATGTTAAGTTTCCCCGGACGTACAAAAACTATTTAATTATGAATTTTATTTACTTACTATCACTACAAAAAACCGGTGTATTGTCAAGAAGAACTTGAACTTCAAACTGAGTATTATTACGTAAGGCAAACAATATTGTACAATTTATTGAATGCTGAGCTTCAAAAGTAATTCTTTTTATTAAAGACATTATGTAGCTAACAAAGACATACGTTGTAAAGCTAATTACTAAGAAAACACTACTTAAAAGGTTAAAACAACGGCGGTTCAAATTTGTAAGACGCATTTTACAATTAATATTGTCTCGTTCAGCTGCTGATAATGTAAATTAATACCAAATAGTGTTCTGTTCTCTAGGAAACCGAACTTTAACCTTTTGCAGGTCTGTGAGCCTGCATGCACGTTTTACTGCGGTAAAAAATAGCAAATACGTATTAGCTAACCTACCTCAATATAACAATTTGAAAAGTTATCTTAAAATGTACATTAAGAAAACAGTTCAACTGATGACACATACCACGTGAAATTAATTGATATTACGTCACTAATTAATTTATCATTTCATTTGTAACAATAACTGAAAATCCACAATAAAACTACAGATTATGTTAGCGCCATGACAGTTGCATGTTTCTGCCGATAAAGGAGAACTCAACCGTACCGGTCGAACTGACCTACCAGTTAAACACAGGTTCTAAAACTGTTTAATTTTCTGAAAAAAAAAAATTCATTATTTTGTTTGCAAAGTGTAATAATAAATGAAATGTAGAATTGTAATAAATCTGAAAGCAATAATACAATTTTTTTTCTTTTTTGTGCATAACAAATAATTTCTTTTCTGTAATGTTTGTTAACTATTTTCTGATGCAACTGTGGTTTTTATAACTATTTCCTTGCCGCAGAGAAAATTCTAAATTACTTCAATTCGCCAAGTTACATGGTCCGGGCTATACATAGTTAATATATATGATTGCATCAGCTAATATCTAGATAAACCAACTCGTAAAAAACGTCACCGATGGGGGACAGCTACCCAATAAATAGTAGTTTATATCTTTTAACAGATGGCACCAATAAAAAGTAACTAGAAATTACGAAATCTTGTAAAATGTAGTGAATAAGTGTCCGATATTATAAAGAAATTTAACTGTCAATCAAATTAGCTTTTAAAGTAAATGTATTTGTTTTTAGTAATTGAACATCATTTCAAATTATTTTATGAATATCATAGATATGTCAAAAAATATTAAATGTTACATTTCACTAAATAAATAAATACAAATTGTAAGAATGTTATTTTTGTATAATTTTGAATTTAAAATCAGAAGTTAAGAATAGTAAGATGAAGAAGAGATAGGAAAGGTAAGGTTAGGTGTTGAATTTTCAAACGTCACATCAGTGTCACCAACTGACACAAAATTCCTTGACTTTTAAAACTTGGATTTTTTTATTAAAAAGAGCATATAAGCGCAAAATATAAAAAATAATATAATGAACTCGTTTTATAAATGTCGATTATTTTGTTTGATGGATTTCCTTCTCAGAAAACTCGTTCTTTAATATACTATTGTAGTATCGGGCTAAACGGAATTAAATGTTGTTAATATTGCCGCGAAACAAATTTCATGCAATTTTATTGTTACACTATGTGATTTTAGGACTATTGCAAGCAATAGTTGCGCGCAATTGTATTTAATGTAAAACGGTCTTTACAATTGAATGTTATAATTTATTTAGTTATTTTTTTCTTGCGCCTACTTGCATTTCTTCATCCCGGTTGTTGTTTAATTAACCTATTTAACAATAAATTAAGTTTATTTATTTGACTTATAAAGTACATGGTGATAAATATTTCAAATTTAAATTTTGTGAATTGGTTGTGAACGAAGCTTTACAAATGTCAAAGTTTTAGGTTATGTTTAAGTTATTATTATTATTCTATGACCAAACTAATAGTTTATAATACCGTGTTTAAACAATTTTTGTATTTAAATGGCGGACAAATTCAAACAATTCAACGCACTGTTGAAGAAATCTCGTAAGATTCTAGTACTGACAGGAGCTGGTGTATCTGCAGAAAGCGGCATCCCAGTTTTTCGGGGATCAGGTGGTTTTTGGAGAACATACAGATCCCAGGATGTCGCCACTCCTCAGGCATTCCGAGCTAATCCTAGCTTAGTGTGGGAGTTTTATCATTACAGGTAGGGCGACATAAATACTAGCAGTTCACTATTGTTGCTGAATGCTTCCTGCAGACGTCAAGTAGCGTTCAATGCGTTGCCGAACCCAGCGCACCTGGCCCTAGCAGCGTATGAAGCCGCGTGCGAGGCGGAGGGTCGCTCACTGGACGTGGTGACACAGAATGTGGACGGGCTTCATCAGCGAGCTGGAAGCAACCGCGTCACTGAGTTGCACGGTGCGCTGCGTCAAGTTAAGTGCACCAAGTGTCGACACATTGACACCAACACCGATATGCCTATTTGTCCAGCGCTGGCTGATCGAGGGTGAGTATACAGAGTGTTAAGTTTGTCAAACCAACACGATTCTGTTCGATGTGCGATGAAAACAAGCGGAGCTATTTGCATCGCACCAAATTGTATGAAATCACTGAAATATAGTAATACTGGAACACGAGCTGATGTTGAAAATGCAAGCTGAGAGAGACTGGCAATATGTGGGCAACTTATCTTTATTGTACAGTACGCTTATAAAGCTAATATACTAAAGTATATGAAAGAACTCGTTTCAATTGTCATTTTATTTTGTGAGAATAAAAGTTCTTCTAACAAAATAAACGACAATTATGAAACGAGTTCTTTAGACTATTTTTTTCAATTTTGCGTCTTTTAAGCATTTTTTTGTTAAAAAATCCTAGTTTAAATATTCAGGGAATTTTGTGTTAGTTGGTGACACTGATGTGTCGTTAGAAAATTCAACACCTAACCTTACTTTTCCTATCTCTTCTTCTTCTTACTATTCTTAACTTCTGCTTTTAAATTCAAGATTATACAAAAATAACATTCTTACAATTTGTATTTATTTATTTAGCGAAATGGAACATTTGATATTTTTTGACATATGACACTTCAGTAGAGTTACCAACCTTGAATATATAAATTATTGGGCTTCCAAACTATCAAGAGATGGCGCTGATCACAAATCTCTAGCGGTACATGTCAGATTCATTTTGTATGGGCTTCTATGGCGAATACGTGCTTTAGTTGTGCTATTTTGTGTTTTATTAGTGTATTTGGTAGATTTGTTAAGATTTTCTTATTATTAATTATTGACTATAGTTATATTTACATTGGCCATTAGTTGTTTTGTAGTTTTTTATTGTAGGTAAGTAGTTATTAACTGTAGCATTATTTTGTTTCAGATAGGTTATCATTTTTCTTTGTTGATATTAGTTTGTAGTTGTATATATTTTCTAGTAGTATTTAATATTAATATTTTTGTAGTTATTTGTTGTTGTTTTCAATAGTTTTATTTTACTTTTAGTTTAAATAGTAGTATGGATTCATTTATTTGCTTTAATTTAGATAGTATATGTAAGTTCGCACGTTGCTCTTTATCTTCTAGAAGCATGGTAGAAGGCCAGCAAATAATAAATAGTGGCAACATAATATTATGTGGAAGTACATCAACAATATGTCACACATCATTGTGACACCCCATTTATTCTTCACACAAACTAGTCTTTCACCTTTTTTTGAGAATGAATGAAATCGAACTGTTCGACTTTTATTAGCAGAAGAACTGCAGCCATAAACAATGCAAATTTTGCTGTTTTTAACAGGTTTTTTTGGAGAAAACTCCATCTTAACCTCTAATCTACAAATTAAATTTAGTACTTATTTAAATAATACGTCATAGATAAATGTAATACTTACATTGAAATTCTACTATAGTCACTACTGTTGATATAAATTTAGAAAAAATAACAAATAAGTTCAAATTCTTTAAATAAATTAAAACTCAGAATAAACGTCAAAAACACAATGTACCGCGAGACGTAGTTCAGAATTCTGCCGCTAGTTAGCGTATTTTAATATTGGAAGCCCAATACTGCTTTATTATAACACTCGATTGAGCTGTTACGTAACTGCTTCGAGTGTCGTAACTACTTTGTTATAGAAAGAAAATATGAAAACCAGTGTTATGCCCGGTATTATAAAGAAATTTACTTTTAAAGTAAATTTATTTGTTTATAATAAGTGCACATCATTTCAAAATATTTTATGACTTATTTAAATTTGCTGTAAAAAATTTGATTGTCATTTCGATAACTTGATGTAAATGTAGTATGGAAGTAAATTTAACTTAAGTTTAAATATCTTTTTAATACCGGGCAGACGAAGAAGGATGGCACTTGACTTCTATTTGTCTCAGACTCGTTTTTCGCTTTTATAAAAGCCTACAAGTGAGCCTTCCAGTATTACTATATTTCAGTGAATAAAATTTTGTTGCTGATTTCATTACGGTTGATTGTTTGAATTATTTTTCATATTATTGTTAGTTCATTTTCCATAGATTATTTATAATGCAGATATATAGTTTGTGTGTTATTTAGATTCTTTTCATTATATATTTTGTAGTTTTATTCCAAATTGATCGTTTCATTTTTTTTTTTTCGTATTTTAAATTAATACTGCATGAAGCTAACTTCAGTTCTGTCAATTTTGACATTTGGTTGCAGTCATATGTTATGCATGAGCGGGTAATCTTTGTAACAAATCATTATATAATTTAACTAAAAAACTACAAGATAACAGCACGCTATTTTAACATATTTAATAGGCGATTATGAAACTGGGCATTAGAAAAAAAGTTACTCTCGACAAATTCTTTCATTGGTTAAATTTAGTGTATTTATTTGTTACACCCAGTATACAAAGAACAAGAACCAACGAAGCAATAAATGTTTTCTGATTAGGGACCCAAACCTTCAAGAAGACTTACCGCCCATCCCCGTAGACCTACTGCCTCGGTGCAGTAAATGCAACAGTCTCACACGTCCCTACATCGTCTGGTTCGGCGAGAACCTCGATCAACAAATTCTCAACAAAGCCCGTACGTATCTACCTCTAACTAACTGAAATAGTTCTTTTTCTACAATCGTTGTACAATATCAACATTGTTATTCCATTTTTGGTTAGGAAATGTTCAAAATTGTCGCTCTAGGGCGACAAAGTGACATATTTTCGCACTAGCGCGACAAAAACAAAACAAAAATAAATTAGGTAAAAGAAGTAAATGATGCATTGGATTTTTCTGGTAATAACCTTGCTATTGCAAATACAGTTGGCATATGCGTACATACACTTTTACACTTCAACTTAATCACCATAAACGTATTCACTCTGTAGACTTTATGTCAAATGTACTCCATATGTCAAATGTACTCCATGTGTCAAATTATGATTTCTTTGAAAATTTTTATTTTGTTCATAAACGTTGTCATGGTTACGGTGACATGGGTAACTACAATTTTACTGAATTGTTATAGGCGTGGCCAAAGATAATTTTGAAAATTAATTTTTTTCTACAGCTTGACATTGTTCAACGATTGTATAAAAAATATTGTGTGTATCTCGTCGGATAGAGCTTGTTCGGTGCACTTGTCGAGTTGTTGATCTCGGCTTCGCCTCGATCAACAATTTCTCGCCGCGTGCAACAAACAATGCTCTATCCGCACTTGATACAATTGTGTATATATTTATATTTATTTTGACATGCCAAGCAATTTACAAGCACACGCAAAACAGTTTCTGAATGTGTGATACACATTATTTTGCGTGACGATTCTGTTATAAATTATTTGTTAAATATGAAATACTACATTCTTTTTATGTTGGTAACACAGATCATTCGTAAACAAGGATACGAGGGATTTATAAATATAAACTATTCATTTGTTTTCTTTGAAAAATTCGGTGACATTTATTTAGTTGATATTTATTAATTGATTGTGCACTGCAACTGAAAATTTATAATTACTTAGATTTGAGCTTACAATTAACCTCCAAGCACATTGAACAAAACCAACGCATAAAATTGACAGCCAGTTGATGCCAACCCTAATTTTACAAGAGTCACTATTTTTTTTTCGTCCGAGGCCTGAAACTAGAGCTCTAGAATAATGTCGTCCGCCATTTTGGGTTCAGATATCATAAATAAAAAAAATTATTGGAATCCAGTTACTTTGAAAAAAAAAAACATTTTTAATTTGTATCTGTCAAATTTGAAGTTGATTGGTTTATATTTATTAATATTGTTGTAATGTCATTCTTTCGATTATTGTATTATATATTTACAGGTAAGTGTTTTAAAATGTGCGTAAATTTTTATTTTGTACAGTTTTTATATTCAACCAGAAAATATATTTCTTGAAATTCTGTAAAATCCAACTGCTCAAATCATACGGTAATATATTATTAGAAAGTATTTTGTACACTTACCTGTTATGATATGGAATACAATAATTGAAGGAATGATATACCACAATTATTAATCAATATCAACTTCAAATTTGACATAAGAGAATTAAAGTAACTGGATTTCAATAATTTATTTTATTTATGACACTTGGACCCAAAATGGCGCATGAGAATACTCATATATTCTAGTACCTTACTGAAACCAAGCAGTTGCTTAACGATTTTGAAATGTGTAGAACTAGTGTTTTTGGATAAAGTCATGAAAAATTAATTGCGTGGTATGTTTCAGGTACGTTGGTGGAGACCTGCGACTTGTGCGTGGTGGTGGGCACCTCGAGCGTGGTGTACCCTGCGGCGATGTTCGCACCTCTTGCAGCTGAACGCGGGGTTCCTGTTGCTGAGTTTAACCTCAGCCAAGAACCCGCCAGCTCAGCTTTTCAGTTAGTACAATTATGACATAACCTTAAATAATGATACAATATTTGAACATTCAAATATACCACTCATGAAATGAATTCATCAAACGATTTTTTATATTGCGTCTTCTATGCTTTTTTAAAACAAAATATTATATTTTCAAAATTTAGGGAATTTTATGATGTAACATTTGAAAGTTCAATTGTTTTAATTAAAAACTGTCCACTTACTTTTTCTTTTATCTTCCCTCTTTTTCCCTACTACTGCTTTATATTCAAAATTACGTACAAATAAAATACTTGTTTGTGTCAGTAATATTTTTGCCCTTTTTGACATTTCAGCAGAGTCACCAACCTTAAAAAATAAATGATACTGTACTATTACAGCACTTCAAATGACCTCCTCATTAACTCTTATATGCTGTACTAGCTTTGTTATGGATATAAAATAGAAATACAATTTTGTTTTGGAATGTCGTTACTTACGAATGATTCTTTTTCAGATTCCATTTTGCTGGTCCATGTGGAACAACGATTCCCAAAGCCTTTAGCCTAGAATATTAGAATATAAAAAAGTTATATGTAATTATTTTATTTGAAATCGGCGCTGAAGAACGTCAAAATCCTCATTAAAAGCTTTAAAATTGGCAGTAAAGTAATCTATTGTACTACGATTTTGAGCAACGCAGTGATAACTGTACGATAAATATTGGATAAGTAGGGCAATTTCGGTAGGTGTAGGATGTACTATAGTAAATTTGTACGTAAAATAAAACAATATGTGCAAAAAGAACGAACTTATTAATTCCGATGAAGAAATTGGGAACAAAACAAATAATTTTGAGTATAATTTACGATAACCTCAATGTTAGCCACACTGAGTGCAATTTCCGATTGACAACTGACAGATGTGTAAACTTAACCTATAAAATAATTTTTTCTAATTTTAAGCAAAATAAAATTTAATATGTACTGGGGCACTAAAGTACCTTTTTTACTCATAATATAAATTTAACACAAAAACAGTTTGCAGTGCCTGCACTAACGCCATCTATGACTGATGAGACAAACACTGCAGGAAGCTAACTTCAGTTCTGTTAATTTTGAAATTTGACTCAAAAACTAGAAGATTTAGGAAAAAAGTTATTTAAAAATATTGTTACCTTTGACTGGTTAAAAGTAATGTAGTTATTTTGTTACAGCCTTGTATAAGGTGTTAATGGTAATACAAGAAGGAAGTGCGTATGAGAGTGACGCATTTCAATCGTTTATAAAATTTACCATTTAATTGATATTCGTTTTTACACTTGAATCATACGGAACAAAATATATAAGTTACAATAATTAACACTAAAACAATTTTATTTAAATATTTGATTCCTAAATTTTATAATACAATAAATCCCAGCCCAAAAGTATGTAAAAATATAATGTAAATTAACACAATTATTTATATAATTTACACGTAAATACAGCAGTTCTCAAACGGAGGAGCCCGACAGGATGGACTCGTCAGATGCGGACGTACACAGCACATGTTGCAACGTCGCCCGGCTCGACAGGTACTGTTCCGCGTCAAATATCTCAACCACCTACGAACACACATACCATGTGGCAACGCTGTCGACACGGTACACTCACTATCATAGGACTGACAAAATGAAGATAGTTTGATGGCAACACAGTGCGACAGAGATCAAATGAATGTCACGTGACGGGTGGCAAGAACTCTGTTATTAATATTGTATTATAAGAAATTAAAATTAGTAAATAATAACACTCGGTGTAGTTTCACAAATGATGTATATTTTTTCTTTATTGCAATTTCGGCTATTAGGCCATCATCAGAAGAATTCTTCTGATGATGGCCTAATAGCCGAAATTGCAATAAAGAAAAAATATACATCATTTGTGAAACTACACCGAGTGTTATTATTTACTAATTTTAATTTCTTAAAATAATGTTTCACCGAGAACCTACAACTTCTTCGATTCAAGTTATTGTATTATAAATTATTTATATCGTATGGTGAATGAAGAACGCACCATAGCGTTTTTAATGCTGTTTTGAAATGTTAAATTATTAGCTTCCGTAATTATTTTACTTCAAAAAAGTTAAATAGTTGTAGAGGAAGAATTTCTACATTTTTTGATACTAATATGTATAAGTTTATTCTACCTGGAACTGAAAAAATGATGGAAATATTCATTGGTAATTTTCTTAAAATCATTAGCTGCGTGAAATAATAAAATAAATGTGATATTAATTGATAGGCAGATTCATAAAAGGGATTAGCGCTTAGTCCATTTTTATTATTACTCGTAACTAGGCTGAGCAGATTCTTTTTATAGAAATAGAGTATGATGGTACCTTAACTGAAACTTGAAACCAGTACTTATTTTATTTTATTAACTTTAATCATATATTAATAGTTAATAATAGAATAACAGGTAACAAAACATTTCTCGAAAATATAAACCACAAAAATATATTTCTCGAATGCAAAAATGTTGAAAATTACGATTAGTGTGTACCTACATTTATCGAAAATACAAATGTCGAATGTTGGAAAAGTTTCAAATGTCGAACATTACAAATCTCGAAAATGCATTTGTCGAATAGCTTGGATGTTACAAATCTCGAATATACAAATGTAGAATGTTTGAAATGTTACGAATGTCGAAGATTATGTTAATGGAAATTATCTGTAGATATGCTCGCACTTTTAATAAACAGACCCTAAGCCTACACAACTCACGTTCGATTATTTCGAATCATAGCACTCATTTTTAATGAAACTTTTCTGTAGGTAACTTCATTTTCCATTCTCAAAACGTAATTATTTTAATTAAGTTTGTAATCAAGACTGGTTAGCATAAAATTTGACAAATTTTGATAACATAATTCATTTAGAAACGAAGTTGCAGATGATAAAATAAAATGGAGTTAATGCTAATCCCTTTTATGATTCTGCCTGTAAGAGTTTATTTTATTTACTACATTTTTTGGGCACTATTTTGAGCATGAAACCATTTTATTAAATCGAATTTTTCTCCAAATTACACATTTTTAATCAAGACATTTGAAATCAAACACTGATGACAGCAGATGAAAGGCGGGTGCGGATGTTAGGTATTGGGTGCTCTGGGTACATTTGCTCGAAACCTGAATGTATCTAGAGATGCTCGATTGAGTGTTTATAATGGTGTGTAAGTGCCCACATTGATGTATGGTTCTGAATGTTGGGTGTGGATAAAGAAGATTGTACGACGAGAGGTATTTGAGAGGAGAGTGATCGTGTTCGGAACACATTAGTGTACAGTGAATGTGAGATTGAGATGAATGTTGTTAAGAAAGTGGGAGTGAGTCAGTTGAGGTGGTTTGGACATCTTGAGCAAATGTCGAATGAAAGGTTGGGGAAACTAATATATGCGGGTTAGGTTGAAGGCACGGTGTAAGAAGAGAGGGGTGTCGACTCCTTAGTAATCCGTCGAACCGAGCCAATCGTACGTCGTTAGTTACATTATTCACCACAGGCGCTACGATCGCCGCATCGAAGGTAAAATGGCGGCCACTGTCCGGTCATGTCACATATTTACACACCTTTAAACCATCATGGGTAGACAGTGTTTTATCGCGAATTGTTCAAGTGACACAAGTGATCACATTTAGATTTTCAAAGCTCCGTCTAATCATAATGAACTTAAAAAATGGGTTGAACATGTTCTGTATAAATTATGCAAGGTTATACCTTATGTCAGTTGTGCGTTTATATTTCATTCCGAACTGTAATAGTAATTTACATTACAAGCAGGGTAAAACAGTTTTTACTGCTGGATGGAGGAAATGACCGGCGAGCCTGTCACCTCCTTGAAGCAGTAAAATAGTTACCTTGCGTGTATTGTACATTTTACTTGCTACTCATTTGCAAATCAAAATAAAATTTTAACCAAGTCCCGTCAGTTGCACACAACTGTTCTGTCAAACATTATTTGATATGATTTTGCATAAGCCTTGTAAGCATTGCTGTGGCAACGTGCATTGTTCACCTTGTTTACTAACTTGTAAAATATTTACAATGCACCTGTCAATTAGTAACTTGTAAAGATTCATTTTCAAATGCAATAGAGGGTTTGGGTAAATGGTGTTTACAAGTGAGTAACAAGTAAATGTTATAATGATCATTCTAACCTCCATCAACTTTTATCTAATAGTGTTTTTTTTTGTCTTAACGACAGTCGTACTAAATTTAGGTAGTTTTAAATTGACACTTCATTGTGACAAGCTGTTCGTCGCTGTTTTACCCTCTAACGACACCAGCGCATTGCACGGAAAAGTGAATAACTAACGACACAAGAAATCCCCATATTGGAAAGTCGATACACCTCTCTTCTTACACCGTGATTGAGGGTGAACGAGGAATAAGTGGTTGGGTATGATTGATGGTTTGTTGCGTGAACGAATAATTTCGAGTGTGCAGAATAGACGAACACGTATGAATGAGGAAGAGGCGAAAGTTCGTGCTACCCCACTGAGTGGGATATAGCGTGACGTACTTTTTGTTTGCCACTCGTCACGTGGTATGAATGTGCTGTTCTTTTCCCACTGCGTAATTGTAGATATAACTATCTCTCTCTTATGCTGACATCAAACTATTGCATGTATAAGCATAGGCAACGCTCTATTCGTGTATAAGATCTATGGTAAGTATAGGTTAAGGTTAGCCAACACAACAACACTGAAAATTCACAAAATTTTATTCGGTTAGTTTGCCAATCACAGACTGTAACATCAGCAAAACAAAATACAAACATTACAATCTGAAAATACAAAGACATTTTTTTGAGAGTTGTTAAAATTACCGGGAATTATTTGAGGTTAGGTAATTTTACAACTCAGTTTTAATACAAGTTGCATATAAATATTTAAAAGCAAGTCAAAATGTGTACCATCCCAATAAATTAAATATATTTGAAGGACAAAATAGATATTACACAATATTGACTATACTTTAACATAATTAAATATTTATTAAAAATTAACAAGAGCTGAATAAATAATTATCAAGTAAAAGAAACATAAGGTACCAAAGTGAAATATATTAAGCCTTTTTTATAATCAGTCAAATAAGCCACTGGAATGACAAGTGAGGATCAAAATAAATACAAACATGCTCAATAAATATTATTGCGATCGTTAGACATCTCTAACTACATAGGAAAATATAAGGCCGTTTAGTTGGCACGCTTGGCCGAGATGTGCACCAAAAGAAATGCGGAATTTGTAAGAACTACACTTAATAATTTTTTTTCTTCTAATAAATAAATAAACTACTTTTGGTGCACATCTCGTATTTATAATTTCGAGTTTAAAGCTTTGGATGATGATGTTATGTTGACAAGAATATTTGGATTAAATAAATAGTTAGATTTGTTCTTATTCTACATCAGTCAATATTCAAGTACTGCTTCCGGTTTGCAACAATAAAGTGACGGAGATGAACTATATCCGGTTATTAAATTCTACAGGTTAAACTTCATTCATAGATATTGTTTTAATGTAATGCCTGTTTTACACAACGCAATTTATTAGACAAGAAATTGTTCAAGTTTAATTGTCAATTTATTGTGTATGCATCATTTTGTTGACAAATTAGAACTTGATTTATTTTTAGACAATTTTTTAGGGAATTCTAGAGGATTTTAGTTATTGCAAATAAGTCAAACTTGTTTTGTTTTGTGTTTGTAATTTGTGTATGTATTTTTTCATTTTTGGTATTGTTTACTAAGCGAAAATGGTGTATAATTTTACTAGAGAAACCATAAAAGTTTTAATACCAATTTCACACGAAAAAATAAGAAATTTTAAGTTTTACCTTCGGAAACTGTCCATAACCTCACATTTAATAAAAATGTATTTGTATACTTTTTTAAACTAAATAAACGACTGTTAATTTATTGTGTGCTGCTAAAAGTTTTACAAAACAATTATATAGAAGAATGTTCAAGTAAAAATGCAATTTAAATTGTAGCAGTTTCTGTAAAATAATTTGACATCTAACATTTGATTGTTGTGATTCAACACCATCTGTTGTTAATCAACTGAACTAAAATAATATTTTTATACGAAGAATACCACTAAACAAAAATATTAGTAGTATAGTTGACAGCTGATATTGTGTTGGTATTACTGAAATTGTCACAATAAATTGACGGAAATTTTGATGTCTGTAAAAAGAACGATAAATTGCGTTTTGTAAAACAGGAATTATATAGAATTTTATTCACTGACAGCTGTCAAAATGAGTATGCAAGAGCAAGAAATTCTAAGTTGGCAATAACGAATAAGACTAGTAGCTGTATCTAGTTTCATATTTGTAATAAAATGTGAGAAATAGTGACTTTTTTTTTGTAATACGAGTATTACAATTAGGTATTGAAACACTTGTTTTTCGTACATTTTTCCTATTTCACGTTCACAAAGTCAATTAAAATACAAATAAATAAGTACCTTTCCCTGAAATATCAATAAAATTAAGTGATTTACAGTTTGACTACTTGTGTAATTACTTCAATAAAAAAAACTAATTGTAATAATTTTACACAATGACAGCTACATGTTTCATTTTTTTACAAATAAATAACCCAAAGAACAGTGTCATAAAATTGACTTTGTGTACATGAAATAGGAAAATAAAATTATTAAAAGAAAATAAAATGTAAGGTTATGTTGTGTAGTGACAGTAAATAAAAATTTTGTATGTTTCTGATATTTTCGTATAGAGGTCTCTGCATTCGTTCGTATTATGCTAGTCAATAAATTGCGTTGCAAAAAATGTAACCCCGTGTATTAAAATTATATTTTATGTATTATCACAATATCACTATACATAAAAGCAATAGCTGTGAATGAAGATTTTTCGTCATTATCAAAAATGGAATGATTTATTCTAGACATAACCTCAAATTTCTAACTTGAAGTAACCTACAATATTTATGTTATTACTGGAAATATAAACCGGACAAATATAAAAATTCAATAAGGTAAATTTATATAAATATTCCTTTTTTCAAATACACATATTTGTACAAAATATAACCAATATTTGACACACCGATTTGAAAATACAATTTGTTGAGCACACTTTAATTATTAATATCAAAATAATGTTGCAAATGCTACATCGTTCAGTACACAGCCAAAAATATTCGAGAAACACTTCATTGAGTATTAACTGGAGGTATTAGATTGATTTCAATAAATAATTGTTTTGGTTTTTGTAAAATAAATAATAGTGTCTATCTTCTTATATACACACATTTTTTTGTAAGTTTAACACAGAAAATTTCAAGTAAAGCTTGGACATTTACAATAATTGTCATTTGAAGTTGTGTCGATAAAATATTATTATTTTACACATTGATTAAGTAATATATTGGAATACTAGCTACACTGACAAGTGCTGCCTCTTTCGGTATTTCTACAAAGTTCTACGCTTCGTTGATATTCGGAATGCTGATAGTATAAATGCCCTACAGAGGCGCTGACTGTTTATTAGTTTATTTTTATTTAAGATGGCTGACACATTTGATAATTTTTCTGAAATGACGTTTGAGGTAATGTAAATAATTATGTGTAATTTTTGTGATTTTAAATTAATAATACACCATTTTATATATTTCAGGTAAAATATTGTGTACAAAAATAAAAATTGTCATGATCTATAACCTTGTTGTCAAAGTGTTTGATTATCTAGAAAGAGCATCCTGTAGTATAAATACAGAGTAACATATACATTAAACCGAGCTGATTTAGGGAAATTTATATGTGTAATGTTGTAGTTGGTAACCCTGGATTGACATTTATTCAATTTTAATTTAAGAAAATGTCATCTAGTATCAACATCGATATGAAGGAACCTATTTGTATTTATTTTAAATGTCAAATAGTACTTCCGCCGTGGAATAGAAAAATCCCTAGAATTGTATTGACAACTGAATCACTTTATTATGATCATACTGTAGTTTAAAAATAGAGTAACATATATATTAAACAGAGTTGATTTAGAGAAATTTGTTTGTCTAATGTTACAGTTGGTAACATAGGATTGACATTTATTCAATTATTTGAAAGATTATATCAATTCAAATAATTTAATTTAAATAAATGTTATCTAGTACCAATATTCAATAACAAAAAATGCGTATCGAAATGAAGGTTTTCGATACGCAACTGAGTTTAGTAATGATTTTATTATAAACGCAAAGTTTAAATAAAGTATTGCTAACATTAAAAATTTAAGTAGGGGTCAGACATCTGACATAACCTAATTGTATTTGTTTTAAATGTCAAATAATACTTCCGCCCTCAACTGACATTTAGCAAACTGTGAAACAAAAAAATCCCTAGAATGTATTGGTAACTGAATTATTTTATGATCAATCCTGTACTTTAAAAACAAAGTAACACAAACATTAAACCGACTTGATTTAGAGAAATTTATATGGGTAAAGTTATAGTTGGTAACATTGGATAGACATTTATTCAATTCTTTGAAAGATCATATCAATTAAAATAATTTAAGTATAAATCAACATATAAAAACAAACAAAAAATGCGTTTTGAAATGAAGGCTGTTTCGATACGGAATTGAGTTTAGTAATGATTTCATTACGAACGCAAAGTCTAAAAACAATTTTAAAAATAAATCGTAGCGTAAACATTTATTTGTGCTGCCATCTGTTGATACTTTTAAAACAATGTTCATTTAAAACATTTACCATTTGAGTTTGATTTTTTTTTTTTTTATCAGATTCAGCTTTACGCATGATGTGTCTTCCAATATATTCCTTAATCAATGCTTGTATCATATAGGGGACATTAATATCGACAATAAGATTATTAGCTGGACTTTCTTTAAGCTTTGTTTTTGGGTGTTTTAAGAGAAGTGCTGTACAAAGTTTTAAAATTATTTTATAATTAAATGCTTCAAATAAATGTTATAGAGAAATAATTTATTTACCAGTATTATTTGAAGTATTTTTGTATAAAACAATTGAACAGCGGTAAAACACTAAAAAACAAAGTTTGTGGTACCAGCTATTAAAGTGTTTAACTACATAATTATGTATTAAATAAATTAAAGATGATAATGAATCACAGAAGTTACATATTATGTATCAAAAATACAAACATAAACTGTCAAAAATGTTAAATGATTTTTTAATAGTTGGTAAATAGTGCCGCCATGTAATTTAACCTTAAATATATTCTAATGTGAAAGAATAAATTTGCGTCCAAAATAATTGTGTTGGCAGCACTACACAATTAATAATACAATTATCAGAAATGTATTTTCTGAAACTACATAGACTATGAAAAATAAATATTATTCTTTTTAAAAACAACTAATAAACAAGTAATAAAACAAAACAAAACAAAACACATCAGGGTGTAATAACAAAGACAAAAACAAAGAAATGTAAGAGATAGCTACTTATTGCTGTAGCAACGTCTGTTTGACACTTACACACTCGAATACTGTATTATTCAGTACTTATTGCATTATTTGATGTTTAAACCACTGAAATATAGTAATACTGGAATGTGTAACACTTGTGTGCGCTTGCGCATTTTAACGAAAGTTACGTGACGTGTACAGTCTGGTGCAAATGTTTCAAGTTTTGAATGCAATAAAATAAGTGGGGTTTTTTTTTTAATAAAATAATTAATCAATATCAATTTCAAACTTGACTTTCTCAAAGTTACTGAATTCCAAAAACTTGTTTTGTTTATGACGCTTGGAATCAAAATGGCGGACGAGAATACCTACATACTTCTAGAACTTTAGTTAAACTCCACTCTGAATTTGGGTAGTGCCAACCTTGAAATGATTTAGTGTTACATTGTGTCACTTTTTGAAACATTGCTGTTTAGTTCAGCCGATATTTGCTGTTTTTAAGTTGGTACACTTGCAAGGCGCCATACCATAGAACTTATAAAATGTATGGAAGGAGCATAGACAAAGATAGCCTGTAACCAACACAGCGTGATAGAGATAGAGAGATGAAAGTCACGTGATGGGTGGCAAAATGACGAGACCTTGGTTTTACGTGTGAGTAGAATACTGGTTTGATACCAACATAAGAGAGATAATAACGCAGTGTGAGAAGAACAGCACATTCAGACCACGTGACGGGTGGCATGAAAATGTGCTGTTCTTCTCCCTCTGCGTCATTTTAGATATGACTATCTCTCTCTCTTATGTTGGTTACAGATTTCTGTATTAAAAGCATAGCCAACGCTCCATCCATATAGATTATTAAATCTATGCCTCATACAGACTTTTCTGCAGCTAACTTCAGTCGTTCTTGTTGTAAGTGTGACAAGGATACTTCCATCTCTCTCGGTTCGCATTTACAGCGCTAGTGAACATTCCAGCGTTACTCCATTTCAGTGGTAATCCCCATTCGAGTGTGTAGTGTCCCAGTGGTGAGTTAGTGAGCCAGCGCGAGCGAGACCTGCAGGTGGTCGCTACTCACCTTGCGCGCTATGGTGGGGTGCTCGCCCTGGATGCGCGCCCAGTCCTGGGGCATGGCCACGCTCATGGGGGACATGGCCATGCGCACCATGAAGTCCATGCTGTACACGTAACGCTCGCTGTTGGTGTTGGCTGGGGCACCGGCGCCTGTGGATGGACCTGGGGCGGGTTCCTCGCTGGCGGAGAGGTTCGGTCGCCGCAGAGGTTTGAATTCGGTGGCTGGCTCTACCATCAAACAAATGTATGTGAGTGTTAGTGAGGGATCAGTTTGTGGTGAAAATATTCAAGAACTTTGTTTACTCAACGATTTATTTTAACTCAAAAACTACAAATTGTTTTACAAAATAGTGTTTAAACTATTGTGTTAGACTTTTTATTTTTAAATGATAAATGTTAGACTTTAAACTACAAAAATGTAAATTAATGTTTATTAATGAAATGAAATGAAATTGTTTAAGTACATTGTATAAAATAGAACATTTCTCTTGAAATTTTGAGTGAAAATTTAGTTAGATTATAACAATAAAATATTATTTCGTTTTTATTACATTGCTAGGTAATAAATAAATACGTTATTTAACTATTGACATTTATACATAACAAAATGTTATTTAAGCTGCGTTGCTAAGATACCTATTAGATAGCAGGCACCACTGAATAATAATAATACTGGAACGCTAACTTGTAGGATTTCATGAAAGCGAAAAACAAGCCTGAGACAGATAAATGTCGTAGGGTCACCCTTCTTTGTCTTAACACTTGTTTATAAAAAATATTTTACATAGCAACCGCTCGACAAACCGTCAACAAATTCTTAGCAACAGTTCAAGTAATTTGATGGCGATAATCTTCAAAACATATGTATTAAAAATAATCACTAAATTAATATTAATTCAAAATCGGTTACAGCTTCGGCAGCATTCATTGATGAGGCTAAGCCTCTACTGAAAATCTGGTATTTTGGTGCCTAGTTAAACAAATAACTATTATGACAGATATTCGAATGTCTGCCCTTCAACATCAATACAACAAACTAAATAAAATATAGCAACAAAAAGATGATAAAAGTACGTGAAAAAAGCAAATAATAATTATTAAAGATCTGACAGCAACTAATCTAGCTGAAAGCTTGTTATCCAATCAGATGCGTCCGCAACTGTGTGATATGATATTATCACACGCTGCGATTACTGAGCCAACTAACCTAAAAGTTGGTATTTAAAAGTTTGACAATTGCAGATAATTTGCTGAATTTACAAAGATTAAGAAGATTAGGCCCAGATTTATCAGATTTTTAACATAAGTTTTAGAGAATTCTGATAGCAATGATTTTTTTTACTTAATTGTGGTCGTCGAAAAGTATCATGTACAACACGGGCTGAAAGGGTATTTCACACAAGTGTGATATATCCAACTTTCAGCACTAGTTATACAATATACTATATTTTTTTTGGCTGTGTAAAAATTTAAGATAAAATCCCTCGACCTGAAGACTCGGGTTTTTTTCAAATTAAACACTTTTTAAGCAAAATTTATTCCATAGACGTGTCAAATTTCAGATATAACCATTGATTATTTCACTCATTACAAATTTAACCAATCAGAATGTCTCATTTTCTATTGTTGTGCATTTTAGATAAGTGAATAAACAGCAGCACGCGATTAAATTGAAGCTAGCTTTTATATGCAAGTTTGGAACATTTTGAAGGCATATTTAGCCGGATAATTAGTTGCAGAAGCAAGATACTTACATGTTTTTCACCTTTACTGGTATTCTATGTCTTTAATCATGCTGAATTATTCATTTCAAGCTATTTTTATTTATTAATTGTTGACATTTACTTGACAGATGAAAAGAAAAACAATCAATTTGCTATGGTTACAATATAACAACAAAATTTTATGGTGACTTTTGCTTATGTGTGTACCAATTTATTTATGTGAAAATGTGTCAAAATCAACGTTTTAGTACAATTTCATCGCCAAATATTAAAGTTCATGCTATGAATTCATGAAATAATCTTGACATTTACCCCTCGTGCCAAAGAATTGAATCGATTAAATTTGATGTCTAGCTTTGCATAAAAAAAAAGTTTTTGGGTACAAAATAATTTAAGATAAAATCCCGAGACCGCAGACTTATGTACTCAAACACTTGTTAAGCAATAGTTATTTTTCTACAATCGTTGCACAATATCGACATTGTTATTCCATTTTTGGTTAGGAAATGTTCAAAATTGTCGCTCTAGGGCGACAAAGTGACATATTGTCGCACTAGCGCGACAAAAACAAAACAAAAATAAATTAGGTAAAAGAAGTAAATGATGCATTGTATTTTTCTGGTAATAACCTTGCTATTGCAAATACAGTAGGCATATACGTACATACACTTCAACTTAATCACCATAAACGTATTCACTCTGTAGACTCCATATGTCAAATGTACTCCATGTGTCAAATGTACTCCATGTGTCAAATTATGATTTCTTTGAAAATGTTTATTTTGTTCATAAACGTTGTCATGATTACGGTGACATGGGTAACTACAATTTTACTGAATTGTTATAGGCGTGACCAAAGATAATTTTGAAAATTAATTTTTTTCTACAGCTTGACATTGTTCAACGATTGTAGAAAAAATATTGTGTGTATCTCGTCGGATAGAGCTTGTTCGGTGCACT
Source organism: Poecilus cupreus (assembly GCA_963942605.1). Lineage (NCBI taxonomy): Eukaryota > Metazoa > Arthropoda > Insecta > Coleoptera > Carabidae > Poecilus > Poecilus cupreus. Next base: position 19,084,400 of record OZ012719.1, read on the forward strand.
CGGCGCGTGTAACAAACAATGCTCTATCCGCACTTGATACACAAATAACTATTTTAAAATTATCTTTGGTCACGCCTATAACAATTCAGTAAAATTGTAGTTACCCATGTCACCGTAATCATGACAACGTTTATGAACAAAATAAACATTTTCAAAGAAATCATAATTTGACACATGGAGTACATTTGACATATGGAGTACATTTGACATAAAGTCTACAGAGTGAATACGTTTATGGTGATTAAGTTGAAGTGTATGTACGTATATGCCAACTGTATTTGCAATAGCAAGGTTATCACCAGAAAAATCCAATGCATCATTTACTTCTTTTACCTAATTTATTTTTGTTTTGTTTTTGTCGCGCTAGTGCGACAATATGTCACTTTGTCGCCCTAGAGCGACAATTTTGAACATTTCCTAACCAAAAATGGAATAACAATGTCGATATTGCGCAACGATTGTAGAAAAAATTTTATGCATAAGCTAGACATGTCAAATTTAACCGATTAAATTCTTAGTACTCGTGATATAACTATTGAATATATTTCGAAAAATAAAATTGGCTAATATTTAATTAATCAAGTAAAATAAGAAATCAGCTGATCAATGTCCATGTGTGTGCCCGCTACCTATATTAGAATAGTGACTCGCCATTAATATATAACTATTATATTCATATAAAATTCGTACAACATCTGCTCAACTAAACCAAAAAACCCCAAGCTTATGTACATCACTCCTCCCGTTTACCTTGAGCTGCCACATTCGCCTCCGGTTGTCCATTAACATCACTCGCCTCCCTCGTCTCCACCGGGGGCTGCGGTGACCGGGGCAGCGTCTCAAAGTTATTATAAAACTCTGAATCCTGCACTCCGTTAATCGGCTCTCCGGAGAAGAACTCGTCCAGCACCAGCTTGCTGACGCGCACCAGGTCCAAGTTGTGTCCGGTGATCTTGATGGTGTGTCCGCGCACCACCACCGTGTACTTGTACTCGCCGACGGAGGCGTCGTTGGTGGACAGGCTGTGGAGGAGCTGCGCGCGCGGCGTGGCGGGGGCCCCGGAGGGCGTGGACGGCATGGCGCTCTCGTCCGAGGCGCTGGACGCGAGGCTGGAGTTGGAGCCGGCGAGGGCGCCGATGTTGGTGTTGGGGTCTCGCATGGGGGACGCGTTGCGGCGGATGGTGTCTTCGATTAGTTGTTTCGCGTGGCTGGCAAACAGGGTTTTATTAAACTATGAGTAAAATTGGGCAAATATGCTTTAAATAAATGTTGAATTAGGGTTTGTTCCAAGTGGTCATTTCTGACAAGTTTGTGACAAATTTCAGTGCGCCTGCGAAAAATGAAAACAAGTTAAGTTTGAAACATGGACTGCAACGGCGAATGGAATGAAGTGCATGTGCAAGCTCATATTTTGTTTTGACAGCTAACCTTAAATATAAATAAAGAAATTCATACATTTATCGCCACAAAAAAGAAATGTTTCAAAGTTAACTTGTTTACATTTTTCGCAAGCGCACTGAAATTTGTCACAAACTTGTCAGAAATGACCACTTGGAACAAACCTTATATTTCATGTTTAAGTTGTCAAAAAGTTTAGTTTATTACGAATTTACGATTGATTTTATTGACAATTTAACTCCAATATAAAGTAAGTCATAAAGAGAAAAAAAATCTTCTCGTTTTGACAGCAGATACCGTGAACTGTAGTGATAGTTTTTAAGTCGAGAATGTAGTTTGGGATGTCGAGACCCGTAGGGTCGAGATTCCTAAACATTCGGGGCCTAAAATATCACTTTCAGTTCGAGATTAGTAAGTTATTTTTTGCAATACCTGCGTAAATATAAGAAAAGGAAAAATAGGTATCAAAATTAACAGCTGACAGATTGAGGTTAAAAATAAAATTTGAATGATATATATTTACTTACCGTCCACCATGAAAGGTAAGTTTCACTTACCATCCACCGTGGACGGTAAGTAAATGATGTAACCATGAAAACCAATTGGGCAATACAAGTTTCACTTACTGTGTTTAAATTTTGTTATTAATGGGTAACTTACACAGTACAGGTATTGCAAAAACGTTATTTACACTAACTACATTAAATGCCATTTGCATTTATATATCAAAAATATGATATATAATAATTGTATTTTCACCTATTCCACTTTTAAATAAACCTTTTCGTAAATAATGTCGTTATTCGGATAAATTTCAGTTTGACAACACAACCTCGTAACCTGACAACAGTTTGACTAGAAAACTGTTTAAAAAATAAAATCACTCCACCTACAGTTTTCTTGTCAAATTGCTAGGTAACAAGGTTTCGTGACAAACAGAAATGTATTCGGCAAAATAAAAAGCTCTTGTGTAATTACAGTTGACAATTAAATGTTTGTTATTCACTATTTATATAAAAAAGACAAATATTAGCTATTTTTAATACTGAGTAGTGCATTTAATCATGATTCAAGAAGTTGTGCCCCAATTAGACTGATGATCAAATGCACGTTTGCTCTCGTGTAAAATCTGATATTTTCCACAATCAAAATACAAAACATCAAACAAACCTATTTAATTATTTTCTATTACTATTAAACTAACCAGAATAATAATTTGTAGCAAATTAGCACAACACACAGCAACATTTTTAAGCGAAACCGGAGAGGTTAAATAACATGATTGACGTTAGAGATTTAATACCAACACATGATCGGTATTAGCATAAATTTCCCCAATAGTTTCTAACTTGTCAACAATTTTAAATTTTTTCGTGAATTAAAATGTAACATTTACAAGTTATACATTTTATGAAGTCGTAAATTCAACAACGCAAATATTTTAATAATTGCAAAGAAGGTTAATATCAAATTACAGAATAAAATTTTTGGAGCCATTTGATGACAATTTTTAAAACAAGAGTGAGCAAAAATCTTTTTCTTACTCGTGATTAAAACATCTTTTGCTCACTTTCTGAGTGAGCAAACCGCATCAAAATTAAACGATTGTGGATAAAAGATATTTATGTAACAAGTACATAATTTAGGGTTTTAGGGACGAAACAGTTTAAACAACACATAAAATAGCGAGTCAATAAAATTCTATTATGTACATGTTACATACAATATTTTATGTGCAATCGGACGCGAATTAAGCATTTTGCAGCCGCACTTCAGACCGCAAAATCCAAAATGATTGTTTTTTCAAAACTAATCGTTTTGATAATCAAATACCAATCCCATGGCTATTTTCTATTTAAAACTGCATAACATTTTTAATTAATATTTTTACGGGTGCAAAAAATAGTGTGTACACCTTGTCCGCAAAATCTTTTTTTATATTTCTCAATTATCTTATTTATCTCGAATTTTTTCATATTAAAAAAAAAATCTGATGTGGCCAGCACATAACCTCCCGCCCAATACTACTCTTAAACGGTACAAAATAATATTTGATGATACAGAAACATACCTTCTTATTTGTTTATTTTCTATTTATATTTGAGAATTTTGAAAACGCATTACCCAATTTTTTGACCAAAAACAATACCTCCCTTACCTAGAGGTAGGCGGGAGGTAAAAAACAAGTTTAGGTTCCCATTTGAAAAATAAAAGTTGTCGTATCATGTAAACCTGATTTTATAAAAAAAATCTGTACCTGTCATCAAAGAGTATAGGAAGAAATTTTTTCTATTTCTTAAAATAAAAAGTTGTGTTTCATATTTAGAGAACTTACTTGATGGAAGCTTCGTTGGCCCCCGTGATTTGGACGAGCCGTTCTTTGGCACCTGGATTCACTGCAATCAATTCAAACCGCTCATTAGAGTCTGAACCACGAGCTGGACTCAGTTTTGATCAATCAGCATTAGTTATGCAAACGACACAAGACAATGTTGGTTATGTCCATGCTGTGGACGCGCACACTGAGTTATTACTGTGAAATCAACAACAAATGCTGACATTATTTGTTAACACTTGAATGAACTCGACGTTTAATATATTAGAACTTTGAGTAAAGTTCGTGTAGCTTGTCCAGAGACACAGTGAAGCGAGGTGGCTAACTAACTGTTTAACTTGACTTTCAGGTTGAAGAAAAATATTGTAGGAAAAAACAAGGTTAAAATTTTCATTTGGCGATAGTTCGTTAAGGTCAAACATACGCGTCGAAAGAACGCATCCTTTATTTTAAAAAAAACAGCAAAATCTGTATTCTTAATTTATTTTCATATTCTTTATAGTCCAACATCCTCCATCCGTCAAAATTTCATGGATTTTTTACAGTGACTTGTACATTGCAATGTCAGATGAAGTACAAATTTTTGTGGGTTCGTTCATTCCCATGAATTTTGTTTTGCAAATTCAAATTTAAATAAATATTTTCTTACAATTATTCTTATCGAAAAACAAAACAATTATTACAGTAAGGTCTTTGAACATTCTAGTATTTATATATGTGGATGAAAAGGATAGCTAAAACATTGAACTATAAAAAAATATTCGTTGAAGTCTAGTTGGTCAAAAATTCAGAACTTTGATACTGTGTCTCTCATTCCCATGAACGACTACAGTAATGAAAATAATTCGTATATTTGTAAATATGATCATTTATAACATACTAAGTTTATTTTCAATTTGAATTTACAGTTTTTGAGAAACAAATAAAAATATACCAAAAAACACACTTTTTGGTATATTTTTATTTGTTTCTCAAAAACTGTAAATTCAAATGTAAATTAATTTTAGTATGTTATAGACGATTATATTTATAAATATACACATTATTTGCATTACTGTAGTCGTTCATGGGAATGTGTGACATATATTTGACTACTTTGAAAATTATGTTCATGTATAATATGTAAACAAAATTTGCTTTTTAAAATTGATTACAAAACTTTGGACTTTTATCTACAAACGTAGGTATAAAACATTATATGTTTCATTTATTATAATAATGATATATTGTTTCAAAAAAGTCATGTTCATCTTGCGCTATCTTCAGCCCGTATGGTTCACCTTAACTATGAATTTTATAATAAAAGTGTCAATACAAAATAATATGTTCAAAACTAAAACTGCATCAAATGAGCATGAACATAACTGTTGATAGTATAAATTGTATTGTACATTAAGGTATAGAAGTGTATGACAGGGTTCTTCGAGAGACTATGTGGGATGTACTTATAGAGTACGGTGTGGATGGTAATTTGTTGGGAGCGATTCGAGCGTTGTATGAATTGAGAGTTGATGGTAGATTGAGTGATTGGTTTCGTATAGATGTTGGTGTTGCACAGGGTTGTGGAATGTCTCCTAGGTTGTTTAATTTGTACATGGATGTGTTGTTACGAAAGGCATTGAATGGCACGGATGGTGTACGTATTGGTGGACGTATAGTGCCTGCGTTAACTTATGCGGATGATGTTGTTGTGTTGGGTGAAATTGAGGAGCAATTGAGAAGAATGATTGTGAGCATAAATGAAGTAGGGAAAGGTTTAAATCTGCTATTCAATGTCGATAAATGTAAAGTGTTGGTGTTAGAGAAGAATGATTTGATGACTGATTGTAATGTTTCAGTGAATGGTGTGAGACTGGAACAAGTAAATAAAATTGTATATTTGGGTGGTATGTTCTCGAGGGATGGACGTATTGACCGGGAGATTGAAAGGCGAGTGTCTGCAGGGTGCAAGGTATTGGGTGCTCTGGGTACATTTGCTCGAAACGTGAATGTATCTAGAGATGCTCGATTGAGTGTTTATAATGGTGTGATAGTGGCTACATTGATGTATGGTTCTGAATGTTGGGTGTGGATGAAGAAGCATGAACGACGTATAACTGCTGTAGAAATAAGATATTTGCGAGGAGTATGTGGGTATACGAGACGTGATCGTATCCGGAATACATTGGTGTATGATAAGTGTGAGATTGATAAGCATGTTGTTAAGAAAGTTGGAGTGTGTGTTGCACATGTTGAGCGAATGTCGAATGAAACTAATATATGTGGGTGAAGGTGACCGATTGCGCGGGCGTCCGAGGAATAACTGGTTGGGTATGATTGATGGTTTATTGCGTGAACGAATGATTCCGAGTGTGAAGAATAAACGAGCATGTATGAATGTGGACGAGGCGAAAGTGGTGTGTCATAATAGGAATGTTTGGAGGAGATTGATTGTTGGTTGACTGCGTTTCTGGGTTCGTGCTACCCCACTTAGTGGGATACAGCGTGATGTTATGTATGTATGTATGTATGTTCACGATCCTAATATATGGATGGTTTTATGCATTTCTACATTATTTGAATTGTAATATAAATTAATTTTGTTCATTTTTCACATTATTTGCGCACTTTCCCTAATGGCGGGAGAGAAAGTGTACCAATCTCCCGTAGATATGAAATTGGCTGTTTCTGTCATGTCACGAGTTCCTCTTTTGGTCGTGAAAAAATTATGTATTATTATAGCTAAAAATTAATTGTTGTATAAAATGGTAAATGTACCTATACATGATTAATGAGAAATAATTTAAACAAGACAATAATCATTTATGTCAAATATCATCATTTTGGGCAGTTTGAATTGTATGTCTCTCCATAAATAGCTAAAAATAATAAATTTTGTTTTGTGTCTATCTCATTACAAAAATGTAATGCATTAATTAATTTTAGATTATTTGATGCAGATTTTGCTTATGATCTTTTTTTTACACTTTTGTTATAAAATTCATAGGGAAAGAACTATCGCCTATAGAAAATTCTTACATAGTACTTCCCATGTCCTATAACAGTGATTTTTATAACAAGACACTAAAGTATAATTTTTTAATACGAATAAATCATAGGAGTAATAAAAAATGCTTTATATTTTTTCCGAAATCGGTAAATTATTACTTAAAAACATGAATAAACAGCATTAGGTATTTGTAAAACGTCAGCTAGCTGTTGCGACGGGGATGGCTGTGATAATAAAAGTACTGGTAAACTGTGAAATTTGGTTATAATTTTCATTATTTTTTATTCATTCTTAGACGTGTTCTGCATGTGATCTGCATTAAATCCGATAAATTATTTTGAAAAGTAAATAATAAATAAATTCTCCAACAGTATTATAGAATAATTTGTTTGTTATTTTAGGTTTGTAGTTCAAGTTTGTCATAAGAGTCTGTAAAGTTAAATTTTGACATTACAAGTCTTTAAAGTTTTACTTTAGCTACTATTTTGGCTAACTTTACGAAGTAAATGTTTCATAATTTTCTTTAAAATACAAGAAAGTTAACAAATATAAATCTATAGCTGTCAAAATTGTCCTAGAAGGAAATGTTTGAAACACCTGATAAAATATAAATAAGGGAAGAGAGGTCACACATTGGCTAATCTTAGATCTGTGACCATCAGTAGTAAATCGATTAGCTGATTACGACTTGGGAGGATGAAATAATTGAATGAAGACTTATCTCTGGACGTGCCACCATTACAGACGAAGACACTGTTTGTTATAGAATGTGCATGTTAGAAAGAGCTGACCCTCAACAGCAGCAGCGAGTGCAGATGCAATGACGGAGGGTGTGCATGCCACTGCCAGCTTTACCTCTTTGGAACGAGATTATCGTCTCGCTCAGTTCCTCGATCATGTGCACGCGCCGACCCTTGATCCCCATTACTACACAACAACATCACATTAACAACCTCAACACACTGCCTCATGGAACCCTATATTTCAAATTAAATACAATTGTCATGAATACAACTTAACATGTGTTATCTGTAACCAAAGAATCAATGTTACGTAATAATACTTTTCATAAAACTACAACTGGTTTGGAGAAAATTACTTTACACAAATTTAAATGCAAAGAGAGTTTCAGGAAAAAATACTTGAAAGAAAATGGCATGTTAAAATATTATTGAAGTAATCAGAAACGCTTTTTACCTCCCGCCTACCTCTAGGTAAGGGAGGTATTGTTTTTGGTCAGAAAATTGGGTAGTGAGTTTTTAATGAATAAGCACGTTTTAGGGTCCCTACAATACGATTTTACTATTTTCGCGATGATATCTGTATGTATATATGTATATGTATGTATGTATGTATGTATGTGTGTGTGTGTGTGTGTGTGTGTGTGTGTGTGTGTGTGTGTGTGTGTGTGTGTGTGTGTGTGTGTGTGTGTGTGTGTGTGTGTGTGTGTGTGTGAGTGTGTGTGTGTGTGTGTCTCGATGATGTCTGTATGTATGTATGTGTGTGTGTAGTCTGTGGCAATTTTTTCGTCTCGCATAACTCAAATACTATAATACCAAAAAATACAATTTTTTGAATTATTGCTTCTTATATTTAAATGAAGAGCTGATTAGATTTTGGATAAAATTGGTCAACCGGAAGTAGCAGTTTACTTAAAGCCCTTAACAGTTTTTTGTGAAAAACACGGTTCAATTTAATTTTTCAACAATTTATGTTATTTTGAAAGTTGAAGAATATTTAATTTTACATGGGTTTTGATTACACAAATTTTACTAATTTTCATTAGATTTAGAGATAATGAAATATAAAGAAATTAGATTTCACAAATCTTGCATTCCTAGTACACCATGAAAACATTTAAAAATTTCTTCGAAATGTGACACATGTCATTGTGATTGTAAAACTGTTTTCTTAGTGAAATATATGTCAAAAAATTCAATAAATATACGAAAGAATATTAAAATTCTCAAATATAAATAGAAAATAAACAAATAAGAAGGTATGTTTCTGTATCATCAAATACTATTTTGTACCGTTTAAGAGTAGTATTGGGCGGGAGGTTATGTGCTGAACACATCAGATTTTTTCAATTTAAGGTCAAACATACGCGTCGAAGAACGAATCCTTTATTTAAAAAGAAAACAGCAATTTCTGTATTCTTCATTTATTTTCATGTTCTTTATGGTCCAACAACCTCCATCCGTCAAAATTTCATGGATTTTTGACAATGACTTGTACATTGCAATGTCAGATGAAGTATATATTTTCGTTGGGTTCGTTCACTCCCATGAATTTTGTTTTGCAAATTCAAATTTAAATAAATTATTTCTTACAATTATTCTTAACGAAAAACAAAACAATTATTACAGTGAAGTCTTTGAACATTCTAGTATTTATATATGTGGATGAAAAGGATAGCTATGACATTAAACTATAAAAAAATATTCGTTGAAGTCTAGTTGGTCAAAAATTGAGAATTTTGATACTGTGTCTCTCATTCCCATGAACGACTACAGTAATGAAAATAATTCGTATATTTATAAATATGATCGTCTATAACATACTAAGTTTATTTTCAATTTAAATTTACAGTTTTTGAGAAACAAAAATATACCAAAAACATACTTTTTGGTATATTTTCATTTGCTTTTCAAAAACTGTAAATTCAAATGAAAAATAATCTTAATATGTTATAGACGATTATATTTATAAATATACGAATTATTTGCATTACTGGAGTCGTTCATGGGAATGTGAGGCATATATTTGACTACTTTGAAAATTATGTTTATGTATAATTTGTAAACAAAATTAGCTTTTTAAAATTGATTACAAAACTTTGGACTTTTATCTACAAATGTAGATATAAAACATTATATGTTTCATTTATTATAATAATGATATATTGTTTCAAAAAAGTCATGTTCATCTTGCGCTATTTTCAGCCCGTATGGTTGACCTTAAAATATTATTGAAGTAATCAGAAACGATTTTATCAATTTAACTATACAGTTTGTTTCAATTTCGAAGATCGGTTAAATTAATCATAAGTTTTCACTCTAGTAGGACAAGTTAAAATTGGTTTAGTTTTCCTGAAAAAATGAATCGTTTCACTAAATACGAACAAACCAATTTCCGTTGATTTATTCATTTTTAAATCATTTCTCAACTATCGCATATTGTGAAAAATGTTTCAAACAAAAACGATACATATTTTTACCACAGTATAATAATTCACACGGTAACGACACTATATAAAATGGATTTTAACTTTGAACATGAACACACAAAATTAATTCGCTTTGGCAGAAATGAAAATGAAATAATAGAAGAGAAGATGAGAATGAAAAATAAAAATTGTACAAATAATATTTTTCGATAAACTTGGCAAAAATAAAACTATGCAAACCAGTTTTTTTTTGTAGATTTTAAGACAATAATAAATAAAACTTTGATTCTTTGGTTATAAAAATATACATATTTCCTGGGTATGTTGTATAAAATAATTGATGTAAAATGAGTATAATGTGTCATCATACCTTTGCCGGAATCAGCGTTGCGGATAACAACCTCGTCCTTGCAGTAGTTCTTTCCAGGTATACGGGTAGGCTTCACGAACTTCCCAGACGCCTTCATGATCTCGCCGGGGCCCAGCAGCGGGGCGGAGCCCGCGTTCATGCACTCGCTCAGTGAGACGTTCGAAATTGATTCGCTTAGTAACGATACCGTGTCGTTCTGAAATCATTTTACATAACCTCACTTTCAACACGACAAGTTGTAATGTTTCTTAAATAGTTATTTACGTAATCAGTTATGAAAAGTGCGATATTGTTTAACGAGATGTAAGTTTTGCAAATTATGCGAGGTAAACAATATCGCTTTTCATAACGTATTACCTACAATATTCCGTTATTTCATTTCTCTGCCTTCCAAATTATTTATTGTTAATATTTGACAAGCAATAAATTATTTTTTTGCCGATTGACATTAAAGATGACATTTCACGAACTGCTAACAGTCTGTAAAGTACCGTAGCGGAGGAGAATGAAAGTTATATTTTTACCTCCCGCTACATCCTGTAAGGGAGGTATAGGAATCATGATAAAAATTGTGTAGTGAGTTTTCAGTGGATGAGCACGTTTTAGGGTCACAAGAATAAAATTTTAATAGTTTCGCGATGATGTCTGTATGTGTGTCTGTCTGTCTGTCAGTCTGTGTGGATCTTTGGAGTTACGGTTTCTCAAAAACTACTAAACTGCAAATTTTGATATTTTGTATATATCAATTGTATCCTCTTTGGAAGAGCTGATTAGTTTTTGGTGATAATCCAATAACCGGAAGTGGTAGTTTACTTGAAGCCCTATCAAGTTATTTTAAAATATCTCAATAAATTATGGTTTAATGACAATTTTGTTATTAGAATAATGTTTCAAATATTATCTACACTCATTGTCTGTCACCATCTGTGAATTACAACACGTTAAGAAAAATTATATTTTGATATTGTCGTTTAAATCTGCTAACCTGTGTTTTTTTAAACAAACCAAACAACGGTTAAAAAATGTCATTTGTTGACATGTGTCATAATGTTTTGAAGGGATGAGCGTTTCTTGATAGTGGTGGTCTGTGTTTCTGCATTGTTCGATAAGAAATATGTGGCGGGAGGTATTGTGCTGCCCACAACAGATTTTTAATATGGAAAATATAATTTTGGGTAGACAGTGGAACAAAACAAGTTATTGTTTTTTTTTTTATTGGTACTCCTGTCAACAATGGCTTTACATCCACAACAATTGTTGACAAATTGATGACAAGAGTATCAATAATAACATCCATAACTTATTTAGTTCAACGGCCTACCAAAAATTATATTTTCCATATTAAAAATGTTGGCTATACATTCCAATAAAAAAGTACCCTTTTCCATTCAAGAAAATATGACTTTCATTCCACATCCTCTTAATAATTTTATTTTACCGACCGTACAATTATGTCCCCCTCCTTGTTATATAAGACTGTGTATTTATTTTTTCTCTAAAGTTATTCGTTAGCCAGTAAAAACTCACCCAGTATATTTTAGTTTCATCAATCTTTCATTCGACATTCGCTCAAGATGTCCAAACAACCTCAAGTGACTAGCTCCCACTTTTTAGACAGCATTCTTCTCAATCTCACACTCACCATACACCAATGTATTCCAGATACGATCACTCTCCTCTCAAATACCTCATTTCCACAGCAGTTATACGTCGTTCATGCTTCTTCATCCACACCCAACATTCACTAGGCACTAACACACCATTATAAACACTCAATCGAGCCCCTCTAGATACATTCACGTTCCGAGCAAATGTACCCACAGCACCCAATACCTTGCATCCTGTAGACACTCGCCTTTCAATCTCCCTGTGTACTTACGTCGAGATGACCCTTCTTCTTGTAATACTGACTCATGACGTCAGTTCCCTTCCACTGATTTGCGCGCAGCTCTATAAGTTCCAGCAGATGTAACCGCGAATGGTAATCGAGCTGTTCCTCATCTTGGGAGCTGTTTCTGAACACGACAAACGCGCGGTCCAACTGCTCTTTGTAGAGGACCTCCAGACATGCGCCGTACACCTAACAAAACAAGAACTTTTACTCTTCACCACAAACAAAATTCATTTATAGTTCGAACTCAACACCAAATGTATTCGAAATCACAAGAGAAATATAAATTGTCGATAAATTGTTACATCATCTATGTATCTGTACTCTTAGGTAAATAATAATTTTTAGTTAGATATTTATAAGATTTATTGTCTTAATGGGATCAAAATACTTTTAATGCACTTGCATGAACCATAATGAAAATATTTTTTATCCAACACCTCTCAATAAATGCTCTATAACTATGGCGATTATAAACAAGGAAAGTAATAGTTTACTCTCAAGTGGGTATAATTTTGAGAAAAGTCACTAGTGGGTATTTTTGTATTTATAACAATAATAATAACACACAACACATTGGTAACTACTTCGATTGACATTTTAATTTAGAAAATTTAAAGCATATGTCACTGTCAAATAATATTTCTTTAATAAATTTTTCTTTTATTAAGAAGTGTTGGATAAAACGTTATACTTCACACGTGGGCAAAGTGGAATTACCCACTCGATAAAATTATCTCACTCAGCGTTCGGCTTCGTGAGCTAAAATTTCTCTCGTGGGTAATTCCTTACTTTGCCCACTTGTAAAGTAAATAACTATTATCCAACACTTCTCAATAATTGCTCTATAACTATGGCAATTTTAAACAAGGAAAGTAACAGATTACCCACTAGTGAGTGTAATTTTGAGAAAAGTTACTAGTATTTATTTTTATTTATAACAATAATAATAACACACAACACCTTGGTAACCACGTCGATTGACATTTTAATTTAGAAAATTTAAAGCATATGTCACTCTCAAATAATATTTCTTTAATAAATTTTGCATTTATTAAGAGATGTTGGATAAAACGTTATACTTCACTCGATAATATTTTCACACTCAGCCTTCGGCTTCGTGTACTAAATTTCCCTTACTTTGCCCACTTTTAAAGTACATATCCATTAACCATATTCGTAATATTGAATGTGTAATGATTAAAAGCAATCCGTCCAAGTTTCTAACAAAGTTGTTATTGTAACAACTTGCTAATGGTGACAAAATCACATCTAAAATTCATGTTTTATGGCGAATATTTTATTAGCTGTCAAAAATCAATTCATTTTTGTTACAAATAGCAAGTTGTTACTGTAGCAACTTTTCCCGACAATTCAATTACTAGTTGACTAGTTTCTTTTACGCGGACTAAAAATTAGACCTGTTTCAATGTTTAATGAAAATATGTTTATTTGACGCAGGTTAATTAATTCTGAACCGCGCATAAAATATTGTTATAATGGGAAATTTCGTAATAAATAATATATTCAGTTTCAGTACACTCGAAAATATATAACAATATTTTATGCGCGGTTCAGAAATAATTAACCTGCATATATAACAGAAAATTAACAGATCTAGCCCACGTAAAAAATCTAATCTAATTGAATATTGTTTTTAATTAATGTACATTCAATATTATAAATATGGTTGAAAAATATTTTCATTATAGTCCATGGAAGTCGTAGGTGCGGATTTACGAAAAGTATAGACAAATTATCATTTACCTAATAGTACACTAATTCAACTTGTATAACAACAATAACAGCGTGGAAAAACAATAATTGTATTTGATCATAGCATATTTTTCAAGTGGAATACATTTGAGGTTAGGTTATCAAGTGAGCTTGAAAAGTTTATTTACCTTAAGATGCTGGCACATGTTCAATATACTGTCCTGTATTTTGCCATCGTATCCCGAGGTTAACAGTGTGGAAACCTGCTCGATGGCGTGCATCACATTTTCAACTATAACATACATTCCGGTATTCTACTTGCACACTAATTGTACCTACAATACACCTCAACTAACTACTACCCCCACTTATTCTTTAATTTTATAAGGTGTGTTACCAACATAAGAATAAAATATTATTATGCAATTTGTCAATTTTTTTTAATAGAATATTTATATTGCAACAATAAAGACAAAGACAATTATTTTACAGCCCTAATACAAAATCGAAAAAAAATGAGTTCATAAAATAATAATTTTTTTCTGACAATTTATAGTACAATTTCAGAAGTACCAACATATCAGCTGTGACCTATGCTACTAATATTTTTGATTAATAATATTGTTTATGGCTTCTCTTGTAAAATTGTACACCATTTTCGCTTAATAAACAGCACCAAGCTTGAAAAATATACGTGCAAAAATGACATTAACTCAAAATATAACAAGTTTCACTGATTGACAACGATTAAAATCCCCAAGAATAACCTAAAAATTGTCGAACATTCTAATGCCTGTTTTACACGACGCAATTTATTTGGTTAATAAATTGGCCAAGTTTTCTTGTCAATTTGTTGTATTTGAGTAAATAAAAACCTGTTATATTTTTCGACAAATTTTTAAACAACTCTAGGGGATTTTAGTTACTGCTATTCAGTGAAACTTGTTATTTGTGTACGTATATTTTTCATTTTTGGTGTTTACTACAAAAACCATAAATATTTTAATATTTTTACATGAACAATAATATCAAAAAACTAAAATTATTATTAATTTTAATTAGTATTACTAGCATAGGTGACAGCTGGAGTAATATATTTGTTCTTAGCAAAGTCGTGTTCACCATGCTAGAAATCGAATTCTCAATTATACTTCTATATCAGAAACAGTGAACTTGTATCTACAGATGTCAGGTTAGTCCAATTTATAATGTTAATTTCAGTCATTTCTACCAGTAATAAAAAAAAAACTATTAAAATAGGTACATATATATAAAATTAAGTTTCAGAAACTGTTTGAAAATACTCATTTTCAGTCTTGATTTAAAATCAGTTTGTGCAACCCTAACGTTTCTCAAACAATAAACGTCAAAATTTTAATTTGGCAACATGTAAATAAAGTTAGCAACTTGTACAAAAAATGGGACAAAACGCATTTTTTTCATTCTAGTTTATTAGATTTTTTTCGTACGAGTCTTTAGCCGGCAAAAATTAGGGACTTTTGTATTGATAGGGTTGATATCAACTTTCTAAATAGTTCTTTTTTTTTTGTAACGAATCGTGGATTTTTCTGACAATAAATTATTGATAACATTCTTAGCAACTTCTTTTTATATAGTAAAATATCAACGAAATGTTTCTAATTTTTTCAAGAAAACAAATGAATTATTTACCAACATATTGACAAATAATTTTTTTATAAAATCGACAGGAATGTGTATGACACATCCAGAACCTGTCAGCTTGTCAAAATATATAAAAGGGCAGTTTCTGGACTAGTAAAACTAATAGTTATATTCTGTACAACTACCCAAACATTAAAGCATTTCTAAATAAGAAACCTACAATGCTTTGATGTCAAATCTATTTCAAGATTGGTGAAGATTTGTCAACCCACACTTTTGTTACGTATTGACAGATACCAGAATAACTATCAACTGTCAATCTATAATATCACTTAATCTAATCATCACTGATATTAATCTACTTAGATAAACACCGATCACGGAACATACTCAACTGATTCCGTGAGGTAAAATGCCAGCTAAGTAACAGATACAAATGATATAGTGTGAAGCAACTCTACGAAAAGATAAAACGAGCACAGTTTGCGAGTTGTAGTTGTCAAAACGTACCAGTGTTCAGTTGTCCCTCCTGCCTCAGTTTACTAACAAGAGCTGTTGAGGTTGAGTTGAAAGCATATGGTAGATCTTGCTTTTTGGAAGATCTAGCTAGCCTTGCTGAAATGCCTATGGAAGTTGCCATAACTTTCCTGCAATGCAAATAATGACATTCAATGTGCCAATGTTACTACTGTCCTACAAAAATATGTCAACAATTAACCAATGACTCATCATTCAAACATATTTTTTTAAATTGAAAAAGACAAAGACTATTACGTATTTAGATTATTAGTTATGTATTATTCTAAAATTACCTTTGTGCACACGCGAAAATGTCGCGAGTGCAAAAAATTCACAATATTTTAAAATAAAGAACGCAAATCAGTTGGAAGAAAGTAGGAAGTGTACAGTCAACAGTGTAAAAAAAAGAAATGAAGATCATTAATTATTTTTGTTGATTTTTATTGTAATGTCAATTAGTATTTTGTTTATTTTTATATAATTATTCCAAATATAAAAGATACATAATAAGTAAATGTAATAAACGAATAAATTAATTTGTAAAATAAAATAACTAGTGACATCTTTTGCGGGTT
This sequence comes from Poecilus cupreus, assembly GCA_963942605.1. NCBI lineage: Eukaryota > Metazoa > Arthropoda > Insecta > Coleoptera > Carabidae > Poecilus > Poecilus cupreus. The sequence goes on from OZ012719.1 coordinate 19,100,985, forward strand.
ATATGAGCTACAACAGTTGGTAATACAGATTTGAAGTGACCTTTCGACTAATATGGCAGCCAGCTGTTTTGAAATGTCAACATCGAACGAAAGCGATGAAACAAATTGATTTCTGATACATTTGTAAGTAAATTTCATACTGCACATTTTGCACCTACTGTGGTGTAAAAGAGGTGCACTGATTTGTGCAAAATGTCGCTTCGCGCACTTGGTAGTCGTCTGTTCAAACATGGTACAGCCATCGTACGTACTTTGTACAAACGAGAATTCAACACAAGTACAATTGCTGAAAACGTTAAACCTGTAAGAGACGTTGCTGTCGTACCACAGCAGATCACCGCAAGAAACTTTGCTCTTCGAAATGTCGGTTTACAAGTTGGTTTGCATGCCAGAAGACTTTTTGTTGATAGCGTTCTCAACAGGGTTACAAACTCCTTGGCGGCAGAGTTACGCAAAAAGGCTGCAAGACGGTAAGCTGAAATAATTATGGATACTTTTGAGGGTTTTATATTTATTGGTGGCTTTAGAATGCTTTTTGGCGACTCTGGGCCATTTTTTGCTCTGGTTGGAGTAAGTTTGGCCTCCGGAACGGGAATCTTAACGAAGGATGATGAACTGGAAGGCGTCTGTTTGGAGATTCGAGTAAGTACAAAATATCTAAACAGGTTTTAACAGTACAAAGTAGAAAAGGGAATAGGTAAAAATTTACAGTAATATATAAAATATGGAAGTCAAAATTGTCACTAGTGAATTTTCAACGAATAACAACATATTGGTGTCTCTAGAATATGATTTTTATTATTTTCACGACGAATGTCAAATTTCAAATTAAGATTTTATATGTTTGTTACGAGGTGATTAGATTTTAATAGCAATCCATTAATCGGAAATAATACTTTTTTCAAGTCTTATCAGGTTCTATAAGCATAATCTGTAAAGTTGATAGAAAATATGTAAAAATATTTGCATTAAAAAAGCAATTATTATAATATGATAAACGTGAATTTAAAAGAAGATTGTATGGAATAATAAAATTATACTAATATGTTTGTAAATTTAATTCACTATGAAATTTCTTTGCCCTCAGATCTCGTTAAATTTAAGTTAGATAGCGCGTTTTTAGTTTTTTGAGTTTATAGACCAATTTCTCAATGATGTCTGTGTGTGCGGATGGATGGATGGTTGGATGAATGTCCGTGTAAAAGAAACATGAAATTTATAAGTTTCTTGAAAATACGAAGAATTGAGTTAATTTTGATTGAAATTGAAAGGAAGAGGAAGTTTACTGGACACAAAACAATAATGTAACAGTGAACTTTGTCAGTGTATAGTTACCTGCTGATTCACTGCAGTACGCCTCTCGGAGACAACCTGAAGAGGGACACAAAGTATTAACGACCAATAGTGAATTTGTGTAAATAAATATAAATGTATATTGTATCGAACGGTAACCAAAAATGAAACAATTACAAAGACTCTCCATTTTGGAAAACTCATAGCTACTGCTATCAAGTTGATGTGACATCATCGGCTGTGTCTGCAAATATCAAAGGAATTTCTCTGCACACGCAATAATTACAATTGATATTTGTACAACCGCGGTTGTTGAACTAAAAACTCTGACAAAATAGTATTTAATGATACAGAAACATACCTTCTTATTTGTTTATTTTCTATTTATATTTGAGAAATTTTATTTTCTTTCGTATATTTGATTGATTTTTTGACATATATTTCACTAAGAAAACAGCTTCATAATCACAATGACATGTGTCACATTTCGTAAAAAATTGAAAAATTTTAAGTGTTTTCATGGTGTACAAGGAATGCAAGATTTATAAAAATTTATAAAATTTTAATTTCATAATATTTGATTATCTCCAAAACTAATGAAAATGAATAAAATTAGTGTAATCAAAACAGATGTAAAATTAAATATTATACAACTTTAAAAATAACATAAATTGTTACAAAATAAAATTTAACTGTGTTTTTTTACCGAAAACCGTTAAGGGCTTCTAGTAAACTGCTACTTCCGGTTGAACAACTTTATCCAAAATCTAATCAGCTCTTCATATAAATATAAGAAGCAAAAATACACAAAATTATATTTTTTCGTATAATAGCGAAGTGTCAAAAATATGTGTCGTTTGAAATATAAAGCAATATTTGTATTATTAGTTAGAAAGTTTTAAAGACTGAATATTAATTAATACCTATTTTAAAATAAAATTATAGTTACAATGGGAATAAAAAATTTAACAGATTTAAAATATATATGCCAAATAATTGTTAAAATAAAGTTGTACGCAAAGTACAAGTTTCTCATTTTATATGTATAAGAAAGTGGTATAGTGCCCACACCAGTTTTTTATTATTGTAATCAGGACTATGTTGTAATCAGTATATTGTTGTAATCAATATATTGTTGTCAATACATAGTTGTAATTAATCCGGTTTTTTCATTTCATTCAAAATCAACTCAACACTGTGTACTCGAATGAAACTTGTAAATTCCAAGTGTCGTTAACATGTCTTGTCTCGTTCATGAGATTTGTGCATCCATTCATTCTCGAACACATTGAGAAATTGGTCTTAACGGATTCAATGAAACTCACAATATGTATTTTCTCAAAAATATATACTTTGTATAAGAAAGTAAAAACTGATTTTATTCCTACAAATTTGTCCATTCAGGAAGCAGTATCAAAACTAAAATGGCCCACAACCGACTACACCCTCGACGAATCCTCCCTGGAGTCAACCCCACTCACCCTCTCCGACCTGGAGCTGTCCACCCCCATCGCCAAGGGCTGCTCGGCGGTGGTGTACGGTGCGCGCGTGGTGTCTGAGCCGTGCGCGGACCCGCGCCCCCAGGAGGACACAGTCCGCGCAGAGGTTACCACCGACGCCAACACCACGGAGATCACCACTGAGATCCGGGACTCCATCACCGGGTACCCGCTCGCTGTGAAGATGATGTTCAACTATGATGTGCAGTCCAGTGCCATGGCTATCCTGAGGGCGATGTATCGGGAGACGGTGCCGGCTAGGCGGTATTATAGTCCGGTTACTGTTTCGAATTGGGAACTTGAGTAAGTATATTTTATTATTATTTTAAAGGGGGAAACCTAGTTTAGGAGAAAGATTTTGTAGCATTTTTCGCGAATTTTATTAACAATGAAGAGAATATTTTAATAATTTAATACTTTTTTCAAGTCAATTCTGCCGGAAATAGCAGAGCTATTTGTGGGAAATGCGGAAGTCACAATTTCCATCTAAAATCAATATGATTTTGTAACTTCATTAACAACATATTTTTTTATGAATATGAACTGCCAATCTCGGTGGCGTAGTGGCTATGTCACTAGCCTAGCACGCCAGGGGTCGTGGGTTCGAATCCCACTGAAGAGCATGGTCGTTTGTGTTGTTCACATAATTTCATAATCACTCAGTCATGAGGTGGCATATGACGATAGTAGTTAGTCCGCCTTCATCTTCATAAATAAAAAAAAAAGAATATGAACTAAACTCCAATCGAAAAAATTGAAAGTTGCATGTTTTAAAGGTGTTTTAACAAAATGCTATGATTTTTCACCATTTTTTTTGCATTTAATAGATATTTATATACCAAAGCCCGGTTGCACCACGATACTTAACCCTCTATTGCATACTGTTCCCGATCGGGAACATAAAATTTAAAATTCTTCTTTTCTTTTCTTATGCAGTTTACTTTCATGACAATCATGTTGTAGCATTTGGGAACATTATATACACTTTGTCAATTGCCAATTAGGTTATTTCTCCTAATTTAAGTAACATAAAAAAAATATTTTAAGTGAAAAAAGGATAATTACAGAAACTGAGATAGAAAATGTAAAATTTGAAGGAAGCAGCTTATTACCTGCTGATATATTACACCTTTACAAAATTTCCAAAATTTTTTTTATGTGATGTTTTCCTAGAAGAGGTTGTTTATCAAACAATTTTGTATAGTACGCAAACACGACCCAATAGACCAAAGTTCTATTGTAAGTTGAATTTGTTCATAATGTTTCCAATAGTGAACAAAACTTAAAAATTTATATAACACACTTACTTTAAATATATGAATATTTCTTTTGTATAAAATAATTTTTTTGAGCCCTTATTTAAAAAAAAAAATTCATGCAATAGAGGGTTAAGATATTAATGTCGGATTAAATTAGTGAATACTTTGTTGCACCAATCTACATTAACGTTAATGTTACATTAAACGTACCATTAAATTAAGTCCCCATTTTTCTGTACTTAAATTTTTAACGTAGCATTAATATTTGACATGTTCTGTTTTGTTTTTGTTTTGTTTATTGGTTTTTTTTTTTAAATATAATATTTTAAAAGAAATGTCATCATCTGAAGATGAAATTTTATTACTAGTGAAATGTTCCTATACCGTTTATTAAATTGGTATTTTCCTAGTGTCTTGTTTGTCGTGATGTGTAATTTGGTTGTTTGCAGTTTGATGTCGCGTACGGTGCATCTGTCGCCGCACCCGAACGTGGTGTCGATGTACTCGGTGTTCACGGCGCCTGTGCCCCAGCTCCAGGGCGCCGCGGCGCTCTATCCCGCTGCGCTGCCCCGGCGCCTCCACCCCGACGGCTCTGGCCGCAACATGTCGCTCTTCCTCGTCATGAAGCGGTAATTTTATATATATAAGTTGTTCGGAGATTTTAGTTTTTATATTTCATAACCGAGAAAATTAATCAAATTTACGAACAATTATATGATAAACTGTCAAAAATAGTTTATATTTTACCGGTTTCAGGAGATTAAACCTGTTTACATGCATAAATGTAGGCAGGGTAAGTATGTCATAACTCCATGCTGTACTGTATTACAGTAATATTACCATACTGACCTGTCAAAACAATTAGGAAAATGAAAATAAAAACAATAATATTATTTATTAATACATACGAAATTAAGCTATTCAGAGATTCACCTGCTGCGTTCCAAATATTTTCATGCAATTCAGCATCGACAAAATCCACTTTTTATCTATTGGGATCTGACATGGGGGCATTAGGACTGTTCGCGTATAAAATATAGAAAATAAGTCTCACGAGTAATAATGTTTACGAATGCGCTACAACGGATCATGCAAACTAAATTTTAAAGAAACTCAACGCATTTTATATTCTGGACAATTAATTAAATACGGGAATAAATTAAATGAAAGTGGCAGTGGCTGTGGGTGTAGTGTATGTCAACGTCGAATTTAAGAGGTGATCCCCATCATATTAATAGGAAAATTGCGAGATGAACAAGTGATGAGTGTTGTTTGTTCCTGCATTACTGGTTTTGGGTGAAAAATGCAAAAACAACGGTTAGTTGTACGTTTCTTGATCTAAATCAACTAAATAAACAAATAACTAAAAATGAACAAACATAAGAAACATTAACTTTCAATGCAGATTTAATTTAATTATGAACTTAGTTAAATAAAAAGTGAAAAGATTTCGGAGCAAATTCCTATTATAACTTAAAATTTTACTTAGATGTACATAACCGTGTGGTACAAAATAATCAGAGCATATTATTTATTGTAAATGCATTCATGTTGTTTACTTGTGTTAGTTTTTTCCAAGGTTTTTTCGCATTCCAAATCCAAATTGGTCTTATAAATGAAACGTTTGTCCAGTTTCTGAAAATAATGGAATGTAACGTCCAGATTTTTACGGGGCTTATTATTACACCCTTTTACTGCACACTACACTTTATTTTTCGTTTTTTCGCGGTGTTTAACTTTTAGCAAAATCGTTATTTTCATTTGACGTAATGTATTTCTAACGGAATCTTCACCCTACTTTGTGTTCGAAAATAAACCGCTAGTTGGCATATCGATACATGTCAGATCCCAATAGCCATTATGAACATATTTGACGTTTAAGTAAAAACAATATTTATAAATATGATACAAAATAAGTGTAACGATGCTGTTACATAAAAACAAACAAACTTACTTGACACCTTCAAAAATATAACAGACGTTATTCATAAAAGAATTTTAAAAAACAGTATTTATTAATGAAGTTAACCTGTTCATATTCTGAAACCGGTAAACTGTTGAACAAACCACGGATGTTATGAGTCATAACAGGCCTTAGATGTCTTCAAACTCATAATTCATAACATCATTAGGAATGTTAATAGCTATTACCACTGTATAATAATGTGTGTGCAGGTACGACACAAGCTTGGCCAGCTACCTCAACGAGTCTCCCCCATCCTCCCGCACCTCCCTCCTCCTCCTAGCCCAACTCCTCGAAGCCGTTGCGCACATCAACGAAGCAGGCGTCGCGCACCGAGACCTCAAATCCGACAACATCCTCCTCGACCTCCAGGAGCACGACGCGCCCATCCTCGTCATCACAGACTTCGGCTGCTGCCTCGCGGACAAAGTCAACGGCCTCCACCTGCCCTACAACTCCATGGAGATCGACAAGGGTGGTAACACTGCGCTCATGGCGCCCGAGGTCATCACGCAGCAACCGGGCACGTTCGCGAGCATCAACTACTCGCGCTCGGACCTGTGGGCGGTGGGGTGCATCGCGTACGAGTTGTGGGGCGCGCCGAATCCTTTCTATGCGGTCACGTCGAGTGGAGGGATGCAGGTGGCAAGGTTGCGGAGCGCGGATTATGCGGAGGAGGAACTGCCGCCGATGCCGGAACAGGTGCCGCCGGTTATCAAGGCGCTTGTTATGAATATGCTGGCGCGTAACCCCAAGAAGGTAATGGATGTTTGAGTGGATGGATGGATGTGTGTTTGTGTGTACGAGAAAAAATAGAAATATTTTTTTTATCATTGAAATAAAAACATTTATAAATATGAAATAAAATAAATACAGGGTGTTCATTTAAAGTGGTACACTATTGCTATTTCGTGAACTATAAGAGCTACGAGGTCGGTTAAATTAGCAAACAATTTCTATATTATAAGGTAAATAAAATGAGCGAAACAAGAATTTTTTTAAATCAGTGGTTCTCAAAATGCGGGGTGCAACTTTCTTATCTTAAATGGCAAACCTATTTTTTTTTTTTTTTATTTGCTTATTCGATTCAGTATTTTTTTCTGATTTCTATGATATTCACATGTAATGACCAAATAATACAAAATATTTGAGAAAAATGCAAAATTAAAATGTATCATTTTTGTTTAAATATGCATAAACAAAAGTTTGCCATGGAAGAAAACAAATAAATCAAATGCAGAAATAATTGAAAAAACTGTAATTATGAGAATAATTATTAATTTTGTTGTTACAATACAGAAATACAGAGGTACACTTCAAAATAGTATATTGAACAACTAGTGTTACAATGACCTTTTTTGTAATACGAGTATTACAATTAGGCATTGTAACACGAGTTGTTCATACTACTTTTCCTATTTCACGTTCATAAATTCAATAAAAATAAAATAAAATTGTTCGGCATGTTTACTATACCACTGGTCACCAAGGAGCTTTGCCCGCGGGGCCTATCGTGTCCCAGGCCGCAACCCCGACGCAGGGCCTCCGATTCAATAATTTTACGTGAGCAATGACAGCCCCAAGTTTGACAAACTGTCAATTTTACAAATAATAAATTCCCCAAAAACAGTTGCACAAAATTCAATTTTGTAGCATTGTTTTTGAGAAAAACAGTGTCACAAAATTGACTTTGTGTACGTGAAATAGGAAAAATAATATTAAAAATTGTTTGATTGATTTGTTTTCTTCCATGGCAAACTTTGTATATGCTTTAAATAAAAAGATATATTTTTAATTTTTCTCAAATATTTTGTATTATTTGGTCATTACATGTGAATATCATTGAATTCAGAAAAATACTGAATCGAATAAGCAAATAAAAAAAATAGGTTGTCATTTAAAATAACAAAGTTGCATTTTGAGAACCACTGGTATAAAAAAATCTTGTTTCGCTCATTTTAATTGTCTTATAATATAGAAATTGTTTGCTAATTTAACCGACCTCGTAGCTCTTATAGTTGTCGAAATAGCAATAGTGTACCACTTAAAATGAAATTATTTGAAATAGGAAATATAATTTATGATTATTTAATTTCGATTTGTATAATTTTGTTTATTTTTCTCACACTGGTCGATGAGCATCGATTCTTCGATGAAACAACAGAACGAATCTGCCTTTTAAGATTTTTAATTTCATCAACGATTATTACAGGAAATTTCTCTGTGTCAATAAAAGTTTATGTAAAATGAGACACAAAACGTCTGAAATTAGACACATTGGTTTCATTGATGCTCATTGATGAAAAATAGAGGAGCCTATATTTTTCGTCGATATCGGGTTCGTTCTGTTGTTTCATTGATGCTCATCGACTAGTATGTCATAGGCATTACTTTTGTGACATCTCTTTCTCCCTTTCCTATCTCTTTTCTTTTTACTAATTTTAACTTTTTCTAAATTTATAATTATACAAAAATAACACTCTTGCAATGTGTATTTATTTATTGAGCGAAGTGTGGCATTTGATATTTTTTGACATGTAACATTTCAGTAGAGTTACCAATCTTACAAATATAAATTGTACTGCTCTATTGTAACACTCGATTGAGCTGTTACGAAACTGCTTTGGGTGTCGTAACAGCTTTGTTATACATAGAAGCAAAATAGAAAAACGTTATTGTGAATCAAATCCTAGTAAAATATTGCTTAGAAGCGATGCAGTACCTTTAAAAAACCAAACTGGTAAAGTCCCAATTTCTATTTGACAGAATAGTTATTTGTTTAACTAGGCACCAAAATACCAGAGAAGCAGAGGTAGTCGTTTTATTAACAAGGCAAAGCCAAAGCAATGAATGCTGCCGAAGCTATAGATCTGTGTTTGGTGCCGAGTTGAACACATAGTTTTTTTGCCGATTTAAAATTAATATTAATTTAGTGATTATTTTATTTTAGATTATCTCTGTCAAATTACGTTGTCATGTATTTAGTAGAACGGTTGCTATGCATTTGTTGGCGTTTTCTATGCGTTTGTAAAGGGTTGCTATTTAATAGTTATTTTTCTACAATCGTTGCACAATATCGACATTGTTATTCCATTTTTGGTTAGGAAATGTTCAAAATTGTCGCTCTAGGGCGACAAAGTGACATATTGTCGCACTAGCGCGACAATAACAAAACAAAAATAAATTAGGTAAAAGAAGTAAATGCTGCATTGGATTTTTCTGGTAATAACCTTGCTATTGCAAATACAGTTGGCATATACGTACATACACTTCAACTTAATCACCATAAACGTATTCACTCTGTAGACTTTATGTCAAATGTACTCCATATGTCAAATGTACTCCATGTGTCAAATTATGATTTCTTTAAAAAAATTTATTTTGTTCATGAACGTTGTCATGATTACGGTGACATGGGTAACTACAATTTTACTGAATTGTTATAGGCGGGACCAAAGATAATTTTGAAAATTAATTTTTTTCTACAGCTTGACATTGTTCAACGATTGTAGAAAAAATATTGTGTGTATCTCGTCGGATAGAGCTTGTTCGGTGCACTCGCCGCGTGCAACAAACAATGCTCTATCCGCACTTGATACACAATAGTTATTTGTTTTGATAGGACGAGTACTCGCATAATAGCAATTTCCGACCGAGGGATACTCAAGATTCTTTAATAAATAAATTTAATACTCATTTCTTAATGATGAAGAATTTTTTTATGTTGCTAACTTCACAATATTTGAATGTCAATTATGTTAATTTTCCAATATCATAACCAAAAATATCTACATATTTTTATTTGGATTTTACACTGCAAATTCAATTATAATTACTTACAAATATGTTTAAAATCCATAAATATTCTGTTTTCTTGCATTGAAAACACGGTTTTTAAGTCAATGTAATACTTTGACATTTTTAGCATTAGAAGTTAGCTAAAACTAGTGAAGTGATGCCAACATATAACCATAAAAAGTTAGCAATTTTTGTCAATCTAGTTCGGCAAAGACATGATTTCCGACCGCTTTAGAGATATGTAATTGTGTCAATGTCGGACGGCGGCGCGAAGAATTATTTTACAGTGTAGGCAGGCAGAAAAGTGACACTTTACATAATGTTAACAGTCTGTAAAGTATAACATTTAATGTCAATCTGCAAAAAAAAACATTCTGTTTCTTTGTGAATGATGATGCTGCCACCTACTGAAACTATACTATCTCCATAGCGCCTGGAGCCCTCCGTAGCCGCCAGCGTATGCCAGCTACTTCTATGGGCCCCCAGCAAGTGGCTCTCCTCCGACGCAAAGCTCCCGTCCAGCACCGAGCTGCTCCAATGGCTCCTCTGTCTCACCACCAAGGTGCTGTGCGAGGGACGACCCCTGTACCCCATCACCAGGGGGCGCCGCACCTACCCGGAGTACTTGCTCATTTCCAGCTTCCTCCGCAGAGCCAAACTCGCCTACGTGCGCTCAGCACTCGGCTTCATACATCTGCATAATGCGGGCTAGGTGGTACACATCATGCACACTGCACTGTTTTCCAATTGCGAGGTAAATTTATTCTTTGTTTTTCGCGCCAATTTTTAAATATAAATTCAAATTATTGTAGTTTTGTTTGTTAGCAGTAGATGGTGTTGAATCACGACAATCAAATGTTGCCTGTCAAATTATTTTACAAAACAAATTTTTACTTGAAACATTCTACTCTATATTCTATAAATATTTTCACAATTTTTAGATGCGCACAATAAATTTAGTAGCCGCTTAATCATTTTACTATTTTTCGGTTTTAAACTTTATGTTATGAAAAAATACTTCAAATAAAACTGGTAAATAATGATTTCTGTTTCAAGCATTTTTTATAAAATAGTTTAAGAATATTGTACAGCGCTAAAATCGAGGTTAAAACACAGCTTTTAAAACACTCAAAAACAGAGCTTGTGGTACCAGCCATTTTGTTTTAAATGTGAGGTTATTGTCAGATTCCGTAGGTAATACCAGGATTACTGGAGCTCTAGAAGTATGTAGATATTCTCATCCGCCATTTTGGTTCCAGGTGTTATAAAAAAAAATATATTGGAATTCAGTTACTTTGAGAAAAAAAATAATTAAAAATTGTATTTATTAAAATTCTGTAAAATCAAACTACGTAATAAACATGCGGTAATATATTATTAAAAACTATTTTTTACACTTACCTGTAAAATATACAACAATAATTGAAGGAATGATACATCACAATAATATAAATAAATATCAACTACAAATTTTGACAGTTACACATTATAAATGTTTGTTTAATTCCATTAACTTGTTTTATTTATGACATTTGGAACCAAAATGGCGGACGAGAATACTCATATATGTACCTTAGTTTTACACGACACAATTTATTTGTCAATACATTGTCAAGAACAAAAATATTGTTCTTTTTACACACATCAAGTTTTCCGTCTTTATTTATTGTGACTATTTCAGTAATACCAACACGATATTAGCTGTCACCTATGCTAGTAATATTTTTTCCTATTTCACGTACACAAAGTCAATTTTGTGACACTGTTTTTCTCAAAAACTGCTACAAAATTGAATTTTGTGCAACTGTTTTTGGGGAATTTATTATTTGCAAAATTAACAGTCTGTCAAACTTGGGGCTGTCATTGCTTACATAAAATTATTGAATCGGAGCCCCTGCGTCTGGGTTGCGGCCTGGGACCCGATAGGCCCCGCGGGCAAAGCCCCTTGGTGACCAGTGGTATATAAAACATGCCGTACAATTTTATTTTATTTTTAGTTTTATTGAATTTATGAACGTGAAATAGGAAAAGTAGTATGAACAACTCGTGTTACAATGCCTAATTGTAATACTCATATTTTGCGTAACTCGCCTGCGGCTCGTTTACGCAAACTATACTCGTATTACAAAAAAGGTCATTGTAACACTAGTTGTTCAATATACTATTGTTTATTGATATTGTTCATAAAAAATATTAAAATTATGGTTTCCCTAGTAGAATTGTACACCATTTTTGTTTAAATAAACGAGTGATCAAGAATGAAAAATATACCTACAAAAATGACATAAACAAGTTTGACTGATTGGCAATGACTAAAATCCCCTAGAATTCGCTAAAAAGTTTTTTTAATTCGTCAATAAATTGACCAAGTAATTAGTGAAGAAAAAAAAATAACTCAGCAATAAATTGACAAGAAAACTTGACTAATAAATTGCGTCGTGTAAAACAAACATAAATTCAAATTATTTTAGTTCAGTGTATCAACAACAGATGACGTTGAACCACGACAATATAGTGGTAGCTGTCAAATTATTTTACAGATAAATGCTTCAATTTAAAATACATTCTGCTATATAATTATTTTGTAAAACTTTTATCAGCGCACAATAAATTAACAGTCGTTTAATCAATTTAAAAGAAATATGCAAATACATGTTTAATAAATGTGAGGTTATGGATAGTTTCCGAAGGTAATTGTAATTGTTTTTTTGTGTTTTTCTAAAATAGTTCGACAGAAATTACCCCAATTATTCGTGTTAAATTTCATCATACTTGTAGGTTGCAAGTATCGGACTGAAATGAAAATTAGATTAGATCAAAAAATAAAACTAATTAATTTTTGAATCGTGGATTGTTAGGTTAAATTTAGTTCACATAATAATTAAGGAAGCAGTGCAGAAAACATTACAAATATCTGTTATTTAATCCCTTATATACTTAATTTATTTACACAATACTTAATCAGTGTTTAATTATTATACTTTATTATTACCGATTACTTCTGTTGCTGTTTGTACTGATTGATATTAGTAGCTTGGGATTGGTTTATTTTTGGTTCAATAACACATAACTACTAGTATCTTATGATATATCAATTGCTAGTACTGATAACAAGAAAATATGAAAAACAGAGAGGCTGTGATTAGCGATTGCTTATAAGAAGATGTAATAATTATATAAATTTGAAGTGAAATATAAATATTATTTATTATTATCAGAGATGTTTTTATAATCCTGGTTGGTCTATTTTTGAGGATTTCGAAATGAAGATAAGAATTGAAAGTGAGGTTAAAGTTTATTTACACAAATCGTTACACGCTGTATTAGTAGATCACACTAATACGACTAAATTTACTTTCTTATACAAAGTATAAGAAAGTATTTGACTATTTTGTCAATGATGTCTGTGTGTATGGAAGAATGAATGGATGTGTATCCAATTGTACAAAATCTCATGAACGAGACAAAATATAGTAACGAAACGAATTTATAAGTTTTATGAAAATACGCAGAGCTGAACTGAGATGATTTTGATTGAAATTGAAAAATCGGAAGACTAAATTCAATTTTTTTTTTCAAAAATAGGATCAGCTGTGAAAAAAATGTTTCAAAAGTCAAAATATTTGGAATATAAAATGTTATTGCACTTTTCTTGTACATGCTTCTAATTTCGAGAAAAAATAAATTATATATTTCAATAATCTTGGTTACAATGAGAGTAAAAACTAATAGTTATTTTATATTTGTTTCACTAGTCCAGAAACTGCACTTTTACGAACACTCACAAAACATTTTCTGGACTAGTGACACATTACTTTGACCGAAATCGTACCTAAAGTCAAATTTTATAGACTCTTATGTTAAACTTGAAATACAAACCTAAAATAACAAAAAAATTATTCTCTAATACTATTGGTGAATATATTTATTAGTTACCTTTGATAATAATTTATCGGATTTAATGAAGATCACACGCAGAACACGTCTTAGAATAAATAAAAATTATAACCAAATATTTGACATTTTGATAGTACTTTTGTTTCACAAATACATATTGCTATATATTTATGTTTTTATTAATAATGTAACGATTTCGGAAAAAATATAATGTATATCTCGGCACTAGAGTATAGTAATAAAAATTATACTTTAGTGCCTTGATGTACAAATTACTATTTCGTGTCGATTTTGTCATAAATTTATTTGTCAAATATGCAATACTAGGAATTTTTTATTGGTAATACCAGATAATTCATAAACAAGGATACAAGGAATTTATAAATATAAATTATTTATTTATTTTCTTTGAAAAATTCTGTGACATTTTATATGTCCGACAGTTAAGTTACCATACAATTTTTTTTTAACTTTGAGAATTTCCATATTAATTTTTAGCTTTAATATTTAAAAATAAAATATTATTGTAAGTTTTATTTTTTAAAAAACATATTTTTTTTTGCGATTTTTACTTTCTTACGCAAAGTATAAGGAAGTATTAGATTCACGAAAAAATCGCTGACCACATTTTTGTGGAAATATATATTTTGACGTCCCCTGAATCCGTTAAGACCAATTTATCAATGATGCCTGTGTGTGAGGATGGATGGATGTCCGTGTGCGCAATATCTCATGAGCGAGACAAGATATGTGAACGAAACTTTGAATATACAAGTTTTATGAAAAGAAGAAGAGCTGAGTTGATTTTGAATAAAATTGAAAAACCGGAAGAGGAAGTTTACTGGACATACATAGTAATAAATTCTATTTATTTCAAAAATAGAATCAGCTATGAGAAAAAATTTCAAGTGAAAGATGTTAGCAAACATATTTGGAATATAAAATGTTATTTGCATTTTTCTTGTACATGCTTCTAAATTTGTGAAAAACTAAATTATATGTTTAAGAATATATTTCTATAATCTTAGTTACAATGGGAACAAAAACTAAAACATTTTTAATATCTATGTGTCAAACGTGTCTGTTAGAATACGAAGTATGCCGTGGCGAGTAACGGTTGCCATGACATCAGTTTATTTATGACAGTTGATTGATATGTATTTTTCAGTAAAATAAGAAAGTGACATGTAATATTTATATACTCAAAATGATTTTGGAGAAGACGCACGTCATCAAAAATATTACTAGATAATGACGTCACTATGCAACAACGGTTATATAGGATACTAATTTTTATTGAAATGAAAATGCAATGCGTGTTGCATCACACGTGCCGCCATTTTTATACGTGATTTGTTGCAATAAACAAAATATATTTATACATACATATTATAAAACACTGGATCACAAGGAGTACAAATTTTAACAACACAGTAAAGTCTGACAGTAAAGTGACAGTTCGATGTGAATTTTGTATGTAAACGTGATCATTTACCAATAGCAACAACATAGCGAACAAAAAATGAACTACAATTATATTTAATATATTAAAATTCTAATAAATGAATAAAATTGACTACAAAATTACTGTACATTGCATTAAATATACTTTTCTTAAGGCTAGTATTTTTTACGTCGTTTTATTTTAAACATTAGCATACCTCAATAAACTGTACAAGTTATTTTTCACTTTATAAAGTTTTTTTTCAGGTTGATGACGTGCGTCTTCTCCAAAATCATTCTGAGTATATTCACAATATACGTTTATAGTATTTTTTTTTTTTTTATTACGAAGATGAGAGGCGGACTAACTACTATGGTCATATGCCGCCTCATGATTGGATGATTGTGAATTTATGTAAACATCACAAACGACCATGCTCTTCAGTGGGATTCGAACCCACGACCTCTGGCGTGCTAGGCTAGTGACATAGCCACTACGCCACCGAGATCGGCAATTTATAGTATTAATCTTTGGACTATTATTGGCTCGTCAAATCAACAAACCATTGCCTTGCTAACAGTGTCAAATAATTGTGAAGTGTCAAAAATATGTGTCGTGTGAAATATTATAAAAGTAATATTTGTATTATTAGTTAGAAAGTTTTGAAGACTAGATATTAATTAATTTCAATTTAAAACAATTCATAGTTACAATAAGAACAAAAAATTAAACAGGTTTAACATTTATATATCAAATAATTGTAAAAATACAGTCATACGCAAGGAACAAGTCATACGTGTTCAGTTAGTTTTATTTGTATAAGAAAGTAGTGTGGTGCCCACACCAGATTTTTTAACCATTCATAATTATAAAATTTTGCATAAATCATTTCTATCGGATCTTAAGTAATAGCTCAGAATTTTTTTAGACCAATCCATTCAGTCATTGCAGAATGGTAGTCGATCAAAAAAAGTATTGGGTCAGAAAAAATACGTGTGTTCTCGGCGGGTTAATTTTATTTTGAATTTGTAATCTATTCAAATATAATTCAAGAGTTCAATAAAAAAATAAAAGAACAAATAATAATTCTCCAATTTCGTTTTCAAATTATTCTCAATTTATTGTCACTATCTTATTATATATTATTACTGAAAACATATTTCAGATGACATATACTTGTTTGTATAAATACGTTACTCTAGAAACCAGTTGCTATTTTGACTTGCGTTACTATTGGCAACATGTAATCAAACATTTACTGCAAACTTTTAATAAACAATCACTTTTGTATTGAAATGCAAACAATGACTCATTTTTATGCATGATTAATAAATATTTATAACAGCTATTGGTCAAATTCCATGTGTGTAGGATGACAAGTATTTGTAGGTAAACATTATTATTTGGGACACTTGGAAAACATCTGTTTTGGATTATGACTATACAGGCTGTAACAGAAATAAGTACATTAAAAAAATATATAAAATATCAGAATTTTGCGAAATTAAGTTTTCAGTTATGACATGTCAAAAAATGTATTAAATTCGACAGTAAGAGAAAAATGTTTCAAACAATAATTGTAGATAATAATAATTAAAACATTATTTTAATAACAAAAATTGTCATTAACTTATAATTAACTGAGATATTTTTAAATAACTTGTAGGGCTTCAAGTAAACTACCACTTCCGGTTATTGGATTATCACCAAAAACTAATCAGCTCTTCCCAAGGGGATACAAATATAATACAGGGTGTTGACCGCGACCCCGGAACATAGGACTTTAACATGTAAAATCATACTTTTGTAATTTCCTGCTGAACAAATTATATTAGACAAAAAAGGTTTAAATAAAGTTGAGAGATCATAAAATTCTACATCAGAATCAATAAACAGAATTAAATTTACATGCCCTATAACGCCAGAAATTAAATATGAAAATATTAAACATTAGTTCAAAAATCGGGTTAGCCTTGGAAATGAAACAAAATTCTAAAAAAAATATAGTCAATTATGCAATTTATAATAATAATTAATAAAAAATACAATTTTCATTTCCAATTTTGTTTCATTTCCAAGGCTAACCCGATTTTTGAGCTAATTTTTAATATTTTCATATTTAATTTCTGGCGTTATAGGGCATGTAAATGTAATTCTGTTTATTGATTCTGATATAGAATTTGATGATCTCTCAACTTGATTTGAACCCTTTTTGTCTAATATAATTTGTTAAGCAGGAAATTATGAAATAATGATTTTACATGTTAAAGTCCTATGTTCCGGGGTCGCGATCAACACCCTGTATATAAAATATCAAAATTTTCAATTGATTATTTTTTGACGTTTCTGTAAACCAATGAAATCCTTTATTGTATGTCACGTGTCTGCGTTTTAGCCAATCCTGTCATTATTATACTGATTATTTTTTGACGTTTATTTAAACCAATGAAATTCTTTATTGTATGTCACGTGTCTGCGTTTTAGCCAATCCTGTCATTATTATACTGATTATTTTTTGACGTTTCTGTAAACCAATGAAATCCTTTATTGTATGTCACGTGTCTGCGTTTTAGCCAATCCTGTCATTATTATACTGATTATTTTTTGACGTTTATTTAAACCAATGAAATGCTTTATTGTATGTCACGTGTCTGTGTTTTAACCAATCCTGTCATTTTTATACTGAGAATAATGCTCTTGTGAAAATTCCCGGCAATTTTCTCTGTAGCTTTTTTGTTTTTGTTGACAGATGTCAGATAGGTATCATCAACACAAGTAAAAATGAGCAAAAGAGATAGATTTAGTGCTGTGCCTGATGATGAGATCAAAAAATAATCTAATTAATTATAACTCGAGAGTTCGATAAATTAGAAAATAATTCTCCAGTATCTTTCTCAAACTTGTCGCCATTTGGCAACAAGTTTTCGAAAGATCTGTCAAATTATTTTCAATTTATTCTCACTCTCTTATATTATTACTGAGTATTTTATTAGAAAACGTAACTCCAGAGATCCACACAGACAGACACACACACACCCACAAATCATCGCAAAACTATTAAAATCGTATTCTAGGGTCCCTGAAACGTGTTCATCCACTGAAAATTCACTACCGAATTTTTAGTATGATGCCTATACTTCTCTTACAGGATGTGGCGGGAGGTAAAAACTACAAGATTTAAAAAGAAAAGTAATTAATAAATATTGTTGGTCTGGACGATTTCTATCACTGATTAAATTTAATGTACTTATTTCTGGTACATTCTGTATTATAATTACTAACAAGATATGAAACTAATAGACGATTAGGAAAACAAAATAAAAAATAAAATCTGACATTACATACGATAACCCTTAATCTACATCTACTAAAACATTTGTTCAGAACAACAGTTTATGTTATATTAAAATTATTTATCAGTTTTGTTTGTAATATTCAGTGAATATTTTCCAGACATATTTATAAATAAATCTGATCTGCTCCATTTAATTAATTTTATTTGAAATCGGCACTAAAGTACTCAAAAATCGTCATTAAAAGCTCAGAAATCGTCACTGAAGTAACCCATTATACGACGATTTTGAGCAACCCAGTGTTGGCAACCGTTAAATAATTATTATACAATTAGGATAATTTTGGCAGATATATTTACGTACTATAGTAAATTTGGACGTAACATGAAACAAAATTTGCAAGAAGAATTAACTAATTAATTCCGATGACAAAATTGAGGACAAAACACATAATTTTTAGTGTTATTTACGATAACTTCACTGTTCAAGGTTGGCAACACTGACTGTCAGTTTCAATTGACAACTGACAGATGTACAAACTTAACCTGTATTGTAATTTTTGTACAGTTTTTTTGAATTTTAGATTTCAAATAAAACTTAATATGTACCTGGGCCACTGAAATATAGGAATTCTGGAACGCTCACTAACGTTGAAATGCGAGCCGAGAAAGACAGGTAATGCGTGGGAAACCTGTCTTTGTCGTACAGTCTGCTAAGCAAGTTATTTGAACACTCGATACACCCGTACTTGCAATTGGTTTATTCCTTGTATTGATAAAGTGTTTGCCGCATTGTTTTGAAAATCTCGGTATGTCTGCAATCATATAACTGCATAGACGAGGTTGTCAATCACTATACTTATATTTAACAATAACCTGTACATCACTATAACCAAATTTATTTGGTATCGTTGATTTTTTAAATAACGTCGTGATTCAGTGTATTGAATGGTTACTACAGATGCGAGAATATTTCCTTCTTTTTCTTTTCGATGGTACAATTTCAAGCCACTTTTGTGAATTATTGTTTCGCGGAAAGCTAAAATTATATACAAGAAATTTAAATTTCTTCTTTTGATACACATTTTGAGGTTAAGTTATATTAATGTGTAATATTTCATTACATGATTTAAATAATTACATGAATATACATATATTTATAATGCATGCATTCTGGATTAAATTTTATAATAAAATTATGTTTATTTTATTTCAATTAATATTCATAACTTACCCATTTCAATTTAGAATTCATTTTAATAAACAACTAACCTAAAAAATGACAAAGGGTTGTTTGCGAACCAGTATGATTTTCAATACTCACGCAACAATCTATTACCATGTTTCTCAATTTTTATTATATATTACGTTTACTCGATATGTACACAATAAAACTAGATGAAAAGATTCACTCTTGGACAAGACTGTACAACATGCGGTTTTGGTGATAATGCGCATGGCAACCGTTCTACAAACAAGTGTTAGACGAAGACGGGTAACCCACGGTATCTATCTGTTTCAGGCTCGTTTTTCTCTTTCACAAAAACATAAAAGTGAGCGTTCCAGAATTCCTATATTTCAGTGACCTGGGCACTGAAGTTCCTTTTTATCACTCACATGGTTTATTTTATTCCATATTCGTGATAAAAAATTGAACTTCAGTGCCTTGATACATAAATAACTATCATTACTGTTGCTAATGAAATAATATTGACAGTTCGATAAAATAATATTCATTATGTCAAATTCAAATCTTACCTGTCAAAAGAGTAAATTCAAAATTACTTAAATAATTTTTTCCGCGTAAAAAGCCAAAGACAATAATTTTCTCATTTTTAATACTTTTATTTTCTTTTTAAGCTTATGCTGTAGCTGAATAATTAGTTTTAAGATTTTCTGCTAAATGTCAAATCAATTCGAAATTTTGTTACAACTGTACGCAGCCTAGCGATGGTTGCTAAAATTTGTTACGATAACTTCAATGTTCGAGGTTGGCAACACTGACTGTCAGTTTCAATTGACAACTAACAGATGTATAAACTTAACCTATATTGTAATTTTTGTACAGTTTTTTTGAATTTTAGATTTCAAATAAAACTTAAATGTACCTCGGCACTGAAGTTCCTTTTTATCACTCACATGGTTTATTTTATTCCATATTCGTGATAAAAAATTGAACTTCAGTGCCTTGATACATAAATAACTATTATTTAGTTTTGAAAGATTAGAAACGATTATAGCAATTCACACAGTTTCATGAAATCAAATAAAAACTTAGATTTTATCGCAGTTCATAAGCAAACCTCAACATAAAGCATTCGTGTTTAATTTCCAATTGTTTTGTAATGCCCTTCAATTGTTGTAAACATTGTTGTTTAGTGATTTATTCGGTTGCGCAACAGCGTGATTCATTTGTCTTCTGACTGTGACGCCCTTGCAATACAAAGTCGAATGGTGGCTCGTGAAATTCTAAACTCGCTCACGTACCATTCAATTTTCCTCCTTCAACGACGACGACTCGTTTCATTATCACGTGGTGTAAGTGGATAACCGCTTAAAATAGCTTCTGCGTAAATCTCGAAAGTTTTATTGTGTCAAACAATTGTTCTGTAATTTGTTTTTATTCAAAAAGCTAATCAAACATTGTTCAATAGCAATTATTTAAATTGAGTCACAGGAAAATGGTTTGTCATAAACTAGAAAAGTTCTAAGAAATGTATAATGCAATGTACATACATTTAGGTTCTTGATAAATAAATAAATATATTATCGCGTTATTGACCCGTGTCTGAGACTCTGAGAATGACATTTTGCTCTGAACAGATCTCACTGTAATTATGATATGTTTGCCTACTAAATACCGGGTGTAGAAATTAAATGTGGCGTATTGGATTTCAATGCTACTTTTAACCTCCCGCCACATCCTGTAAGGGAGGTATAGGAATCATGCTAAAAATTCGGTATTGAGTTTTCAGTGGATGAGCACGTTTTAGAGTCCCTAGAATACGATTTTAATAGTTTCGCGATGATGTCTGTTTGTCAGTCTGTGTGGATCTCTGGAGTTACGGTTGCTCAAAAATTACTAAACTGGAAATTTTGATATTTTGTATATATCAATTGTATCACCTTTGGAAGAGCTGATTAGTTTTTGGTGATAATCCAATAACCGGAAGTGGTAGTTTACTTGAAGCCCTGTCAAGTTATTTTGAAATATCTTAGTTAATTATAGTTTACTGACAATTTTTGTTATTACAATAATGTTTCAATTATTACTGTCTACAATTAATGTTTGAAACATTTTTTTCTTACTGTCTCCATTTACGAATTACAACACGTTATGGAAAATCATATTTTAACATTTTCGTTTAAATCTGTTTACCTATAATAACGAAACAACGCTTGAAAAATGTCTATGTTTTACATGTATCATAATTGAGAAGTAAAGGGATGAGCGTTTCTTGATAGTGGTGATTCGTATTCCTGCATCATTTGATAAGAAGTCTATTGGTATTGTGCTGTCCACAACAAATTTGTTATATTGTACTTAGCACACGAAGCTGAAGGCTGAATATGATAATTTTATCGAGAGAATTATTTTTTGACGTTTCTTTAAACCAATGAAATGCTTTATTGTATGTCACATGTCTGCGTTTTAACCAATCCTGTCATTATTATACTGAGAATAATGCTCTTGTGATTATTCCCGGCAATATTCTCTGTAGCTTCTTTGTTTTTGTTGACAGATGTCAGATAGTTATCATCAACACACGTAAAAATGACGAAAAAAGATAGATTTAGTGACGTGCCTGATGATGAAATCAAAAAATAATCTAATTAAATATAACTCGAGAGTTCGATAAATTAGAAAATAATTCTCCAGTATCTTGCTCAAACTTGTCGCCATTTGGCAATAGCCACGAAAGCCCGTGCAACAAGTTTTCCAAAGATCTGTCAAATTATTTTCAATTTATTCTCACTCTCTTGTTATATTATTACTGAAAATTTGATATTTTGTTTATATCAATTCTATTCCCTTTGGAAAGAGCTGATTAGTTTTTGGTGATAATCCAATAACCGGAACTGATAGTTTACTTGAAGCCCTGTCAAGTTATTTTGAAATATCATAGTTAATTATACGTTAATGTCATTATTGTTTTTAGAATAATGTTTTTATTAATATTGGGTTTGTTCCAAGTGGTCATTTCGGACATGTTTGTGACAAATTTCACTGCGCCTGCGATAAATGTAAACAAGTTAAGTTTGACACATAAGCTTCATTTCCTTTTTTGTAGCGAAAAATGTATGAATTTCTTTATTTATATGTATATTTAAGGTTAGCTGTCAAAACAAAAAATGAGTATGCACATGCGCTTCACTCCATTCGCCGTTCCAGTCTATGTTTCTAACTTAACTTGTTTACATTTATCACAGGCGCACTGAAATTTGTCACAAACATGTCACGAACATGTCCGAAATGACCACTTGGAACAAACCTATTATCTACAATTAATGCTTGAAAATTTTTCTCTTACTGTCTCCATTTACGAATTACAACACGTTATGGAAACAACATATAAAAATTGTTTATTTTTTATTTTATAAAGGTGGTCCGTGTTCCTGCATTGTTCAATAAAAAATCTATGGCGGAAAGTATTGTGTTGCCCACAACAAATTTGTTATATTGTACTTAGCTTTTATGAAAGCGGAAAACGAGCCTGAGACAGATAAATGTCGTTAGGTCGACCTTCTTGTTTGTAGAACGGCTGCTAAGTAAAAACATGTTGCATAGTTTTGTCCAAAAGTGATTATAGTTATTTACTTTACTTGTTATTCACTTGTAAACATAACTTACCCAAGCCCTCTATGGCATTTGAAAATGAATTTTTACATGTTACTAATTGACAGCTGCATTGTACAAATTTTATAAGTTAGTAAACAAGGTAAACAATGCACGTTGCCACAGTAAAGCTTACAAGGCTTATGCGAAATCATTTAAAATAATTTTTGACAGAACAGTTGTGTGTAACTGACAGGACTTGGTTATAATTTTGATTTGATTTACAAATGAGTAACAAGTAAAATGTTGTACAATACACGCAAGGTAACTGTTCATACTGCTTCAAGGAGGTGACAGACTCGCCGGTCATTTCCTCCATTCAGCAGTAAAAACTGTTTTACCTTTCTTGTAATGTAAATAACTATTACAGGTGGGCAAAGTAAGGAATTACCCACGAGAGAAATTTTAGCACACGAAGCCGAAGGCTGAATGTGATAATTTTATCGAGAGGATAATTCCACTTTGCCCACGTGTGAAGTATAACGTTTTATCCAACGTTTCTTAATAAATGCAAAATTTATTAAAGAAATATTATTTGACAGAGAAATATGCTTTAAATTTTTAAATTAAAATGTCAAACGAAGTAGTTACCAAGGTGGTGTGTGTTATTACTATTGTTATAAATAAAAAAATACCCACTAGTGACTTTTCTCAAAATTATACCCACTAGTGGGTAATCTGTTACTTTGCTTGTTTAAAATCGCCATAGTTATAGAGCTTTATTGAGAGATGTTGGATAAAATTAATTTACTCAGCCAAATTACTACTAAATAATAGTGTATTTTACATCGTTTGATTCAGAAAAATGATATCTTTCGATTGGTACTACAATCATTGTTGTCCGATAGAACACCGAGCAACAGCACACAAAAAACTGATTTCCCATGTTCATCTCCTATGTACACCTTTAAGACAGACACACGGTATATACAGCGTTCTAACCTAAAGTGACATATTTACCTGTCAAATGGAACACCGTCTTCTATAGCCTGTTTTTTTTTACAATTATATGCACAACAGGATTTTACCATATTTGATATATTTAAATATGACATAAATAAATGACAAAATTTTAAATTAGGGACAAAAGCTCGCACAAAAGTCCATCAAAATAGTATTCTACTCACACGTCAAACGTCAAACCAAGTTCTTGTCATCTTGCCACCCATCACGTCACTTTCATCTCTCTATCTCTATCACGCTGTGCTGGTTACAGACTATCTGTGTCTATACTCCTTCCATACATTTTATTATTTCTATGTGCTATACTATAACATAACCTAACAAATATTTGATTTCAATAATAAAAGTATTATCGTTGTTTATACATTTATTATTCAGTATATTATGAATAAATCAAATAAATATGTGAGTGTTTTTAAGAAATTTTATATCGATATTTCATTGTTGAAATATGATTCAGAAAAATAAGATTTTTATTAGGTGTATGATCATGAATCATAACCTTGTTCATTTGTTTTCTTTGCTAACTACTGTTTGCGTTACGTATTTACAACAAAACTGAAACTTGAGTTTGGCCTTCATGTGGTCAAGGTTTCACCTTACTCTACACTGCCAATCTCACTATCAACAACCAAGACAGCTTGAAGTCATCAGCCATGAAACTTAACGTCCATCGTGCATACTAAATACGGCGATAAATAGTTGTGGCTTCAGACGATTTCAGACAAAATGACAAAACAATCGTAAAGAGGAAGTGATTATGGTCTCTGGCTAAGTGGATAATTATTGAAGAACAATGTTTAAATTACACACTGGGTATCTCCGTGTTGTTTGTTTTGATACTTGTCTAGTTTCTCTGTAGATAAATGTATGTAGTTGCATTATACGTACATGAGAAGTTGTTGATTTGGTTCATTATCTTATATATTCGTAAGTTGAGTATTAGTTATTCCCTGACTTCTTAAATGAAAAATAATCAAATTAGGTTTAGAAAAAGTTTTGTATTTCAACAGCATTTATTTACTTTGACCTTGGAAAATTATAATTTAAAGACAAGAAAAAAATCTGGGACCACACTACTTTCTTATACAAATAATTTAACTAGGCACCAAAATACCAGATTTACAGCAGTGGCTGACGTTTCATTGACGAGGCGAAGCCGATGCAATGAATGCTGCCGAAGCTATAAATCTGTGTTTGATGCCGAGTTGAACACAATTTTTTTGCCGATTTGGAATTAATGTTAATTTAGTGATTATTTTATATAGATATTTTGAAGGTTATTGTTGTCAAATTACGTTGCCATGCATGTGTTTAACGGTTGCTATGTATTTATTGACAGTTGCTATGCGTTTGTTGAACTGTTGTTATGTAAAATATGTTTACAGCCTAGGTATAAAAGTGACACTTTGCGGACTGTTAGCAGTCCGTGAAGTGTCATCTTTAATGTCAATCGACAAAAAAAAAAAAAACAATTTAACACGTATTACTATATACACGTTTAATTTTTACCTCCCGCCACATCCTGTAAGGGAGCTTTAGAAATCATGCTAAAAATTCGGTAGTGAGTTTTCAGTGGATGAGCACGTTTTAGAGTCCCTAGAATACGATTTTAATAGTTTCGCGATGATGTCTGTCTGTCAGACTGTGTGGATCTCTGGAGTTTCGGTTTCTCAAAAACTACTAAACTGAAAATTTTGATATTTTGTATATATCAATTGTATCCTCTTTGGAAGAGCTGATTAGTTTTTGGTGATAATCCAATAACCGGAAGTGGTAGTTTACTTGAAGCCATATCAAGTTATTTTAAAATATCTCAGTAAATTATGGTTTAATGAAAATCTTATTGTTAGAATGTTTCAAATATTATTATCTACAATTATTGTTTGAAACATTTTCCTTTTACTGTCACCATTTATGAATTACAACCCGTTAAGAAAAATTATATTTTAATATTTTCGTTTAAATCTGCTAACCTGTGTTTTTTGAAGAAACAAAACAACGGTTGAAAATTGTAATTTTTTGACATGTGTCATAATTATTTGAAGGGATAAGCGTTTCTTGATAGTGGTGGTCCGTGTTCCTGCATTGTTCGATAATAAATCTATGCCGGGAAGTATTATGCTGCCCACAACAGATTTTTTTTTGTTCTCATTGTAACTAGAATTTATTTTAAAATAGATATTAATTAATATCTACTCTTTAAAACTTTCTAATTGATAATGCAAATATTTCCTTTAAGTTTCACAATTATTTGACATATAGATGTTAATAGATATTTACGATACAAGCACGTAAAGCTAGTCTTTAGTCACTAATGGGTCTATTAAAATTTTAAGATCCCTGAATGAGTATAGATTCTTTACGTATGTGTATCGTACAGTATTTTATCTAAGATATTATGAAAAACCCCAATAAACATAAACAAAATACTTTTATTTGAAATCGGCACTAAAGTGCTCAAAAATCGTAATTAAAAGCTCTGAAATCGTCACTAAAGTAACCCATTATACGACGACTTTGAGCAACCCAGTGTTGGCAACCGTTAAATAATTATTGTACAATTAGGATAACTTTGGCAGATATATTGACGTACTATAGTAACTTTGGACGTAACTTAAAACAAAATTTGCAAGAAGAATTAACTAATTAATTCCGATAAATTGAGGATAAAACACATAATTTTGAGTGTTATTTACGATAAATCCACTGTTCGAGGTTGACAACACTGACTGTCAGTTTAAATAGACAACTGACAAATGTATAAACTTAACCTATATTGTAATTTTTTTTACAGGTTTTACGAATTTTAAATTTCAAATAAAAGTTAATACGTACCTTGGCACTAAAGTTCCTTTTTATCACTCACATGGTTTATTTTGTTCCATATTCGTGATAAAAAATTGAACTTCAGTGCCTTGATACATAAATAACTATTTCTCTCCAGTGATTAAATTGCTTACTTTCCTCACTGTTTTAAGTGAGCAAACAAGATCAAATAGTTATTTGTCAAACTAGAGAGGAAAGCGCTTCTTTTTCCTCCTCGAGTTCGATGTTTGCCTCATGAGCGCAGCGAGTGAGGCATTTCGAACGAGAGTGGAAGAAGAGCTTTCCTCTCGTGTTAGACACAACATTTTTTTCACGACATGTTTCTAAAAACGATTTGCTCGGACCTAAAATACACTTTGAGAACACAACTGACAGATTGGCACGTTAAAAGTTAGGTTATCAGACACAAGGCGGTGTAGCAGTGTTGCCAATGAACCAATCTTAAATATATTTAATAATTTGTCAAATTGTGATTTAATTTCGAAAAGAAATATATAAGACATAATTGTAAGATTATATAAAGTATGTATATCACTAAAATAAGGATTTTCAATAAAATTAGGAATATATTTATAATTTTTATAATATATTTTTTATAAATAACTTTCATATTGGCAGCACTTCTATATTTTCCTCTCTAGAGAGGAACAACACATTTTCCTCACTATTTCGGGAGAAGAACGGTGGGGTTTCCTACCATGTCGTGAAAAAATTAAATGATTGTGGAAAAATAAAATAATCCATAATACAATGCGTTACCACGGAGATATTAACCCCATTTTTTTTTCATGTGTCATAATTGAGAAGTGATGGTGTTGAAAATAATGCACTCATCCAGTTTACATTATAAAAATCAAGTTACGTATTTTGTAAATAAAAATAATAATAATAATATAAAATAAATAAAAATAACGAACGTCAGTTGAAATTGTATATCCCAATAAATAAAGTGTTATATATTGAAGTGTACATACATTATTTAATTCAAAAACTTCAGATGGTCAGTGTTCCTGCATTGTTTGATAAAAAATCTATGGCGGGAGGTATTGGGCTGCCCATAACAGTTTATTTAGGTAGGTATAGTTTTATATCTATTTATTCAACCGACCAATTTTCCGAAACACAAATACACAAATACAAATATTACAATCTTCCGTATGTTATCATTACAAAACAAGAAGTTGTTGATCTGGTTTTCGTACTTTCCCTGTTTCTCCGAACGTCTAAACCGTGAACCAAGTGCTCCAATACAGCACGTCTGATGACGTGATGCGACACGAACCGCTTAAAGGCTGCAGCGCGAGCCGGCAGCCGCCAGTCTGTGAGTGACAACCTGAAGACATGCAGCTAACGTGGATGCTGGCAGCGGTGCTGCTGGTGCTCGGGGCCGCCCAGGCCCAGGTGCCGGCCTCCGCCAGCAAGGTGGTGTGCTATTATGACAGCAGGAGCTTTAACAGAGAAAGTAAGTTGACAAATACACCCCTAAGCATGTTAGGTTATGTTACAAAATCTGCTTTTTATAAAATGTTATTTAAATGGTTTAATATTTATTATATTAACTTTGGTCATCAACTGCTGAAATCTATTGAAATAAATACTTTATTTATTTATGGTTGTGGATTGCCTCAATGAATACATATACCATATATGTACCGGGTGTAGAATTTAAATGTGGAATATAACGATTTCAATGCTATTTTTTGATATTGCTGTAAATTTTTACCTATACACTTTACTGTAAAAGTGCCAATACAAAAGTTATTCAGAATTTAAAAATTAATACAATGAGACCCAATTGTGTACTTAAATATTGGTATTTTTCATGATATATCAAACGAATTAAAATCAATATTTATTAGGAAATTTGTAACACGTCCATGAAAGCTTAAATAAAAACGAAAAATATTTTATCTAACACCTCTCAATAAATGTACTAAAACTATGGCGATTTTAAACAAGGAAAATAACAGATTACCCACTAGTGGGTGTAATTTTGAGGAAAGTCACTAGTGTGTATTTTTTTATTTTTAACATTAATAATAACACAACATCTTGGTAACCACTTCGATTGACATTTTAATTTAAAAATTTAATTATTTATTAAAAGATGTTGAATAAAACGTTATACTTCACACGTGGGCAAAGTGGAATTACCCACTCGATAAAATTATCACACTCAGCCTTCGACTTCGTGTGCTAAAATTTTTCGCGTGGGTAATTCCTTACTTTGCCCACGTGTGAAGTAAATAACTATTTTCTACGATTACCTCTGAAAATTACACTTTCTCCACACTAAACAAAGCTTGAAAATTGTATATTTCGCACAGTCGTGTGGAATAGCGTGGGCATTTATTCCACACGCAAGTGTTACCAACTTACTAATAATTAATATGTCAAGTATAATTACAATTAATAGTTATTTCAGAGTTTGTATAAATCTTCGTTTTCAATATTGAGATTACAAAAAAAAATACAGTATCAATTTTTTAATAAAATATGTCTTTAGTTTTTAAATTACAATCTATAGATTTATAGTTGGTAACATTCCACAGGTGCTGTAATCATAAACGTAGAATTGTTTTAGAGTTTGAGATGTCATTTCTTGTTGTTGAAGAGTAAGAATTATTATTATTAAATCTTCGTTAATTTTTCAATTAATTATAAAAATTTATTATTACTGTGTTATATTGTTGTAAAGCAAAAAAAAATCTCTATTCAAAAATGTCATGGCTTACTATGACCTCCATATGAAAAATAAAAATTGATACCAGTAACTCGTAAATGTTTAGATATAAAAAAAATTTTGAGTACTTCTGCAAATTCACCATTAAAAAGTGTCATAAGAAAGTGCAAACCAAAATCTCGTGTTACGTTATACAACGAAGTTATCAGCAAAAAAAGAAAATCGCCAAATTTACATTTTAGCCAATATCTAGTGACCTATGCATTCAATTGGAAAAACAAATACATGTTTCAAACTAGCCTCCTAATGAGGCAACTTTCGTCTAATTTAACCAAACTCGTATCTCTTACGGTTCTCGAGATCCCAATGCATTCGTACCTTAAATGGGACACACTGTATAAAAGCGTCTTAAAAAGAGTCTTTAAAAAAATAGTATATACACCGCAGGAGAGAAGTGTATATTTTCTCTTGGCTCGTGCTTCAATTTACTCCGAGGGAAAAAATCATTCACTTTATACTATACATACTATAACATTCTATTTCTAAAAAAATTACTTTAGATTTATTTATTAGTGTATAGTATTCCTAGAAATTATTATGTACTCAAACACTTTTTTAAGCAAAATTTTTTGCATAAGCTAGACATGTCAAATTTATTCGATTAAATTCTTAGCACTCGTGATATAACTATTGATAAATATATTCTTTAGTTTAACTGAGGTTGGAAATACCAGTCCTTAACAAATATATATAAAACTGTTTTATGAAACGTCAAATATTTTTCATTTTTGTTTAATTTTCCTTGACAGTTACAATGTTTCTAATAAATATTGATTTTAATTTGATTGATATATCATGAAATACTAATATTTAGGTAATCAAATGGCCCTTATTGTAAGCATATTTAAATTCCAGATTTATACTTTTACTGTAAAGTGAATAGTTAAACTTTTACAGCAATATCAAAAAAATAGCATTGAAATCCAATACACCATATTTCAATTCTACATTTGGTATAAACTTGGTCATCAGCTGTTGAAATCTATTGAAACAAAAACATTATTTATTCACAATTGCCTCACTGAATACATATTCATATTGGTTGGATCGAGACAAAATAACCGGTTGAACAAGTCATTACCAAATATTAATTTGGCACAAATCTGCTAACGACGAAACGATTCAAAATATTCCATGCAATCATCAACATCAAGTTTGACTTATTAATAATTATAATTCAACTATGAGGTCTGAAAGTTTTCTGAACGAATTAATAATGATACTAGGTTTGTTCCAAGTGGTCATTTCTGACATGTTTGTAGCATGTTTGTGACAAATTTCACTGCGCCTGTGATAAATGTAAACAAGTTAAGTTAGAAACATAGACTGAAACGGCGAATGGAGTGAAGCGCATGTGCATACTCATTTTTAGTTTTGACAGCTAACCTTAAATATACATATAAATAAAGAAATTCCTACATATTTCGCTACAAAAAAGAAAATGAAGCTTATGTTTCAAACTTAACTTGTTTACATTTATCGCAGGCGCAGTGAAATTTGTCACAAACATGTCCGAAATGACCACTTGGAACAAACCTACTAGTTTAATAGTTATTTGTCAAACTAGAAAGGAAAGCGCTTCTTTTCCTACTCGAAATTGGCCCCATGAGCGCAACGAATGAGTCAATTCGACCGAGAGTGGAAGAAGAGCTTTCCTCTCGTGTTAGACACAACATTGTGTTCATGACGTGTACCTGAAAACGATTTGCTCAGACCTTAAATACACTTTGACAACACAATTGACACGTTAAAAGTTAGGTTAACAGACGCAAGGCGGTGTAGTAGTGTTGCCAATGAACCAATCTTAAATATAAATTAAAGTTGTCAAATTGTGAGTTAATCTAGAAAAAAAAAAAACTATAAGGCATAATTGTAAGACAATATAAAGTATGTAGATCACTAAAATATAGATTTTCAATAAAATTAAGCATTTATTTATAATTTTATTGTAAATAACATTCATATTGGTAACACTTCTATATTTTCCTCTCTAAAAAACACATTTTTTCATGACTTGGAAGGAAACTCCAAAGTTCTTCTCCCGAAATAGTGAGGAAAATGTGTTACCAATTTGAATGATATTTACAAAATATATATATTGTAAAAATTATAAATAAATGCCTAATTTTATTGAAAATCCTTATTTTAGTGATACACGTACTTTAAATTATCTTACAATTATGTCTTATATTTTTCTTTGTATAGATTAAATGACAATTTAACAACTATAATTTAGATTTAAGATTGGTTCATTGGTAACACTGCTACACTGCCTTGCGTCTGATAACATAACTTTTAACGTGTCAGTTGTGTTGTCAAAGTATATTTTAGGTCCGAGCAAATCGTTTTTAGAAACATGTTGTGAAAAAATGTTGTGTTTAACATTTTTTGTTATTAGAATAATGTTTCAAATATTATTATCTACAATTGTTGTTTAAGTATGCTCTGATCAGATTTCAGTATCTGAGATGTTTGTCAAATATCAATTCACAAGATATGTTCCACAATCTGATTCATCATTACGAAACTATTTAAATATTTTTGTTCAACTAACATTATTATTTCTCAAATAAGTAAATCATAATTATTACGAATTTTGCAAACGTTTAGCGCTGTTGTTATGTATCTTTAATTAAATAATTAACAATTAAACATTATAATGCCAAAGTAGAAGTTATCCTATGTTTCACCTTGATATTATGATAATTTGAATTCTTTAAAAAATGCGTTCTCATTTCAATGACCATGAACTCAAAATTTGCAGAGTGTGAAGTCTTAGAACGATCAACAACAAATTATAACATTCATCATTATTATTCGTATTTATTTAACGAGTTATCAAGCCCGACCCCTGTCCCTCGTGTGCCCCCCGGCCCCCACAAACTGATAATTATACTTCATAATTAACAAACACTACGCTTTCGTGTTTCGTGGAACACTAAATGAAATTAAATTAAATGTTAGGTTAGAAGGACAAGTTTTTGTTCATTTAAACGCTGTTTCTAGCAAATTAAAAGTGTACAGATAATTTAATTGATCAATAATTATACTTGTCACATGTTTGACATATACCGGGTGTAACATAGAAACCTGGCCGTAGGCGTTTAACACGAGAAGTTAAATGCTTCAAGTAAATGTTGTAGATGAATAAATTCTGCATTTAAGTTAGTAATCACATTTTATTTTGCACATTTTGTAACCGAAATAATTATTATAAGAAGTGTGAATCGCATATTTATAGGGAAAGTCAGTCATGGAATCAAACAAAATAATAAACAAATGTATGATGTTTTAATTGTCAAAATGTTATGGTTTATTATGAATTTGTGATTGATTAAGTGACACTCACTGAAATATAATAATAATGGAACGACAACTGATGCAATTCTTTTACAACTTGAATCTTTACATATTTTTGCAAAATATTAATAAACAATTCTTATTCACTATCAGGCAGATTCATAGAAGGGATTTTTTCAGTCATCTGTAACTTCGTTTCTAAATTAATTATATTATCAAAATGGGTTAAATTTTATGCTAACCAGTCTCGATTACAACCTTAGTTCAAATAGTTATGTTCTGAGAATGGAAAATGAAGTTACGAGTAATAATAAAAATAGAGTTAGCGTTAATTCCTTTTATGAATCTGCCTGTTAAATTCTTAAATAACCAGTAAAGAAACTATTCATGTTTTTATTAATAAAGAATCACATACAGACGATGTGCCATGAATTGTGCCTGAATGTTTAAATAATTAGATTAGTTGCTGTCAGATCTTTAATAATTAGTATTAAATTTGTTTATTACCTCTCGCCATACAGGGTGGTGCCTCGGACGACGCAGCAATTTGTAATTTCTTAGGGCCCATATTTCCATCAACGAATAAACTTTCGAATAAGTTATTCGTCGATTAAAAAAAAATACGCTTAAAAAAATGACAGCTAGAACAATAAGTATCATTTGAGCTCTGATTTCGATGCGACATTTTTCATTTATTCGGCAAATATCTTATTCGGTACTTTATTTGTAGATGGAAATATTGGCCCTTTGTGTGCAATTATTTGTTCCCCGAATTATTATTTTTTTTTAATTTGTTTATTGCATAGCCTACTTCAATATTGTAAAATTATTTCTGATTTTTAATACCATTTTTCTCAAATTAATTGTTATACAACCTAATATCATATTTATATAGTTGAAATCAGAAAAAAAATCTCTATCTAATGGACTAAAAATTTATAAGGTTACTCTTTAAAAAATATATAATTTTTGTTTGTTATTTCTATTAAATAGGGCCCTTTTTCCTGGTCATTTTTGCTATATAACATTTTTCTCTAAAGTCATTAGTTTGCCCAAAAAAGCACTGGTTGTTTGAAAGGAAACACCAATAAGGTTTGTTCCAAGTGGTTATTTCTGACAAGTTTGTGACAAATTTTACTGCGTCTGCGATAAATGTAAACAAGTTAAGTTTGAAACATAAGCTTCATTTCCTTTTTTGTAGCGAAAAATGTATGAATTTCTTTATTTATATGTATATTTAAGGTTAGCTGTCAAAGCAAAAAATGAGTATGCTCATGCGCTTCACTCCATTCGCCGTTCCAGTCTATGTTTCTAACTTAACTTGTTTACATTTACTGAATTACTGAAATTTGTCACAAACATGTCAGAAATGACCACTTGGAACAAACCTATACTATGTTCCATTAAAATATAAAATTGCGTATCATTACACGAAAATGGAACACCTATCAGAAAAACCTTTATTGCAGATATGTGGACATTTTAATTTAGACTACTTAAAATCGAGTAAAATTTGAAATACAGACCAATGTACCACCCGATATTTTGTACCGTTTAAAAGTAGTTTTAGCGGGAGTATATTTCGGACACATCAGATGTTTGTAGGTTGTACTTTGGCAGCACTAACTTACCTCGTTGTTCCATTAGGTCAGGGTAAGATGCAGGTGAGCGACCTGGACCCCGCGCTGGCGTTCTGCACCC
Source organism: Poecilus cupreus (assembly GCA_963942605.1). NCBI lineage: Eukaryota > Metazoa > Arthropoda > Insecta > Coleoptera > Carabidae > Poecilus > Poecilus cupreus. Next base: position 19,135,803 of record OZ012719.1, read on the forward strand.
ACCTGGTGTACGGCTACGCCGCGCTGAACGGCGCCACCAACAAGCTGGTGCCGCTGGACGAACCCCTCGACGTCACCAAGAACAACTACCAGCACATCACCGAGCTCAAGAGACGCTTCCCGGGCCTGCGGATCTTGTTGTCCGTCGGTGGCGGAGCCGACGCTCAGGATGAAGACGACAAGTACATGACCATTGTAAGTGCGATCAACAGTTTAATATTTGTTGAATCCTGCTATTGAAACTTGTTGTTTCTTATTTGGATGCAGAGCTCGAAACATTCTGTTTTGTTCACTCAACTCATTCCTATGGTAACGGGATGGGTAATGACAGGCGAGTGGGAAAAAGTTATTTTGCTCACTACTTTCGACCACCCATTTGTCATTACCAAATTGACTGATTCGTAACATTGAGTTTGTGAAGCACAAAAATGGGGGCGCGTACTTAAAATATTAGGATTAAACAAAATGCTTACCAACACGAATGAACAAATGAATTCGCTCATGCACTTATGTAACACATGCGTGAGCGAAATTCTTAGTTTCTTCACTCGTATTGTAATATACTATTATTCAGAAAAACGCTGACATTGCTCTTAATTACGTAACATACATATTTTTTAATTTTACACACTTTTACTCCGGTGGCGGACAATAGTTATTTACATTACAAGCAAGGTAAAACAGTTTTTACTGCTGAATGGAGGAAATGACCGGCGAGTCTGTCACCTCCTTGAAGCAGTAAAAACAGTAACCTTGCGTGTCTTGTACAACATTTTACTTGTTACTCATTTGTAAATCAAATTAAAATTATAACCAAGTTCTGACAGTTATACACAACTGTTCTATCAAAAATTATTTCAAATGATTTCGCATAAGCCTTGTAGGCATTACTGTGGCAACGTGCATTGTTTACCTTGTTTACTAATTTTTACAATGTAGCTGTCAATTAGTAACTTGTAAAGATTTATTTTCAAATGCAGTAGAGGGCTTGGGTAAATGGTGTTTACAAGTGAGTAACAAATAATAATATTTTACAATACGAGTAAAGAAACTAAGAATTTCGCTCAAGCATGTGTCAGTTTTGAACGCGAGACGTTAGCCGAGTTGGTAAAGGTAAAGGCACATAAGTGAGCGAAAGTCTTAGTTTTTTCACTCGTGTTGTATAGCGTTTTGTTCAATCCTGCTATTGTCAGTACGCGCCTCCATCTTTGTGGTCCACATACTCCATTTTAGGTTAGGTTCAATTTGGTAATGACAGATGAATGGGTGAAGGTAGTGAGCGAAAGAACTTTCGTGCACTCACCTGTCATTACCCAACCCGTTGCCATAAGAATGAGTTGAGTCAATAATTTGACAGTTAAAATGAAACAAAAATAATAAAAGAACATGTACTGAGGCAACTCGAAATGCTGGCTAAGACATAATATTTGTTGAAGTTTTGAACATTTTTGAAAAATTTATATATTTATTTGAAATCGTCATTAAAAGCTCAGAAAGCGTCACTAAAGTAACCCATTATACGACGATTTTGAGCAACCCAGTGTTGGTAACCGTTAAATAATTATTGTACAATTAGGATAATTTTAGCAGATATATTGACGTACTATAGTAAATTTGGACGTAACATGAAACAAAATTTGCAAGAAGAATTAACTAATTAATTCCGATGACGAAATTGAGGACAAAACACATAATTCTGAGTCTTATTTACGATAACTTCACTGTTCGAGGTTGGCAACACTGACTGTCAGTTTCAATTGACAACTGACAGATGTATAAACTTAACCTATATTGTAATTTTTTTACAGTTTTTTCGAATTTAAATTTCAAATAAAACTTAATATGTACCTCGGCACTGAAGTTCCTTTTTAACACTCACATGCTTTATTTTCCTCGGCAAATAAATTGAACTTCAGTGCCTTGATACATAAATAACTATTATTTTCTAGGAGTATGTGTGAAAATATAAAATTAACATGTATTATTCAAAGTAAATGTGACTTTGGGTGCTTCGCATGCTCAGCACACAAACTATCACATTTACTTCTATTAACACAATACACTATTATTTAAAATTCATAAAATATTTGCTCGTTCCAGTTGGAAGCCGCGGAAACTCGCATCGCGTTCGTGAACTCCGCTCACACCCTGGTGAAGGCATACAACTTCGACGGATTAGACCTGGCGTGGCAGTTCCCCACCACCAAGCCCAAGAAGATCCGCTCTAAGCTCGGCTCCATCTGGCACGGCTTCAAGAAGAAGATCGGCGTGACCGGCAGCCGCAAGGACGACAAGGAGGAGGAGCACCGCGAGCAGATGACCGCCCTCGTCAGAGAGCTGAAGAACGTGTTCAGACATGATGGATTGCTGCTGTCGCTGAGCGTCATCCCCAACGTCAACAGCACCGGTGAGTGATGTGGAATGGAATTCATTTCGAACAATATTTGAGTTGGTGGTGTTTGTGTTTGGTAGTGTATTACGACACCCGCGCCTTGGTGCAGCACCTGGACTGGGTGAACCTGATGGCATATGACTTCCAGACGCCCAAGAGGAACCCCAAGGAGGTGGATTACCCAGCTCCGCTGTATGAGCTCATCGACAGACACCCTGACAGGAATGTAGATCATCAGGTCCGACACTGGTACGTTTTGACAATTACAAATTTTGAAATTTCGTATTTACAACTTTCGCATCATGAATCATATAGTATGTACAGGTTGAATTTTTTAAAGAAATTAGTAACTTGAAAGAAAAAAATACATAGGCTCATACCGGAAGTTTTTTTATTTGTATACATAGAGATGTGTCATTATCACAGTTTGTTGGAATTGTATCTACAGTATTTTTTTCATTTATTTCAATATACAGGATGTTCATTTTAAGTGGTACACTATTGCTATTTCGAGAACTATAAGAGCTACGAGGTCGGTTAAATTAGCAAACAATTTCTATATTATAAGACAATTAAAATGAGCGAAACAAGAATTTTTCAGACCAGTGGTTCTCAAAATGCGGGGTGCAACTTTCATATTTTAAATGGCAAACTATTTTTTTTTTATTTGCTTATTCGATTCAGTATTTTTTTCTGAATTCAATGATATCCACATGTAATGACCAAATAATACAAAATATTTGAGAAAAATGCAAAATTAAAAATGTATCTTTTTATTTAAATATGCATATACAAAGATTGCCATGGAAGAAAACAAATAAATCAAATGCAGAAATAATTGAAAAAACTGTAATTATGAGAATAATTATTAATTTTGTTGTTACAATACAGAAATACAGAGGTACACTTCAAAAAATAATATTAAAAATTGTTCGATTTATTTGTTTACTTCCATGGCAAACTTTGTATATGCATATTTAAATAAAAATGATATATTTTTAATTTTGCATTTTTCTCAAATATTTTGTATTATTCGGTCATTACATGTGAATATCATTGAATTCAGAAAAAAATACTGAATCAAATAAGCAAATAAAATAAATAGTTTACCATTTAAAATAAGAAATTCCTCGGTGTTCGATGAGTATGAGATTGAGAAGAATATTGTTAAGAAAGTGGGAGTGAGTCAGTTGAGGTGGTTTGGACATGTTGAGCGAATGTCGAATGAAAGGTTGGTAAAACTAATATATGCGGGTGAGATTGAAGGTGAACGATTGCGAGGGCATCCGAGGAATAACTGGTTGGGAATGATTGATGGTTTGTTGCGTGAACGAATGATTCCGAGTGTGAAGAATAAACGAGCATGTATGAATCGCACTATGAATGTGGACGAGGCGAAAGTGGTGTGTCAGGATAGGAAAGTTTGGAGGAGATTGATTGTTGGTTGACTGTGTTTTTAGGTTCGTGCTACCTCACTGTATATCAGTCTCAAGCTCGTTTTTGTCTTTTATAAAAGCTTACAAGTACACGTTCCAGAATTACTATATTTCAATGAGCAACAGTCATGTATTTAAATGTTACCAAAATGCAATAATCCTGACAAACACAATAGTTGAGCTTATCTTAACCAAACTGTTCTCATTGTAACACAGGATGGAAACCGGCGCCCCAGCTAACAAACTGATCGTGGGCATCCCCACGTACGGGCGCGCGTGGCCCATGACCACCGACTCGGCCATCAGCGGCGTGCCGCCCTTCGAGACGGACGGCGACTTGCCCGAGGGCTCGTACAGCAAGCGCCCGGGGCTGCTCAGCTACCCCGAGGTGTGCGTGAAGATGAACACGCCGGTCACGGCCAAGGGCGCTGACAAGCGCTTGCGCAAGGTCGGCGACCCCAGCAAGCGATATGGTAAGCGCACTCTGCTAGTAGCTAGTGGCAGACAAGCACACTGATCGTGTGCTGTATGTTGTTTGTAGATGATTTCAATGATTTGCAGAGGGCCGAAATCACTAAGCGATATGGTAATGTATTTGCAAGTCTGACGCTACAAATGCACGAAGCAGTGATTTGTTCATAGTTCAATTGCAATCCGCTAAAAACACTGACATTATTTATTAAATTAATTATTTTTTCTACGATCACTACTGAATATTACACTTTCTCCACACTAAACAAATATTGAAAATTGTATATTTCTCACAGTCGTGTGGAATAGCGTGCGTAATTATTCCACACGCAAGTGTGACCAACTTACTAATAATATAATACTGTATGATATTAATATGTCAAGTATAATTATATTTATTTGAAATCGTCATTGAAAGTTCAGAAATCATCACTAAAGTAACCCATAATACGACGACTTTGAGCAACCCAGTGTAGGCAACCGTTAAATAATTATTGTACAGGTGGAATTATTTTGGCAGATATGTGATGTATTGTAGTAAATTTATACGTATATTGAAACAATATGTGCAAGAAGAAATATCTAATTAATTCCAATGATGAAATTGAGGACAAAACACATTTTTGAGTGTTATTTACAATAACTTCAATGTTCTAGGTTGGCAACACTGAGTGTCACTTTCAGTTGACAATTGACAGATGTATAAATTTAAACTATATAATTATTTTGTACAGTTTTTTTCGAATTTTAGATTTCAAATAAAACTTAATATGTACCTCGGCACTGAAATTCCTTTTTATCACTCACATGGTTTATTTTCTTCGGCGAATAAATTACATATTCGTGATAAAAAGTAAAACTTCAATGCCTTGATACATTAATAACTATTATACGGGGTGTTTCCTTTAAAACAACCAGCGCTTTTTTGGGCGAACTAATGACTTTAAAGAAAAATGTTATATACAAAATATAACCAGGAAAAAGGGCTCTATTTAATAGAAATAACAAATAGAAAATTAAACCAGTGGTTCTCAAACTGTAGAATAAAATTATATTATTATTTTTTAATGCATTATATAGTGAATTTTTCTCTGATTTCAATGATATAAATATGATATGAGGTTGTATAATAATTAATTTGAGAAAAATGGTATTAAAAATCAAAAATAATTTTACAATATTGAAGTACAATTAATTAAAATAATACAAGATGTTTCAATAAGCTTGCTAAGCAAAATTGTAACATTTAAACAAGAAAATTGATAAAATCGGCAAAATAATCTATTTTATTTTATGATTCACTAAAAAATGTCTACGTAAACTATATAACCTTATTAAAAAGAGAAAAAAATATATAAAACTAGTAAAATTAATTGGTTGTTTTAAAAAACTCAGTCTGTATATTTTCTTCTATATTTCAATTCAATTTTAACTAGTTAAAAAAAATATCGATCATTAATAATTAATTTTTGATGTTTTAATTTAACTCTTCTCCCTGGAACCTTCAGCAGAATTCATTATTTGTATAAAGAAAAACAATTGACGATCATTCAAAATTAATTTCTGAAATTTGAGTTCGAGCTTTCTGCGTGTAATCGTGAATTTGGTACCAAACTTGGTAGAATATAATCAATATTTACTGAAATTTTTCAAAAAGGATTAATTGAAAATTATGCGTGTCTCCCATGCAAATGCCTTTTCAAACTGCGCCAACGTTTGATTGCGATTGCACTATGAATAAAATCTATAAACATTATTGCAATTAATTTTTATTACCACACATTCAATTTTGTAAAATTCTTATTTAAAACTGCTATATATTTTCTTTTAAAGCTTTGTTAAAGTAAATAAAAAATAAGTAAAAACACTTGGTTAACGTTTCAAAACTTTTATTAACAATTATTGATGACTATTTCGATTTGTTCACCATCTTCAGGGTGACCTAAAGATGGTGTAGAAACCGAAATGATCTTCAATAATTGTTTTGAAACGTTAACCGAGTGTTTTTTCTTATTTATGAAGATGTTTCAACGAGAACCAACACACGCTTCTTTCAGTCTTTGTTAACGTGCCATTCTCATGCAACTTTGAGGTTATCTTCTGCTCTATCTCCTTGCAGGTACCTACGCCTTCCGGCTGCCGGACGACAGCGGCGAACACGGCGTGTGGGTGGGCTACGAAGACCCAGACACCGCCGGTAACAAGGCGGCCTACGCCAAGGCGAAGGGACTCGGTGGCGTGTCCATCAACGATCTGTCCCTCGATGACTTCCGCGGACTCTGCACTGGCGACAAGTACCCGGTGCTCCGCGCGGCTAAGTTCCGACTTTAAATTTACAAATTGCAACCAAATACACCGTCGTATATTATAAGTGTCATTCTGTTTTAATTGTCTACAGCTTTATTTAATAAAAATAATAAGTATACTTCATGGTTTGTTTTCTTTGTGTTTTTCGACATTTTTTCGTGCATTTCTTAGGCAAAAAACTTCAAGCTTGCATTACACTGTCAAGTTTTTCTTATTAACTGAAGTTTTAAATATCAGAATATTCTTTTTAATCGAGAACAGTTCAATGTTTTTAAAGCTAAACTGTAGTTTACGGCCAAATATGACGTTAGCTGCAGATCCAAGTTCCTTTAGCCGGTCATAGTTAAAGAATAAACTCAGATTTATTTTAGTTTTGAGGTTGAATAAACACGAATTTGTTCAACAGCATTTTCAGAATGCAAATTTACTAGGTTTTTGTTGTTCACCCCAAACTGTCATATCCACCAAATATCATTGGCAATCCGTAGCTAACGTCATATTTGGCCGTAAACTACGGTTTTACCGTTTTTAAAACTTATATAAACTAACCTTACACTCTCACTGACATTTAACAGGCTTGAAACTTTAAAAGAGGTAACACAAAAATCTTTGGTTATGTGTACTACCGAAATTCAAATTTACTGCTGCTTATAACATAAGTAAAGCATTCAATTATTCTATATGTTTTAATTAAAAGCTGTGTAAATTAATATTATTGCTAATAATTTTTTTAAATTATAAGTTTCACCGCGTGAAATACAATTCACCAATCACATTGCTTGCATCTCTACCAGCGGCGTACGAGTTATTTTACATGCATCAATTGTACTTTTCTTGATAAATTATTAATTATTCGTTAATTAATAACGCGAAAAAGGCTAATATACTTAAAATTATATAGGCCACAAGGCAAAAATAATAATTATTACAGTTTTAGCTAAAAAATGTGAATTAAAAATTAGTAGCCCACGATATTTTGAAAGAAATCTACGCCGCTGCTTATTTCCCCACCATTCAACGCATATAGTTCACGCAATCGCTGTATGGTAGCGCCACATGTCTTGTGTACATTTTTTGACAGATTGCAATTTAAACTCGTGTGAAACGTCTATAACGACTTTAAAAAACAACATCAAAAGGTATTTTCACATACAGTAAATCCTAATTTATCTATTTTGTGTTCAATCCGTAAAGTCCTTGTTTAAACTATTAGAAATGTAACCAATATTGCATAAGTTTATTGTGATTATGACTAAAAATGTGCTCTGATTTTGCATTGAAATTTACAAGAAGAAATCATCTAATTGTTGTTTGTTTCTGTATGGTCTTTAAAGTGATTTTGAACCACTCAAAAACTTGAGACCGAGGAGAAATTGAAATTAAACTTCAGAGTGTTCTTGGCGTGAAATCTAACACAATTTGTTGCCCAACATGAAAATCGTAAGTTTATTTTGATGTCTGTTATTTATTCGGCATGTTCCCGATGATTTCTTCAAACTCCTACTATTCTAAATACGTTTCCACGAATCCATGAAACATCTATCCTTGTAACCTTACACTTTTCGAATGAAATAAGCTATTTATATGAATCTTGTGCCTTTTATTCGTTATAGTGTGTTATAAAGTACTTAAAAATTAATTTCATCCTTAAATGATAGATTCTGCATATAAACTATTTTAAAACAATGAAATACATTCTCCAATAATTTTTTTTAAGTTTTTAAGACTGTCAAATACATCTTAATTTTTGTTCTATGCATCCTAATGATATGCTGGAAAGTGTTGTAAACTTAGGATATTGAAGTAAATCAAAAAAATATAATTATTAAATTTTGTTTATAATTGCGTTTTAAATATATACATCTGTAAAATCGTCTTTTTACTAAATTTGCTAGGGATGTGACCATTATTCTCGCCATTATTCCATTATTTATTTTGGATTCCGGCTAAAAATGAGCAGAAATACAGTACTTATGCCATAGTTTTACGTTAAAATTAGCAGAATGAAATCATTTTACGTTTGTATGTTGTTTCTGTGTTTGAATTGATTCTGTGGATATTTGAAACAACACAATACTCTTTAAGTCCGAAGAGAAGTTGAAATTCAACTTCTGGATGCCTTTACTGTGGAATCTAACATCATTTGAAATCTCCAACATCGTAAGTGACTTTGATGTTTATTACTTATTTTGTATGTTTTCCTTTATACCCCTACTGTCCTAAAGATTTCCATGAATCTATAAATCATTTTTGTCCATGTAGTCTTATATTTGACGAACAAAAATAAGCCATTAATATGAATGTGTACATTTAAATTAGAATAATGTCTGCCAATAATTTTAGAACATGAAAAACGTATTGCAAAGGGTCATAATCAGTTACGATTAGATATAGTTATAAGATTTATAGTACATATTTTAGTTTTAAAAATAAATTAACAACCTGATTTTAATGTGCTTCATTTTTATTATAAATATAAAAGGAGTATATTGAAATCCGAATGGTGTATTTGTTTAGCTTTGACAGCGTGGCTTAATTTAATTGTGCAAATCTGAGGAGATGTTGGTTATTTCTGTGAATGATTGGCGTGACATTTTTATGGTTCTTTAAATTCAAATACTAGTAAAATGGACTTTGTAGTTTCTACTTTCAATAAGAAATTTGTTAATAAATAGGTAGTTGTATACGGTTGACATGAATGTATATTACATTGTGTGCATTATTTTTTTATTTTCTTCTGTGAAAGCATCGGTAATATTAAACAATATTATTATTGTTACATATTTTATTTGTAATGTTTCAAAGCAAAAATGAATTTTTATTGCAATGAAGATTGTTTTGATCAAGGAAACGCGTGGCTAGTGTTGGTCTAAACTTGTTGAATCCCATTTAGCATCGAAAGCATTGAATCTGCGCTGGCCTACGTGACTTTTGAATGATTGTGCGGGAGCGGGGTATGGTTTTAGGTATTTATCTGCCATGTTCGATTTCGATTTCGTTCAGTTGAGTTTTGTTCGCGAACGTAGTAGCTGCGTCGCTCTGTGCTATTTGATTTTGTGAAAACTCAACTCCTCGCGTACATTAAATGTGAATTTTATAGTTGGATATGGTATGCAATTACTGTATTTAAGTATAAAATTCAAGTTTGACCGTTGGGTGATTAAGTGGGTGATTAAATTTGTGAAATCGGTTAGCAGTCGGGCATTTTGGATGGAGGCTGGGCGCGTTCGCGAACTGAAGTGATAGGTGCCTGATCACACGTTCGTCTTACAATCAAAATTTATCGTTCGCGAGTGGGCTTCTCTCACTACACAAGAGTATGATTTCGTAAGTTTGGCTCACGCAGTGCATGCCTGGAGTGGCTCGTACAGTCTGTGAGTCTCTCCATCTTCCTATAGGGTGGAGAGAACAAACCTCTGCAGGTCATACTGTTGTGTCCGTTGCAACTACGTGTAGAATCAGTGAACGTTCGCGGAGTATGATTTCGTATGTGCGGCCTACGCAGTACGAGCTGGAGTGCTTTAGTACAGTCAGTAGGTGGGTGGGTGAGAACGCACCGCTGCAGGTCATACTCTGTGTCCGTTGTAGAATCAGCCGGGAACCGTTTACGGGATTTTTGCAAAGCGCTCTGTCTTCACGTGAAGACCATCGATTTAATTTATTCCGATTACTGGTTCAGCGCTAACGCGGCGCGTGGGGCATGCTCACAGCAGTCCGATCATCTAGAGTGGATCCAGAGTTATGACTGGTACCATCTCTCGGCAAATATCGCATCCGATGCCTGTTAACAAGATTCGCTCTTGACAGTTCTCGTTCATTACATTTATGAATATGATAGGCTCTATTCATAAGTGCTTGTACAAAGGGAATTCCGGATGGCAGAGAAAGTAGTTGATCGGCTAACGTGATTCTGTGACATGAGCTCGGGCCCCTGCGGGATCGCGAAGTAGGAGACCATGCGGGGTTCGGCTAGACGACCCACGTTTCTTTTTTATAAAACACAACACACCGGTTGCTGTTATTAGAGTCAAAGAGGCACAAGAATGTCTGTGGGGTGGTGTGAATCTTAGTTTTAATTTAGCTTTAATGGTTTTGGGTACGTTTAAGCTAATTTTAAGTTAATCCATTTTATTTCAGCTTTAATTTAAGTTAGGTTTAAGTCTACTAACCCATTTACTTGTATTCCTTTACAGCATTTCTCTTTCAGATTTCTATTTTTAATACGTAAGTTTTCTTTTGCAGATTTAAATTGTTTCAATGTTTTTAATTTGTTTGTTTTTATTTGTTTACAGAGATCAAGAATAATGAAGCCAAGAAGTAGTAGTACTAGAAGTAAGATTTATTTTTATTTTTTCAACATTTCTGTTGTTTATTTATTTCTAATTTATTGTTTTTATTTTTCTAGAATCAGTGCAGAGTCAGCCACCGTGGGAAATGGAGAATATTCCTGTGTCTACCATCGAGGGAAGAAGTTGCAGATTCTACCGCCGATGGAAATGAATCATCCGCCGTGGGACAGAACTTCTCGTCCTGAATTTCTCTTTATTTATATATTTTTGTGCTTTTTCTCTTCCTTTTAGTGTAGGTGTTTACTGCTTCCATTGTTTATTTTGTTTTTGTGGATTGTTTTTATTCTGTTTCTTAAAATAGGAATGAAGATGACACAGTGAACTTAGTCGTCTTCGCTGGATTTCTACGTGTTTACTTTCTACTTCACACATGTAATTATACATTGTATCATTTTAATTTGCAGTGTCTTATTTATTGTGTTGTTTCAGACAAGAGTTTGCGGCTGGCAGATGCAGTTGAAGAGTCTTCAAGAGAGTTGCAAACCTCGTAGTCAAGAGCCTGCGGCCAGCAGATACAGCCTTCAAGGAATTCTTCAACATAGTTCGCCGTTTCCAACACCAATGTAAGTTCATTAAATTAATTCATTAATGAATTGATTTATTTACCGATGTATTTCTGTTTGTTTAGTGGCCGGCGACGCTGCTCTTCTGTCCTAGGTTTTCTGGAAGTTTCCCCAGGATGTCAGGCGAATGCCAGAGGAGTTTCAGTCTCTTTCTTCCAATGTCAATCCAGGAGATCTGAACTTTGTATTCATTCCAAATAAATAATATAATAAAAATTATATACTTGTACTCTTGTGTTTTATTTAAGTTATAATAATAAATAAATGATAACTTGTATTTATGCATTGAGATAATAAAGATATTGTTACAGAAATAAAACATGTTTTATTTACTTTCAAATTAACTTTAAAGGGCTAGAAGTGACTGTATATTGTATATATTGTATATTCCAAAATTTTTAAATGAATGATGTGAAATAAATGATTTTAAATCATATCGATTAATATTTCAAATTAAAACTCATTGCGCCGAATCCAAATTATTGATTTTTCGATAAATAGAACAAAGACTAAGGCAGGCTACCCACTTGACAGTTTTTTTTCTACTGCAGTAAATTGACCGCTGCGTAAAGATTTTGACGTGTCTACACATTTAGCGGTAAAAGCGTCGCTACTTATTAGCGGTAGAAGTGCAGCCGCTTAAAGATTGGCCAAAGGAAGTGACTTATTAATGAAAAAACAGTAAGTGTGTAGCCTGCCTTAGCTTTACTAATTTGTTCAATTCTCAGCGTGGTAGCTGGCGCCATCTGCCAAATTCCTCTAGGCGACATCAGGAACTACATATCTGAAATTTATTTGAAACTGATTTTCATAATTTTTGGCTATTCTAGTCATTTTACATTAAAGATATATTGATATTAATTGTTTATTATTTAATTCTTAGCAACTTTTATTTGAAACATTTTGCGATTAGACGAAGAAAAAATCACCGCAAAAGTTCAGCCAACAACACCAGGGCTCCGACGCGTTGCTCGCTGGCATTTGGCGCTTGCAATGTGCGGGATCAAATCATTTCATCTGAACTAGTTTTTAACGCATATAATTGAGCATTTACTTAAAATATATCAGTGCAAATTATAATTTATCTGTAGTGGTAGCAAGGTTTAAATTAAATTCAAAGTATTAGAATTTAATTTGTTTATTTGGTATAATATATTAGAACTTCTAATAAGAGAAATAATAAAATTGGATATGAATTACCCCATATTTAAGGGTGAGCGCCAATTTTCGAGACAGCCATTGAAGTTTTTATGGCTGAATCTATAGGAATCCACCTTTAAACCGATTTTTTTGGGGTTTTGCCAAAAAAAAGTTGGACTATAGACTTGGTATTTTTACGATTAAATTTTGGGGTAAAAAAAATTGAGATAAGGGCGCGACACCCTTCATTAGGGTCTGTAGATTCCGAATCTGTGATTTAAAATAGCCTAGGGTTAGTATTTCTTACGTAATTCGCATTTAACTTTTATATATTATGACCCAATGCTGACTTGTGGTTCATAATATGTATCACTTCTGACTTGTCGTTCATAATATATAAAATTGCCGATACGCTGAGGAAATGTGACATGCAATAATGAACCTTATATACAAACTACATAAAGAACATAAAATTGGATATGAATTATCCCAAATTTAAGGGCGAGCGCCAATTTTCGAGACCGCCATTGGAGTTTTTAGGGCTGAATCTATAAGAATCCACCCCTAACTCGATTTTTTTGGGGTTTTTCCAAAAAAAAGTTGGACTTGTCTTGGTGTTTTTACTATTAAATTTTGGGGTAAAAAATTGAGATAAGGGCGCTACACCCTTCATTAAGGTCCGTAGATTTCGAATCTGCGATTTAAAATAGCCTAGGGTTAGTATTTCTTGCGTAACTCGCATTTGAAACAACAAACAACCCGTAAAATACTACCCTATTTTCAACTTTTTGGGGGTTTTCTCTCGCTGATCAGATAGAGCAGGGCTGTATCTAGGGGTAATGTTTTCAGATCCGCGATATCTCTAACCATTTCAGAGGGACAGCCCTTATAAATTATGTAGAGCAGTGACAGATTTAAAATTTATATATTATGGACCGATGAATAAATTTTACAGAACTGCGCAGAATCCAAAATATTGATCGATGGAATTTCTGATAAATAGATCTTAAGTAAAGCCGGTTACACATTTGACAGTAATTTTCTACTGTGGTAAATTGACACTCGCGTAAAGATTTTGATGTGTTTAAACATTTAGCGGTAAAAGTGTCGCCACTTATTAGCGATAGAAGAACAACCACTTAAAGACTTAGCCAAAGGAAGTGACTTCTTGGCAAAAATCGGCAAATGTGTAGCCTGCTTTATTATAACTAATTGGTTCAATTCTCAGCGTGGTAGCTGGCGCCATCTGCGAAATTCCCCTAGACGACATCAAGAACTACATATCTGAAATTTATTTGAAACCGATTTTCATAATTTATGGCTATACTAGTCATTTTGCAGTAAAGATATATTGATATTAATTGTTTATTATTTAATTCTTAACAGGTTTTATTTGAACCATTTTGCGATTAGACGAAGAAAAAATCACCGCAAAAGTTTAGCCAACAACACCAGGGCACCGATGCGTCGCTCGCTGACATTTGGCGCTTACAATGTGCGGGGTTAAATCATTTTATCTGAACTATTTTTTAACGCATATAATATATTAGAACTTCTAATAAGAGAAACAATTCATATGCTTGACATTTATAAAAGTGTTGTAAACTTAGGATATTTAAGTAAATAAAAAAATATAATTATTAAATTTTGTTTATAATTGCGTTTTAAATATATACATTTTTTTAATGTTTGTATATACATTTCATTTTCTATACATTTAATTTAAAATGTAAAGCCTGGATCAGTCTCCTGCATTGACGAGAGAGAGAAGGCTGACCTCACCCCCGGAAATTCCTCCCTTAGCCCTCCAGGAAAACTCCCTGCAAAACCTGAAGTAGGGGTGCGGCTTCATCGCTGCTGAAACTGTATCTGGAAACACACAAAACTAAATTAGTAACAATCAAAATAAATATATAAATAATTTAAATTATATTTTTCTTTAAAAATAAACAACAACATGAAATGAAAATTGTGATTATTTTTTTACAAATAAAATTAATTTGCTTACATCGTAGTTACTGGCAGCGGGCGTCGGTCCTGATGAATCTGTTGCCGAAGGGTTTTTAAGCCCTCCAGGTGTAGATGTTGATGTTGATGATGTAGGCTCCGATGACGATGATTGAAAATGAGCTTTAAAACGCACTACCACAGCAAAAGCTGGGTACCATTGACCTGCATAAAGCTAGGCGCGGACGAAAGCCCAGATGGTCGGGGTGAGATGATGAAGGCTCCGGTGATGTTATCCACGAGTCCCTATAAACATAAAAACAATGTATTAGATAAATGAATAACTGTGAACCTGTAAAAAACATACATAGTTAGAAGAAAATATTTGTTGATGTTGTCCACCTGTTCCTATAAACAGAAAAACAATGTATTAGACAAAAGAATAATTGTGAACCTGAAAAAAACGTACATGTTGTGATTAGGAAATACAATATTTGTTGATTTTTGATGATCTGAAACATAAACTCAAAATAAAAGGCAGTAAATTGTACAAGAGAACAAGTTATGTTTATCATTCTTTCGGCACACACCATTCATTCCACAGCACACCATTCATCCCACAGCACACCATTCATCCCACAGCACACCCCCATCTTCAATGTTGGCTTCAATGATGGTTTCAATGATGGTTTCAATGATGGTTTCGCTTCTTGCCTGTCTAGCCCTACCTAACAGTTTTCCGAACTGTAGCTAACTTACAATCTAGGGCGCAAGTGACTCTACGACAACAACCGGAGCGTGTTGTCAATTAGCAAAACGTTACACTTTGCCGGTGTACGCCCCTCCCATGGAGGAAATACGCCTAGTTACGCGGGTGCATTACGGGGCTTGGCGACTATACTATTGCACAATAGTTTTCATCACGGCGTGACTCACGCACCTCTTGAAGCCTCGCAATGGGAACAAAGGACTACTCTACGCCTATTGAACAATGGTATGAAGCCTTACACCCCTACGATAACACACACGTCGCGGTGCACCGGCACATCCCGGACCGACAACATCTTCAGAGAATTTTGACAAAACTCGCCTTTTTGTTTTGTTTTTTCGAAGATCTAGGTTGAACCTCACGTAGAGGCAATTCTCTGAGATGCTTTGCGCCCCTTTCGCGATCCCTCCACCCAGCGGATCAAGTTTCGCGGCCTGAATTAGATATGATGGCCTTCTAAGAAGGCGTAATACGCGACGCGACTTTGCTCTGAGACGGACGAGTGGCGAGTGAACGAACAAACTGTAAAGGAATTTCAATTAGCTACTTGTATCGCGCTGCTGTGGTACTCCACTCTACGTTCACTTGTATACCTTCAATGTGTTAGAAAGAGATGAGACGATAGAAAACATCCGTCTACTCTAACAACAGCTTAGTTATATTTTAGCCGGCCACTAATGATTCCTGTTGAAGCGACGATGCAATCTTATTAAATACTAATTGAGCCTAATTGATTTGACCTGAATAATAAAATTTAAAATAAAATGGTTAAAACACATTTGCTGTAATCAATATTTTCAAAAAAGTAAATAATTGTTTATTGAAATACAGTAATTTTTTTACGTTGAATATTATTAAATATTTATCGATTTACAATCTAATTTTCATATGATAACCAATACAAAATAATTGCAAGGCATGTCAATTCTGTATAAAATACGGTTCTTATAAAACCTAGAATTTTAAATGTCTTTATAAAAAGTATTTGATTTTTTAACATAAAATAAACATTTATGATGAGATCAGCTTCAAAAACCAAAGAATATTCCATAAGCGAGCAGAACTATCAGGATTCATTAAAGATAATTAAATTAAATCATCCGTACACAGCAGTGAGTTGTACAAAATATAGACTTGGTTTTCGGCAATTTTTAAAATAAATAATCATGTAAATAATGACATGATGTGAGATACATGTAATCCAAATACAACTTTTTTAATAAATTTGTATTAAAAACTAGATATGTTAGAATCATTTTAGCAAGTATTTATATTTCATCAAACAGCTGTAATTAGAATATAACTAAGCCGACGATACAAACGATACAAAATCACAAGAGTAAAGTACCTTTTTGCAGCCGTCGAAAATTTTCATACGTTACATGCAATTGTTACGTTATAATAAACTGGGATATGAATTATGAAGCTGATCGATCGTTTCAGTTAGCCAATAAGTATGATTTTATTAAAAATCACAAGAGTAAAGTACCTTTTTGCAGCCGTCGAAAATTTTCATACGTTACGTGCATCTGTAATACGTTATATTGAACTGGGATATGAATTATGAAGCTGATCGATCGTTTCAGTTAGCCAATAAGTAATCATACTTATTGGCTAACGAAGTAGGAGACCATGCGGGGTTCGGCTAGACGACCTACGTTTCTTTTTTATAAAACAGACAACACACCGGTTGCTGTTATTAAAGTCCTAGAGGCACAGGAATGTCTGTGGGGTGGTGTGAATCGTAGTTTTAATTTAGCTTTAATGGTTTTGGGTAACTTTAAGCTCATTTGAAGTTTAAGCTTTTTCTTTCAATTAGCTTTTAAGTTAGGCTTAAGTTTGCTAACCCATGTACTTGTATTCCTTTACAGCTTTTTCTTTCAGATTTGTATTTTTAATACGTAAGTTTATTTTTCCAGATGTAAATTTCTTTCAATGTTTCTAACTTGTGTGTATTTATTTTTCTCATTACAGAGATCTAGAATAAAGAACATAAGAATCAAATTATTATAGGTAATATTTGTTTTTCTATTTCAGAAACATTTTCGTTCTTTCTTCGTGTCTAATTTGTTTCGTTTTTATGTTTCTAGAGTCATTGCAGAGTCAACCACTGTGGGAACTGGGCAATGTAGCTGAGACTTCCGTCGTTGGAACAGTAGCTGAGGCAGCCACCGTAGCAAATGGGATATGATCCTATGTCTACCGTCGAGGGATGAAGTTGCAGATTCTACCGCCGATGGAAATGAATCATCCGCCGTGGGATAGAACTTCTCGTCCTGAATTTCTCTTATATTTTTGTGTTTTTTCTCTTCCTTTTAGTGTAGGGTTTTCTGCTTCCATGGTTTGTTTTATTTTTGTGGTTTGTTTTTGTTCTGTTTCTTAAAACAGGAATGAAGATGACAGTGGACTATTTAAGATTTCAAACTTACCCCCGACCCACCCCCCAGGGTTGGAGCGGGGGGGGGGGTTGAATTTGTTGTCGTTGGATGTCGCCCTCGAAAATATTTTAGTCGTGTTTCTTAGATTTTTCATCCGATGCTTCGTTTTCGAGATATTCCTAAACGCAACTTAAAATGGCCCACCCTGTATAATGCAAATGACATGAATGTAGTTAGTATTTTGATCTGGTTGCTAAGAGAAAGGTAAATAACGTTTTTTCACGACATGCTAGGAAACCCCACCGTTCTTCTCCCGAAATAGTGAGGAAAATGTGTTGTTCCTCTCTAGAGAGAAAAAATTAAAATATAGAAGTGTTACCAATATGAATGTTATTTACAAAAACTTTGTTATAAAAATTTTATATAAATTCCTAATTTTATTGGACATCCTTATTTTAGTGATATACATAATTTAAATTATCTTACAATTGTGTCTTATATTTTTCTTTTTCTTATTAAATCACAATTTGACAACTTATTAAATATATTTAATATTGGTTCATTGGCAACACTGCTACACCGCCTTGTGTCTGATAACCTAACTTTTAACGTGTCAGTCTGTCACTTGTGTTCTCAAAGTGTATTTTAGGTCCGAGCAAATCGTTTTTAGAAACATGTCGTGAAAAAATGTTGTGTCTAACACGAGAGGAAAGCTCTTCTTCCACTCTCGTTCGAAATGCCTCACTCGCTGCGCTCATGGGGCAAACTTCGAACTCGAGGGGTAAAAAGAAGCGCTTTCCTCTCTAGTTTGACAAATAACTGTTTATCACTTGCATAAAGTTACTTTCCTATTTATCGGCTGTCAAAACGATACAGTTGTTTCTTCTTTATGGCTTACTTTATATTGGAGTTATCTGTTAAAAATATATTAAAATAAAACACAAATGAAATGAATATTAATTATATTTACATGTTGATAATTCCTGATTCAATTAATTAACAAATTAACATGTATTATAAACATAAAACAATTATCAAATGTAAAGTGTTTGTAGTGGTATGTAGACATTGCTCTACCAACCACCACGAGAGGCTCCGCCCCGGCCTCGGCCCCGTCCGTGGAACGTACTACTGCGCATGTTCGTCCGCCCGATACTATCAAACTTTTTATTCTTTGACCCCTTCAATTAAAAAACCAATTAGAAGTTTAATAAAATTAGAAATAGCAATACTCACCTTCCCTCTGAAGTTAGCGGAAAGCTTTTTGGTTTGTTGGGCGCTGCCAGCGCCTCCTTGGAATTGCTTAAAGTCCACTGCTGAGTAATCAAACGGTCTGAAGTTATCTCCAGCATCAGTCTCGCGTTTTCTTTTGAGGGTCGAACCCTCGCTCTGGTTGTTGTTGGACTTTCTTTTTCCGCCGCGTTGCTGGTTAAATTGGTGCTGTTGTCTAGGTGTGTTTTGTTGTTGCTGTTGTTTAGGGCTGTTTTGGTGTTGCTGGTTGTTTTGTTTCTTCGAGTTATTTTGTTGCGGTTGTTGTTTGTTGTGCAGTTGTTCGTTGACGTTTTGCATGTTCTGTTTATTTTTATTTTTCTTCCTTTTCTTTTTGCTTTTTTGCCCCGGTGTGTTTGGTTGTTGTTGTTGCAGCTGCTGTTGTTGTTGTGGCAGCTGCTGTTTTTGCTGTTGTTGATGCTGCTGTTGTTGTTGCAGCTGTTGTTTTTGTTGGTGGTGTTGTTGTTGTTGTTTGGAAGCTGGTTTTGGTTCTGGTTCTATTACAGGTTCTGGTTCTGGTTCCGGTGACGGTTCTCGTTTCCGTTTCTTGGCGACTGGTTGTCCAAGGGATGTTGGAGTGTGTTGTTCTGGTGATTTTGGTTGGTCACTGACGGGGGGTAGTTGTAGTGTTGTTGAAGCTAATGTCTTGAAGTGTTCTTGTAACTGCAAATTGAATGTAAATTGTACATTACGAGACACAAGTTTACGTAATATTAAAAAATCTGATATCCAAAACATAACCTTCCGCCTAATGAACTCTTAAACGGTACAAACTAGAAATAGCTATTTTAATACTAGTGAGTAAAGTAGTACACTTAATCATGAGTCCAGAAGTTGGGCCCCAACTGGATGAGTGATTAAATGCACGTTTGTTTACGAGTGGAAAATCTGATTTTTTCCACAATCCAAATACAAAACATCAAACACAAAATATTTATTTATTTTCCATTGCTATCAAACTCATCAGAATAATAATTTATAGGAAATTAGCGCAACAACACACAGCAACAGTTTTAAGCGAAGCCGGAGAGGTTAAGGTCAACCATCCGGACTGAAGATAGCTCAACATGAACATGACATTTTGAAACAATATATCATTATTATAATAAATGAAACATGTAATGTTTTATACCTACATTTGTAGATAAAAGTCCAAAGTTTTGTAATCAATTTTTAAAAGCTAATTTTGTTTGCAAATTATACATGAACATAATTTTCAAAGTAGTAAAATTTATATCACACATTCCCATTAAGGTGAACCATCCGGGCAAATACGGTCTGAAGATAGCGCTAAATGAACATGACTTTTTTGAAACAATATATCATTATTATAATAAATGAAACATATAATGTTTTATACCTACGTTTGTAGATAAAAGTCCAAAGTTTTGTAATCAATTTTAAAATGCCAATTTTGTTTACATATTATACATGAACATAATTTTCAAAGTAGTCAAATATATGTCACACATTCCCATGAACGACTACAGTAATACAAATAATGTGTATATTTATAAATATGATCGTCTATAACATACTAAGATTATTTTTCATTTGAATTTACAGTTTTTGAGAAACAAATAAAAATATACCAAAAAGTGTGTAGTTTGGTATATTTTTATTTGTTTCAAAAACTGTAAATTCAAATTGAAAATACACTTAGTGTGTTATAGATGATCATATTTACAAACATACGAATTATTTTAATTACTGTAGTCGTTCATGGGAATGATAGACACAGTATCAAAGTTCTGAATTTTTGACCAACTAGACTTCAACGAATATTTTTTTATAGTTTAATGTTTCAGTTATCCTTTTCATCCACAATTATAAATACTAGAATGTTCAAAGACCTTACTGCAATAATTGTTTTGTTTTTCGTTACGTATAATTGTAAGAAACAATTTATTCAAATTTGAATTTGCAAAACAAAATTCATGGGAGTGAACGAACCCAACGAAAATATGTACTTCATCTGACATTGCAATGTACAAGTCACTGTAAAAAATCCACGAAATTTTGACGGATGGAGGTTGTTGGACCATAAAGAACATGAAAATAAATGAAGAATATAGAATTTGCTGTTTTTAAACACAATAAATGTTTGACCTTAAGCGAAGTCGGAGAGGTTAAATAACATGATTGATATTAGAAAATGACATATTGTGGTAGATTCAGTGCCAACATAAAATCGGTATTAGCATAAATTTCCCCAGTAGTTTCCAACTTGTCAACAAACAATTTAAAATTGTAGTAAAAAGAGTAGTAGAAATATAAATATAATACCGATGGAAAATTATAATTTTAATAAAAGTTAACTTACCGCTTTAATTCTATCATTATCCGTCCTCTCCTCATCGGTTTTCCGTTCACTTTCCTGAACTTCTTTCGTCTCCTCCGCCTGCACATACTTCTTCACCAGCTTGTACCTCTCATAGGGCCCCAAAAACTTGAGCCTCTGCATTTTACTCCCAACTTTACTCTTCTTCAGCTCCTGATCCTTTTCACCCGCCTCATCAAACACACTCAACTGAGCATGTCCACTCTCTAGCTTCTCGGAGCTTTGCAGCGACACCTTCTGGAGAAGTCCTCCAAGGAGGGTCGGAAGATCATCTCGGAAGTCATCACTCCGGGCTAGGTCATGCGGACAATTGAGCGCGGTGTCGATATTGAGTTTGGAGTGTTGTTGGGTTGAGCCCCGGCTGCGGGCTTCTTCAGAGAGGATAGGTTTGATGATGGACTGTTCGCGCGCTTTGAGGACGATGCGGTGGAGCTCCAGGAGGTTGGAGCGTACTAGAGGTGGGATAGGGTTGCAGCATGCTAGGATACCTTGCATTTCCCGAGGGAGCAACTCAGCGATTTGTAATAACATATGGTTGGGTAGCACGAATCCAGTGCTTTCGTCTTCTTCGCGAGCGAGGTCATCGCGCCAGTGGTACAACTCCTTCAGCGCGTACATCTGCCGGTTGTCAAACAACTTCTTGCAGCGGCGGTACAGCTCCAGGTGCGTTGTCTCGTGTACCGAAGGCTTGGAGTAGCGCTTCATGCAGATTTGAGTGCTCGACGTGTACACGGCTCGCAGAACGTTCTCGCCGCGTTGAAGAAGTTCGTTGCGCATCATGTCGGCGATGTGCAGCAGGTAGTGAGTGTCTTCGCGCGCGTATAGTTGTAGTTCTTGTGGAAGAGGTCGGATGCGCCAGTCGGCCAACTGGAAGCGTTTGTCCGCGTCCACGCGGCAGAAGCGACGAAGGAGAGCGGCTAGGGAGAGACCGGAGTAGCCGAGCTGTTTGGCGGCTTGGTGGGTGTCGAACATGTTCACTACGTATAGACCTAAGTCGCGTTGGAGCCACTCGATGTCGTGGTCGGCGCCGTGGAATATCTATACAATAAACAGACTTTTATTGAGGTACTAGAATATATGAGTATTCTCATCCGTTATTTTGGGTCCAAGTGTCATAAATAAAACAAATTATTGAAATCCAGTTACTTTAATTCTTTTATATCAAACTTAAAGTTGATATTGATTAATCATTCCTTCAATTATTGTATTCCATATCTAAAAGGTAAGTAACTTACTAATAATATATTACCGTATGATTTGTGTAGTTGGATTTTACAGAATTTAAAGAAATATATTTTCTGGCAGAATATAAAAACTATACAAAATAAAAATTTGTGAACATTTTGAAACACTAAAATAGTTATAGAAAGAAATTTAGATGCAACTGAATCAGATGCATTACAAGGAAATAAAATATTCTGGGATTTCTCAGGTAATCCTTTCGACGAAGATAATGCGAATATCAGTGATGTGAATTTGCGGTATGCCAATTATGACAGTAATTAATTTAGTTTTTACTAAATATAGTATTCGTTGCAGGCTCAAGAAAAAATATTTTGATTACAATTAAGGTCAACCATACGGGCAATATATCATTATTATAATAAATGAAACATATAATGTTTTATACCTACATTTGTAGATAAAAGTCCAAAGTTTTGTAATCAATTTTAAAAAGCTAATTTTGTTTACAAATTCAACATGAACATAATTTTCAAAGTAGTATATTTTTATTTGTTTCTCAAAAACTGAAAATTTAAATTGAAAATAAACTTAGTATGTTATAGACGATCATATTTATAAATATACGAATTATTTTCATTACTGTAGTCGTTCATGAGAATAAGAAATACAGTATCAAAATTCTGAATATTTTTTTTTAGTTTAATGTTATAGCCATCCTTTTCATCCACATATATAAATACTAGAATGTTCAAAGTCCTCACTGCAATAATTGTTTTGTTTTCGATAAGAATAATGGGGTCTTTCATCATTTTTTTTTATTTTTTTTTATGAAACTTTATCTATACTGAAGACTATCTACACTTTTAAAAAGTCTTAATTGTTATTCATTAATCCACAATGATTTTTTTAAAAATGTTGTGACGTCATAGTAGAGGTGTTTCTGGATCTAAAACAGTACAGATTGTAAGTAATTGTTGTCATATATTTTTTTACTTATTTTATTATTATTATTACAATAAAATAGAACATTTATGTAACAAAAATTATTTAAATCTCTACTGTTTTAGATCTCTACTATGACGTCAGAACATTTTAAAAAAATCATTGTGGATTAATGAATAACAATTAAGACTTTTTAAAAGTGTAGATAGTCTTCAATATAGATAAAGTTTCATAAAAAAATATAAAAAAAATGGTGAAAGACCCCATTGTAAGAAATAATTTATTAAAATTTCAATTTCCTAAACAAAATTCATGGGAGTGAACGAACCCAACGAAAATCTGTACTTCATCTGACATTGCAATGTACAAGTCACTGTAAAAAATCTAAGAAATTTTGACGGATGGAGGTTGTTGGACCATAAAGAACATGGAAATAAATAAAGAATACCGAAATTGCTATTAAAAAAAAAAAATAATGGACGCGTATGTTTCACCTTAACTGCTATGTCGAGGTGTATTCATTTAAAACTATATACAAGAATATGAGACAATTTTCCACAAGTCGTTTTTAATGTATTCAAGTAAGTAAATACAGTAGTAACTACTTAATTTTTTTATTGAAAATTCGACTTTAAAAATGCTGATATTTTAAAATTTTATCACATGTTTATTTAGTTTTTCGTGAATCTCATATCCCCTACCTAAATTTATTTTAGCTCTCGTTTCATTGATTCTGTGCTTGAATCCAGCTTCAATTATAAATGTTTGTGATATATTTAATTACAATGGAATTCTTTTGAATTAATTAAAGATTAATATAGATTTTGCAAATGTAAAGGATGACGCAAGACTATTTATAATAAGACAAACATTTAACTACATAACAATGATATATAAGATGTATTATTTAACGTTTCTAAAGTAAAATTATGTAGAAGATATTTAATGATTCTTTTAAATTCTCAGTTTTAAAATTTTAAAAAGATGTTTTAATAATAAATTAACAATATCAATTTCAAATTTAAAAGATACAAATTAATTTTTTTTTTCTGTTTCAAAGGAATTGGATTCTAATAACTTGTTTTATTTATAACATTTGGACACAAAATGGCGGACGGGACACCTAAATTTTTCTAGAGTTCTAGTTCTATGATTTACATTGGCAGGTAGTCAAACTAGTAATAAATATTTATAGAATTTTAACTCAAAAACTAAAAAATTTAGAAGACAAAGTTATTAAGAAATTTTGTTAATCTCGATGAATTTCTATTACTGATTAAAGGTAATTGTACTTTTTAACCAAATACTCCTATTATTGATTTACCTTAAGAACAGTGGGTTTGGTGAACACCTCATTCAACACATGCAGCTCGGTGCGGAGCGCCAGGGTGTCCACCAGGAAGTCCTCCTCTTCGGTGGAGATCTGCATGAGACACGTGAAGCCGAGGTAGGAGCGGTACGAGTGGTGCTCCAGGTCCACGGCGAACCGGCGATGCTGCCGCAGTGTCTCCAGGAGGCGCTCCAGCTTCTCGGTGGAGTCCACTATGTGCAGTGGAGTCTCTGACAGAGGCCGAGGATGCGGAACAGGTTTGGGGACCGGGGTTAGTTGCCATGGAGCGGGGGCGAAGCGCTCCAGTTCAAATTCGTACGGATGGCAGAAACTGAAAATGGAAAATATTATTTATTTTAGTATTGATCTAACAATATTTTTAATATCGATTTGAGTCGTGAAATTGTTGTGGGCAAGTTAACATTAAAAGAGTGATATCTTTTAATAGTTAACAGTCTGTAAAATGTTACTTTACATAACTAGGTTAATAATTAGAAATGTCACTTTTCAAACAAATTCAAGCTTCTGAATTTATTTTTTTCACAACTGGAAGAAAAACTAGGTTCATATGATACCAAAATCATGACAGAAACAGGCAATTTCATATTTAAGGGAGATTTGAGCACTTTCTCTCCAGTCGTGAAGGAAAGTGCTCAAATAATGTGAAAACGAACATTATTAAACAAATTAAAGGTAAGTATCATAAATTATATTACAATTCAAATAATTTTGAAATACATAAAAACCATCATAAATATTGGGATCGTGGAAAAAATCGTTTTTACAGGACATGCCAGGAAACCCCACCGTCCTTCGTTCGAAATGTGTTTTTCCTCTCTAGTGAGGACAATATAGAATGTTATTTACAAAAAATATAATGTGAAAATTATAAATAAATTACTAATTTTATTGAAAATCATTATTTTAGTGATATACATTCTTTAAATTGTCTTAAAATTATGTCTAATATTTTTATTTTTCTAGATTAAATCACAATTCGACAACTTTAATTTAGATTTAAGATTGGTTCATTGGCAACACTGCTACAACGCCTTGCGTCTGATAACCTAACTTTTAAAGTGTTAGTTGTTTTTAAATTGTATTTTAGGTCCGAGAAAATCGTTTTTAGATACATGTCATAAAAAATTGTTGGGTCTAACACGAGAGGAAAGCCATTTTTCCACTCTCGCTCGAATTGAAACTTCGAGCTCGAGTGAGAAAAAGAAGCGCTTTCCTCTCTAGTTTGACAAATAACTATTATACACCACATGAGAGAAATCTACTTTTCCCTTGTCGTATTGTAGCTCTCGCCTACGGTTCGTACAAACTAAATTTTGTATTGAAATTAGGTAATAATCAATTCATTTTTTAATTTAAGTAGTGCTACTTCAATTTGAAAAACTTGAATATCTCTGGAATAAAAGATTTACGGAGATTTGCTCAAATGAACTTGTCACCTTATTGTAAGGTGTTTAATCAATGTAGTAAATTAGGCAGTTTAAATTTTAAAAAGACCATTATTGGCCAAGTAGCACTGGATCGATCAATCGTTCCATCCTTGGCTTAAAATACACTATTATTAATCTGTAATTATTACAATTGAACTTACATTTCTCCGAGTCCATCATCTGTCGGCTCCAAGAAAATAGCAAGAGGCTTCAAATTATTGGGCTTATCTTTAATTATCGGCTCCCAAGGTGCCTTGGAATTATCAATTTTATCTTTGAAAAACTTTTGGGGGCGCTGAATATTCTTTGCTGTCAATAAGCGTACAGAATTCGGAGATTTCGTTTGATTTTGCTGAAAAAATCCAGTTGAAAATTCAAAGTTACAAATCTATATAATTTCTCTACTCACTTTTGAAGCAGCCGACGACGATGCAACTGTAATTTTAGCATTATTTAATCTGTTCCAAGAACCGTTCACTGGTAATTCGGCGCTAACTGTCTGTATTTCTACAGGAATTACAGGATTTTTGCGAATACCAGCTAGTTCATCTAAATTATTAGCCACTCGCTCTAAAATTATGTCGTTTGCCTCAATAATAAGTTCAATTTTTTCCTCCAAATCACGACTATAAAACAAGATATAAATACTTCAAATTACATGAACAGCATTCACCATACCTTTTAATATTTCCTTGTACACCCTGTTGTTTTAAAACATCGTTGATTAATCGTAAAATGTTATCTCCTTGACTTGACATCAAGTCACGAAATGACTGATGTGTGTTGTAAAAATCCCAATCTCTGTCTTGTGGAAGCGAATTTGAATTACGCGTTGCTTCAATAAGTGTTTTAAATCCATCCTAATAACGTAAATAATTAATATGTTTTTTGAAAATACAACACTGCATGTGGCAGCAAACATAACCTTACAATCAGTTGTAAAATGTCACAATAATATGTATATAACTGTGTAAAATATTACCTTGGTAAATTCTTCAACTGATGAATAACCAGGAATTAGAGTATTTTCATTGTCAACATTAATATTGGTTGACATATTTTGATTTGTATTAGCCATTTTTACATCTCTAACCTAGCACTTTTTATAGATATACCATTACAATAAAATGTGTTCACGCACTAATTTTATAATTAAACTTGTAACAATATTGTAAATTCTATATCACATATTTGTAAAATAAGTTTACGGAATACTGTTGGTTGATTTAATTTTTAAAATTTTGGATTGTGGTTCAATATTGTAGTTCTGATTGAACACATTTTTACAAAAATGAGCTAGTCACCATTTCTACCAACATTACGTTAAAATGTTTTGGATCTTTTGGATAGTTTGGTGATCTGTCATTTGAAAGCGTGGTAATTTAAGGTTATATTTTAAATACGTTAATAATTTTAAAATATCTACAATGTCTGTGTGGAAAAAAGCGTCAAAGGCCAACCAAAAAACTCATCGGGAAAGACATCAACCTGAAAATAGAAAACATTTGGGTCTACTCGAAAAGAAGAAAGATTATGTTAAAAGAGCACAAGATTACAATGAGAAACAAGAAACACTTAAGATTTTACGAAAACGTGCCTTGAATAGGAATCCCGAAGAATTTTATCATCATATGATCAATTCTAAAGTGACGGGCGGAGTACATCATGAAAAAGACAAAACGGTAGAAAACAGCAAGGAACAGCTTCAGCTGATGGAAACTCAAGATGTACGATATGTAAATATGAAACGAGTGCAAGAAATGAAACGCGTTGAAAAATTGCAATCACAGTTACATCTAATTGATGTAGAAAGGCCAAAAAATAAACATAAATTCTTTTTCGAGTCTAAGAAAGACGCCGAAAAGTTTAAAGAAAGCAGAAACTCAACAGATTTAAACTTTGAGTTAGACAAACTGTCAGAGAAACCTTTACATAATTTTGATGCTGATAGTTTAGAAGAAGTTAGCAAGAAAAGAGAAAATATGTATAAAGAATTGGCGGCCAGAATTAAAAGGGAAAAAGAATTGTCTGTTGTTCAGCAAAAACTGGAAGTGAAGCGATATTTGCAGACTAAGAAGAGACGCATGCCCCCGAGGAAGATCAGTGAGGGCACTAAAGACACGCCCCCGGTTTACAAGTGGCGCTCTCAGAGACAACGATGACATATTTTACTTTTTGTAATATTTGTATTCCTTTTGTGATTTATAATAAATACATTTGCACAATTAAAATACATTTTATTATTTCTAAAACGTTTCTTTTCATACTTATGTAGTAGAATATGAAAATATCAATAAACTAATTGTTTTTTACCTCCCGCCTACCTCTAGGTAGGGAGGTATTGTTTTTGGTCAAAAAATTGGGTAGTGAGATTTCAATGAATAAGCACGTTTTAGGGTCCCTACAACACGATTTTACTATTTTCGCGATGATGTCTGTATGTGTATGTGTGTGTGTGTGTGTGTGTCGATGATGTCTGTATGTATGCATGTGTGTGTGTAGTCTGTGGCAATTTTTTCGTCTCGCATAACTCAAATTACCAAAAAATACAATTTTGTGTATTATTGCTTCTTATATTTAAATGAAGAGCTGATTAGATTTTGGATAAAATTGGTCAACCGGAAGTAGCGCAGTTGACTTGAAGCCTTTAACAGTTTTTCATGAAAAACACGGTTAAATTTCCTTTTTCCACAATTTATGTTATTTTGAAAATTGAAGAATATTTAATTTTTTCTACAATCGTTGCACAATATCGACATTGTTATTGCATTTTTGGTTAGGAAATGTTAAAAATTGTCGCTCTAGGGCGACAAAGTGACATATTGTCGCACTAGAGCGACAAAAACAAAACAAAAATAAATTATTTAAAAGAAGTAAATGATGCATTGGATTTTTCTGGTAATAACCTTGCTATTGCATATACGTACATACATACACTTCAACTTAATCACCATAAACGTATTCACTCTGTAGACTTTATGTCAAATGTACTCCATATGTCAAATATACTCCATGTGTCAAATTATGATTTCTTTGAAAATTTTTATTTTGTTCATAAACGTTGTCATGATTACGGTGACATGGGTAACTACAATTTTACTGAATTGTTATAGGCGGACCAAAGATAATTTTGAAAATTAATTTTTTTCTACAGCTTGACATTGTTCAACGATTGTAGAAAAAATATTGTGTGTATCTCGACGGATAGAGCTTGTTCGGTGCACTTGTCGAGTTGTTGATCTCGGCTTCGCCTCGATCAACAATTTCTCGCCGCGTGCAACAAACAATGCTCTATCCGCACTTGATACACAAATAACTATTACATGTGTTTTGATTACACTAATTTTATTAATTTTCATTAGATTTAGAGATAATAAAATATAAAAATTAGATTTCACAAATCTTGCGTTCCTAGTACACCATGGAAAAATTTTCAATTTTTTACCTAATGTGACACATGTCATTGTGATTGTGAAGGTATAAATAGAAAATAAACAAATAAGAAGGTATGTTTCTGTATCATCAAATACTATTTTGTACCGTTTAAGAGTAGTATTGGGCAGGAGGTTATGTGCTGGCCACATCAGAATTTTTTTCATAAGTTTGTTTTTTAATTAAACTTAGTTATGTGGTGTAACATGGAAAGTTAGTTTTTGTGTGCAATGCTTTTTAAATTATTTTAGATAAAACTGCTTCATATAAATCTTGAGGAGTTTAAAATATCAGTTAACAAAATTCGTTTACCATGAATGGTAACTGGAACTGCTGAAATAAAATAGGAGAATGAAAATTTATAAAATTACTATTTAGTAGTATTCGCCATGGAATAAAACAAAATGACAAAACAATTGTGTACTGTTTTCCTGTCAAATATTTCGACATTTTAAAAAGCAAACCAAACAGTTAAATGTCAAAATATTTGATAGGAAAACATTACTCAATTGTTTTTCTACTCCTGTATACATATATCCCTATTATTTAAATTTTTTTGATGAATTATAGTACCCATAATTCACGGCAGTATAATTCATAATTCACTCTTCTCGACCAATCGCAGAGTCAGAAATCCATAATTCCCGGTTATTTTAAAGACGTGATGTGGATCACCAAGCAACGGCCGTATACAGTTACGTGTAGTCAGTTGTCATTGTGTATTTTTATGTTGACGTTTTTGAACGTGTGTTTCCAACCGAATTTCGATCATTTTCTAAAGTGATTTCCGAATTTTCAGGAGTAGAAATTAGTTATTTATGTATCAAGGCACTGAAGTTTAACTTTTTATCACGAATATGGAATTTAGTTGCTGAGGCCCGTAGGGCGAGTAAAATAAACCATGTGACTGATAAAAAGGAAGTTCAGTGCCGAGGTACATATTAAATTTTATTTTAAATCTAAAATTAGAAAAAAACTGTAAAAAATATTATATAGGTTAAGTTTATACATCTGACAGTTGTCAATTGAAAGTCAGTGTTACCAACGTCGAAAAGTAAAGTTATCGTAAATAACAATCAAAATTTATGTATATTAGTTAATTCTTCTTGCACATTGTTTCATGTTACGTCTAAATTTACTTACTTGCACAATAATTATTTAACGGTTGCCAACACTGGGTTGCTCAAAATCATCGTATAATAAGTTACTTTAATGACGATTTCTGAGCTTTTAATGACGATTTTTCAGCACTTTAGTGCCGATTTCAAATAAAAGTATAGTATTATATTCGGGATTATGGTAATTATTCACTCGGATGCAGTTACCACCCGTGGTAAACGAATTTTGTTTATTGATTTCCATGGAGAATTTTAAGCTCTACAACATTTATTTGAAAAATTTTTATCTAAAATAATTTTGAAAGGGAAGGTGTGAGCGTGCCTAAAATTCAAAGAGTGCTATCCAATTTCCAATCTTTCGAAACTTTTTTAAATGTTCATTTATAAAATAGTAATTAAAATTTACATGAATTCCGTATATTTCTGGAAGAAACATGAATAAACCGTGGGATTATTTTAGTCAAATGTTTGATTACCACTGATAAATTTTGCTAACCTATATGTCATTCAACAAGTCTTTAATTTCGTTAAATCGATCTAAAGTAATAATTATGGAGTTGACGTAGAAATAAATATTGTTATTGTTCTATTACTTATCATAAATAAATATTAATTTAATTATGAAGTGTAACTTTTCTTCATGTGAATCCATTTCATATCAAACAATCCAATATCACGGACCAATTATGACATGTCAAAAAATGACTTCAACCGTTGTTTTCTTTTTTCAAAACGCACGAAAATATCAAAATATAATTTTTCTTTAATGTTTTATAATTCGTTAATGGAGACAGTAACAGAAAAAATGTTTCAAACAATAATTGTAGATAATAATATTTGGAATGTTATTCTAATAACAAAAATTGTCATTTAACTATAATTTATTGAGATATTTCAAAATAACTTGATAGGACTTCAAGTAAACTACCACTTCCGGTTATTGGATTATCCCCAAAAACTAATCAGCTCTTCCAAAGGGTATACAATTGATACATACAAAATATCAAAATTTTAAGTGTAGTAGTTTTTGAGAAACCGTAACTCCAGAGATCCACACAGACTGACAGACAGACATCATCGCGAAACTATTATATTTGTATTCTAGGGAGCCAAAACGTGCTCATCCACTGAAAACTCACTATCGAATTTTTAGCATGATTCCTATACCTCCACAGGATGTGGCGGGAGGTAAAAACATTGATTACACTCTTTTATTTGTATATTCAATTAAATGTTTCATTATTTATTACGTTGTTGTCTACACTTCCGGTTACAGCCATGTCTTTATACAATTTGCAATATTAATGTAGTACAATGTACATTCGCAAATTTACAATTTATAATTCATTCACATCTAGAGTTCAAAAGGTGATTGCGTCAACATAACCATAAAATTAAAATATTGTTTTCATATTTGTAAACTATGCGCTTCTGTACATGAAAGAATTAGGCGGGGTGACCTTATAGTTTATACATCGCAGACTATTCAGTGGCGTACCTACAAATTCATGCAGTAGTGGCACTAAATAACAAGAACTTATGTATTGGCACTGAGGTTTAACTTTTTATCACGAAGATAAATTATTTGAGTGACAAAAATGAAATTCAATATTAAATTTTATTTGAAATATGAAATTAGAAAAAACTGTAAAACAATTATTATGTAGGTTAAGTTTATACATCTGTCAGTTGTCAATTGAAACTGACACTCAGTGTTACCAACCTCGAACAGTAAAGTTATCATAAATAACACTGAAAATTATGTGTTTGTCCTTAATTCCGTCATCGGAATTAATTAGTTAATTCTTCTTGCACATATTGTTTAATTTTACGTATAAATTTACTCAAAAGGATACAATTGATATATACAAAATATAAAAATTTCAGTTTAGTAGTTTTTGAGAAACCGTAACTCCAGGAGATCCATACAGACAGACACACGCACAGACATCATCGCGGAACTATTAAAATAGCATTCTACGCACCCTAAAACGTGCTCATTCACTGAAAATTCACTACCTAATTTTAGCATGATTCCTATACCTCCCTTGCAGATTTTTGCGGGAGGTAATATGAAACAGACTTTAGTGATACATTAAACTATGTTTTCAAGGTCATTTGAGTAGGATTGCCACAAATAAAGTGATTTATTTTAAATTGAACTTCAATTTGTTATTTCAAGGTCATTTGAGCCTCATTAGTAAGTATTTTTCTGATAAGTTTTAAACAAAATGTGATATCTCATGAAATAATATCCATTTAGAAAGTGAAATATAGTACATTGATATGTTTACTTTGCTTTAGTTTAGTTTATTTTGCTTTATCAGCACTTTTAATCATTTAACTCTAACTGTTTTTACTTACCTCCTTAAAAATTGGGTAGTAAGTTTTCAGTGGATGAGCATGTTTTACGGTCCCTAGAATAAGATTTTAATAGTTTCGCGATGATGTCTGTGTGTGTGTCTGTCTGTCAGTCTGTCAGTTTGTCAGTCTGTCAGTCTGTGTGGATCTCTGAAGTTACGGTTTCTCAAAAACTACTAAACTGAAAATTTTGATATTTTGTATATATTAATTGTATTCCCTTGAGAACAGCTGATTAGTTTTTAGTGATAATCCAATAACCGAAAGTGGTAGTTTACTAGAAGCCCTATCAAGTTATTTTGAAATATCTAAGTAAATTATGATTTAATGACAATTTTTGTTATGAGTATAATGTTTCAAATATTATTTGTCACCACTTACGAATTACAGTTCTATTTGGATATTTTCGTTTAAATTTGCAAATCCATGCTTTTTGATAAAACAAAACAACGCTTGAAAAATGGTGA
The DNA here is from genome assembly GCA_963942605.1 of Poecilus cupreus. Taxonomy (NCBI): domain Eukaryota; kingdom Metazoa; phylum Arthropoda; class Insecta; order Coleoptera; family Carabidae; genus Poecilus; species Poecilus cupreus. Next base: position 19,169,447 of record OZ012719.1, read on the forward strand.
AAATGTCATTTTTTGACATATGTTCTAATTGAAAACTCAACTTGTTGAAGGGATGAGCGTTTCTTGATAGTGGTGGTCCGTGTTTCTGCATAGTTCGATAAGAAATCTATAGCGGGAGGTATTAATAAGATAAAAAAGATTATTAAAACATGTAAGTCACTATAGTAATTCTAATTTTAATGTCATATTCTATTCGAAAGAGTTGAGTTTAAGGTTTATGATACGAATGAAGTTTGACATTTGATACACCTCCGGACATAACATGGACTTGGAATTTAATAAATCGTTTTCTGCTGTAAATCTTGAGTTCAATATACTAGAATATGAACTCTTCCGCTCATTTTTGATCACGTAAGTAATAATTTATAAAGTAGAAGTTAAAATAATTTCGTTGTGACCGCACTGTCTAATTTAAATCTATTGGTATTGTTCCAAGAAATATTAATATTAAATATGACAGTTTCCTCAATGGATATTCATGCAGTGAGCTATGTTAATACCGAAACATATTTTATTTTGTTTAGACAGCATTTCTGTGTGCATGACTGATTTACATGGACATAACAAAACATACATCTTTGCACGGATTATAGAACAGACATGTAAGTAAGCAATATTATTCGTTTCTATCCATTCAAATTGAAGATATTGAGTTTGAAGCAGTGTTTAGTGTTACACGACCTAAATAACGATGTTTAGTACTTTATTTAATCATGCAAGTTCTTTGAAGAGGCTTGATTTACAGTTAAGTCAAATGGTTGTCATTTCGAGTGCTGTATTTGTTTATTTTTCTTTTACAAAAGATAAATACTATTGAATATAAGCTGTGACATTAATTTGAAAGTATAAAAGATTTAACAATTTAACAAAAAATACCTCCCGCCATAGATTTGTTATCGAACAATGCAAGAACACGGACCAACACTATCAAGAAACGCTCATCCCCTCAAAAAAATATGACACATGTCAAAAAATGACATTTTTCAACCGTTGTTTGGTTTTTTCAAAAAACAGTTTAGCAGATTTAAACGAAAATATCAAAATTTAATTTTTCTTTAACGTGTTGTAATTCTAAAATGGTGGCAATAAGAGGAAAATGTTTCAAACAATAATTGTAGATCATAATATTTGACACATTATTCCAATAACAAAATTTTCATTAAACCATAATTTACTGAGATATTTTAAAATAACTTGATAGGGCTTCAAGTAAACTACCACTTCCGGTTATTGGATTTTCACCAAAAACTAATCAGCTCTTCCAAAGGGGATACAATTGATATACACAAATTATCGAAATTTTCAGTTTAGTAGTTTTTGAGAAACCGTAACTCCAGAGATCCACACAGACTGACAGACAGACAGACACAGACACACACACAGACATCATCGCGAAACTATTAAAATCGTATTCGAGGGACCCTAAAACGTGCTCATCCACTGAAAACTCACTACACAATTTTTAGCATGATTCCTATACCTCCCTTACAGGATGTGGCGAGGGGTAAAAAATGTCACTATCCTATCACGCCAGGGGTCTTGGGTTCCAATCCCACTAAAGAGCATGGTCGTTTGTGGTGTTCACATAATTTCATAATCATCCAGTCATGAGGCGGCATATGACCAATGGTCAGCTTTCATATCACACAGCATTGCTAGTGATGTGCAATGACCAACTTTCAGTAATAGTTTAGCATGTGAATTTATGTACTTTTCGTAGTGGTCGTCGGAAATAACTATTTACTTATTTAATAATGGCTGAAAAGACATTCACAAATACAACTTTTATAATGAATAACCATGGAAATGAAATTGAATCAAGCAAATATTTAACGTTATTCCTAATCAAGTAAGTAGATAAACAATTTTTTACCTCCCGCCTACCTCTAGGTAAGGGAGGTATTGTTTGTGGTCAAAAAATGGGGTAGTGAGTTTTCAATGAATAAGCACGTTTTAGGGTTCCTACAATACGATTTTACTATTTTCGCGATGATGTCTGTATGTATGTATGTGTGTGTGTGTGTAGTCTGTGGCAATTTTTTCGTCTCGCATAACTCAAATAATATAATACCAAAATATACAATTTTGTGAATTATTGCTTCTTATACTTAAATGAAGAGCTGATTAGATTTTGGATAAAATTGGTCAACCGGAAGTAGCAGTTTACTTGAAGCCCTTAACAGTTTTTCGTGAAAAACACGGTTAAATTTCCTTTTTCAACAATTTATGTTATTTTGAAAGTTGAAGAATATTTAATTTTACATGTGTTTTGATTACACCAATTTTATTGATTTTCATTAGATTTAGAGATAATAAAATATAAAAAATTTGATTTTATAAATCTTGGATTCCATGTGCACCATGGACACATTTAAAAATATTCAATTTTTTACGAAATGTGACACATGTCATTGTGATTGTGAAGCTGTTTTCGTAATGAAATATATGTCAAAAAATTAAATAAATATACGAAAGAAAATTAAAATTCTCAAATATAAATAGAAAAGAAACAAATAAGAAGGTATGTTTCTGTATCATCAAATACTATTTTGTACCGTTTAAGAGTAGTATTGGGCGGGAGGTTATGTGCTGACACATCAGATTTTTATATTTTCTTCTATAACAAAGCTGTTACGACAGTCAAAAGAGTTTCGTAACAGCTCAGTCGAGTGTTATAATAGAGCAGTAGGTTGGCAACTCTACTGAAATGGCATATGTCAAAAAATATCAAATGTCACACTTTGCTAAATAAATAAATAGAAATTGCGAGAATGTTTTTTTTGTACAATTTTGAATTTAAAAATAGTAAGGTTAGGTGTTGAATTTTTAAACGTCCCTTAAGTGTCACCAACTATCACAAAATTACCTGAATATTGAATCTTTTTTTTGTTAAAAAAGAGCATAAAGAACTCGCTTTTGCTATTCTTAACTTTAAAAGTCAAAATTATACAAACATAAGTTAATAACAAAATTCAATTATAAAGAAGTCTAGATCATTTAATTGTCATTGTTCGTCAAGCAAAACCCAAGTATTTCATAAAAATTTCTCTTCATATTTCATAGATGCCGGGCTCTAATATTTCCATGGTTAGAAATTTTGATATTTTTGACCGTTTTTTTAGCCTTTATTAAACAAGTAAAATGGCATTTATTCATTGATTTAGATGCATATATTAAATCTTTGCAACTTTTGTTAAAAACATTTTTCTCTAAAATGACACGGGCAGCACCAGCAGGGAATTGCATAAGTATTATTTAACATGTAAATCACCACATTGTACATAACCCCAAAACGTACTTAAAGGCTTCATAGAATTAGAGAAATTCTGCAGAATTAAATACGAGTTTCAACAAAGCAAACACTTAATAGTGTCCCAATATTTAACAGGAAACCACTACACGTTCGTTTATCTTATTTTATTCCATGGTGAACACTTTTAAATAATAATTTTGTAATTTTTCATATTTAATTTCTACAAGTTACAATTCATAATAAATGAATTTTGTTTGCAGAATTTTAAGCTGTACAACATTTATTTAAAGTATTTTTGTCTAAATTAATTTCGGAAACAATGAGCACGAAAAAATGTTATGTTAGAAGCCTATGGCCACTAAAATACACTTAGTCCGCGATGTTTGAGGTTGACAGAGTTTTAATAACTATTTACTTGTTTAAATTATTTGTAAATGGTTAATGTATCTATGATTACTGAGAAATAATTTAACAAGTCAATAATTATTTAAAACTATGCCAAATGCCATCTGTCAAACTTAAACAATACGACTGTTTGTATGTTTTGTTTACCACGGCACTCTGTAAATACCTAAAAAATACATTTTATTTTACTTCTATCTCATGACAGAAATGTATCATATCAATTAATTTAGGCTCATTTGGAGCAATTTTTAATTCTGAACACTTTACCTATTTACATTTTTGCTGTAAAATTAATAGATAAAAACTTGGAGCGAGATATAAAAATGAACATATAGCTCAAAAATACAATTTGATATATTGATTATAGAACAAAAATAATTTTTTTTTGAAATTCGCATAAATAAGCGTATTTCATTCCTAGCAAACATTTTAGTGTCATTGGTTTAATATAATATAAAGTATTACATTAGGTGCCTAACATAGCAACTAATTAATAAATAATTATTTGTAGGCAGTGTTTATATTTTTATTTCATTATTAACATAATTATAAATAATTAGAAGTACTATTAAACCAGTGACACTAAAAGTGTTCGCAAGGAATGAAATACCCAAATTTGCGAATGTCAAAAGTTTCGTCCATTAATTTATAATACAGGGTGAGTCATCGAAATGCCCGTCTTCGATATCAACTTTGTCGTTAGAAATACAGCATAAATTTATTAACAAAATATATTCGACCACTTAAAGAGCATAACGTAAAATTATTTTCACATATACAGGGTGTAACGTAACGGCTAGACGAGAATTATTTGTCTTTTTTTAAATGGAACAGCCTATATATTTTTATATATTTTGAATTGTATTTTATTCACCTACCTACCTACCTATTCACTGACTGAAAGTTGCTAAGCAAAAAAAATTCGTGCAAAAATAAACATTTAATTATAAAATCAGAAGGTCTTCTGATATTACACTCGATAAAATCCCGTTACCCGGGTACCGGGTGTTTTACCCCGGTAAAACCCCGTTGCCCTGGTTCCCCGATAAAACTCCCGCTACCGAGGAAATAAATAATTGTTACTGTTAATCACTGTCAGTGTGACAGTAAATTAATATTTCAAGTAACATTTTGCTTAGTTTTTGGAATTTATCTCATCAAATACCACGCGACCTCTCTGATTTTCTCAGATAAATTTTTATTTTTAAGCACTCATTTTTTTGGCTTTTAAGGTCAAACATACGCGTCGAAAGAACGAATCCTTTATTTTTTAAAAAACAGCAAAATCTGTATTCTTTATTTATTTTCATGTTCTTTATGGTCCAATACCTTCCATGCGTCAAAATTTCATGGATTTTTTTACAGTGACTTGTACATTGCAAAGTCAGATGAAGTACAAATTTTTGTGGGTTCGTTCATTCCCATGAATTTTGTTTTGTAAATTCAAATTTAAATAAATATTTTCTTACAATTATTCTTATCGAAAAACAAAACAATTATTACAGTAAGGTCTTTGAACATTCTAGTATTTATATATGTGGATGAAAAGGATAGCTAAAACATTAAATTATAAAAAAATATTCGATGAAGTATAGTTGATCAAAAATTCAGAACTTTCATACTGTGTCTCTCATTCCCATGAACGACTACAGTAATGAAAATAATTCGTATATTTATAAATATGCTCATTTATAACATACTAAGTTTATTTTCAATTTGAATTTACAATTTTTATTTGTTTCTCAAAAACTGTAAATTCAAATGTAAATTAATTTTAGTATGTTATAGACGATTATATTTATAAATATACACATTATTTGCATTACTGTAGTCGTTCATGGGAATGTGTGGCATATATTTGACTATTTTGAAAATTATGTTCATGTATAATATGTAAACAAAATTAGCTTTTTAAAATTTATTACAAAACTTTGGACTTTTATCTACAAACGTAGGCATAAAACATTATGATCGCTAGTAAGAACGCTGATTAAGGGCGACTAACTAGCAGTTGACTATCTGTGTTTTTTAGCTGTCAAACCTTCTTACATGATTATTGAGAAAAATATTTGAAATAGAAGTGGTAGAATATTTAAATCTGTATGTCTTTTATTTGAAGCTTATATCTCTAAAATAATTTAGGAACGCTTGACAGCGTCAAATAAAGTTAGTCAACTGCTTGTTAATCCCTCTTAATCGGTTGTTCTTACTAGCAGTCATTATGTTTCATTTATTATAATAATGATATATTGTTTCAAAAAAGTCATGTTCATCTTGCGCTATCTTCAGCCCGTATTGGCCCGGATGGTTCACCTTAAGCAAAACCACTCAAGCAAACTGACATTAGGCAAAACCCCTCCTCCTTCGGAGTCGGGATTTACCATGCAGTTTGCTTTCGTGATTGTTGCTAAGCAAAAAAAATCGTGCAAAAATAAACATTTATCTTATAAGGTCTTGTGATATTAGCCTTGATAAATACACATCTAGCATAACAACTTTTTTAAGGATCAATATTTCCTACTTTAGATTAACTAGAGAATAAATTTATCAGTAAGGGCCGGTATTTCCAAACTTAGTTACCTAGAGAATAAATTTATCATTAGAATAAACAAAAAATATCGCATCAAAATCATAGCTTAAATGTTGATTATTATTCTAGCTGTCATCTTTTGATGCAATATTATTGTTTATTCCATTGATAATTTATTCTATAGTTTATCTGAGGTTGGAAATACCGGCCCTAAAATAAACAAAAAATGTCGCATCAGAATGACAGCTAGAATAATAATTTCATAACAAATTGCTATAGAAAACCAGCTTAAATTTTACATCATAATCCATTTAAATATAAAAAAGCAGTAATTACTAATCTTACAGGTAGAGCCATCCTCCTCTCAGACAAAAATGCGTCAATAAACAAACAGATTTTCATACTTGCGTTGATCAATACAGAAATATCTTCCATCACTTCAAATAATTTGTATATACTACGTTGCGTTAATTACATTTACCAAGTTTGGTTAGGTTTGACTTTTGGTAGTAATTTTTAAAAATGTGTATTCTTCTTCTTATTCAATTTAACTGCAACCATTCACTCTAGAGGGACAGGTTGTCAATTCTTGATCCTTAGTCATTTAAATTTTAATCGTATTCCAATAATTTTTAATTACAAAATGTAATTATGTTAATTTATATTTTCATTTTATAACTTAATTCAAATGTAACTTTACTAATGACTTAATTATTAAAAATTGTAATATAAAATTAGTTAGGTGCCATTGTAATTCTTATTATAATATATATATTAATTGTTTCAACCTTGTAGACCCTGAAGATGGTTGTAATCAGGGCCGAAAGGTCGTTATGCTAACAAATTGTTTTCAATAAATAAATAATTCAATTCAGGTTATCCAATAGCAATGACATACGAAAATTTATTTTATCTTTTCCTAAACATTTTTCGGTTTAATAACCTTCTTCAAACAATAAAACATACTTAATAACAAGTTTTCATTCATAATTTTTTGTTAGAAAAATGCCATTTTTATGCTATTGTAAACTCTCTTGAAAATTGTGACGTCACAATCACAATGACATGTGTCACATTTCGTAAAAAATTTAAAATATTTAAGTGTTTCCATGGTGTACTAGGAATGCAAGATTTATGAGATCTAATTTCTTTATACTTCATTATCTCTAAATCTAATTAATTAATAAAATTAATATAATCAAAACACATGTAAATTTAAATATTCTACAACTTTCAAAATAACACAAATTGTTGAAAAAGGAAATTAAACCGTGTTTTTTCAAGGAAAACTGTTAAGGGCTTCAAGTAAACTGCTACTTCCGGTTGACCAATTTTATCCAAAATCTAATCAGCTCTTCATTTAAATATAAGAAGCTAAAATTCACAAAATTGTATTTTTTGGTATTATATTTATAGTGCTGTTGATTTTCGAAATAAATGAATTCGAAAAATCATTTGAAAATAAATTCGAAGTTGTACTGAAATTCGAAGTTCCGAATTTGCACTGAAGTTCGAATTTCTAAATTTATATACAGGCTCTAACACGAAAAGCGGGCCATAGGCGTTCAACATGGGAAAACAGTTTTTTCGTGCGCATTGCTTCCCAAATTATTTAAGACAAAAATGCTTTAAATAAATGTTGGTTAAAATTCTGCTTGTAAATCAGTAAACAACATACATGTACAATGGGTTGTAACTACAGCATTTCGAGCAACACCCGGTATATATAAACCAGATTTTTTGCGATATAGGCGAAAATAAAAATATTTTACATTACTTAAGAGTACTTACATAATACTAACCAAACTAACAAACATTGCACACAAAATTGAAAATAGTATTAATAATTTCTAATATTTATATTAACAAAATAACAAGTGCAGAAATTATAAAATTTAATTATAGCTCAGTTCGAGGGATGCGCCATCTACCGATTTATATTTTTACTCAACTTTAATGAAATGTTGAGTTGTATTCAGTTTTTCTAATTCTAAAATTCCTACTATTTATGACTTCTATATAAATAATTCGAAATTTGAAATTCGTTAAATTTGAAATTGAATTCGTTGAAATTCGAAATTTGAAGAAATACGTAATTTTTAGAATTCGAAATTCATAGGAATTCTTTCGAATTCTGTAAAATTCGAAATTCGAAAATTCGAATTTCAGGAACAGCACTAGTATTATAGTATTTGAGTTATGCGAGATGAAAAAATTACTACAAACTACACACACACACACAAACATACATACATACATCATCGCGAAAATAGTAAAATTATATTGTAGGGATTCTAAAACGTGCTTATTCATTGAAAACTCACTACCCAATTTTTTTACTAAAAACAATACCTCCCTTACCTAGACAATAACAATTAAAATACACATTGAATCTTGCTGATAAAAAAGGTAATAACAATTAGTAGTAATTGTTGACAGGTGACATTTACCGTGTTACCATTGTTTTGGTTAATTGTTTTATTTAAATTTAATATTTTATCCAACACCTCTCAAGAAATGCTCTATAACTATGGCAATTTTAAACAAGGAAAGGAAAAGATTACCCACTAGTGGGTATAATTTTGAGAAAAGTCAGTAGTGAGTCTTTTTCTATTTATAACAATAATAATAACACACAACACCTTGGTACTTCGATTGACATTTTCATTTAAAAATTTCTTTAATAAATTTTTCATTTATTAAGAGATGTTGGATAAAACGTTATACTTCACACGTGGGCAAAGTGAAATTTCCCACTCGATAAAATTATAAGAACACTCAACTTTCAGCTTCGTGTGCTAAAATTTCTCTCGTGGGTAATTCCTTACTTTGCCCACTTGTAAAGTAAATAACTATTATTACTATACTATACTCTTTATACAATTAAAGAATAATTAAAGTGCGCACCATTTTATTTTTTAATAATGTAACATATGGATTATTTTTCATGACTACGAAGCAAATTAGACGTTATTTTTAAAAATGTAAAAAAATATAGTATGTTCCATTTGAAATTTCAAAGTTGATATTAATTTCTAGTAAACCGGAAATGATATCAGGAAAGTACATCCGCTATCAATTAGCTTATATGTTGTTGTATAAATCATGTTATGTGAAAAAAATTGGTATGTTGATAAATAAGTGAGATTTTTGCTGGACCCATTTAAAAACAACAACCTGTATTATACACTTCTATCACTTTTGGACAAGACTGTGCAACATGTTTTTACATAGCAACCGCTCTACAAACAAGTGTTAGACGAAGACAAGTAACCCACAACATCTGTCTCAGGCTCGATTTTTTACCTCCGGCCTACCTCTAGGTAAGGGAGGTATTGTTTTTGGTCAAAAAATTGGGTAGTGAGTTTTCAATGATTAAGCACGTTTTAGCGTCCCTACAATACGATTTTACTAATTTCGCGATGATGTCTGTATGTATGTATGTGTGTGTATGTGTGTGTGTGTGTGCGCGCGCGCGTGTGTGTGTGTGTGTGTGTGTGTGTGTGTGTGTGTGTGCGCGCGTGTGTGTGCGTGTGTGTGTGTGTGTGTGTTTTCGTCTCGCATAACTCAAATACTATAAAACCAAAAAATACAATTTTGGGAATTATTGCTTCTTATATTTAAATGAAGTGCTGATTAGATTTTGGGTAAAATTGGTCAACCGGAAGTAGCACTTTACTTGAAGCCCTTAACAGTTTTTCGTGAAAAACACGGTTAAATTTCCTTTTTCAACAATTTATATTATTTTGAAAGTTGAAGAATATTTAATTTTACATGTGTATTGATTACACTAATTTTATTAATTTTCATTAGATTTAGAGATAATGAAATATAAAGAAATTAGATTTCACAAATCTTGCATTCCTAGTACACCATGGAAACATTTAAAAATTTTAAATTTTTTACGAAATGTGACACATGTCATTGTGTTTGTGAAGCTGTTTTCTTAGTGAAATATGTCAAAAAATTAAATAAATATACGAAAGAAAATTAAAATTTTCAAATATGAATAGAAAATAAACAAATAAGAAGGTATGTTTCTGTATCATCAAATAGTATTCTGTACCGTTTAAGAGTAGGATTGGGTGGGAGGTTATGTGCTGGCCAGTGCCTATAGCCCCTATTTCTTGAATAAATTATTAACTTGGAACTTCAAAACAATACATGGTAATAATTTATTCCTCTGATTTGAAGGTCAAGGTAGTTTATTTAGTTTCCGTTTGGCCTGTCTTTAGCGCTGTAGGTGGCGGATAAGAACAGCGAAACAGCGCTCCAAGTAATAGTTCTTAAGTTTGTGTCGCGACATTAGTTAGTCGTCTAGATATTATAGTGTTATACTAAAATAGTTTATTTTTTCAGCTGACAAAATGTGGTCTTATATTGACGAACTGTACAACTATCACATTGAAAGCCAAGAAGGTAAGTGAACTATTTTAAAATTTAATTTATTGTAAACCGGATGTAAAATTGAAATGTTGATCACAGGGATTTCAATGCAATTTGTTTGATGTTGCTGTAAATTTTTACCTATTCACTTTACAGCAAAAATGTAAATACAAAAGTTGTCTAGAATTTAAATATATAAACAAAAAGGCTTACCTAAATGTTAGTATTTCACGATATATCAATCATATTAAATTTATTATTTATTAGGAAATTTTTAACGCGGTCATAGAAAATTAAACAAAAACGAAAAATATTTGATATTTCAAAACACAGATTTAGATTTATTTATTACAGTGTTATTTTCTGTAGAAATTTCGTAGAAGATTATAATGATATAATGGCGAATTTGTTACTTTTACTTTCTTATACAAAGTTTGAAAAACTCGCTGACGAGATTTTTGAGGAAATACAAATTTTGACGTCCACTGAATTCGTTAAGACCAATTTCTCAATGATGTCTGTGTGTGAGGATGGATGGATGGATAAATGTCTGTGTGCGCAATATCTCATGAACGTGACAAGATATGCAAACGAAACTTGGAATTTGTGAGTTTCTCGAAAAAATGAAGAGCTGAGTTGATTTTGAATGAAATTGACAAACCGGAAGAAGAAGTTTACTGGACACAAACAATAAGAATCAGCTGTGAAAAAAGTTTCAAATGAAGGATAAATATTTGGAACATAAAATGTTATTTGAACTTTTTTTGTACATGCTTCTAATTTTGAGAAAAACAAAATTATACAGGATAACACCAAAAACCGATCTCTTTATTATTATAGTTACAAAAAAAAAAAGAATACTGTAGAATAAAGTTGTAGGAGACCGAAGGGGACATGCTATTAGAGAAGAAAATATTTTTTAAAACCAGTGTTCTCAAGTTACAACACAAAGTTATATTTTTTTAAATGGGATTATACATATTTCCTATGCCTATTCGATAACGTATTTTTTGATGAATTCAACCATGTATTATTTTTATACCCTTAAATAATAAATATATGGAAAAAATGCGATTGAAATTTAAATAAATATTTATTTTTATTATTAATGTTCAGTAGGCCATGGATGAAAAAAAAAATATTAGAAAAGAACAAAATATAATTGCTGTCATATAATAATTGACGTACTAATCTTTGAGGGTTTTGACTTGACGGTTGGTAACCGTATTTCATACGAAAAATATATCGCTTATCGAGATCTGCGTAAATTTTCGAATTGTTATTACTGTTAGCAATATTTTGTTGTTTTGTAATTTTTTTGTATTCATAGCCTACTATATATTAATAATAAAAATAAATATTTGTGTAAATTTCAATCGTATTTGTTTTTCAATATTTTTATTATTTAAGGTTATATGGTTGAATTTAGAAAAAAATAAGTTAGCGAATAGGCATAAAAAATATGTATAATCCCATTTGAAAAAATATAATTTTGTGTTGTAACTTAAGAACCACTGGTTTTAAAAAATATTTTCTTCTCTAACATAATGTCCCCTTTGGTCTCCTACA